>OZ010794.1:123647291-124847291 GCA_963932465.1 Maratus speciosus
AGAAAAAATATCGGTTTAATTAATCATATGTATTTTTTATATTTTTAAAAGAAAAAAAAACATTCAATGATATCTTCTTTTTATGAAACTTCTTTATAAAGGACCAATGCCTCGATAAAAAAAGCAATGACATCCATAATCAAATTTATTCGCTTGACAAAAAACTTTTAGGACACAGTTTTACTTGTACCATCAATAATAGTGAAAGAGAAATTTACTAAAATATATACTTTTAAAATATAGTGGTGATAATAGAATATGAAAATAAAATCATGTATTTAAAGCTATCACCCGTTAAATGTTAACCTCATAGTTCCTACAGGTCAGAGAATTTCCCTGCGACTTTTGGTCAGATGAACACCAGTGTTTTCTTAGAGAATAACTTCCCTCTTGAATCCGAGCTATTATATAAGTAGAATTTTTCTACATACAAAATACTTCTATTTCAGCCTAAAGTGAAGGAACCCTGATATTGGTAAAAAATATATCCTTTAAACTATTCATTTACCAATTTCTATTTAAAATGAGGAATCTTTTTTAAAAAGGAAGGAATCTTTGGAATCTGAGGAATCTTTTTTATCTTTTTCTATATATTTTTATATCAATGATTTTTTAAAAAAAATATAAAATAAAACAAATTTTGTCTTCATTCCATAAGTTTAACTTTTTACTAATTAATGAGTTGTATATTTAAGAATTTGTGTTTTAAAATTTCGTATTTACATATCCACATGTTTTAATCGAAATTTACTACTCATCATACTTGAATTGAGATTTTAGAATTTCACAAGTTCCCGTCGTAAATACCCATCTCGAATGTAATCCATTCAGTAGATTTAAGGTATCTAACTAATCTAACTAATTTAAGGTATTTAACTAATCATCCCTAGCTAAAAGAGCTCTTAGATTTCGTTTAATAATGCATGGAGGTTATGTCAAAAATCAGGAGCTTAAACGTTCTTCTATTGCTCAACATTGTTGGTCTTTTCAACATATAGATTCAATTTTTCGTCAGCCATCATTATCCAAAAATGTTCTTCTAACCTTGATCTTGATTTTTGGCAAGCTTACACATCATTTAAAATTCTCACTCTTTAGTCAATGACTTATCTTGTACTCCTGATTTTCCAAGTATTTGAAAAGCATTAATTTTATTTTCCCTTTTTCGGTTTCTTTTAGGTAGATTTCGTATGAAATACTACCTATTGGGATCGTTCCTATGTTGGAATTTCTGAAAAATTTTTGCAGATCTACACCGATCATGACCCCTAGAACCCAAAACCACCCTCAGTAAAAAACTTTATATATATATCTATCTATCTATCTATCTATCTATCTATATATATCACTTTCTTCTGGACACGATAACTTTCGTAATTCTGCACCAATCTCTTCCAAACTGATACATAAAATCAATGGGCATAAATTCTCGGTCAAGTTCGTTAATGGGCAAAATCGGACCAAGGGGAGGGAAATAGGGAGGGGTTTTGTGAAAACAGAAAACCCCCCATAACTTCTTAATTTTTGTACATATCAAATCAGTTTAAAGTTTTTATTACTTCTAAAAATAGGGCCAAGAACTTATGTATCACAGATTTTTGATAAAGTTAAAAATGGGCTCAAGGGGCGCAAAAAATAGGGTTTTTGGGAGAAAAAAATTCATAACTTCGTCAATTCTCAAGATATCAAAATCAATTAATTTTATTATAAATCTCCTTAACATTATCTAAAACTTTTATATTCACAAGTTTTTGATAGGAGCAATTCGTACCGCAAAAAAAATTAAAAACGAAAACAAAAAGGGCGTTTGAAGAAGAAAAAAATCCATAACTTCGTCAATTCTCAAGATATCAAATCCAATTAATTTTATCATGAATCTCCTTAACATTATCTACAACTTTTATATTCACAAGTTTTTGATAGGACCAATTCGTACCGCAAAAACAATTAAAAACGAAAACAAAAAAGGGGTTTGAAGAAGAAAAAAATCCATAACTCCGTCAATTCAAAAGATATAAAATCCCCATGAATTTATCATATATCTTCTTAATATTGTCTACAACATCTATATAGACAAGTTTTGGATAGGACCAATTCTTAGAGCAAAAACAAATTAAAAATACATACCGGTTGAAGTAAAAAATGATCTTAGTAAGGATGTATTCAAATCCAAACTGCTTATTTTCTTACTCATTTTACAATTCATTTTTGCTCTCAAAGTCTTCCAATTGGTACGTTTTCTTACTCAGAAACTATATAATGTACCGTAATGGTCGATTTTATGTTAGGGGCAGAATATATTTTTTTAAATGCTGTTAAAAAGGGCATTTTGAACCGAATTTACCGAAGCGGATTGTGTTGGAAAAATCATTGTATTAAGGATGCGCTTAAATCCAAACTACTTATTTTCTGACTGGTTTTTAAATTCACTTTTGCTCTCAAACGCATTTAATTGGTAGATTCGCTTATTCAGAAACTATATAATGTACCGTAATAATCGATTTTTAGATAGAAGCAGAATATATTTCAAAAAATCATTTCAAAGTGGGCATTTTGAACGGAATTTCCCGAAGCGATTGTGTTTGAAACGAAAAATATTGTCCTTCTGAGAAAATAATTGTTTATATATCAAGTTTTAATTAATTGAACAAAAAATAAAAACACAGGTCGCTTATAAATCTCTTCAAAAATCACGTCAGCAAGTTTCATATTTTTTTTTTAATTAAAAATGAATCTGGAATTATGCCAGAAAATTTCGAGTTGTTGAGCATGGAAAAGTATTTTTTTGAATACCGCCCTAACATGATTCTGATAAAACCAGCTATTATATGAAAATGAAATAAAAACTCGTCAAGAGCGGCCAGATAAAATTGTTAAAGTGGATTTATCTATAATCATGATTTAGTTTTTGTTTGTGAAATTAGTATATTTGACTTCGAAATCTACCTCTGCCTGTAGGCCGGGCCGGCAGGGATTTTTTTTATCTTGTTCTCTGGTAGATGTCGCTACTTGTCCACTCAGTCGTTTCATCTGATTCTCTCTCATTGGTTATTTTTGGCGCATTCGCTACCGGCATCGGGTATAGAAGCCGGCGTCTTTCTTTTTGCTCAGCATTGTTTTAGCTAGCATGTTGTACCTTGCCCTATCTTGCACTGAAGAAGAATCTCGCTAGTAGATTCGAAACAGCTGTTTGCTGCTTTTCACGTATTATTTGTGCATTTTTGGTTTTCTGCTTTCCAATAGTTGCTATGTTTATATTGGGGCATTTCCACGAGCACTTGTCGTGTAAGTCACATACTATGATTTTTAACTACCAGTATTTTAGAACGGAAGAATGTGACTTATTTTATGGGAGATATCTCCCATCTTGAAAAAGGCGAAGAAAACTTTCATAAAATAACTGTGGCCAACAAGCGTAGTATGTGACTTACACGACAAGAGCTTGTGGAAATGCCCATTGTTTAGCTCTTTGGACTCCGGCGTCTCTTAGTGTTGGGTTGGGTTGGGTTGATTTTTGACGGCCAATTATCTACACGAGGGATATAGGCCCGGGGGGAGTGCCCTCCGTGGGGGTCTTTCTAAGGGAACCTAATCCGTATTAACGCATGGAAGATCCACGGCTCGAAGAAAACCACGAAAACTCCGAACGATTAGGCCGACGGGCGCGATTGGGATCGAACCCATCACCTCCCGTCTACCAGCTTCGAGAGCAGAACCTCTCGGCCACTGGTGGGGCCCGGCGTCTCTTAGACAAATTTAATGCGGTGGGCACCACTTTTTCAAAAGAAGTTTCCTTCAAGTACGCAATTTCAAAAATGCTCTGATTAAATAAGGCAATTTTTATTTTCCTTTATTACTAGGGCCAAAAACAAATTTTGCAAAGAAAGTTAATGTCGCCTCAGTGGTGACAATGGAGTGGAAAGGGTAAATTTATAATACTGAAAATTCTTGTATAGAGCTGGAATAAATTACAAAGCTGTTTTCCATAAATGGTAAGAGTTATAAACGGTAATAGGATATTTTAACCCTTTGAGTTCGTCGTCTCTTACACAAATTTTATTCGATCGGCACCACTTTTTTAATAGAAGTTCTGTTCAAATTCACAATTTCAAAAATGCTCTGATTAAATGAGGTACATTTTATTTTCCTTTATTACTGGTGCCGAAAACAAATTTTGCAAAGAAAGATTATGTCTCCTCAGCGGAGCCCTCGAATGCAAAGGGTTAAATGTTATAATATGCTGAATTCTGAATAAGGTTCTAGTCTATAACTGTTAACTTAGCTATCTATGTTACATTTTTAGTTTAACATTTAAACGAACGGAAATTTTTATGAAGTATTATACAAATTTTGCACACTAGAATTGGTAATTATTGTTATCACCTTAACATGTAAAAATTTAATTTATGCGATGCTTTTAATAAAGATCGTTCGATAAAATTGATAGTACAGGTTATTTTCGCAATTCGTTACGTTGTCAGAGACAGTGAGGAAAAACATTTTGCTTTCGATTATAGATTTAACCTTACAATCAAGCCTTTTCAATTGCAGTAACGCCTGTAAACTAGTTATTTAGTAAATTATAAATTTAATCACAAATCCATCTTAGAGAGTTTCATAATAAGTATTTAGTATAGTGTAAAAAAAATATTTTACTACATGTATGTTTTAAAGAGAAATTCTTATTATATCTAATGAATTTTTTAAATAAGAAATTAATAACTTACTTGATGGATAAATTACTTTTTTTACACATTTCTCTGCCTAAGATCTAAAATAGATCATAAAAAAGTATATCAGCAAATTATGAACAGTGTTTGAAACTTAGATCGTTATTTTGTATTGTATTTTTCATTTTATTTAATGACAGACATTGCGTAAGTAAACATTCAGGAATCAGGCCCATTTCTGAGCTTCGGAGTCGGAGTCAGAGTTGCTAAAATACAAGTGAACTCCCTCTCCGACTCACCTATTTTGTTAGACAGTTTGAAGTGAAATTATACTATGATATGTAATTTTAAGTTTTTAAACTGTATTATTAATTTCATTTCTGAACTATACTAGGCTACCAATGTCAAAGATTCCCAATAAACTTCCTTGTGTACAAAATAGATGAAAATCGTTTTTAAATTAAGGACCAGCATATCTTACAGGGATTTTATTCAGTACATACCACATTTTGTTAAACACTTACTTTTACTTTATGAATAACTGTAATGCGTTAGTTAAATAAGGCAAACTCTACTTTTCAGTTTTACTTGTATAAAAAAAGTGCAAAAGTCAAAAATGTAATGTTGCGAAAACGCAACATCAGTCTTTAACGTCTTGCGCTGGAAAGGCGTGCAATGTACAGTCATGGAAAAAAAAAGTAAACGCCCCCTACTAACCCCTCAATAAATTATCGTAGAAGAAAGTTACTGGTACCGAACGATTGAAAATAAAGTCTACTTTTAAATGATGTATATAAAATTTGCTTAAGGGGTTATCTACATATTAAAACGAATCCAAACTTCATTTTTTTCAATGACAATACCCAATTTTAACGAGATATTTCAAATCTTCGGTTCAAACTATGCCTAGACACCGAATTTCAAGTCATTTGAATGATAAGCATTTGGATTATAAACATTCAAAATTTAGTGCTTCTAATGTTAAATTACATTTTCATATTTTTATTTATATCTCCTGAAATTATGCTCCTAATGTGCTAATTTTTTGCGTAGCAATAATACTAATGTGCCCAAACATAAATACGCTGAATTTGCAATTTTTATAATTTTATGATATGAATTATGAAATTAATATTCGAAAAAATTATGAATTGCAACCTACAATTTTTTTGATGGATTTAGATTTATTAAGTCCTGCTTTATGAAAATCCGAAATTTCACATTTTTCTTCCAAATAGTTTTCAAATTATACTTAAAAAACGGCAAAATGATGGTTTAAGGGGCCGTCTATGATAGAAGTGAGTAGATATTTTGAATTTTTTTCTGCTGTCCCGTTGTCCAACAGGCTTCATTGACTGTTTAAGGTGCCTTGATCAAGAAGGAGGCTCTCTCGGTTAACAATCGACTACGGAACTTCAATTTGGATACAGCCCTTAAAATACGCACGTTTTATAATAATTAATTTCTCGGAAACTTTGGTTATCTGTATGAAACAAAGACTGATGTTTGAGCATTCCAGTAGCTTTGGTTGACACCTATTGATAAAACTCTGAAAATCTTTTAAAAGGGAAATCTGATGGGAGGGTGAAGCCTCTCTTATGGTCAACCCTCCCTAGTTTCTCCTACAGTCTATATCCTCGAAGGTCTGCGAAGGCCGAATACCGCAAAATGAAGGTTATTTTTCAAACGGGTCTGGCCAGAAGATTAAAAAAAAAAAATTGGATAATAGGCCGGAATTGATAAAAAATTAAAGTGGCCGTACCGGGCTGAATATAATTAATCGGGAAGACTTGTCCGACATAACAAGTTTAATACCTTAATTCTCACTCCCGTGATATTCGCCGGCTGTGTCTTTTCTTCAGAGTGTTTGCTTCCCACCAGTTTTATAAAATAGTGTAATTGACTTTATTATGGTATACCATATAGCATTTTACCTCTCATTAAATAAGAAGAATGTTTCTTCTTCTTCAAAAGGGTGCCAATAAGCAATTTGAATTTTTAAACCGTAATTTAATTCGACCGTAAACCCTTGGGGACGAGCGACCGGTGTACGTGCCGCGCAAGGTGCTCTGAATTCGTATTTATTCTCACCAGTAAACTTTTACTGTAAATTTTGCCTAATTTAATCCAAACAACTTCCCGATTCAATTAGGCAAAATTTCTGTTTTGAAAAACCGGTGATTAAAGATTAAAAATTCTGAAAAAGACACGCGTCCCGAAGGGGTTAAAGGAATCAAACTATGCTGATGAAATAGGAACAGTTTTCAATGGACATGATACGAGTTTCACAACATCGATACAGAAATATAAAATGCCCAACTTAGACATCGGCACCGAGCATTTGCATTGTTACTTAGCCCAAGTGGAATTTTTTCTTTCAGCAAAGTCGGTCCGCGCCGGTATCAAGCGTGCAGTCTCCATTCATACTCTGGGCCTGACCGAGCCACAACTAAACTTACATATTCCCAGGACGTGTCGTACGCATTTTTTTCAGTAAAAATAGTAACAGCGATAATGAATTTCGGTTCACGGAATCTTTAAAATTATACTATAACAAATTTCAGAGAAATATTTCTAAAAATCTACTTTTTTTAAAAATTATACACGATTTTAAAGTTATGATGTTTTAATCGTCTTTGTTTCTTATATTCTAAACTACATTAATTTTTTCGATGAGTTTTTATTAGAATGTGGTCATTTATGTTGCTATTCTGTAATCTGTGGCTTGTGAACCTATCGTAATTTGAAATATATAGCGAAAATTTTCATATGCAGTATTCCTTAAAAGAATCCTAATTATATATTATGAAAAATCCAGGTTTTTTGTACAAATTAAGCAGGGCCTTGCTCGGCCTGATTTCATTGGTTTTTTAAGACATGGATTTTTTTCACTTATTTCTGCAAGGGCCGGGACATGAAATGTAAGGATTTATACCAGCCAGACCAAACTTTCATTAGCCATGGCGTGGAAATTTCGGACTTAAACCACTATGTAATGTGAAAATTGTAAATTTGAGCAATTTTTTTTTTTTTTTTTTTTTTTTTTGGGGGGGGGGGGGGGAGTCACAGTGTTCAAAATAGCCTCGTAATAGAAACCTTCTTCTCTTTTTTAATCATTTGGAAAAATGGTGATTATCCTCGTCACGGTAGAAAATCAAAAGCATATCTGAAGGTTTTTATTGGTTTAATCATCATTTTATTCGTTTTCTGATTGGTTTATACAGTAATCTGTATTTCCCTTTACTTTCAACAGAGATGGACAACAGAGTGTTGCCACTATGACAAAAAAGTAATAAAAAGTACACTCAGAAGCAAATTGAGATACAGCTTTCAAACAAATTGCATTTAAAAGTACATTTTTATCTCTATACGACGATATTAAAAGTAATATTGGGGGATGTTTAGAAGTTTAAGAAACAAATTTCATTTAAAATTGGCCGTCGTCGTTCCAAGAAATCGCCAGATTTCTTTGAAATCTGATGATGGAAAAGCCTTTTCCCGAACAGCCAATGAAATGCTTGGATAATACGTAAGTTTCAGGTCGATAATACGTACGAGTCGCAGGCGATTTCTGTCGCTTGCAATCTTTACGTGTACTAACACTATTAACCCCTTGGGGACGAGCGGCACGTATTCGTGCCGCATGAAGCGCTCAGAATCCTTGTTTTTTCTCACCAGTAAAATTTTACTGTGAAATTTGCCTTATTTAATCAGCGCATTTTCTCGGTTCAACAAGACACAAATTTCTGTTTTTAAAAAACGGTGACAAAAGATTAACAATTTCGTAAAAGGCTCCCGTCCCGAAGGGGTTAATGTTTAATTCATGGCGTACGTAATGTATGATTAACTCCGTGCTATTTTTTATGTCTTAAATTTTAGTCTTTGAAAAAATCATTTTCCAAATGGTCGTTGTAATTTGTTAAATTGCATTTTTTTGTGTGGGGAATGGGGGGGTCAGAGTCTTCGAATCTGTAGAACGCCAAAATTATCTGCCCCACCCCGGTTTATTTTCATGGGCTGCGGACTGAAATAATGTGAATTTGTAATTCTTTTTTTTTTTTTTTTTTTTTTTTTTTTTTTTTTTTTTTCTGAGTACTCAGTGCCCAAAATAACGATGAAATAATGAAATTTCGTTGATTTTCTTCTTTTGATTTTCGTATTTTTCAGGTCTTCAGAACCCAAAGAATTTTGCTTTTTATACATTTTGTTTTAATAAAATTTTACCGCGTGTAATGTATAATTTAGTTGTGTTTTTATGTAAAATAAAGTATCTGTTGTTGGAGATATGTAAAAAATATTTTTAGTCTTGACAAACATCAGATTGCTTGATAGCTACTACTTTTTTAAAAATTGTAACATTTCCTTTATTTTAGGACAAATATAATAAGGCGACTACAGTCCCGAGCAAAAGTTTAGACACTGGTGATTTTTAAGCTTTAAATAAAAAAATACGAACACTTGGATTATAGAAATGGCTGTACTTCTTTTAAAATATACTTTAAACGTTTTAGGACAGAAATAACGGTTTTAATGTAGGATATTATTTAATTTAACTGAAAAAAGTGAAATTTGCATATTGCAAAAGTTTAGACACTTTTGTGATTTTTTGGAAACAGTTCACAGAAAAGCGCAAATTTCAAACTTATCACGCCACATGCATGAAGTATTTAAGTGCACCTCGCGATAGCATCGGTTAGTGAAGATGCCTCGAGCTAGAAATTTTCAGCAACATGAAGTAATTAAAGCATGGAAGCTGAAATCGAAAGGGAAGACTGTTATAGATATTTCAGCTACATTGAATTGTCCAAAGAAGTCTGTCTATTAAGTACTGTCTAAGGGTGACTCTTTCAAAGCAAAATGTAAATCTGGAAGTCCTCGTGTGGCCAGAAAACGATATTATAAAAGGATTCATAAGCTGGTATCTAGACAAAAGATGACTGCTAATCGCATTAAAAGTGTGTCAGAGCTTTCCGTGTCAACGGATACTTTCGTAGATGAATTATAGATAGACGTACATTAGTTTACATGCAAAGGATAAAACAACCAGCCTTGAAATCTCACAACAAATTGACCCCTTTCTGTCACGGAGTAATTCTGTTTATAAAACTGATGAAATAATAGACTGAAATCAGAATTTCTAAACGAATTTAATAGAAAATATGAACTTACTTATTTTCACGTACATTATAAAAGGAAAATTTTAATTAAATCTTCTTGTTGCAGTCTGTCAGTTTTGGAATTAAAATTAGGTGTCATTTTTAAGGACACCGCCTTCGAAAGAGTTAATGATTTGGGCGTCACTTTGTCTTAATTCTCAGGTATCTCTGGAGTTTCTCAATGGTGCCCAAGCAGCGTAAGACTACATACATACATTGGAAAACAATTTACAACCATTTAGTGAACTTTTAGCTCTTCCAAAGTATGTATTTGAGCAACATAATGCGTCTATTGATATTGCATACAAATCAATAAATTGGTTTAAGTATCAAAATATTACTGTTCTCGACTGGCCCGCGTGTACCCTGATCTGAACCCAATCAAAAATTTTTGTGGCATCATATCTCATACGGTTTATGCAATTTTTTGACAATACTCCTCTGTGAATGAACTTCGATCTTCTGTTGAACGTGTTTGGTACGAAATGCACCCCCATGTGATGCAGGATTTTATCTTGACAAAAGTCAGATTGCTGGATAGTTACCATTTTTTTTTAACATAGTAACATTTTCTTTATTTTATGACAAATATAATATGCCTACTATTGCTATTTCGAAACAAGTAGTAACACGCAACCAACAAGCAACACTAGTACATTGGCCATCACGAAGGCGGCCTTTTTTTCCACAGACTCTGCAGTCCTGCTCTTTATACACTTTACTTTCTAAGCTATCCATCAAGACAGCTAAGATATATGATTTAAACATTGCGGAAGATTGCTCATTAAAGGGGTTACGAATTACAAATACATTAAAGTTTTACTTTTCTATTTTTCTGGTATTAGTGTTATTATCATTTTACATTAAATATATAAAAGAGATTTTTCAAAAAAGAAAAGCATTCTTAGAATTATATTTGCTAATATGAGTAAAATTGCTACTGAACATTACCTTATAATTTCTGATATTTGATGATAATAATTATTTTAATTGTTTAATGAATAAGTGCAGATTATATATTTTTTATTATTATACTTAAATGCTGAATTTTTTTTCTTCATTTTTCTTTAAAAAATTTCAGTACCCATTTTTTTGTACAAATTGAGCAAGGATGAGCCCGGTCTGATTTCATTAAGTTTTGCATGGTGAGGGCTTTTTTTCACTTATTTTTGTAAGAGCCAAGGCGTGAAATACGAAAATATAAACGGATCAGACCGAAATGTTAGAGGACCCGGCCTTGAAATTTCGGCCATTGCAGACCTATAACCGGATTTAATAAAAAAATTGTAAATATATATATATATTTGGGGTGGGGGTGGAGGGGGGAACAAAAAGTTCGGAATCGCAATAGAAACCTACTTCTCTGTTTTTCACACTCAGAATTTTCAGATCTGTAAGACCAGAGATAACGCCAAAATTATACCCCTCCCCAGCTTTATTTCCATGCGCTCAGGACTCAAATATTGTGAAATTGTAATTCTTTTTTTTCTGAGTACGTGGTACCCAAAAGAACTATAAAATAGTCAATTTTCGTTAATTTACTTCTTTTGATTTTTGTATTTTTCAGGTCTGCAGAACCCGAAACTGTTTTGCTTTTTATGCATTTTGATATAATTAAATTTTACTACCTGTAAATTCTTTTGTAGTTGTGTTTTTCAGTGGCACAAAGTATCTGGTGTTGGAGATATGTAAAAAATATTTTCAGTGTTGACAAAAATCAGATTGTTTGATAGCTACCATTTTTTAACATAGTAACATTTCCCTTATTTTATGACAAATATAATAAGGCGACTATTACTATTTCAAAACATTGGTGTAACATAAAATCAACAAGCAACACTAGTACATCAGCCATCCCGGAGTCGGTCATTTTTTCCACAGACAGTGCAGCGCTGCTTTGCATACATTTATTTTCGTAAGCTATCCATCAAGACAGCTCTGCTTCATGATTAGTAGATGATTTTAAAAAAATTCATAATTACAACTTTACGATTACAAATATATTTAAATTTGCTTCTCTATTTTTCTGGTATCAATATTATTATTATTTTACATTAAATATAAATATAATTGATAAAAGTGTTTTTTCAAAAAAAGAAAAGCGTTCATAAAATTATGTTTACTAATATGGTTAAAATTGCTACTGAGCACAAACTTATATTTTCTGATATTTAATAATAATAAATAGTGTAATTGTTTATTAAATAAGTGCAGTTTATATTATTTTAATTATTATACTTAAATGCTGATTTTGTTTCCTCATTTTTACAGTACATGATGAGTTTTGAATGTTCTGATGAAGCATTTCTTATTAATCGCGTTTTATAAATGCAGAGCTTCCAAATGGTCCACCAACTGAATACCAATTTTTTTTTTAGAAAAATTTTCTTTTTAGATTTTTCTTATAAACCGCCCCGAAATCACCTTTGAAAGTTAATTCTAGCGCAAACCTAACATAGAATTTTCTGTTAGAATTTATTGGTGTTCAGTTGGCGGACCATTTGGGAGCCCTGTAAATGTTTTCAATTATGCTGAAGGTTGTTCTCTAATCCAAACGGGTAACGTTATGACATAAGTTTTAAATCATTTTTGCTCGGAAATGCTTAAAACTGGCAGGAGCTGTTATTCAAAAACTGTGCAAACGAAAGATGTTTCTCATTTTTTTTTTGTAAACACCATATTCAGAAAATACTGTTAAAACCTATCAATGAAGGAATAAAATGCATTGTCACTTGATTAAAAACGCGTATAACTCGAGAGATAATTTATTTATCAAAAAAAGGTATACTTATTCGAATCCAAATCGCTTCAATAGTCAAGTCTGATAATTTTATATATTTATGTTTAAAAATGTGTATGTCATAGTGTCAGAAAGTTTTGCGCATGTTAAGCAGTGAACTTGAGAACAGCCATTAACCCCTTGAGGGGCGGTGGTATATTTATAAAACCAATTAATTTTAATTCCCAAATAACATATTGGCACCATAATTTTCGTTAAAAAAATTTGGTTTATTATGTGTGTGAAATATCGTGTTTTCTTATTTATAAATAAATTTACTTTCAAATTCCGGTGTCGTTCATTAATTTCATCACTTTAGCAATGGAATTACTTTGCCCCTGAGAGGGTTAATAAATATTATCTTCTATTAGTGGGCAAGTTTTCTATTTATATTATCACAAGTTCCTGATTTTTTTAATTTTCTGACATAGCCACAGAAGCCAGTTGGTTGGATATTTACATTTAAAACTTTTAGATAAGTAATTATTGGACATCCAAACGGGTAACTTTATGACATAAGTTTTAAATCATTGTTGTTCGAAAATGCTGGAAACTGGCTGGTGGTGTTATTAAGCAACTGTGCAATCGAAAGATGTCTCTCAGTTTTTTTGGAAACACAATAGATCGTTCAGAAAACTTAAAATCTTCTAAATTATTCTCGGACATTCTACTGAAAAATCTGTAAACTTCCTCTAAAAGGAATAGATACATTGGTTGCGAATGCACTTGGAAGCGAATTAATTGTCACCAGTACATACAAGTAGTAGGAATATTTCAGAAAAAAAAATTACTTCCCGTTATAAAAACTTATAAAAAGGGGAAAGATCCCGGTATAAACGCTAAACGTTACCATTGTTTTAAGGTGCACTGACTGAATTGGGAAATTCCATTTTTAACACTTTCCAATAAAGTTGAAAAGTGTTTATGCATTTGGTTTGTCTGTCCGTCTGACCGTCCGTCCGTATGGCCGTCTGTCCACGCTCTAACTCCCGTAAATATACTCGGATTTTCATGCAATTGATAATCCATATTTAGGGTTACCTAACCATGTTTGGTATTGCATATGAAGTATGTGGGATTAATATTTCATTTATAGGGCCACTCAAAAGAATTCCATTAAATTATGGTACATGGTGAAAAATCGTTTGCAGATTTTTTAATGACATTACGCTGTTTCAACTGTATTTAAATTGATATAAATCACTAAATTTCACTTCGATCACGTTAGAACATGGCATTCATAGCATTTTTTATTCTTTTACAGGTACACACAAAAGAAATTATTTACAGTACTGTATATTAAAATTATTGAAATTCTTTTTAAGGCGTTATTTGGGGCGGAGCTACTCAACTTCCACACCCGAAGAATTTTTGGAATTAATAGTTACAGAATTGCTGTATTATAATGAACACATGAGCAATATTTTCAACATTGTCGATATCAAAATGAACATGAAGTTGAAAAACGTGGCTTATATGCTTAATGGAATCTAAAATACATCAGTTGACATATTGTCTGCTGACTTTGTTCTAAAAATTCTTCGGATGTCGAAGTAAAGTAGCTCCACCACAAATAACGCCTTAAAATGAATTTCAATAATTTTAGTATACATTCTTGTAAATATTTATATGTAGTACCCAACGCAAACTTTCGGCATTTATATAGAATATACGGGAACACATGGAGAATGTTTCACAAGAAAATGGTAATTTTCGGATAAACATAACATATGATTTTTATTTTTTGGAATTTTTATTTCGCTATTTCGCTATTTCGCACAGTTTTTATGAACAGAAAATATTACAAAAAATACCAGTTATGCATCTTTGGTATTTATATATCCTCAGTAAATGGCATGAAATTCCGCGCAGCAGTTTTTGAGAAAATCCGTTTTTAAAAAAATCGAAAAAATATTTTTATCTCATTAAATATCAATATTTATAGGGTGATAATAGGGGGATTATATATTGGCAGATATGTAGCCACATATGGGATAAAAATAAGGAAATTTGATTGGAAGGCATGTTTCCAGTGCTTATTTGGCTATGCCCTTTAACACATTCAGCAATTTCTTTAACCCTTTCCGGCACAGTGTGTCCGGGTCGGGATAACTAATTTTGACTCCAAACTTACGAACGGCACCAAGAATATTTTAGTAAAATTTTGCTTTTACAATGAACAGTTAAAGTAACATGTTTTCTATTTCTAAAAAAGTCGTTTTAAAATTCCGGTATCAGTTAATCATTTCATTATTTTACGAAAAAGTTGCCCGTGCCGGAAAGGGTTATATATGATTCAGATACTTCAACGGCGAAAATGTGCTTTATAAGGCAGAAAGAAGATAAAAGAAAAGTATTTTAAATCTTCAAATCTTTCTAAACGTCATTGTTAAAAAAAAATGATTTATTTTTAAAATTTAATAGTTGGGAATTCAGAGGTGAGAAAAATGTTTTGGAAGATTTTTTTAAATACTAAATAAAAGTAAGACGTTCCTTCCTTTTTTCAATTCTAAAAATTATTTTTACTGTGTTTAAGGTGTCGCATTTTTCATAAAAATGTTGCTGTATGTTATAGGACCAAACATATAACTTGTCATACATATCAATATGGGAAAAGAACCATGTTATTTGAAACTTTTGTACTTATTTCGTTCATGATTAAACAAAAGAATAACCACTTGGAACAAGAGAACACCAACCGTAAGTTTAGGTTAGATTAAATTCTTCTTAAACTTTCACATATACATCGATTTCATTAACCGCTTAACAGTGACATTTGTTTTCTTACAAAAAATTTAAAATGGGGCTGGACACCACTTTCTCCATACTAAAATATTTACGTTACTTAATCGAAAAATATCTGACAATCAATAAAGATAAATTTACAGTTAAAAATTAGTGGTATCAAAATACTTTTAATAACGAAGTAAGCAAAGTGTTCTTGCCCGAATCCAGTTCGGGCCACTCTGTTAAGGGGTTAAATATCATAAATTCACCATAGTGTGTAAAAAAATTCAAGTTATTTATGACGGAGAAACAAATCAGAGAGAAAGAAATTCAAAATTTAATATTAGAAATTTATTAGTAAAGGAATCATAAAAAAAATGTAGTTTCATTTCTGATTGAAATTCAATATCTCAGAAATCACGAAGAGGAAAATATCTTTTGTAGAATTCATTAAATGTAAAATAGTAACAAGACATCATTAATCTTCATTTTCGTCTGTGAAAAGCATATTGAATGTATTTTATTCATAACAATTTTCACTAAACTTTTTTATCATTTAAAGAAATAAAAATTTAACTCGTCAATCAAATCCATTTTCAAAAAGAGGCACGGGGATTTATTTTCATTGCTTATTGTGTTCGTAAGATAATTGATATGAAGATTAACCCTTTATAAGCTGAAGGCACTTACTCATAAGTACCATTAAAATAACTTGTTATAAAATTCATTTAATACATCGATTAGTTGTAATACAGTATAGAATGAGTTATAGATACATTACTTTTTCTTGTTCCAAAAGCGTTATTGTTTACAGAAAACAAAAATATTTTTCGGATTTCTTTTGCATTTGCATCTTTTCAGCTTTCTTGGCGTTGGGAGGAGTGGGTGGGAATTTTTCAATTCAGAAATATTTCTATATTTCTGTTCTATGAACATTATATTTGTACATTTCCTAATTGTACAAAATACCAAGAAAAATGTTTAAAATAAAATATTTAACTGGGTTTATAAATATTGCATAAAATCCCTATAAATTCAAATTAATTAATCCTTCTAAATCCTTCAATCCTTCTAAAATTTATTAAATGATCATATAAATATTCTAATGTAGTTTAAACAATTCCGGAAAAATGCTTTAGAAGATAACATTTTCATGAATTCATAACTCAGTACATAACGTGTTAAATATCATAGGTATTTAATGTCAGAATTTCTTAAAGAGTCATAAAACTTACGAACAAAAAAAAAAGCTTATTTTTTGTAATGAATCTACAATAATAAAATAGTCGATGTAAAATTATCCCGATAATCAGAGGATTTATAAAAGCAAATCTAAATTTCTAATGCGGGGCACATTTCCTACCACATCATAACTTAATATCTATAAACTTAGATCGAAATTACAATGAAAATTAATTTCTTTTTAAATTTTCGTACATACTTTGGTTTCATTAAAATTTCAAATTTTGTTCAGCTTAACCCCTTGGGGACGAGAGTCTTTAACAGAATTTTTAATCTTTAATCACCGGTTTTTCAAAACAGAAATTTTTGCCTAATTAAGTAGGGAAAATGCTCGGATTAATTAAGGCAAAATTTATAATAAAAATTTATTGGTGAGAATAATCCCCGATTCAGAGCACTTTATACGGCAAGAATACCGGTCGCTAGTCCCCAAAGGGTTTAAACACGTTTCATATGAAATTTAGAAGGAATAGTAATACATAAAAATATGTTACAGATTCTTCGAATGCTTCAAGTGCCATTGATTAAAAAAACCTAATTTTATCACCCGATCAAATATGAAGGAATTAAAATTCGAAATGTTATTAACTGTGAAATGCAAAAAAGGATTTTTAAAAATTCATTTTTGATATTTGGGAAATAAATTTCTCTTTTTTCATCAATATCCTACTAAATGTATAAAGCTGAAAAAGTGACCAGTCTTACATATGAGTAGGAAAGAATAGATAAATAAAACGATTATTTCTTTCTTTGATTTCTTTTTTTGTCTTACAAAAAATAAATTTATTGCTTGACATAGATTTATTACCAAGCAGTAAACTTATGTAACGCACCGCTTCAAACTTGCGAGACAGTGTTGCCAGTGGGCTACTTTTTTTAATTCAGATTTCTTGACTGGCACCAATTTTTTTAAAGGGTAAATTTCCTCTTGTTTTCGTCGTAATTAATATGTTATAAAAAAAACGGCGAATTGTACCATTTCACAAAGGTGGTTCAAATGAAGAAATCTGAATTAAAAAAAGTAGCCCACTGGCAACACTGTTGCGGAATTGTTATCATTGTCTTCTAAAATCCAAAGCTTGTAATTAGTTCTTTGCACTCCGTTCTCGTCGCTGAGGCGTCATTGTAAGATAAGTGAAAAACTCAGTTGTCGCCGCTGCGGCGACAACATGTTGCCTTGAAAATTTTGTTTTTGGCACCAGTAATAAAATAAAATAAATTTCGAATAAAATATTTGTGAAACGCCGAAGAGTTGCTGGTAGTCTACAGTCAAAATGGCGCGGAGTTGCTGGTAGTCCATGCTCAAAATAACGCGTAGTGCAGATGGTTTTGGAATGCGCTCAGGTAGATTTTTTAAATTGGGCTAAAGCTAAGTGTGTGTTTCATACTTGCCAACTTTCCCTTAACCCCTTCGCGACGGGAAGCTTTTGCGAAATGTTTATTACTTTGCTACCGGTTTTAAAAAACAGAAGTTTGTGCCTATTCAAATCGGGAAAATGCTCGGATTAAATAAGTCAAATTTTACAGTAAAATTTTACTGGTGAGGATAAACGAGGATCCTTAGGCCTATTTCCGGCACGTATACGTGTCGCTCGTCCCCAAGGGGTTAAACTTCCGTAAAATGTGAGTTAAAGTGACCAGGTTATACATGTTTCGAACCAGAAAATTTCTAAATAAATTAATTCAAATAGATTTCGTAGAAAAACATGATATAATGATACATAAAATAAATTTTCTGGTTAGTAACGTGTATAACCTGGGTTAACTTAACTCACATTTTACGGAAGTTTAAGGGAATGTTGGCAAGTATGGTGTTTACTTTTTAACACACTGTTTTCTCTAAACCTCTTAACCCTTTCCGGCGCGGTGTCCTTAAAAAAGGACACATAATTTTAATTCCAAAACTGACAAACGGCACCATGAATATTTAACTAAAATTTTCTTATTATAATGTACCTGAAACAAAGCAAGTTCTTATTTTCTAATAAATTCGTTTATTAATTGCGGTGTCAGCCCATTATTTCATCAGTTTATAAACAAATTACTCCCTGCCGGTAAGGGTTAGAAATACGGCCCGGTTACTTGAACACTTCCATATATGTCAAATTTTCTTGTTTAGGGAAGTTTCGATTTTAGCTTTTATTTCCTCAACTATATAAATTCTGGTGTGAGTCTTTTGTGATAGGACAAAATATATGATTTGTTCCTTTTTTTCTCGTGTCAGGATGTTGACAGTTATACGCATTTGTAATTTTCTTTGTTGTCTCTCTAACCCTTTAAGACCAGAAGAGTTTTGGTAGAAAAAAAAGTATTGGGGTTTAACGCTAATTAATAGGCTCATATTTGAATGAAAAAACCTACAGAAAACTCTATCTAAGGCAGAATCGATCGGGACCATGGAAATTTTCCGCAGTAGACAATATTCTGCCTTTGACAAATTTTACTCTATATCTATGGATTCGCAGGGACTTGAAAATATTTCCGAGTTAAAGAGATTTCCGCCTTACAGAGAGATTACTGTATTTAAAAATTTTCCGACGTCAGGGTACGTCAAGGGAGGATCCACACGATTGTGTGGTAACTTTAAATAACAGAAAAGTTGAAAACTGTACTTTCTTTTTCCTTAGGATCACCTACACAATTGTGTAGGTCAGATCTTAAAGGGTTAAAATGTGGGTGCTTATCACTTTAGTTGTTTATAAAGTCTTATTGCCCTAAGGAGTGGTGAGCAAAATACATCTGTTAGCATTCCAGCCAAGGAAGGGTTCGTACTATTACCGTTATTTTCAAGGCAAAATATCAGTATTTTTTTATAGAAAAATAAACCTAGTTTAATCGCGCGAAATTTCGCCTTATTTAAGGAGAGATTTTCTATAAGAAAAGACTGGTACCGAAGAATTTCCTAGTCTGGAAATTCAATGACCCGTACGAACACTGCAAGGGCTACTTTTTCATTTGCCAGTGGGTTATATTTTAAAATACAGATTGCTTGCTTCCCACCACTTTTTTGAAGTAGAAATAGCCACTTTATTTAATTATAGATTAAATAATGCGAGAATAAGCCGAATTATACGCTTTTAAAAAAGTGGTGGGAATTAAGGAATCTAAATTTTAAAAAAGCAGCCCACTGGCAACACTGAAACGTGAATAAATATACAAAATGCGGAATTATATACAATATGTGAAACGCGATATTAGCGTTTCCCGCCGCTGGATGGTTAAAATAAAAAGAAAAATATCAGTTTAATTAATCACAGAATGTTTGTCCATTTTAAATAGAAAAGGAGTACGTTATTCAATAATGTAACTTTTTGTTTGCGAACTAACACTTAAAGGGCCAATGCCGCCGTATAACGAGCCAGAACGCAGGTAGCTTAATATGTGTTATGTACTATTTGAACGTTAAACATTCCTTTTAACTCACATAAAACGGAAAGAAGTTTCGTTAAGTATGTAACACCGCATTAACTACGGTTACGAAACCTCAGTGCGCGCTGTAGATTGATACAATTGCTATATTTATATTGTTTGAATTATCACACTGAAAATACTTGTATACGTAGAGCTGGAATAATTTACAAAATGGCTTTACATAAATGGGCAGAGTTGTCATTAACGGATATATAATATTTAAAATGTTATAATATGCTGAATTCTGAATAAGGATCTAGTCTATAATTGTTAACTTAGCTATCTATATTATTTTTTCCGTTTAACACTTAAACTAACGGAAATTTTAATGAAATATTATACAAATTTTGCAAATTAGAATTCGTATTTATCGTTATTGACTTACCATAGTAATGCGTGACCATATATTTACCTTGTTTCGGAAGAAAATTCTGGTTCGAGTAGAAATAAATTTAGTTGATCCGGGTCAAATTGACCGCTATGTCCCTTTTTAGACTTTAATACAGGAGTATGGATCAAACAAAGAGGACAAAGAGGATAACAAAGCAGATGAATAAGGAATCGGTATATTGGAATTCCACTACACTTTTTTTAATTGTTTTTCGTTAAAATGAAGTGTATTTATTATGATTTATTTGACGGTGATTTCGAAAAAAAAAAAAAAAAAAAAAAGGCTACAGAAAAGTATTATACATCACGTGCTGCTTTGACACAAATCAGGAAATATCAAAATATTTATTGGTTAATTATAAACTAGGATTTCGATTCACATTGCCTAGTGTGAAAATAATTGAAAGTCGTTTTTAACTAAAAACCGAAATACACATTTTGCACATTTGGTCGCCCCAGAGCGACAGTAGGCTATCTAGTAATAATCAAAAATGAGATGTCTGACTTACTGCTATGAAAAACTGTGTCTGCATCTATTGGAACTGTAGAAAATTTTTATGAAATATATCTGAGATATTGTATTAACACTAGAAAGACGGCGAGCGGTCATTATGACCGCTACTTAAGGAATATATTTAGGTTCTAACCAGAAATTTTTTTAAAAGACTAGTTTAAAAGATGCAAAGAGAAAAAAAAAAACTTGTTAAATAAATAAGTAAATAATTTAAAATAAATATCCTGGTGGGAAATATTTTTCCAAAATTTGAGTAAAATTCGCCGTCTTTCTAGTGTTAAACATAACTTTGTGTTTCAGAAAGTGTTCTACTAGATGTAGACACAGTTTCTCATAGCAAAAAATTAGACATCTATTTTTTTTATTACTAGATGTCATACTGTTGCTCTCTGGTGGCGAATGTGTATTTTAGGATACGGGTGAAACAGAAATTTATGTCCTTTTCATGTCCACAAGTAGAATACATTTTTGTTTCTGGGTAAAATGGGAAATAACCCTTTTTATTTTTTTCTTGTCTCCATTAACACTAGAACGCCCGGAAGGAGTCGATCCGACTCCAACCATATGGTTAAATGTCAACTGGAACCAGAAATTCTTTCATAAAATAAGTTAAATTTAAACCACGCAGACTTACGTTAGATATATCAGTCAAATAATTAAAAATAAAAATTCTGGTGTCAAATATTTTTATGATACTTGAGTAAAATTGCCGGGCATTCTAGTGTTAAAGCAATCCGTAAGGACTTCATTAGTAAAAAAAAAAGTTTAAACAAATATTTTTTTTTAATTTAAATTATCCATTTTTTATTCCTCTTGTCTAGCAAAACAGTCTGTCCAGATAGCTGTAGGCATAGTTTACAATTTAGTTTTTTAAGAAATAATATTTAAAATTGCATATTTAACTGGCTTTGTGTAATCATAAAACCTACTATTTTAATTAGCTAGGCTCAAAACACTAAAATATTTATTTTTTTATTATTATATTTTAAGATTAAATTTGGCCACTGAAATGGTGACATCTGTTACTGAAACAGTTCTTACCAAAGAAATGACTTCCATTGTCCCCAACAGGGGGTACAACTGCGCTTACTTGTAAGTAAAAATATTAGAAAAGATATGGTACAGCCATTTTGAATTTGTTCAGCACACATATGGTCAATAAGCTGAAACATCTGAATTCCAGATTAGTGCGTTTTGTACTTGTAACTTATGTTACATAAATTCGTAATTTAAATATTGTCATTTTATTTAAAGTTTTATTTTTATTCAATGAAACTATGTTAACTTATTTACATATTTTGATAAAACTATAGAAAATATAATTTTTTTCTTTGTTAAATGCAACATCCGCTACCTGTAACTTCTCTTACTACACATTTGTAACAGATGTACACTGGTGTCCAAAATGAAGGACCAGTTACAAAATGCTAATTATTAAGTAAGCGAATACTCAAAAGGAAATAGTATAATTCAAATAATTACTATCCCTACAGCACAGGTAGTCCATATCGCATCTCATTCATGTCACACATGGTCACAAGTGTCACAGTCACTACGGTGAAACAAAAAATAAGAAATTCCACACGTCTCGTTATGAGTCTCAAATGATCACTATATGTGACTCCACTGAGACGTCAATGTGACCGCTGCTTTGTGACGAGTCACCAGATGACTTTATAATGTAGTTACATTTTGACGCTCATGTGACTGTAATTTTTAGACTCAATTTCAAAGCCCTCATGAACGTTGCATTATGATAAGTCACCAAATAATATCACATTATAGTCACATGGTGACTTTTCAGAAAAGAGCACAATGGTGACTTCAGAGCAGTCTCTCTGTCACCTTAAAGTCATCATGTGACTTTAATGTGACAACATTTTTTAACTTATCACAATGCAGCGTTCACGATGACTTTGAAATTGAGTCTGCAGATGACAGTCACATGAGAGTCACAATGTAACTACATTGTAAAGTCACATTGTGACTCGTCACAAGGCAGCAATCACAGTGATGTCTCAGTGGAGTCACATATAGTGATCAGTTGAGACTCATAATGAGATGTATGGAATTTCCTTTTTTTTTGGCTTCACCGTAGTGACTGTGACACTTGTTATCATGTGTGACATGAGTGAGACGTTATACGAACTAGCTGTGCTGCAGAGATAGTAATTATTCGAATTATATTATTTCCTTTTGAGTATTCGCCTACTTGAAAATTAGCATTTTGTGATTGGTCCTTAATTTTGTACACCAGTGTAGATAAATTAACAAAAATCTAGTTTAAAGTTCATATGCATAATAAACATCTATCAAAGTGCTTCAGTAGTGCCATCATTTTTATATTAATGTAAATACACTTCTACCATCTAATTTAGGTTGCTCAATGTAACTTCAGTTACAAAAATGTAACCTCTGTTACTATATATAATTTATGTTACTCGCACTTTTTTTCTATATTTTTCTTCCTGTATATGAATAGCTTTCATGAAATGTTCCCAAAACACCAAAAGGCATCTGTTCTTTCACTATACTAAAACTATTTGACCACTTACAAATATATTTACTGCAGGGAATTGAAAATCTTAGCTACAATGTTGAATACAAGTAACATAGGTTAAAATTTGTTATATACATCAATCCCTATTAAAGATTTCTTTTGAATATAAAACTACATATTGAAATCTAGTACACTAACCATGATATAATATGCTAGAAATAATATTTTGATAGGAATAAAAATGTTGTAAATCGAGTGGATGTTGTCTAGTACAATATTCATCTTCAGCCCTTTCAGGGACAATGTACTCAATTCGTTAAATTCAGAAATGAATGATGGACACCTGAATTTACAAATAAATTTATTTCAAATTAAGCAAAAGCTTCTTTTCACGTACCTAATAAAAAGAAATTTTTCATTCCAATATTCTGGTGCCTTTGCGGCATTTAGGAATTAAAATTAAGTTAGGGGTTAAGGCATTTTCAGGTGACTGCATTTTTATCCTAACTATGAATTTAGCTATGCTGGACATGATTTTATATAGGTTATATACTTATAAACACAGAAAAAAAATTATATTTTGTGAAAATTGAATACTTAAAAAAAATGGAAAAAGGACATACATTTTTTTTTTTTTTTTTTTACCCAGACCTACAAATCATTAGGTCAACCGGAAAGTTCTGTCAAATAGTTATTTCAGTCCTATTTTTTTTTAATTCAGATTTCTTCATTGTCACCACATTTTTTTTTTTTTTTTTTTTTTTTAATGGTGAAATTCTCATTGTTTTCACATTAATGTGAAATGCGAAAACCATGGGAATTTTACCATTTCAAAAAAAGTGGTGCCAATGAAGAAATCTGAATTTAAAAAATGTAGGCATGAAATAATATTATCGGAAAGAATTTTCCGGTACACCAAATATATGAAAAAACACTTCTATATGAAATATATACAAGTTACAGCCGTGGAAAAAGAAAGTAAACACCCACTACTCATTCTGCTTTAATTGTTGAAGAAGAAATTTTCCGATACTAAACAATTGGAAATAAAGTCTACTTTTAAATGATGTTTATGAAATTTGCTTAGGTGACCATTTACATATCAAAACGAGCCCAAGCATTGTTTTTTTTCAATAGCATTAACCAAGTTTGATACCATAATTATATTCCATAGCCTTCAATTAGCCTAAATCCAAATTTTCATGAAATTCGTATGATTAGTTTCTGAGAGATTAATTATTTAAAAATGAGCACATTTTAGGGGTTGTATCCAAAGTGAAGTTCAGTACTCGATGGTCCAAATGAAAATGAATAACTATGTCACTTCTATTAATGTATTATTTCTTGCCAATTTGAACATTTCACTAGTTTAATAAGTTTTGAATATTGCCAGCCAAAATGTTTCAACAAAATGCGTACAATGTATTTTTTTTTTTTTCAAATTATGCTTTTATGCATATCGTAGACGGTCCCTAAAACCATCATTTTGACGCTTTTTAATTATAATTCAAAAACTAGTTAGAAGAAAAAATTTAAATTGAGAATTTGCTTAAAGCAGGTCATAATAAATATAGATCTATAATATATATATATATATATATATATATAATTTGCAATTCTTATTCTTTTCGAATAATAATATCATAATTCATAATTCATATCATAAATTTTTTAAAAATTACAAATTGAATGCATTTATGTTTGGGTTTTTCACCACAAAAAAAAAAAGTTTTCACATTAAGATTATAATTTCAGGAAATATTACTAAAAACATGAAAATGTAATTTAACACTAGTAGCTCTAAATTTTGAATGTTTATAATTGAAAATCTTATCATCCAAATGATTTGAAATTTCGTTTCTAGGCATAGTTTGAACCGGTGATTTAAAATATATTGTCAAAATTGGGTGCTGCCATTGAAAAAATAAATTTTGGTTTGATTTTGGTTTGTAGATGACCTCCTAAGCAATCTTATATACATCATTGGAAAGTAGACTTTATTTCCAATCGTTTATTACCAGTAACTTACTTCTATTACAAAAAATTGCAGAGTTGGGTGTTTACTTTTTTTTTTTCAAAGACTGTACATTTCTTCATGGGGGACATTCATTCATGATCCCTCCATTGTAGAGATAAATTTACCGTTACCAGTTCAGTTAATTAAATAAGGTAAATTTTACATTTCTCTTTCACTGGTATAAAAAAGGTGCAAAAATCGCAAATATAATGTTGCGAAAACACAACGTCAGTCATTAATGGGTTAATTAAACACTCTAGTAGATATTTTACATTTAGTATATAGTCCATTTTCTCTGAGGTCATCAAGCGCTCAATCACGCAAAAGGAAGGCAATTTTACAAACGGGTAAAGACAGAAGATTAAAAACATTTTTTGTTAATAATCTGGGATGATAAAAAAATAAATATTCCGTACCAGACTGAAAATAACTACGACTTGTCCGATATAACAAGTTTAAAAAAATTAAACTTCGCGGATGAAATAGGAACAATTTTCAATGGACATGAGTAGCGTGAGAATAAGTGCTACATGAGCTGATGCGGAATTGACAACATCAAAGCAGAAATATAAAAAGCCCAACTTAGAAATTAACATCGAACAGTTACATTGTGTCTTAGCTCAAGTTGAATTTTTTCAGCAGAGTCTGGCTGCGCCGATATCAAGCGTACATTTTCCCTTCATAGTGGAGCCAATGTTGCCAGATGGGCTACTTTTTTTTTAATTCAGATTCTTGATTGACACCCCTTTTTAGAAATTATAAAATGTGCCTTATTTAACCACTTAACACTCGAATTAAATTACGGTTCAATAATTCAAATTGCTTATTGGCACCACTTTTATGAAAAAGAAATATTTTCCTTATTTAAAGACAGTGAAAACGATACTAAAATATAGCCAATTTCACTATTTTATAAAACTGGTGGGAATAAAACAATTTGAGTAAAAGACACAGCCCGAGAATATGACGGGAGCGAGAATTAAGGGGTTAATGACATATTAATTAAAGCGAAAACAAAGGGAATTTTATCTTTTCAAATAAGTGTTGGCAATCATGAAATCTGAATTAAAAAAAAATAGCCCACTGGCAACACTGAGTAGAGCCTGAACTAGCCACAACTGTACTTACTTATTCCAAGCCCTTAGCAAAAAATGACATAGGATTTTTTATGGAAACATATGGTTTTATATGGAAAATCATAAAAATTTTATGGCATTATATGGAAACATACTGTATCCATATGGTAAACATTCTTCATTCTATGGTATTCCATAGCAAAGTGTATGGTAAAATTATAGGGTAATGAAATTTACCATATATTCAATGGTGTTCCATAGCATGATGTATGGTAAAATTTTGTAATAATTGCTTGTACCATAAACTGTATGGTATACCATAGCATGATGAATGGTAAAATCATATGGTAATTGCTTGTACCAAACTTATATGGTATTCCATAGCATGATGTATGGTAAAATCATATGGTAATTACTTGTACCATAAATTGTATGGTATTTCAAAGTATGGTGCATGGTAGAATCTTAAAATTAGGGATGCACCAAATATTCGGTATCCCGCCTATTGGGCCATGTTACCGAATATTCGGTTAGGCCGAATATCAAACTATTTGGTATGCCGAATATAAGAGATTTCGGTATACCGAATATTCGGCCAGAAAGAATATTTAAAAAGCCTTATATATTTTTTTTTTTTAAACCATAAAACAACTGCTATTTTTAACTATCAGTTAATAATGATATTTAGAATAATTAGAAATAAAATTATATTAAAATAAAACAGAATGCTTTTACATTTTTTACTTGCTATGTAAAAAGTATCACGTAAGAAAATTAACCAATAATGACGATTTATTTAACTTTTTAATACTTTGAAACTCTGAAATTTAAACTTATTCGGCAAGCCAAATATAAGGAATTCGGTTTACATGTTGGCCAAATATTCGGTATTCGGCCAAAATCACTATTCGGTGCATCCCTACTTAAAATATACAATATCTTTTGAAAGTTGATAATATATTGATTTTTTGTAACTATAGTACAAAAAAAAGGTTGTGTTAAAAAGCCGTATGCTAATTCGGGACCTTGTATCTGATTTGGATAAACACCAGTGTTGAATTCAGGGGGTGGCCGGGGAGGACCCCCCCCCCCCCCACCCCCGGAGCAATGAGATGTCCGCTCCCACTCCCGGGAGATTTGAGATTTTGTATTTTCAATGAAAAACACAAAATGAAATTCAATTTCAAAAAATGAAATTTCCCCCTGGAACTGTATAATGCCCCCCTCCCCCCGGAACCACAAAAATCCCTCCCGGAGAAAAGTGCCTGAATTAAACACTGATAAAGACTGCTATTCATAGATTTAGATTTGGAGAATGGCAACGCCTGCCATCGCCATGCTTGTTTTGTTTACCTCTCACTCCTTAGCGTTGCTTGTGCCGCGTCATGTTTACTAAGATCGAATACGCAGTAATTCCATCAAAGCATCCTGGCTACATAATTACTGGACATATTCAGGTATTTATTTATCTGTTTTTTACCTTATTTGATCTTAATTTTACTTATATAACGTTTGTCATAACAATATTCTTATGTTTATTAGATTGTTATACATTTTCTTACACGTGATACGCTGAAATGAAAGTGGATTTTAAGTTTGTCACTGCAACATTATTGATTGCCCGAACAATTTTAAAATTTTTAATGTACTGTATATTTACAAGCATAAAGATATTCAAAATGTTTGTAAACAACCTTCTATGCCATAAATCTGCAATAAAACTTTTTACATAAGCTTATGTAAAAAGTTTTATTTTTATTGCAGAACCGCTTTATATGCCGAAACGCTAATCTTTATGTATGTACCTATAGTGTATATATGAAGATTAGCGTTTCTGTAAAGTTCTGAAACTCTTAATTAATAGTATCAATTTTATTAATCTAATCTAATTTCATAAAAAATTTTTATTATCGAAGTTTATAAAAATAATTACAGAGAAACCACGATTTGAGCTGGAGTAACAGTTTTTTTTCAGCTTTGAATTAGATGATCTTCAATTTTGTCATATTGAAAAAAAAAAACAAAAAAAGAAACATTCAGAATAGTGTTTTACCTATTAAGTTTTCATGTTATCTGCATTATGATTTAGTTTCTAATTCATATAAAATATAATATATATCTTCAAAACATATTCTTTATATTTTAAAAAATATAATATTTACAAACCCTGAAACCTAAACTATATTTGGCAATTTATCGATTTATTACCTGTTACCAGCTAATGGAAACATGCCTTAAAAATGTATTAATTTAAAATGAAGTTCTAAGAATATTAAAATGATGTTGTGGACATGTTCCTAATGTGTTGGAATTGTGTACATATTTTGTGTTATTCTAGCACGCAAGAAAGTGCAAAATTGATTGCAAAATTTCATCGTTACATACATAAGCCAAGTTAAATTAGAATGCAATTAAAATGTACTTGTAATATTATATTTACTTTGGTGAAGGTAGTTTAATTACACTCAGTAAATGGTTGTACTATAATTCCTTTTCCAATTATGAATGTCTACTCAAGGTTTTCTTTAGCACTTTTGCTAAATGACTACTCACAGGTATTTTAGCCTTTTCTTTGGTGAAGAGGGAGGGTTGGGGGGTATTCTTATGAATTTTGATAATTTAAATTTAAAGCTGCAAATTCATGTTAGTGTAGGTATTACTAAACTACTAACATTTACATAAAAATTCAAAATTTACTTTTTCAGATTTTCTTTTCTGTTTGGATTTTTCGTTAAGTTTTATTGACATATTTTTGAAAACCTTTTGCAGTGTAAAAAAAAAAAGAGAGAGAAAGAAACACAGCTTAAAACATGTATCAACTGTCAGTATCGGATATCTGATCATGCGTCAGTGAGGTTTGAAAAACGTCATTGCATTATGAATCAATTGTAATAGTATTAAATATGGGGAAAAAGGGCTGCCTGGCGGGAATTTAATAAAATAGGGGCACATTGCTTTCCAAAATGGCACTCTTTTGCCCTGTTCATAAAGCATATTTTGAGATGGTTTATTTAGTGTTCCCTTTTAGTAGAATTTTATAATAGTTTTCTGAACGACTGGTGAATTTTGCGACATATTCGTGCATACAATCGAAGAATTTCACGATATTTCCCTGTGACCATTTAACAAATTTTGCAATTTTTTTTTTCACAGTTGACAACACTTAAAATTTTCTGGATTTGTCCCTGCGACTTACTGGTGAAATTTGCAGGATGCAATTGAAAATTGTGTGCATTTTTTAAACGATATATGGACAGATAGATTTTTCATTTTATTTATTTATTTTTTTTTTACGACAATTTGATCTAAGAACTTCTTTTTTTCCCTTGTGTTTGATTGACAAATTATTTTATTTTTTTCCCTCTTGCGACCAATTGACAAATTTCAGATCCCCCCCCCCCTCTTCCTTAGCCGATTAGCAGATTTCATTATTTTTTTTTTTTGCCTCGCCCGATTGATGAAATTTATACTTTTTTTTTACATCCGAGATCGATGTATTTTGCTAGGAAATTAACAGAAAAGGTACATCAAAAAGAACAGTAAGGATCAACGGGCACATATGTAGTTTGAATAGGGCTACAGGACATATAAAGTGGACAAGTCAAAGAAGGTCCACTATGCACTGTGCTTGGCCATAGTGTTTACTTTAGGTAAAGGAAATTTTCTTCTGGTGAATCGATAAATGTCATGTAGATAACTGATTTCTTCATTAGTGCAATATAATTGTAGGCTTTAAAGTATAAATTTTATTTTAAGGAAAGCAATTAGAACTTTTAAATGAAGCATTTTGTTTCAATTGAATGCAAAAGCAAAATAAGGTTAATTAAATATAACTTTTATATTGTGTGTTGAGTAAATTTATGTTTTTTGATAAATATGTGTTTTAGAAAAAAATTGTGAAAGTAAATTTGTTTTTTATAATGTTTGTCATGTTTTACATTTTTTGTTTGTAGCTGATGTATGCTTTGGATATTCAGAAAATTAGTAAATGCCCCCCGAAGAAACATTGATTAAGAAATGGAAAGCTGATGCTGTTGATTGTATGAGAGATTATTTAAAGAGGACTGAGCGTTTTAGCCCCATGAAAAAATAATATGGTATGAGATTCTTATTTAATTTTTCATTTGCATGTTGATTTATTTATGACAATATAATATATTAAGCTAAGTGATCCTGCTATATTTATCAAATCATTGGGACTCTAATAGCTCATAATTTGATTTTGGGGGTAGAAAAAGGAGGGGAGGGATGTGAACTTTTTTTGTAAGGTACTTTCAATTTGAATGAATAAAAACTTCAATTAGATGTACTTACAAAAATGTTTATTTAAGGGAAATAATGCCCCTTTAAAATACTTTACACTGCTCCTTTTGGCAACAAATTATTTTAGTCGCACAATGCATTTTTCCCCCCTTTACATTTTTTTTCTGCCTTCTCATACCTTAAATTAAATAATGATACAGATGTGAAAACACGAGAAAATTTGAAAAAAACCTACAGTAGTTTTTTTTAAGTGGGCCCGTGATTTAAATCAATATGGGTTTTTTTTTAATCTTTGATTTAAATCAACTTAAAAAAACATATTTCAAATTTACGTGAAGTTATTTTGTGATAAATATTAAGTTTTGCCATATGAATGCATTGTAAATTTAAACGGTGGGAAAGGCTGAGAACTAAAAATCTATGTTTTTTTTTTTAATTTCACTTAAATGAAATATCACATTTAAAAATAAAAATTCTAAATTAAAAATAATCTCAGCTAACACGTTCTATTGTACACACTGAATACATTGTGAAAAATATTAAACAATTAATGCATATAATGTATATTTACCTATTGGAAAACATTTAAACCTTATGCGATTTTTTTTAATACAAAAAAATGGAGATTTTCTGCAAGGATATGGAAAACTTTGGAATAATTAAATATATGTCCTTCAAAAGTATTTTTATTCATATTAATGTAGAGATTTCATTTTGTCCTTGTGAACATACAATTTGTTAAAATAATTTATTTATGGACAGATTTGGAAAATAAAAATAAGGATTTTACGGTTAGTAATCTGAAATATGTTTATATCCCAACAAAAAGTTTTCGGTAAAAAAAGAAGCGCCAAGTTCTCCTTAATGTTTCGGCCAGAAAAAGTAGTGATATCTGAAGTTCGCACAAGTTAAAAGCCAAACATCCCAAATCTTTCATTGAAAATGGCTTCCTGCGACTTGGCCGTTAATGCCTTCTACAACATTTCAAAATTAATGATTGGAAATTACGCATTTATGAATTATTTAAATATTAAAAGTAATATTAGAATGCAAAGATGCAAATTCACATAAAGACATAAGTAAAAGATTTCTGATAACTACCATTCAGTTTCAACAAACATTAGATTTGATTACATATCATTTAGTCCACTTGTGCTTTAATTGCCATTTTGTACGGTCTAAAACTAAAGTCATTAACGTAAAACCCAAGAAATAAAACAAAATTTACTTACTTCAAATCTCACAATAAGTTACATTATATTTTATTGAGTAATATTGAAATCTTGTGTATTGATGAAAGAGAATTTTTTCGTTTGAACATTTATTATAGTTTGTTTGCATACATTAATAGAGGTATTCGATTTATAAACTGTTAAAAGATGATACTAATTATGTTTTAGCAATTAGGGATATTATCTCCTGAATACAAGTATTTTGTTATTTTTAACTTCTAAGCATTTAAATAGACTGAAGTTGTTTAAATGATTTTTTCAAATGTGTATTTTTTTCTGTACTCTGTGCCACAAAATGCCTAAAATAATCAAAAAATGTAGCTGGCATGTAGCTCATTTGTACATATTTTAAAATTTAAACTCTCTCGAAGGCATTAACGTCCAAGTCGCAGGAAGCCATTTTCAATGAAAGACTTGGGATGTTTGGCTTTTAACTTGTGCGAACTTCAGATATCACTACTTTTTCTGGCCGAAACATTAAGGAGAACTTGGCGCTTTTTTTTTTTTTTACCGAAAACTTTTTGTTGGGATATCACTACTTTTTGTAAGTTTTTTAAAGTTTGTTATTCTAAACTATATTAATATGAAAAAAACTTAAATTTCGGTACTTTTATGTTACCCGGGAGCAAATCTCCTCATTAGACTTTTGTTTTTTCGTCAATAGCAGTTTTCATTTTTTACATGTGTAAATTAGAAACAATGCTTTGATTTTCAAATAAAATATTTTGGTTTATGTTATTATTTCTTATTTATTTATTTATTTATTTCTATGTTAAATATTCTATTAAATAAAATGAGGGAAATGCATCTATTTTAAATGAGATGGCTGAAAAGTATATATCTTTAAATGAAATGAATGCAATATGAACAATGGGGAGTTGGGAACAGTATTTGGCGATTTGCCACTTTCGCCCGGCAAATATAAAAATACCTAAATTTATTTTATTGAGCTTAACAAATTTATACATTATTTCTTTTTATATTAAAGTACTAGCCGCCTCTAGCAACCTGTATTTACCGTATTAATTCCATGTTAAACATTGCATCATGTTACCGTTATTCATAATTTAATTTACTTACCCGTTCTTTCGCCAAGTCGGAAGCTTTTGATAGAGAAATCAAAAACTCTTTACGATCATGGAAGCACATCATATATTTTGTGTTGTTATGTATTCCATCTTTCGTGACAAATATCTCTTAACTCACTTATGCATGTTTCCGTAGCAGTTACGATTCGTTCTCTAATGCGGAAATTTTTAATCCTATTAAGTAATCTTTTCTAATTGGGCTCACTGCCAATTGTTGTATTTTAACTGATACGACTGGGTACAAGTGAAATGGTTCTTATGAAATCCTTTGACAATATCTGCATTTGCATTAAACCACATTAATGGTAATATCTTTTTGTTTGACGTTAACCTTTTCAATAGACTCGATTACGGAAGAATAGAAGGTCTACCGGATCACTGCCATGATCCATTTGAAAATCTATTATTATTCTCATCTGATCGTGTTGAAGAATTAGTCAATGTGCCATGGTTTTAAGATTTTAGTTAATTTTATTCGAAACCTGAAAACTAAAATGCGAGGAACCGGATTATAGAAGATTCATTTTAACGTACATATCGATTAACAGGTTACATATTATAGAATTATAATAATCATAAGGAGAACTGGCAGTTTCAATGCTTTAATTGTTTCCGTAAATTCTCTTTATATAATACAGAAGTTTTAGCGGTGTAATGATTAGCAACATAGTCACAGTAAGTATGATAACAGTACAATATAATAACAATAGCAGAGGTTTTGGGCAGTGACGAAACTATTAGCACTTTGGAAATATTAGTACGTTATATCATTTAACTATTCAGATGATATGCGTAAAAATAAAAATAGATGGCTCGCATTAATAATTAACTCATTGAAAAATAGCCACTAGCGTCAAATATTCGCCAAGCTTGGCGACATTTAGCAAAGTTTCGCCGAATTTGGTAATATATCATGTCAATTCTCAAATTTGGCGACAAAAATTTTTTTTGTTTATTCTGACGTCATAATAATGCATATGTATTATGTATTATACACATACCTATAATATATATGATGCAAATGTATAACGTATTATATGCATATGTATAATATGTATGATGCATATGCATAAGTTCATTAACATCACTAAAACGCACTTAAAGGAATAGTGTTCCATAAATAGTAGGGATAATTGCCAGATTGACCAGACTGCTATTGAGATTAGAATTCCGACATTTATAATAGACCGAGAGGCGTCTGTACACACCATCACCTCATCGAGTTTACAGCTAAAATTTTAGGATTAGTTAAAACTAGATTCGCATATTTAAATGAAACTGATCTGTTAAGTTATATCTTGGTAGAAACCATCTGAAGACCTAATTTTAGTGGTTAACTGATAGGTTTTCTATTGTATTTTCCTGCATCCAAAAGTTTGGAAATATGGAGGAATGGTCGCAGGAAAACACAATGGAAAATCCACCAATTAACCCGTAAGATCGGGTCTGTAGGTGGTTTCCATAAAGATATGACTTGGCAGACCAGTTACATTTCAATACGCTAATCGATATTTAACTAATCCTAAAATTTCAGCCGTCAACTCGATGAGGTGAAGATCAGTGCAGACGCCTCCCGGTCTTTAATAAAATTTGTTTTAAGGAAGTAAAAGATAGAAAGTTGGACAGATAAACTGAAAGATTTGCCTTATTAAGATTTTTGTTAAAGCATATAAAAATTCATTCAGCTTGAACTCGTGTAACACCTTTATAACTCAGGCTAATTTTTTGTAATCTGGTTTTGGCGATCAACATATCTTATCTATAACTATAATCTTTCTTTTACAGATTTAAAATTAACAATAGATTAACAGTAAGTAGACTAATAATACAATATAATAACATTAGCAGCGGACTTTGGACGCCGCATCTGTCGCATATCGTTAAAGACAGATTATTAGTTACACATTTCATTTAATTAAAAGAAGATTTTTAAAAACTTTCATATGGAATTAGGATATTTTTCCATTATAGGGACCTTGGCATTTTTTTTTTTAAATCTTGGCGCAATTCGGAGTTCAGAAACTGAGATATGCTGCCAAATGATATAAACAACTATGAAAACAAACCTGATGAACTTTTATGTTATTTATATTATGTATTTATATACATATAAGCATTTTATTTATACATGCATAAAATATTATTTTTTATATACAAATTATTTATGTTGGTATATAAAAATAAATAAATGGGTTCCTTACATTTAATAAATTGTATACATATGGAAAAAATTGCTTGTGTATATGACACAGTAAATAGGTTGCCAGAAAATACGTTATCAAATTTCTTTTCTCGTCAAGGCTATTTTCTGTATTTCGCCAAGGCTACTATATCGGAAACATACCGAATTGCGGTCATATTTTGTTAAATGTTTTATTGTTTTAATATCGTAAATATATCATAACCTATACTGATTAAAATTTTTAGGTATATTCATTTTTTTTTCTATTTAACAAACATCTTTGGAAAAGCATATATATAAAGTTTTATTCTGCTTGAAATTACGTGACCCCTTCAAAACTCTGTAATCGAGTATTGGCGACCAACATTGGCGCAATTGAATGTGAAGGAACTGTTTACGGCCAAATGAACACCCCCTGTTTGAAGGGTTTAGAGGTGGAAATTCTGTGTTTTCAGATTTTTCTGGTTAATTGTGCTACAAACCCGACTTACTTGTGAAATTTCATGATTCTACGACTTTTAGAAGTACCTTAGTTATTTGATGATGCGAAGTGAGTCAGTGACAAAAAAGCGCTTTTTCGGAATTTAATATTTCGAAAACTACTAAATATCGAAACATGAAATCGTGGAACCTTAGTTCAGTTTGACCATACGAACATGTGTATAAAAGAAAAATTTCTACATCTCTCCCTAAAACGACGTTATGAGGGGGTGAAAAATATGCCGAAATGGTTCAGGAAAAGGTAGCTTACGGCTTGTGCGAACTTGGCGGACGCACTGCCGTGCTCCCAGATATTTTTTAAATATATATGTAGTTTAAATATATATTAGTTTTAAATATAAGTATAATTTTAAGTACTTAAAAATGCAAACTAATTAATAACTAACTTCTCAAGTTTTTAAAATGTATATATATCTGATTTAAAATGTTTTAAATTAAAATCAAATAAATCCAATGTTATTATTCACACTAAATTCTGTAATCGCTTAGAAACTCATGATACTGAAAAATAAGTGTGTGTGTGTGTTTTTTTTTTCGAACATTTTAATAATAAATATAATAATTTTTCAGACCCATTGAAATTTATAATACACTATATGGCCAAAGGTGACCGGTCACTTGCAATTTTAGACGTTTTGTTAAATATCTAGAAAAATACATACAAGAATTAACCTGAAACTGCAGATGTGTAAACAGTATAGTATAGGTCATATATTTCCATGAAAATTTTTTCCCAAAACCCTATAGGGGACCGTCAACAAATTGAAAAAAACGAATATCTTTTGGATAACCCTGTAAAATATAATGTAGCAAAAGCGTTCAAACTCGAGGTTATTAATAAGTGGCTTATTGTAATATACTGTGTTCATTTTTATGAGGATAGCATTTATACTCATAGAGAAATTAAGGTTTTTATAAAAACAACCCCAAATTTCGCCAAGTTTTTTGCTTATAATTTGCAGAGTTCTTAATATAAAAAAAAGTTCTTTTTCAGAAAATATGACAAACAACATTGTACACAATACCCTGCAATCAGAATGAAAAAAAATAACTGTGTGAAAAATGAGCATGTTTACTAAATAATGCTTCACTGCGCATGCTCGAACGTAATAAAAATATAATTTGCATAACGTGTTAACTAAATGTATAGAGCAACTTTTGTGAAAGTCTTAAAAACATAGTTTGAAAAGATTGATAATAATCGTTTATAGAATGAGCTCAAAATCCATTATTCTTAAAAGGAAGCAAAAAGATGAGGGGCTGCATCCAAATACAATAATACATACAATATTGTGTATGCTGTATTGTCACTAATCAATGAATATATGGATACAACCCCTCATCTTTTTGCTTCATTTTGGGAACCACAGATTTTGAGCTTATTCTATAAACGATTATTATCAGACTTTTCAAACTATGTTTTTGAGACTTTTACAAAAGTTTCTCTATACATTTAGCTAACACAATATGCACATTATATTTTGATTCCAGTCGCGCAAGCACAGTGAAACACTTTTTAGTAAACCTGTTCATTTTTCATCCAATTTCTATTATTTTTTTTAATCTGATTGCTGGTTGTTGTGTACAATATCGGTCGTCATATTTTCTGAAAAGAACTTCTTTTTATTTTAAGAACTCTGCAAATTATAAGCAAAAAACTTGGCGAAATTTGGGACTATTTTTATAAAAACCTTAATACATGCTATCCTAATAAAAATGAACACAGAATATTACAATAAGCCACTTATTAATAATCTCGAGTTTAAATGCTTTTGCTCCATTAGTTTTTACAGGGTTATCCAAAATATATTCGTTCTTTTTCAATTTGTTGACGGTCCTCCATGGTGTTTCGGGAAAAAATATTCGCGGAAATATATGACCTATACTATACTGTTTATACACCTGCAGTTTCAGGTTAATTCCTCATGTATTTTTCTAGATATATAACAAAACGTCTAAAATCACAAGTGACCGGTCACTTTTAGCCAAATAGTGTATATAAATGATCATCTTTATGTGTGTGTAATACATGCTCCAGTTTCATTAAATAAATAGTGGTATGTATTCCAGAATGTTGTATATAATCTAGAATAGATATGTTTAAAAGAATAAGTAGTACAAAAGTCCCAAATCCCCTGCCCCACCCTGACTGAAAAGCATTGTTTTTTTCAATTTTCCTCCTCCCCCCACCCCTTTTGGGTAGCTGAAAGCTAAAAGAAAAAAATCAAGTAATTTTCAGTTTTTTTTTTTTTTTTTTTTTTTTTTTTTACAATAATGTTGGCTAATTTGGCTGGGCACAGTGCCCGGCAGCCCTTTAAAAATATTTTATTTTAAAAGGATTAAATTAAAATCAAATAAATCCAACGTTGATTCACACTAAATTCTGTAATCGCTTAGAAACTCATAAAACTGAAAAATTAGTGTGTGTGTGTGTTTTCGATCATTTTAATAACAAATATAATAATTTTTCAGACCCATTGAAATTTATAATATATAAATGATCATCTTTATGTGTGTGTAATACATGCTCCAGTTTCATTAAATAAATAGTGGTATGTATTCCAGAATGTTGTATATAATCTAGAATAGATATGTTTAAAATAATAAGTAGTACAAAAGTCCCAAATCCCCTGCCCCACCCTGACTGAAAAACATTGTTTTTTCAATTTTCCTCCTCCCCCCACCCCTTTTGGGTAACTGAAAGCTAAAAGAAAAAAATCAATTTTTTTTTTTTTTTTTTTTTTTTTTTTTTTTACAATAATGTTGGCTAATTTGGCTGGGCACAATGCCCGGCAGCCCTTTAAAAATATTTTATTTTAAAAGGATTAAATTAAAATCAAATAAATCCAACGTTGATTCACACTAAATTCTGTAATCGCTTAGAAACTCATAAAACTGAAAAATTAGTGTGTGTGTGTGTTTTCGATCATTTTAATAACAAATATAATAATTTTTCAGACCCATTGAAATTTATAATATATAAATGATCATCTTTATGTGTGTGTAATACATGCTCCAGTTTCATTAAATAAATAGTGGTATGTATTCCAGAATGTTGTATATAATCTAGAATAGATATGTTTAAAAGAATAAGTAGTACAAAATTCCTGTATACTGTACAAAAGTCCCAAATCCCCTGTCCCACCCTGACTGAAATACATTGTTTTTTCCATTGTTCCCCCCCCCCCCTTTGGGTAACTGAAAGCTAAAAGAAAAAATAATCAAGTAATTTTCAGTTTTTTTCTTCTTTTTTTTTTACAATAATGTTGGCTAATTTGGCTGGGCACAGTGCCCGGCAGCCCTTTAAAAATATTTTATTTTAAAAGGATTAAATTAAAATCAAATAGATCCAACGTTGATATTCATACTAAATTCTGTAATTGCTTAGAAACTCATAAAACTGAAAAATTAGTGTGTGTGTTTTCTAACATTTTAATAACAAACATAATAATTTTCAGACCCATTGAGATTTATAATATATAAATGATCATCTTTATGTGTGTGTAATACATGCTCCAGGTTCATTAAATAAATATTGTAGTATGTATTCCAAAATGTTGTATAGTATATAATCTAGAATAGATATATTTAAAAGAATACTTAAGTAGCACAAAATTCCTGTATACTGTACAAGAGTCCCAAATCCCCTGCCCCCCCCCCCCCCTTTGGGTAACTGAAAGCTAAAAGAAAAAAAATCAAGTAATTTTCAGTTTTTTTCTTCTTTTTTTTTTTTACAATAATATTGACTGTTGGCTAATTTGGCTGGGCACAGTGCCCGGCAGCCCTTTAAAAATATTTTGTTTTAAAAGGATTAAATTAAAATCAAATAAATCCAACATTGATATTCACACTAAATTCTGTAATCGCTTAGAAACTCATAAAACGGAAAAATTAGTGTGTGTGTTTATTTTTTCGAACATTTTAATAACAAACATAATAATTTTTCAGACCCATTGAAATTTATAATATATAAATGATCATCTTTATGTGTGTGTAATACATGCTCCAGTTTCATTAAATAAATATTGTAGTATGTATTCCAGAATGTTGTATATAATCTAGAATAGATATGTTTAAAAGAATACTTTAGTACAAAATTCCTCTATACTGTACTAAAGTCCCAAATCCCCCGCCCCACCCTGACTGAAAAACATTGTTTTTTCCATTGTCCCCCCCCCCTTTGGGTAACTGAAAGCTAAAAGAAAAAATAATCAAGTAATTTTCAGTTTTTTCTTCTTCTTCTTTTTTTTTTTTTTTTTTTTTTTTTTTTTTACAATAATGTTGGCTAATTTGGCTGGGCACAGTGCCCGGCAGCCCTTTAAAAATATTTTATTTTAAAAGGAACCCCCCTCTCCCGTTTCTTGTACAATTGAAAGCTAAGAATTTTTTTCTTCAAACTTTCAAACGATTTTCAGTGCTTTTTAAAAAGAGTGACTGTTTCTAAAAATAGTTGACTGTAGACTGTTTTGGCAAGGCTTAGCACCTGGCAACCCTTATTAAATATTTTGCACATCCAACAACCCTTACTGCTCTTTTTGGCAACAATTTTTTTTCAGTCGCACAAGGTAGGCTTTTTTTGTGACCGACTGATAAATTTTGAGATTTTTCTTTGCAACCGATTAATGAATGTCATGGTTTTATCCTGTGACAGATAGATAAAATTCACCATTCCTCCCCTACCCATTCAGCTAAAAAGTTTTATTGTCTTTTTCTTTGCCCCTCACCCTCCCTTGTGCAGCTGAAAGCTATTTTTTTTTTTTTTCAAAATTTCAAGCGATTTTCAATTTTTTTTTTTTTTTTTTTTTTTTTTTTTTAACAATACTGACTGTATCCAATTTGAACAATTTTTTGTACTTTTCAGTTAACCACGTGCCAGTGTTATATATACATATAAAGCAGAGTCGAGTGTCAGTATTGTTGTTCCTGCATCTCTTAAGCCTGGCTGTTCGACCAGGAGGTTCCAAGTTCGCTCCCTGATGTGGGCAGCGAGGACAATTTCGAGCTTAGCCCAAAGCATCTGAAATGGGCCTGGAGTTAGTGATGCGCCCAGTCCCTGCCCGTAAATATATCAGTTATTTGCAGCCTGTTTTTTTTTCTAGAAAAAACCTATGTTTATACACCACTATTTTCTGTTAATAATTAATTTTTTTCTTATTTTTATTAATTTCATTCCAATGTTTATTTATATATATCTCTGTGAATTTTATTTTTAAATAAATGTGTGCAGTAGCACTTTGAAAACTTAAAATTTGTTTGTTTATTTATTAATTAACAAATTTTTAATTTTCAAATTTTGAGTTTTAGCTTGTAAAATATATTTAGTCTCCCTTAATGTATGTATCATGCTACTTTTATTCAAGAACTCTGTTTTTTTTTTATATTAGCCAAATGCAGGTAATAAATTGCCAAACATTTTTACCATCGCATTTTTTTGTATTTCATTAGTATAATTTAAAATATAATCCTTTCACTAATTTTATTTAAAATACATAACTTAAAGAGTGAAATGTTTAAAATTCACGACTTTCACTTATTTCTTAAAAAAAAAAAAAAAAAAAAAAAAAAAAAAAAAAAAAGAGAGAAAAAGTAATAAATTTCATAAACCATGATATTTAATTTCAATATCAAAAGCATTGGTTTAATTTACCACACGAAAAATCTGGCAAGTTATAAAATGCTATTGGCGAGATTTTCGCCTGCCTAACATAAAAGTACTAAGAATTCATTGCGATCATGGCAACTTTTATGTACTTTTATTAAAAAAAAAATATTTTTTATTATAGAAATAATCACATGGAAAGCAAAAGGGTCAGCCCACTCCCGCTGGAGTCATGCGATGTTCGAATACACCAATGCAAGTGTATGAAAAGAGCATTATGTCACTCTAGCAGTCTGTAAAAAAAAAAAAGACACTTGGGATGCACTGTGGTAGCCTGTCTTTTTCATTTGCCTCGGATAAAGGGCAGGGGGTCATTCTGCTTTGACTGTAAATAGATCTCACACTTGAAAGCTGTAAATTGTGCATGTTTCGAGTGTTTCTGGAATCAAGTTCTGCTTAGTCAGACGTAATCGAACCTCTAGTCATAGTATGTTTGTCATACGAATTGAATATTTCCAACTGAGTGAAAAAATGCCCAGGCCGGGAATCGAACCCAGATCCTTAGCTTACAAGACTAATGCTTTACCTTTTAAGCTAACTGGGCTAACAACCAGCCAGCATATTTCGCTCAAAAAACTTTATTGGTAGTAACATCTGATCTGTCATGTAGCTCAACAGAATAAACCGCAGGTATGGAACTCCATATAAACAATGGATATGTAGATGAACTATTATTTTAACACAATCAAACTGATTTGTAAAGTTATCATATGAATTGAATATTTCCAATTGAGCGAAAAAATGCCCAAGCTGTAAATTGAACCAAGATCTTTGACTTGCAAACAAATGCCGGCCTGGGCATTTTTTCGCTCGGTTGGAAATATTCAATTTGTATGATAATTTTACTAATCGGTTTGATTGTGTAAAAATAATAGTTCATAGTATGTTTGCTTTGCTTGCATAAAAACTGCTGAGCGGCTGCATAATGTCGCACAAGGCAGGCTTTTTTTTTCTTTGTGACCAACTGGTAAATTTGGAGATTTTTCTTTGCAACCGAGTAATGAATTTCATGGCTTTATCCTGTGGCAGATAGATACTTCCCCTTCCCATTCAACTGAATTTTTTTTGTCCTTTGCCCTTTTGCGACTGAAAGCTAAGATTCTTTTTTTCTTCTGTTTTTCAAAATTTCAAATAATTTTCAGTTTTTTTTTTTAATTTTTATTTTTTATTAACAATACTGTTGACTGTAGTCCAATTTGGCAGAGCGGATGGTACTTTTCTGTTATACAGAATCTATTGTCGCCAAGCATAATAGTTGGCGCAAAATGAAAATCACGTGAAGCATTGTCGATAGTAAATTGAACCTGGCAGAGATGTCATATATGCACCGGGTACTTAACTGGCACCAAAGTGTCGTTATTTTGCTTGATATGGTAACCGGATATAGATGATATGGTAACAAGTTTTTTCGCCGGAAAAAAATCGTGCCAGTATGGGGCATATATGATATCTGTGGCGTGAGCCTTTTAATTATATAACATTTGAAAATTATAGACTTTTACGAACTATGGTATATCTATATGTATATGGTGTATGGTATATGATGTCTATATATGTTTACGGTATATGATGGCATATATTACGAACTATGACAATACGTCACATGGTTTACAATAAAAATCCTTTTCGCGATCAAGGTTGATATAATTGGTGCATCTGTATAACGGAAAAGTTCCGAGCGGAGCGCTAGGCAGTTGTTTTTAAATATTTTACACATCTGATAACCGTTACCGCCCCTTTTTGGCAACAATTTTTGGTACTTTTCAGTTAACCAGGTGTCAGTGTTATATATACACATATACATGTGTATATATATATATAATGTATATATATATGTACTTATATGTTTATGTGGTCGTTGTCGTCAATGAAGGATTTTTCATGCTGCTCAAAACATAAATTTAAATTAATAAACACATTTATTTGATGAAATTATTTAATAAAGTTATTGAAGCTATGTGATATTGGAATTTAGTTGATTACAAGATGTATTTTAATGTTTGCGCATGTACTAAAATTTAAAATTCATTTTTTAAATAAATTTCAACGGCATCGATTATTTCAAAATGCTCCATGTGCATATTTTTTTCTCCGATTCCTTTGAAAATTTCTATGGCTGTTTGTCCTTATATATTTCATAAAACTGTGCATGATTTTTTAAAACTAAATATAATTTCAAAAGTTAAAAGCAACTAATTGCAGCAATACAATGCAAAAATCCTGAAAATTTCATAAAACTAAGATTTTTTTAAAAACTTGTATATTAAAAATAGATAAAATTTGATGCACAGTTTCATTTATATGTATAAATCAATCTTGCATTAAAAATATTGGTGATTTTAATTGCTGTGAAATGTGCATAGAACAGTTCGAAAAATTCTTCGTAACACTACGAATTTTTTCATCAACGAATGATTTCTTATGTTCTTTATTTTTCTCAAAACAAATTTAAATTGTATAAACGCATTAATTTGATGAAATTATTGAATAAACTTATTGAAACTGTGGTGATATGTGAATTTAGTCAATTTGAAGGCATATTTTAATATTTCTGTCTTCATTAAGCCTTAAAATTAATTTTTCTCAGTATAAAAATTTAGTCGATATTATTAATTCAAAATGTTCCATGAGCATAATTTTTCCTCCAATTGCTTTGAAATTTTTTATAGCTATTTGTCATTATATATGTCATAAAACTGTGCATGATATTTTGAAAATAAATATAATTGTAAAAGTTAAAGGTAGTTAATTATAGAAATATGGTGCAAAAATGCTCAAAATTAAAAAAAATCAGAAAATATTTTTTTCTAACCTTTATATTCAAATATATAAAATTTGATGCACAGTTTTATTTATGTGTATAAACGAAACTTGTATAAAAAATATTGGGGATTTTCATTGATATGGAAGGGGCATGGGGCATTTTGAAAAGTTCTCCATAACATCTAAAATATTACAAAAAATTCCTTTTTTTTAAAATAAAATTGTTTTTTAATTTATTTTTTTTTGTGATAAACGTATCCCATAAAGCATATAATGTACCCTTGAATAATATTTAAAGGGAAATTTACAAAAAATAAAAAAAAGGATTTAAAAGAATTTGCTTCAAAAGTTCCTGGCTGTTTTTTACCGTTTTCTTGAGTGTAACTCTCTTAATTTTACTTGGAATTTCATAAATGAGAAATCATTTTAAAGCATTAATTGCGTACTAACTAATTACTTCCACACTCCCTCCTATATTGCTCCCTTTTTATTTGATAATTATCAATACCATATGATTTTATTCTAAAACACCATAGATTATGCTATATAAATGCCATAAGATTTCACTTTAAAAACACCATAGATTGTGACCCAATTCCATAAGATTTCATTCAGAAACCCCATACAAATGCCATAGGATTTCATCCCTAAAACTCCTTAGACGTTTACCGTACAGTGCCATAAAAATTACCATACAAATGCCATCCCACTAACTCCTTAGACATTTACCATGCAGTGTCATAAAAATTACCATACAAATGCCATCCCAAAAACTCCTTAGACATTTACCATACAGTGCCATAAAAATTACCATACGTACTATTTCCATGCCATTATTTCTATGGTTTTCCATAGGATATTTTTTACCTTAGGCAAAAACCCATAAGATTTCACTTATGGTTTTTTGTATGGTTTTTTTATGGTAATTCCAGGGCTCGCAGCGTTCCTAAAATTTTCGTACTTTCCTACCACTATTGTAAAACGATAATCTTTATTGTATATTTCTATTACCGATGTTAAAGGAATCTATCATGAAGAATTCTTATTTAAAATACTGGTAGCAAAGTGCGAAAATTTTAGGAACGCTGCGAGCCCTGTAATTCTATGTAATTTTTTGCTAAGGGAGGTCGTTTGCGTGTCGTGTTCATTTTTTTTTTCTTTTTTGAAAAGTACTAACAACGATGATGAATTTCAATTCACGGAATCTTTAAAAATATACTATAACAGAGAAATATTTTAATATTATTAATTTTTAATTATTATTTTTTTCGATGAGTTTTTATAACAATGTGATCATTAATGTTGCTATTCTGTAATCTGTGGCTTATGAACATATCGTAATTTGAAATATAGAGTAAAATGTTTTCGTATGCAGTATTTCTTAAACGAATCCTAATTATATATTGTAAAAAATCAATTTTTGTACAAATTGAACAGGGCTGTACTCGGCTTGATTTCATTGTTTTTTTCAGGGTCAGAGCTTTTAATCCACTTATTTTTGCAAGGGCCGGGGCGTGTAATGTAAGACTATAAACGAGACAAACCGAACTTTCATTATCCCTGGCTTGGGAATTTCTGAACATGCAGACCTATAACAGTATGTAAAGCGAAAATTGTAAATTTCAGCTTCCTTTTTTTTTTTGGGGGGGGGGGGGAGTCACAGTGGACAATTGCATCGTAATAGAAACCTTCTTCTCTTTTTTTCCCCTCAGAGACTTCGAGTCTGTAGGACCGGATGTAACGCAAAAATTATTTTCCCAAACAACCAAATAACGATGAAATAGTCAAATTTCGTTAATTTTCTGCGTTTGAGTTTCGTATTTTGCAGGTCTGCAGATCCCGAAACGGTTTTGCTTTTTATACATTTTGTTATAATAAAATTTTATCGCCTGTAAAGTTTAATGTAATTGTGTTTTTACGTTGCATAAAGTATCTGGTGTTGGAGATATGTAAAATATATTTTCATTCTTTTTAAACGTCAGATTGCTTTATAGCTACCACTTTTTTTTGTAAAATATTTATATTTCCTTTGTTTTTTGACAAATCTAATAGGGCGACTATTGATATTTCAAAACAAGTGGTAACAACCAAGCAATCATCATAAACGTAACCCAACGAACAAGCAACCCTGGTACGTTACCCATACCGGAGTCGGCCATTTTTTTCCCACAGATTCTGCAGCGCTGATTTTTATAAATTTCACTTCCTAAACCATCCATCAAGACAGCTTAGCTTCATGATTAGAGAATTTTAGAAGGTTTCCGGAAGAAACATTTACCGATTACAAATACATTTAAATTTTCTTCATTAATTTTCTGGTAAATATTATTTATATTATTTCGCCAACCCCCGTTCAGGGACACCAAAATCCAAAAAGCACGCTAATTTGATCGGCTTTAAAAATATTGAATTAAAAAAAAAAAAAAAACAAAAAAAAAAAAAAAAAACTAGCGATTTCTCTGTAAACGGGTTTCCATTCGTTTTTCTTGGATTGGGGATTTTTAAGACCATATCTGCTGTTGTTAAAATATACAATGGCTGTTTTCGTATTTAATTAAAAAAATTAGTTAAACATTCGAAAATAAGCTAATGTAAAATGAATTAAGTAAACAGTGTCATTGTCTCCCGGTATTTTTTAACAGCGCTATAAGATAGTTCTTTTAAATAATTCATTTTAAATGTATCGTTTTAAATCTGACGTAATTTAGACCAAAGTTTTATTTCTCTTATTAATATTCACGTGAAAATACTTTTGTTGTTAGAAGGAAATATTATTTGCGCTGTCTTCGAATTCGCGATAATAGTTGAAAATATTATCTCAAAATATCAAGTAAATGTCTCGCGCAGATATATTTTTTAATTTAAATTGTTTTGCCATATTTTTTGGCCATTTTAAATATGACGTAATTTCCTCCATTTACAGGTTTTAACGATTTTTTTATTTTAACATTTTGTTTCTCTTTTAAAATTCCAGTGTAAATATGGTTCTTATGACGCAATTTTCCTGCTTTTAACATGTAATCATTTTATTCTAATTTTAATTTTTTTTTCTGTTTACAATAGTCCCGTGTAAATAAATTTTTAATTTGAAGTAAACATTATTGTTTGCGCTGTTTATACAGTTGGCAACAGTTTAAATTAATAACATTTTTTTAAATTTGTTAAAAATATCTCTCGAAATACTGAAAATTTGAATTTAAAATAGAAATAAAACCTCAAAAAATAGTCAAATAAAAAAAGGCAATCTGCACACCGGGAACTTATAACCTATAAAATGATCTAAAAATGATTAAATTATCATGTATAGTTTTTGCTCCAATAAGACTTTTTTAATGGAACGATTTTGTCCAACTTTAGCATTAAATATTTCCGAAAGTAATTCTTCGATTTGAAAACTGTCTGCATCAGCGTGTTTATCAAATATTTCTTTATAATACCACCAATTTCCATATTTTTGTATACGACAACTTTTTTAATATTAACAAAGAAAGGCCATGCTCAAGGCATACTTAGATACTACTACAGGCAGACTGATTTGCGTTTAATGTATGAAGTCGCTCGCCAGAGGACTCTGATACCCTGCCCAAAATTGAAATTTGACTCTGACCGTAACTGAAACAACCTGGGAAGGGTAGATATGTAAACAAACACCAAAATTACGTCATGTCGCCATGGTTACGTTTACAAATCTGCTGACATTCCAATCAAGCTTAGAAATGACAGCTAATTCGAATACAGCTGTTAAGGGTTATTATAAACTGTCCATATCAATGTAAATGTAAAGTTCTATTTATTTAAGTGACTAATATAATGTGTTTCTCTTTAAAACTGTTAAACCAACACACATAAAAATATATAAATAAAAAAACACATGCTTAGTCCAAAACATCAATGTCACAAATTTATTTGGTACGACTTAGTTATCCCGTCGACCAATTTCGCCAAATTATATAAATCGCTAAAAACACTCGCCAAATTATACAAACTGACATAATTTTTATTTTAAATAACGAAAGAACAAATAAATTTGTATAACATTAATAAATATACAAATAAAACGTCGAAATAAAAATCACTTGATGACATAAACACGTGTAACTTGCTTACAGTCAAGTGAATGTGACATTTACGATCAAGCATTATTGGCATTTAATCTTATAGTTTGGCGATAGATTTTTGGTCGACGGGATAACTAAGTACCATTTATTTACTATTTTCACTGCTGAAACAATAAAACTGATAGAAATTTTTATTAATATATTAAAATACTCATAAAATTCCTTGTAATAATTAATAAATGTAATTTATTAAGTAACAAATACCCTTACATGATTTAATCAAAATTGCTTTGATAACATGGAATATTGCAGCGATATTTAAATCCGTGATCACCATTTCTTTCTCTGATTAAAAATAAGAATATTTAATGTGTAAGGAAGATCTGCTTTTTTTTTCTTATTCTTCTTGGTTCGGGCGATATTAAAAACAAATATTTTCCCAGTAACAGTAAATTAATCAAAAATAGCTGCTTCAAGTCAGTTATGAGAACTGAAGTTTGATAAAAATCAAATTTTAATTTTAAAACGTGTATAAGAAACCAAGCTATTTTTATATAAATACGGGACATTCAAAAAAGAATAACGAACCGGCATTTTTCATGAATGAACCAAACGATCAAGGTAAAGAATAAATAATTTAGCTAATCTTAAAAGTATGTGTAACACTAAAATGCTACAATTTGTGTAAAATAGCCTTTTAAATCGAAGGAAATTGAAGAATATAAAGATTTAATTTATTACATGAAAATACGATCAATGATTCTGAAACCTCGACGATGAGAAACAAGCTTCTATCAGGGCAGGGTATAAATGTAAACAAAGAGCACGTTGTGAAGTTTTAGTTCAGGGTTTGAAGTTGGATACGAATTGACTTTTTCGGCGAAATGCGCGGGCCGTTATATATCATAGTAGGTTATGGGCATGCTTAAGCCAAGACTCCCTTATCATAAAACAGATTTGACAATCCGGAGAAAGTCTATGGGTGAAAATGTCCCCGATAATTGCCAACTTATTAGCTGACTTTGTCCCGTAAGTTACGCCACCTGGTGTATACTCCTGGTAATACTCCATAAGCAAATGCATAGTAAAAAATTGAAAATGTTGTGTTATTGGCAAAATTGTATAAAATATTTTTCGAGTTCCAGTAAAAAAAAAAAAAAAAAAAAAAAAAAAAAAAAAAAAACTTTTCACAATTATGTTCTGGCTTTAAAAAATGAAACACATCAAAAATGAAGATTTAAATATAAGATTTATTGATATTTTTTAAGGGTACTTGTTAGTTAACCCGTCGACCAATTTCGCCAAATTATATAAATCGCCAAACTATTCGCCAAGTTCTACAAATTGACACAATTTTTTATTTTAAATAACGAAAAAAAACAAATAAATTAGTATAACATTAATAAAAATACAAAATAAACGTCGAAATATTGGCTTTATTGGCCATTATTGGCATTTAATCTTAAAATTAATTAATTTATGGCAAACCATTATTGGCATTTAATCTTGCAATTTGGCGACAGTAATTTGGTCGACGGGATAACTAACAAGTACCATTTTCAGTATATAGGACTTTGCGGGTTATTTTTTTTTAAATCTTGGCACAATTTGGGCTTCGGAAAGAGCGATTTGTTGCCGATTGATATAAACAGTTATGAAAACAAAACTTATGAACTGTCAGCTTGTTTTATAAGAATTTACGGCACAGATGTCATATACGCCGCCATATTGGCGCGATTGTTTTCCGACGCCAATTTTGCGAAAACCTCGTTACCATATCGTCTATAGCCGGATAACCATATCAAGCAAAATATCGACACTTTGGTGCCAGTTAAGTATCCGGTGCGTATATGACATTTACGCCAGAAAATAAATCGCGCCAATATGACATCTGTGCCGAATTTACATGTATGAATTTAGTTTCTAGATATTATTATTGTTTTTTATATACGATTTGTTTATATTTGTATATAAAATAGATAACTGCCTTTTTTAGATTAAATAAATTGTACAAATATTGGAAAATATTGCTTCTTTATGTGAAACAGTGAATATGCTTCCAGAAATTCGTTGCCAAATTTTCTTCTCTCGCCAAGGCCCCTACACTTGAAAAATACCGATTTATTATTATATAGTGTAGTATTAGCTAATGTTCTGTAAGCTGTTTCAAAGTCAAAGTTGACTGCAAAAACGCGATGCTGGAATAATGTGGTATCAAGTATACGGTTTAAAAATAAAATTAATTTTGCGCCAAACTACACTTATGCCAATTGGCTCTAGGTCTGATTAAGGAAGAATACTCAAATTAAGATTTACAAACACCAAAATCGTAGCATGACAAGAATACGGTATTTGCGGAAAGTTGAGGGACATGTATAAATTTAAGTGATTATTAAACTTTATTTTTCCAATTTTTTAAGTGTTTATGACTTCAGTCTGTTTTTTTTTTTGTGTGTGTGTGTGTGTATCTATGCGTGTTTTAACTTTCCTAAAATACTTTGATACATTTTAGTAAAACTTACATAACATATGTGAGTTAAAACAAGGAAATTAATTACGCACGAAACTATGCCCGCCAAGATGAGGAATTTGCACACATGGGGGATTTGATCATTTATATATTTTTCTGATAGTTCCGGATCCACAGTTTTAAAAAATGTTCTCAAAAACGCGAAAAAAAATATCTATACTATTAAATAATTAGTCCTAAAAGTAAGCTAAAATCACATCGCTCCAAATCGGGGCGTGACATACTATGACGTCACAGTTCACGACAGGCAAGCGGAACGGAAAGAAAAGAGATACTAGGCTTTGGAAATAAAGGTTCGAAATTTTTAAACTACTGATTTTACAAATTTGGTTCTTTCGCATCTGGATATTATTTTGTACGTTGATTTATAAAATGTCAATTTGAAAAAAAAAAAATGAACGCTAAGTTTATGAAAAAATCGATTTTTAAACTCATTAAAAGTCTTTTCACATACAGAGAGAGTTGACGGGATATTGTTAAAATTAGGAAAAATAAAGAACAGATCGCTTTTAATCTTTGACGTTGTTTTTAACGCATAATAAAGATTTTATAAATTTAAGATGAGTTGATTTTTGGTGGTGGTGGTGGGGGGGGGGGGAGTTTTCTCTTTTTTTTTCTTCAGATCAACTGTTTATTGCGTTTTAAATGCGATTTTTCATTTAACACTCAAATAAATATTATTTTTTAACATTAGATATTTGAAAGAGTAGGAAATGCAGAGAGAGGGGAGGGTCATCCGGGGAGGAGCTATTTTCTAAATTTTGAGTACACGCCTCATGTGACATATCGTTAGAAAGGTGTATGAAAACTTATTCATATTATGTACATCCGGTGCCCCTCCCCCCCACTTCTCCCCCTGGGGCCCTTTTATAAATTTTTAGGTTTTTTACAAGAATTTGCAGTGCGTGCGCAGCACGTGGTGCTATACGATGCCGCAGGCAGCGAGGATGTGGTTCGAGTTTTTTTTTTTTCCTGTTGATTTTTTTTTTAAAGATTATGCAGTACTGTCGAAGCACGCCTGCTACACGGTGTCATAGGCAGCGAGACCTAAAGTATTTTTATGTTGAAAAGTAAAAATTTAATATTAATTTTTTTTGAGTAGTTTCAATATTTTTACTTTTTATAATCTCTATTAAGACATGAACAAATATTGTTTCGAAATAAATCCTTTATTTTTTAAACCTGGTCCCTAACTTAATAACAACGTACACTTACGCAATAAAATTTTTAATTACTTCCTGACCTGAAATAAAAACTAACATATTTGTGTGTGTCATATCTTAGAAGTTTCTACGTTTTACCTATTTAATCATCAATAAAACAGGGTTATTGCTTATTAATCTTTACAGATACAATATACGTATGAAATGTACTACAGAGTGTTTTTGTTTGTTTTTAAATACGAATGAGTACATTATAAATATGAATGCTTTTTTTTTCTCTTGAGTAACTATTTATCCAATCAATTAATGTTCTAAAATAGTAATATTTAAACAAAATCAAACATAAAGTTACTGAAAAATGATCTTCACAAGATCAAAGAGATGATGTATTAGATAAATTAGGATTTTTCTTGTCATCTCTCTTCATAGCTTTAGTCCATGATTTTCTAATGGCAGGATCTTTTGGCACACTGAAAAACAACTTTTCGCTAGAAGTATTAATGCAGAGTGGTACAATACAGTACAGTAAAACCTCCTTAAAGCGACCACGTTTCATTCTAATAAAAACTGAATTCGTTTCGAGAGGTGGTGTTTAAATCTAGATTTTAATTGTTGAAAAAAAGTAGAAATAATGTTACTACAGGGTTCGTACGGGTGCTTGAATTTCATGACTAAGAAATTCTTCGGTACCAGTATTTTTTTTAAGAAAATCTCTCCTGAAATAAGGCGAAATTTCGTTCGTTTAAACTAGATTTTTTTTTCTATAAAAAAATTCTGATATTGGGCCTTGAAAATAACGGTACCCGTACGTACCCTGTACTAGAATTTATTTTTCACATTAGGAAAAAAATATATAAATTTAAGTATCAAAATAAAAGTTAGTTATATAAGTTAATTACTGCAATGTTTAAAAATGAATATATTGACGTTTGCTTTGGTTTTACGGTTTTATCTTTCATAACTTTTATTTCCAAGTCCTTTCAAAGTTCAGTAAATAAATGCATTTTTTTTCTTCTTTTTTGACGGGAACAAATAATGATATTTTCATTAAGTTATCTAGTTCATTGAGAGTTTCCTAACATAATAGGGTAGGGGAGTTTATTGATCGTCATTCTTAATTCGTCATCAGAGTTAACTTCATTGTCTAAAAAGGCATAAAGGGGTCACTTGAAAGTTACCGGAATAAAAAAAAATCTAAACTTAGTTTAGAAGTTTAAAGCCCCTCGGAATTATTTTTCTAATAAAACCTTCTTCAAGTGACAGGAAAAAACGGAATTTGTTTCCTTTTCTTCAAAGAAATTGGTCGCTCATGGAGAGAGGTCAGCTGGGATGGTCTCTGAATGGAAGTAAAATTAGTATTGAGCCTATGGGAATAAATTTCGTTCAATGAAAAAATGATCGTTCAGGGAGGTGGTCGCTTAATGGAGGTGATCGCTTAGTGGAGGTGGTCGCACAGAGAGGTTTCACTGTATTTATAATATGACTTTGTGTTCTCAGTTATAATAATTTTAGAAACAGCAATATTTAAAATGAACAAGTTGAAAAGCGACACACGTAAAGAATAGCAGTCGTTTGTTGTCATGAACTGTGACGTCAGATGTATTACGGAGCGTTTTCGGGATATGGTAAATAGTGCGATATTAAAACAATCATAAATCAGTAATAAAAGCTCAAAATAAAAAAAAATATGCAGGGTATCCTTATTATTTTTTCATGTACTATTGTTTCGTGATAAAGTTAGAAAACGTGCAAATTCTCTATTATTATGAAACTTTCCATAGATTAATACATACAAACTGTATATGAAAAAACATTGAAGGTTTCATCTAAAGTATGTTAAACTTAAATGATCCCCCATACCTTCAAAAATAAAACAAATGATAGGCCAATAAATAAATAAATGAGACTGTGCATTGAAACAAATTGAAAGAGCGATGTTAAATTAATACTGAAAGGTGAAATTAATTGTGAAAAGAAAAGAAATAGCAGAATTAAAATAAATCACATATTTGAAAATATAAAAGAGAAAATGAAATATTTTACATTTTCCGGATCTAGATGTTATCCATTTATTTCAATAACTAATATCACTGAGAAATTCATGGTAAAATAATTTTCTTTCCTGATTATTATTATTATTATTATTATCATCATTTATTTACATAACGGAATACAGCAGTAAACATTTTTTGTTTCAGTAAAATAAGTTCATTTTTTAAATAAAATGTCTAGGACATATGAAAATTTTAAGATTAAGAACTATCATTTGCAAAGTACAAAGCACATCGTAAAGAAAATGGTAAAAGACAAATGGAAAACAAATTAAAAAATATTTCTGTTTCTCACGTTAGATGGCGCTAGTCACGGGAAACCATGTGGTTTCTAACCACGTGTACAGCGGACAAAGGAAACTTAGCGATTGCGAGGCCTGTTATTTCGATAAGGAGGCCTTGGATTAAGCATTTAAATTGGGTGAGTTCTACCCGGAATATCTACGCAGATTTTCATTGGTCCATTTCCAAATTAAAACTTCTTTTTTACATATAGAAGGATTGATTGATAAAAGAGATTTTTCAAAAAAGAAAAGCGTTCATAAAATTATAATTACTAATATTGTTAAAATTGCTATTGAACATAAGCTTATAATTTCTAATATTTAATGATAATAATTGTTTTAATTGTTTATTAAATAAGTGCTGATTAATAATTTTTCAATTATGCTGAAAAAATTTTTCTCAATTTTTCTTTAAAATTTTTCAGTACGTTTATTTTTCTTTTTGTACAAATTGAGCAGTTTGTCCCAAGCAGACCTATAACAGGATGTAATAGGAAATTTGTAAATAATTTTTTCTTTGGGGAAGGGAGCACACAAAGTACGATATTGCATTCTAATAGAAGCCTTCTTCACTTTTTTTCACCCTCAAATTCTTCAGATCTATGAGACCAGAAGTAACGCCTAAATTATACCGCTCCCCCGCATTATTACCATGCTCCCAGCGCTCAAGTAATGTAAAATTGTAATTCTTTTTTTTTTCTCAGTACGCGTTACTCAAAAGAACGAGGAAATAGTCCAATTTCGTTAATTTTCTTCATTTGATTTTGTATTTTTCAGGTCTGCAGAACTCGAAACTGTTTTGCTTTTTATACATTTTGATATAATTAAATTTTACCGCCTGTAAAGTGTTTTGTAGTTGTGTTTTTCGGGTAGCATAAAGTATCTGGTGTTTCAGTTTTGTAAAAAATATTTTCAGTCTTGACAAAAGGTCAGATTGCTTGATAACTACCATTTTTTTAAACAAACATTTCCCTTATTTTATGACAAATATCATAAGGGGACTATTACTATTTCAAAACAAGCATAGCTGCCAACATCTTACGCTCTTTTGTACCACAAAACATTTATTGTAAATATTACCAATTTAAATTGTCGTAATTTGCCAATTAAGTAAGTTATGGAACAAAAAAGCGGAAGAGTTGGCAGCTATGAAAGCAAGTAGTAACACCCAACTAACAAGCAACACTATTAGCCATTACGGATTCGGTCATTTTTTTCCACAGACTCTACAACCCTGCTATTTATAAATTTTACTTTCTAAGCTATACTTCAAGACAGCTTAGCTACAAGATCAGAAAATTTAACAAAAAGCTTCGTTTACAAAAAAATCACGTATTACAAATATATTTAAATTTTACTTCTCTATTTTTCTGGTCTTGGTATTATTATTATTTTACATTAAATTTATAAAAGAGATTTTTCAAAAAAGAAAACCGTTTTTAAAATTATATTTACTAATATGGTTAAAATTGCTACTGAACACAAACTTATAATTTCTGATACTTAATAATAATTATTATTTTAATTGTTTATTAAGTAAGTGCAGCTTATAAATTTTTAAATTATTGTTCTTAAAAGCTAATTTTTTTTCCCAATTTTTCTTAAAAAAATTTCAGTACATCGTGAGTTTTGAATGTTCTACCGTATCATTATATATTTTTATCAACCGCATTTTATAAAAGCATTCAAATTCATATAAAAAGCACAAATAATTGTACTAAAATTACTTCCATGTGCATACATATAATATATAACTATTTAAAATACATTAGAAATATCTTAAAAATACATTAAAAGCCATTAGAATTTCAAAATGTTTGCATCTATCACACGATCGTGGATCGTGGTTATTTAAATGTTGCTATTAGTACATTTAGGCTAATGTCAGACGAACGTCTTTTTGCACGCTTTTTTCCTTACATATCACCTGTCACAATGTGGCTAGCATTGTGTAGGGATGATATGTAGGGAAAAAAGCATTGAAAAAGAGGTCGTCTAACATCAGTCTTATGGGGTGTAATGCGTACAACCTTTATGTTAGAATGATATCTTTTACAAGATTCCCGATCAAACGCAAAGCAAAATAACAACATTTAGGCTAATGACAGACGAACGCAGTGTTGCCAGATGGGTTAATTTTTAAAATACAGGTTCATGATTGGTACCACTTTTTTGAAATTGTAAAATGCGCCTTCTTTAATGATGTAGTAATGAAGGCGAAAACAAACAAAATTTTACCGTATCAAAAAAGTGGTGCCAGTCAAGAAATCTGAATTTTAAAAAAGTGTTGCCCAGTGTTGCCCACTGGCCCATTGCCCAATTGCCCATTGTGTATCATTCGTACACAATGCTAGCGGCACCAAAAACTGTTTTAAGCTGTTGAATTTATAGTAAGTAATTTTCTCAAAAACAATGAGCATCGGGATTTCAGGACTTTTCGGAATTCTACAAATCTCATCTGTAAAGTAACATCTAAAAAACAAATTGTCAAACTTTCTGTCAAACTAAAAGATGATTATGAATGTACTGTCATCTATGGCAATTTAAAATAAATAATATTTTCTGTATCTCCGGAGTCCTGTGGCTTGGACAGATTTTATAAATTAATTCTTTAGTAAAAATAAAATCATTTAAAAATATTAATCTAGAACTTAACTGAAGACTATTAACTATTAAAACAAAGTTGTTATTAAAACAAAGATTGTAAAAAAAAAAGCTATTTAACACGTTCACGCCGGCGCGGTGGGTCACACTCGATTGTCTCAAAGATGTCAAGTCTCCGGCTTTTTGTACACCACTGTTATTTTAGAGAAAATTTTGTTCCTTTAAATCATCCAATTGTTCTAGTTAAATAAAACAATTTTTTTTGTATTAAAATACTGGTATCCAAAAAGCCGGAGACTTGGCAACTGTGAGACAGTCAAGTGTGACCCACCGTGCCGGCGTGAAGGTGTTAAACTTCAGTGAAATAAAGGTTGTGTTTTAAATGTAAGGACGACCAAGGAGAGGATTTTGACCTCATATTCATTAAAACATTAAAGTTATATATAACAATTATTTTGTCAGGAATGTTTCGGGTGGTTTTAAGTATCTCCGTTTGGAGCTGTCTGTAGATTGAAGGAATAACCCGAACGAAACCAACATCGGGGCACTAACTATTCAAGAAGGGGGAAGGAGAATGTACAATATAGTATAATTGCAATAACTAGCAACAAATGACGGTACGGGGCGTGTCGGTACAGACGCCGTTGTAATAATCAGTAAAATCAAGAAGCTGTCATTTCTTCCAGTGACGTTGTACAAGATGCCTCTTATTTTACACCGGGGCACTTACTATTCGAGAAGAAGGAAGAAGAATGCAACAATAAAAAATAATTGCAATAACTACCAAAAGACGGCGCTAGGGAGCGTTTCGGTGCAAACGCTATTGTAATAATCAGTAAAATCAAGATGCTGTCATTTCTTCCAGTAACGTTGTACAAGATGCCTCATGACTCTGACAAGATGGCCTCTTCAGTTTAGAAATCGAGATTTAATTTTTAAAATATTCTACATTAACAGCTCAAACTGTGCAGCTGATTTACGTGATCTTAGGCGTTTGAAAGGATTGTGTAAAGGATAATGTTCTTCGACACCCTGTAAAGTGCGAAGAATGGTAAAAAAAAATCAAGGGGACTGGGTCGTTAACTATAAAATTGATACAAGTGTAAATTTTAGTAATCAGAGACTCCGAAAGCCAGTGCTAGTGTACGTGGAGTTGCTCGAAAGTTAGATATTCCGTATGCTACTATTCGAAATATCCTGGAAAAGTAATCCAGTTTTATCCGTATAAAATTAGTAATTATCAATAGGTCCTTTTTTTTTAGAGTTGCAGTCAACAGACCGTGTAATAACATGTTAGGTTACTGCACGAAGGTACCTGCGCATGTTGCAAACTTTCGTAGTCCCTTAACTGTAGCAAAGACACTGCCTGTTAGAAATATTTTATGTGCAAGATGAAGCTACGACTCATATTAGGCAAGCGGTACAACAGTTCTTACGACATTAAAAAAATTATAGAGAAATAAGCCGGTATTTTCGTGTGGCGTGGCCTCCTTGATCTCCTGATCCGACGCCATGTGATTTTTGGATTTGTGTGTAGTTAAAATCTATTCTGTACCGTGGAGGTTTCGAAAACCTCAATTACTGAACCCTTAAATGCGCGATTTTTTATTTTGTTTTGTTTTGTTTTGTTTTGTTTTGTTACTACTTTATATATGATTCTCTGAAAGGCTTATTACAGACGAAAAATAATGAAAAAGATCAGAGATCCATTTTCCATATAATACGCCAAACTTTTCTTTTGTTCCACATCTACAATACAAGTAAAAACTACTGACGTGTGGCTGTTTTGCGCTAAAATAATGCAAATTAGTAAATACTTTAATAAGTATGTCAGCAAATACCCCATTTTTTTATTATTTATATTAGAAAACTTAACATTTAACCATTTAATTCCCATGATATAATACGTTCCAGAAATTACGTAGTTCAGATAATCTGACTTTATACCAGAAAGTCTCAATGGTTAATTTAGCTTTATTTAAAAACGGAATGTCGGTTATTTATTAAAGCAAATATTGCTATTTTAATTTTCTAGTGTGAATTAGGTATATATTAATTTTAAAAAAATCTATTAAATTCAAAACATTGTTGTTTGCATATGTGCAAAGCTGCGCTCTAAAGGGTTAAAATACCGCATAGCACAAGATGTGCGAAACATCATTCGTGATACTTTACATTCTGAAGTTGAGAGTATGTCCACCAGCGCAATAGCCATATGCAGCGCACGGTGGGTGATTTGCCGATTCTAGCTGGCCAAAAGTCGATTTTTAAAAGTTTATCCTAGCGTAATTTATTTTTTACCTGTTATAGCTCAATAGATAGGGCGTTTTACCCTGCTATTGGTTTTGATATAAATATAATTGCATGGTCCACAGAGTAGTGCAAAGTTGGGGATTCTTAGTTGGGAATGAATCAATCAGTTTGAGTATAGTTCTTTAATCTGTACATGAAGCGTAATAAAATATACTGCTCAGTTATGGACGCTTCCAAACAAAATATGGACTTTATTTTATCGGATTTATGTGCATAAATTTTACATGTATCAGCTATTATTTCATATTTAATGTCTCAAAAAACTTTGTAATTTTTTTTTACAAATTTTCAGTTTTAATATAAAAAATGTTTTATGATAAAGCATAATTAAGTTCAATTTTTGATATGATAAAATAGTTTAAAATAGTACCTTTTCGTTCCAATTTAATTGTTTTGCCAATACGTGCCACCGTAGTTTTTAGAATTGTTTTTAGATTTTTAAGTCTAAGTAATATATATTTTTTAAATTTTAGTTCAAGTACCATTTTCTTTTTATCAAAGACAGCAGAATTTAAATAAATAAACTTTTGTAACATTATACAACGGCAACAATATTTAAAATATAACGAAAATGTGAATTTGTTTTAAAATATTTTGTTTATAGAGGAAAATTACAATGAAGATTTCATGAAGTTTTGCGAGAGCGAAATGTTTAAATTTATGACCAAATTTGAACAAAAGTTGCAATTTGTATGTAGATATCTCAGGACATAAATGATGTAAAATATATTACATGGCTGCAAATTTAGAGTGGCTACAAAATTTATCCAGACAAATTCTCCAAATTTAGATTTGATACAATGCAAAACATAAAGTAGATATTTTCTCACGATATCTTATGATTCCCATTCTTTACATAAGGTTCCTCTGTGCATATATAAATATAAATATACAGAAGAATATACAGCACAGCAATTTTTATTAAAGCTGATGAATGTTTGCCCCGTATCTTAAATTTTATTATAACAAATTTTAGGATTTGTTATAATAATACAAAAATAGGTATATCACATTAGCTTCCATACTGTCAAGAAAGTACCATTAAAATTATCATGAAGAACGTAAAAGCATGCGTCATTCAGATTATGAAGCATTTTTCAATGCATTCGGAGTACTATAATAAAACTTCATAGCTTACAGGGTTCGTACGCATCAGGGGATACCTGGGATTTTAGGTGTTTTAGTACCAGGAATTTCCTAAAATACTGGTCGCTATATCTGAAGATAGATTTTTTTATTAAATCACTTCATTAATATCACTTTACAAAAATTCTGGTAAAACGTCCTTGAAGCGTACGAACCCTGGCTTAATAACGTGAAAAACGATGTCTAAATAAAAATTTGTAAAACTTTTGAAAACGCAATTTCAACCAAAGTCGAAAAACTAACGAAAAATTATGTACATACCTGTACATGAACTATATATTTATCATATAATCCACAATATGCTAAAATTAAGAACAGTTAATGAACGCATAGCACAATTGAAAATTCCTCGTCAGCAGTTTCCGCCAATAAACATAAATTTACTTCAGATGTTTTGTGCAACCCTGTATATAATTTATAGAATTTATACACACTAAATTGTATGCAATTTTTATAACTTTAAAAAATGTTCCACAACTTAAAACTCTCTTCAACCAATTACTATTCATAAAGAGAGAACCAAAACTGATTTATTTTGAGTGTCCTTGTATATGAAAGATGAAGGCTGTGCACATCATATTCAGTAGTAAGCATCTCATAGAGCACCTCGGAGATATATATAAATTTAAATACTTTTGAAATAGTATAACATGAACAAAATACTTCACAAACAATTTTTCTCCATATACCGTAGTATATAACATAAGTATTTTTAATGTCCCTGTAAATGATCAATAAATGCTATCCATACCATATACTACAGCAATCATCTTGTCGTACACTTCATAGTATGTATATAAATTTCTAAGTGTTCTAAATTATGAAATATTAATAAAAATCACTCAAAACGAATTTTCCCCATAGGCCATAATGTAATGAAATAATTTTGAATGTACCTATAAAAAAATTATGACTGCAACACGCTACATTTTGCAGCAACTAACATTCAATAGTAAATATCAATAACATTTTTCAATTTCATGGCGATGCGACTATATTGACGACAAAAATAATTTTGGCCAGCTAGAACAGGAAAATCATCCACCGGGCAGCGCCTGATTACCAACGGGGCACATTCTCACCAGTAAAAAGCACGGAGTAAAAGAGGTGGAGGCGAAACTAATGTTAAAATTTTGCTATGCAGTTTTTCCCCCATTAGGTGGCGACACCGTAGAATGTAGGCTATCGGTCGATTGTTCTACAATGCTTTTCAATGGGAAAAGCACTGATTTTTAAAAACTTTTTACTAGAAAATTTGAATTTTAAGAAAGTTGTACAAGTAGAAATCTGATTAATTACACTTTTCTTCATAAGATACATATTTTTTTTTTAAAGGCACTTGGCTTTTTGATTGCTTCTTAAGACACTTAAAATCAGAGATCATTCTGACAAAAAAAGTGAAGGCAGGCCATTTATAAACATTGAATATCACGGATTATTCTGCAACGAAGAAATAAATAGACTTACGACTTTTAAAAATTAAAAGTATTATTCAATATTTTTGAGTAAATTTTAATCTCGTGTATATTTTATAACCTTTAAATAATTTAATAATTCATAATAAACTTTTGATATCTGTGCAATTAATAAATGTAGAATTAAAACAAATTTTTATCTTAATTATTTGGGAAAGAAAACGTGTAAATTATAGGTCATTGTTGGGGAATTAATTTTTTCAAACGTCGTAAGGTTTGATTCTAATATAATCTTACTTATAAGAGGAAGGGGGGGGGGAGTTAGAGGGCCGGAATTCCCAGACCCGGACCCGCCCCGCCCCGAAAGAGAAATAATTAGGCTTGGCCCTGACCGGGCGGGTGGAAAAACTAAAAGTTCGGCCCGGCCTGGTCCGTTTGTATTTTCGCAGTTCACGCCCTGGCCCGCCCCATGCAAAAATCAGTGAAAACAGGCCCGGCCCGTCCCTTTAAAAAAAAAAAAAAAACAGACCCGACTCAATTTCTACAAAAAATTTCGATTTTTCTTATATACAATTAAGATTATTTTCCAGAATACTTCATAAATATTTATGAAAAAATGTAACAGTATATTTTAGATTACTATATGTTTTCAAGTCAGAGCATACAAAATATCAAATTTTAAAAACCCTTTAGACTCACTCTCATGCAAAAATGCATGAATACAAAATTTATTACGATTATATACATTAAATTCAGTAATACGAAAATAATAGGACTCCATCTTAAATAGAACACAATCATCATGGCAACCTAAAATCATTAGCTATCACGGGATACCATTGAATTAATTACGTGTGATTGGATTTAATAGAATAATCACCGTGGCAACCTAGAATCATTACCTATCATGGGATATCATTGAATTAATTTCGTATGATAGGATTTAATAGAATGAAGGAAACTTTTATTAATATCTTTTTAAGTTTTGATTCCATTTTTTATAGAATTTGACATGACAAAATTCTGCAATTTAAATGGTTTAATCTCAATTTAAATGGAATTTGCCAGATAGGTACCTGCCAATTAATTACCCAAAGCAATGTTTAGTGTTCATTAAGTATAGCATTTAAAAAACATATACACTAAGATCGATTTAAGATAAAAATTTCTCAATTTAAATATAATTACAAGCAAATAGCTTTATATTAAATCCTAAAGTAATCTCTCACCTGTGCAGCATCGAACAAGCTCAATTTTATTTTATTTTCGTTTTTTCTTTTTTTTTTAATGTCACTGATATAACCTGTTTTCAATCCAGGAACAAAGCACTTATACCCCATCTTATTTTATGTTTTGTAATATCAATAGTAAAAAAATAAACGAATAACATTACGATATTCCGCTAAAAGAATGGCCAACATGCGGATTGTAGCGCCCTCATTATTTACCAAAATGCAACTTGCGTTTTCGGCGAGTAATGCCTATTAAGTTTCCCCTCCACCTCTTTTACTCCGCGGTAAAAAGAAACAGAAAATTTTCGCTCATTCATGGCAGACATTTTACATGAATACGGGGTTCAGATAAGACAAACATCTCTTTTAAAATTTATTGGTGTAAGTGTGCCCCCTTGATAATCTGCCCCTGGCCATGTGAAACCTGAAATTGATTGGCACCGCCATGAAAAACCGTAACCACATTCACCGTGACACTTTCCTGTGAATTAGGTATGCCATCCGACTTTACGCCTTAATACATTTTTCTTTTATTACACACTAGCAGACCCACCTGGCCTTTCCCGGGACCGTCATGAATGAACCTCAAATTTGTATGATATTGTACCTTTAATTCCCTTTTGTCTGAATTTATATTTTTAAATATAAAAAATCGCTAGAAAAATATTAAATTGAAGATACGTACTATTTTGTGTAAGTTGATGTTGGGAGTCTTTGCGAAAGCGAGCGGAACTGCGACAACACACTCAGGTTTTTACTGGTTTCGTGGACATTTTCAGACATTTTGTTTTGTAAAAAATATTTCTACCCCTCCGAACGTTTCAAAATTTTTATAGGAGATATAAATCTGGTCTATTTAGATGCTTCGATATACATTGTGTTAAAATAAGGTTGTTGACTAAAATAATAAATTAAGAAATTTGCTTAATTTACTATTCAAAAATAGTGGGTAGTGCAACCTTCCACCGACAGGCAGTGCAATATGTTCTCTACAAATATTACTCTACGAAACAGCGGTCAAAGGGCTGTTATAACTTACGTGAAAATTTCAAGTCGATCGGTTAGTTCGTTTACCAAATTTTAACGAATTCGCGCTCATTCTCTATTAAAAAAAGGGTTTCTTTTTCTTTTAAAAGTCGATTTTTTTCCATTTCGAGCAAAAAGTTCTGAATCATTTTTTTTTAAATTTACATACTCTTAATTAGTCTACAAACATAGGCAGAGAAGCTAAAGTTTAAAATCTGTAAATGCTGTATTTTTTTAAATTTTGGTTTAAATTTGAACTCCCATTAAAATTTTACCCTATGGTTTTTATCTACTGTCCAAAATAAAAGTAGGTGTTTTTCAAAGCAGAGATAATGTCTGTAACTTTTAATAAGTAGCATATATCTCATGACTCCCTCAAAAAACTGCATATAAAAAGTTTGAAACGCTAATTTTTAAAAAAGAAATCTAGAGCCCCTCACTCCCACCCTGGAATTTCACACACCATTCTTTTTTAAACTTTATCTTTTGTGTTATAAACGTTCTTAAAGTTTCAAACAGATCGCCTTGCTAGATTTCCTAATTTTAACAAAATCGCGTTATGTTAGTTCCACATTCCACCACCAGGGAGCGCACTCTATTCTTAACAAAAGCTCCTTTACACAACCTATCAGTAGATATGTTACTCGAGGAGGTGGCGGTCTTCAGCAAGAATTTAAGATATTTGTTGAAATTACTATTCGGAAATAGTGGTAACTTAAATTTTGTCACATTTATATGTACTAAGTAGCATGTAGCTGAAGACTACGTTAAAAACCTTACCTGAAACGGTATGAAACGCAAAAGTAAACAAAAAAAAAAAAAAAAAAAAAAAAAAAAATCGCCCCTCCTCTCCCCCACCCACCTGCCCGAAATTTCACACGCCATTTTTTATAAACTTTTTATAATGTGTTATAAACTATCTTAAAGTTCAAGCAGATCGCTTTGTCAGATTTCCTACTTTAAATAAAATCGCAGTCTCTTGGTTCCACTTTCCACCACCAGGGAGCGCACTTTTTTTAACAAAACTGTATCTGAACGTAACTCCGTTACACAACCTATCAGTAGATATGTTACTCGAGGGGGTGGAGGTCTTAAGCAAGAAATTAAGATATTTTTGAAATTAATATTCGGAAACAGTGGTAACAAACTTTTGACATTTTTATATTTAATAAGACTCATTTATCTCATGACTCCGTCAAAAAACCGCAGCGGAAATGGTAAGAAACGCAAAAGTTAAAAAAAAAAAGAAATCTATCGCTCCTCCTCCTTTCCCCACTTTCCCGAAATTTCACGCGTCATTCTTATGTAAGCTTTTTCTAATGTGTTATAAGCTATCTTGAAGTTTCAAACAGATCACCTTGTTAGATTCCCTACTTTAAATGAAATCGCGGTCTGTTAGTTCTATATTCCACCACCAGAGAGCGCACTCTATTCTTAGCAAAAGCGTATATGATCGAAACTTCTTCACGAAACCTACCCGTAGATACATGGATGGTGGGGGGCGGTCTTAACCAAGAATTTAAGATATTTGCAGAAATTACTTTTCGAAAATAGTGGTATCAAGACTTCTGAAATTTTTATCTCGAATAAGTAACATTCATGCTGTATTTTTACAAATCGCACGCCGTTCTGGAGAATACTACAATAAAACGTAACGTGACTCCCGTTTAAAATAAGCATATAAAAGAAATAAACCAATTAGTGAAATTGGTGCCCCCCACTCATAAATTAAGGGTGCAAAAAGTTCTGTACGAACATCCGACATGAGTTCCCACTACCTGCGGCACTGTATAGTAGGCGGACGATAAATTCGGAACATTTTTCTGTATTTAAAACATAAAAAATAGCAATTAAAAAATGTCTTTAAAAAAACCCTTATGAAAAATAAAAAATCATTATCAGTATCAAAAATGAGAATTTAAATTCTATTAAAACTGTTGCTACTCGCTACAGCAGCAGAAAGCATTAGAATGCAAGGACTTATTGTTGCCAATTTCTAATTTCTAGTAGTAAAAGAGCCAGTAAGGAGTATTCTAATCTTTTATTTAACGTTTAAAAAACAAATTTCTTGCTATCCAAATAAATCAGCATCAAACAGTCACCTCCAATTTTCTGTAAACCAACCAAAATCGCCCACTTTTTAGCAGATATTATCGCTCAACCAATCAAAGTAGAAAAAAAAAACAGAAAACAGTGTGGCTAACAAAAAGCCTGCCAGGTTGTCAAAGTAGTTGCTAGGTTGTGACGTCATTTGAAACTAATCCCTTCTCTTAAACACTCATAATTATTACATATCTTTTCAAAGCATGTGTTTCACCGTCATGCTAAAATTTAATATTTAGTTGAAAAAACAGTCACTCTTGAAACATTAAGCACTCAAATTGGTTTATTTAATTGTATCCCGGTTTACTTATTATTTCTGCGAAAGCTTTATACAACCAACCAACCGAAAGCAAGCGAAAACAAAGAAACGTATTTTTGATGAGTGATGCATTATGAACCAACCAACCGAAAGTAATCTGAGGGAAAAAAGTTACTTTTGATGAGAGTGATGTCCGAATATTAATTAATTACTCAGCTAATAATTAGAATATTAAAATTCTGAGGATATGGTGCATTAGAAGAGGCCTTGTACTCTGTTCAAAAAAAGTTTGAACCTCGTACGTGCCGTAGATTTTGCTAGCCATCGCGCACAGACAGGCAGACAGAGCGATTTGTTCTTTTATTAGTATAGATTAGTCAAACTCGTCATCAGTCGGCGATTATTGCAACTATTTTTTTTTTTTTTGCTTCATTCTTTTTTCCCCTTCTCGAATAGTAATGGACCAATTTCGGTTTCATTCGGGTTATTTCTTCAAGCTAGAGACAGCTCCAAATAGAGATACTTATATTAAACCGACTTGTATTTAATAGTACACTTAAAACTTAGTTTTTCATGTGATTGAAAATATCTGAAAATTTGGTACATTTCCTAATACCTTACCTTTTAGTCCGTAAAATGTACCTTTTGGTGAGGATGACTCATACATGTATATGCTGATAAGATACGCAGGACCACGGTTCCCAGTTTGGCTTAATTTGTTATTAAGAAAATTTGAATTCATACCGAAAAATTTACAAGAAGAGCATTTAACTGCATTTAACCACGAAATTCCTTTTATCAGATAAGTCAAAATTACACTATTCGGAAGTTCTGGTTAAAATATTGAAATTCTGGATGAAAAAGAAAACGACACGGAGAACCCAGCACGAAACTAGCCTGCATTTAAAAAATGACTATCAGTGTTATAAGTTTTGAAAGGCGTGAATTCATATTACAATAAAGGCTGTTCTTTCATTTAATATTTTTCTAAATTATTTTAATTGAAAGTTAATTTGAAATGCAGAATGTTTGTAAGAGAAAATAATTCTTCTTACCTGTATAGGTGAGAGCGTTGGATCTTCAGAGTATCACGGAAGTTTCTGTATCCACTTTATCCTATTTTAACTCTGAAAAAGGTATTTTTATTGAAACGTTAGTGAGTGTGTTTATGTAATCACAGTGATCCAGGCTTTTGACTTTAAACGAGATTATTATCTTTAATAAAATACAATTATTAATGCACTCTACATTTCTTGATTAATAGGTTAATATGTACTTGGTTAATATATACAATTTTAGCTTATTTTGATTAAATATGTGTTGCATTCTTGAGAGCCAAGGTTAGCTTCCCGAAAAGCGAATGCATGAAGTGACAGACAGAAACATATGTCCTTGTCACTCAAGAGATACGCCCTAGACTGAGATGAAAGGGTTTCTTTAGTAGAAGCAAGGGCTCTTGATCGAACACTCATTTCACAATGGAAAAACTGCTGATCACTGCTGAAATGGAGTCTATCAAAGTCCAGCAAAACAGTTCTGCTTTCATAGTCTTTAAAAGTTTATTTGTGGTGCTGCCACCTATAGGAATATTAAGCAGTTGCATTTGCCACAGGCAGCTGACGCAAATGAAGACTGGATTATTGTGGGTAATTGCTCAGTCTATAAGAATTGTTTGAAGTTTGTCCGTGAAGTGTCGCCACCTGCCGCATATTTCACAAAACGAAAAGTCGAAACATATTTTGAACTATTTCCGACATTCCCCCTTTTCGACTGAGTCTTGTGGTGGGAGAAGTTGGAGTTGATTCCTTAGGTGTTCGAAGTGAGGTTTGGGGATTGGTTTGGTAAGGGCATCGGCGATCATTCTCTTTGAAGGACAGTACACTATTGTAATGACACCGTTTTCTTTCAAGTGTCTCACATTATGGTATTTGATAGACACATGTTTCACCCTAGATTGATGTTTTTCATTATCGCTTAGCTTTATACAGGCGGTATTGTCCTCGTAGATGGTAATCGGTAAAGTCTGGTGTAGTTCCAAATCTTTTAGTAGATTGATTATCCATTGAATTTCTTGAGTCGCGTTTGAAACGGATATGTATTCTGCCTCTGCGGTGGACAAAGCCACGCAGTTTTGTTTTCGTGATGTCCAGGACAGGAGATTGTTTCCTAATTTTAATACGTTCCCGGTTGTGGACTTCCTGTCTTCTCGATCTCCTGCCCAGTCAGAGTCACAATAGACTGTTAGTATGGGTGGCTTTTCTTTGTCTATAACTAGTCGTGAGTACTTTGTGGTTCGCAGATATCTTATTACTTTTTCCACAGCATCCCAGTCAGCCTTTCTGGGAGTTTCGTTTTTCCTTCCCAGAATGTTCACCGTAGCAGCAATGTCTGGTCTGGTCAACGTGGCTACGTACAAGAGTGCTCCCACTGCCTGCCTATACTGTTTGTTATCATTTAGCGGTTCGCTGTGTGCGTCTGTATTGAAATAATCCGTGCTCATGGGTGTGTATGTTGGTTTAGAGTTTGACAATTTAAATTTTTCCGCTATTTCATCGATTTTATTTTCGTGGTCTAGCTCAAGGTTTCCGTTGTCTAGCCTTTTAATATTTATCCCAAGAAATTGTGATACCTCCCCAAGATTTTTTATTTCGTATTCCTTAGATAACTCTGCGTGTATTTTGCGTGTGTTTTCTTCGCTTGCGGCGACTAAAATGTCGTCTACATATACGATTATATAGGAAATGTCCCCATTTTCATTCCTTTTATACAAGCACTGATCTGAATCACATTCTCTAAAATTTAGATTTCTTAACGACTTATTGATTTTTATGTACCAAGCCCTTGCGGCTTGTTTGAGGCCATATATTGCTTTTCTCAGTTTGCATACTTTCTCTTCCTCCCCCTTGACTACATATCCCTCGGGTTGCGTCATTAGGACTTCCTCGTCTAAATCACCGTGTAAGAACGCTGTCTTTACATCCAGGTGAGTAACTTTTAAATTTTTATACACGGCGGCATTTAGGAAGCTTCTGATTGTGGTGTGCGCTACCACTGGTGCGTATGTTTCATCGTAGTCGCTTCCGTACTTTTGAGAGTAACCCTTCGCGACGAGTCGCGCCTTGTACCTCTCTACTTCTCCGCGTACATTATATTTTGTCTTAAATGTCCATTTGCACCCTATGGTGCGTTTTCCTGGTGTGGGGTTCACCAGTTCCCAAGTATTATTTTTCTTTAATGACTTTATTTCCTCATTCGCGGCCTCAATCCATTTGTTTTTAATTTTAGCGTCTCTGATGTTGTTTACGTCTTCCCAGTTTTTCGGATCTTGTACTTTACAGACATTCGCACTTATCCCGTAGCGGTTAGGGGGGACACCTCTGTTATTTCTCAGTGATCTCCGCGGTTCAGCGGTGCTTTGCTGCGGAGTATTGTTTTGATTTTGTTCGTCATTATCTAGCTCAATCTCTACTATTTCTGTAGGTGTCTTCGCGTCATTTTCGTTTTCGTCATCTTCATTTACTCCGTTCTCAAAGAATTTTACCGTTCGCGATATTATTACGTTGTTTCCCCCTGTGTGTATTCTGTACCCTTTGCTTCGGTTATCGTATCCTAATAGAATACCTTGAACGGCCTTTTTGTCAAATTTGGATCTCTTCGATTCCTCGACATAGGCATATGCCTTACATCCGAAGGTCCGTATATTCGATAAATTAGGTTTTCTGTTATTCCACAGCACGTAAGGGGTTCTATTGTTTTCGTTTGCCTTGGTGGGCAACCGATTTATGAGGTATGTCGCTGTAAGTACGGCTTCGCCCCAAAAGTGGTTTTGTAAATTCGCGTCAGATAACATGGTGCGCGCCATTTCGACTATAGTTCTGTTTTTACGTTCGGCAACGCCGTTCTGCTGGCTACAATATGGTACGCTTAACTGATGTTCTATGCCGTTTTCCGTCATGTAACTTTCAAAACTATCTCCCAGATACTCCTTCGCGTTATCGGATCTGATCGCTTTTATAGTTTTTCCGAATTTGTTCTTCGTCAGGGCTACAAATTCTTTAAGTTTTGTTATGGCTTCTGACTTATGCGAAATTAAATATATCATTGTAAATCGGCTATAGTCATCGGTAAAGGTTATGAAATATCTTTTCCCACTGAATGTTGGCGATCGCATCGGCCCGCATAAATCTGAATGAATTAAATTTAATGTTTCCTTTGATCTGTTAGTGGCGGATTTGGGGTAGGATGCGATTGATAGTTTGCCCTCAATACATTCTTTACAAACAGTTTCATGTTTACAATTGTGTATTTCTATACCCTCGGCTAGTTTGTGTTTTGTGAGATATTCTATCGCTTCGAAATTTTTATGTCCTAGCCTTTTGTGCCAAATGGATATGCAATTTTTATTGTCACAAGATGTTTGTGTCTGCGCGTTATATCCGTAGTCATTTTTGGGTTCTAACTCATATAAATTATCATTTAATTTTGCCGTTAAAATTGTTTGGCTATCCTTTACAAATGAGCATTTCTGTTTTTCAAATATTACCTTAATATTCTCTGTGGCTCTTTTGACAGATAATAGGTTACTTTGCAATTCGGGACAATATAGTACATTTTTAAGAGTTATGGAATTTTGTGAGTCTGTATTTATATTCACGTCTCCCAGACCCTGTGAACATAGCCGCTTTCCGTTCGCTATGGTTATTTCGCCAAAGTTTCCTGGCATAAAGTTTTGTAAGTTGTGTTTCGTAGCTACAACATGCCTTGTGCATCCAGAGTCAATTATAAAAGTATCTTCCACCGAGGTTTGTGCTCTGTTCGCGGTCACTTGTTCGTTTTCAGGAATTTTTTCTTCTGAGGATTTGTTATCATTGGGGGGAATCAAATTTTTTTGTTTATCACTATCTTCAGCCTTGCTTCCAAAGCAAAAATTCGAGGTTTCCTTGGGGTTATTTTGGGTATTTTTGTAACTATTCGTGTTATTTCTATAGTTGTTCGGATTGTTGAATGCTTTGCTCCTGTTCCAGTCATTTCTTGCGTAATTATTATGCTGGTTTTTATTTTTCAAGTGATAACACTCATTTATTGTATGCCCCTGCCTTTTGCAGTAACCGCAGTATTTTTTAATTTTGTTTTTGTTTGTTACTTTATATGCAGTTTCACGCGCGTGATAATTTGTTCCCTGATTCTCACTCCTGTGTCTGTATTCGTCAGATAATTTATTCTTTACGAATTCTAAAGTTAAATCACTTTCGTTTCGAGCTTCAAGACCTATAATTAAGGGGTCATAGGATTTAGGTAGACTGCACAATAAAAGTGCAACAATGTGAGTCTCGGGTATTTCTTCCCCAATGGCGTATCATTTGTCGCGTAAAGTTAATATATCGTTGATATGTTGGTTCATATTTCCACCGTCGCATAACTTTTTTGAATAGAGTCTCCTCAACAGAAACAACTTAGAGGATAAGGTGGATCTTTGGTGGACTCGCTTAAGGGTATCCCAGATTTCCTTGGCAGTTTTTAAATGCCGAATGTGGACAATCTGAGAGTCATCTATGAATAAATTTATTGTGGCACGGGTTTTGGCGTCTTTTTTTCGCCAAGTATCGTCTGGAGTGAGTGGGGGCGTGTCGATGACGTAACTAAAGAGATCCTCTCTGGTTAGTAGCATTTCTAGGCGAAAAGCCCAAAGATCATAATTGCTATTAGAAAGTTTCTCTATCAGGGATATTTCCTTTGCTGCAGAAATTGCCATGGCTTATCGTTGGATTCTACCCTATTTTTTTATTATTTTTTTTTAATTATCTATATTTTTTTGTGCGTATTGTTTATGTATATTTGTTCACCAATGTTACACTATCACACATAATATTAGTAAAATATCAATGTCTATATTTTATGCGTATTGCATATATATGTATTTTCTTATTAATGCCACACTATCATACACAATGTAATATTACTGTCTATATAATGGTTCTTTATATACTTGAAATATTTCTTATCAACAGGTCATTTATATTTATATAATATATTCAAGAAAAAAAATTTTTTCGTATATATATACTCAATATTGTATCACTTTATATATATATAATATATTCAAGAATTTTTTTTTCGTTTTTATATATTTTCAAATTTTCAATATTGATCAATATTATTTATTATATTCAATATAATCAATATGCATTTCAATAGTATTTTTTTTTCAACAATACCAATCGATTACTTTACAGCCTTTTCTTTTTCTCACTTTTTCAGTCTCATAATCTATAAGTTTTCAAAGGCGTGAATTCATATTACAATAAAGGCTGTTCTTTCATTTAATATTTTTCTAAATTATTTTAATTGAAAGTTAATTTGAAATGCAGAATGTTTGTAAGAGAAAATAATTCTTCTTACCTGTATAGGTGAGAGCGCTGGATCTTCAGAGTATCACGGAAGTTTCTGTATCCACTTTATCCTATTTTAACTCTGAAAAAGGTATTTTTATTGAAACGTTAGTGAGTGTGTTTATGTAATCACAGTGATCCAGGCTTTTGACTTTAAACGAGATTATTATCTTTAATAAAATACAATTATTAATGCACTCTACATTTCTTGATTAATAGGTTAATATGTACTTGGTTAATATATACAATTTTAGCTTATTTTGATTAAATATGTGTTGCATTCTTGAGAGCCAAGGTTAGCTTCCCGAAAAGCGAATGCATGAAGTGACAGACAGAAACATATGTCCTTGTCACTCAAGAGATACGCCCTAGACTGAGATGAAAGGGTTTCTTTAGTAGAAGCAAGGGCTCTTGATCGAACACTCATTTCACAATGGAAAAACTGCTGATCACTGCTGAAATGGAGTCTATCAAAGTCCAGCAAAACAGTTCTGCTTTCATAGTCTTTAAAAGTTTATTTGTGGTGCTGCCACCTATAGGAATATTAAGCAGTTGCATTTGTCACAGGCAGCTGACGCAAATGAAGACTGGATTATTGTGGGTAATTGCTCAGTCTATAAGAATTGTTTGAAGTTTGTCCGTGAAGTGTCGCCACCTGCCGCATATTTCACAAAACGAAAAGTCGAAACATATTTTGAACTATTTCCAACAAGTGTGAAAAAAAAAAAGTTTTTTTCGCAGACCGTTCATGATCACACACCAGATATGTCATAAGATAATGAATACTGTTTTCATTTAGAATATATGAATGCAATTTTGGAAATAGGGAGGATATAGATTCTAAACATTACACCGTCTTCGATTTTCCAAATGCTAACACCCATCTTTGGTAATTTATTTGCGTTCCTTAGATCAAATTAGCCCGTGAAAGTATTTAGTTTCAGCATTCTGTTTAACACTAGAAAAGCTGGGAAATGGCATAGCCGGATAAGCATAGGAAACATGCCTTTCAATCAAATTTCTTGATTTTTTTTTCTAGATGTGGCTACATATCTGACAATATATTTCCCCTATTATCAACCTATAAATATTGATATTTAATGAGATAAAAATGTTTTTTTTCGATTTTTAAAAAAAACGGGTTTTCTCAAAAACTGCGGCGCGGAATTTCATGCCATTAACTGAGGATATATAGATACCAAAGATGCATAAATGGTAATTTTTGTATAATTTTCTGTTTATAAAAACTGTGTGAAATAGTGAAATAAAAAAAATAAAAATAAAAATCATATCTTATGGTTATCCGAAAATTACCATTTTCTCGTAAAAAATTCTCCATATGTGCCCATATATTCTATATAAATGCCGAAATTTTGCGTTGTGTACTATATATAAATATTTACAAAAATGTATATTAAAATTATTGAAATTCATTTTAAGGCGTTATTTAGGGCGGAGCTACTTAACTTCAACATCCGAAGAATTTTTGGAACAAAGTCAGCAGACAATATGTCAACTGATGCATTTTAGATTCCATTAAGCATATAAACCATGTTTTTCAAGATCATGTTCATTTTTATATCTACAGTGATGTGAATGTTTCTCTTGTGTTCATTAAAATTTAAAATACAACAATTCTGTAACTGTTTATTCCAAAAATTCTTTGGGTGTGGAAGTTGAGTAGCTCTGCCCAAAATAACGCCTTAAAATGAATTTCAATAATTTTAATATACATTTTCGTAAATATTTATATGTAGTACCCAACGCAAACTTTCGGCATTTATATAGAATATACGGGCACATATGGGAAATTTTTTTCAAGAAAATGGTAATTTTTGGATAACCATAAGATATGATTTTTTTTTTTAATTTTTCTTTCGCTATTTCGCACATTTTTTTATAAACAGAAAGTTATACAAAAATTACCAGTTATGCATCTTTGGTATCTATATATCCCCAATTAATGGCATGAAATTCCGTGCAGCAGTTTTTGAGAAAATTCTTTTTTTTTTTAAACCGTAAAAACATTTTTATCTCATTAAATATCAATATTTATACAGTTGTAATAGGGTAAATATATTGTCAGATATGTAGCTACGTTTGGGAAAAAAATCAGGGAATTTGATTAAAAGGCATGTTTCCAATGCTTATCCGGCTATGCCCTTTCCTCAAGTTTTATAAAAATATTTTGCATCATAAGTTTGTTTAAAACAGTTTGATTTATTTATTTATCGTTTTTCTACTTTGTATGTCATAAATTCCTTTTATAAATAAATTTCTGGTTCGAACTGAAATATATTTATTTGGTAAGAGTTAAAATGACACCTTACGGTCTTTCTAGTATTAATCATTAAGTTCGAGAAGGTCAAAATTTGAGGGTGCTATTAATCAATACACAAGAAAAATTTTAATTTAGATTTTCCCCAAAATCATGTGACTTATAATTTTTGTTAACAACCCAAACTTATTTTAGACATTTTGTTTTCAAGTGGGTATTTTTAAGTATGAAAATTATTAATAAATTCATATTAAAAATATGAATAATGATTTACATAAATTTTTAACTAAACTGTAAAGGCATGTCAAAAACAGGAATGTGCATGTTTACAGTTCATTCCAATCATTACCTTTCGAGAGCTAGCGAAATTTCATTTTTCGAAGGTCTAAAGCTGTGATCCCCACAGTAGGAAGAATGCTCTACAAGGGGATAATTCAACATTTGTGATTAACTCATTCTTTCTCAATTCACTTGTGTCTTTTTCTTTTTTTTCGAACAGTAATAGATGCAGATTTTTAAGATACAAAAAAATAAATCCTCTTATTAGTCCAGGCAATAGGGAATTTTACCTAGCAAAATTAATGGTAGTACTGGAAATCGGCTTTCTGGATGTTTTTTGGGTCGCTGAATCCGAATTTCTAACTTCCCACCAAATTTTCCCCCGGCAACCCCCCCAAATTTTGGTAAAAAGCCCCCCAAAAAGGTTTTTATTAAAAAATTCCATTCTTTTATTGTTTTAGAGAAAAAGTATCTAGAAATTCAGAAAGTAGATAACATTTCCAACAAATTAGATATATGACATTATGACTTAGGATGAAGGGGAAGGGGGGATCTGCTTCGGAACATGCGCGCGGTGCTGCGTAAACTAAGTTGCGCAATTCCACTTCAATTACGACAATGAAAGTTAAAGGATATAAATACTCATCCGTGAGAAATTTAAATACTTAGAGGTAATTAATTAAAGTGGTACTTTAAAGTACCGTCAGTACACTATGACTAAGATATCGTAACAGAAAGCCCGCAAGTTATTTCAAATAACACCAGAAAATATTTTTGATTTAATAAGTATGCGAAAAATAGGCATTTTCTTATTTACAAAAAAATATTAAGGCATATTCCAGTGTCAATCATTTATTTCAACACTTTAGCATTGAAAATGCTTTGCCCATAAAAAGGTTAATAAAACTATTTTTTTTTAAGGTTTTGATCTTGTTAGCAGTCCTTTAGTTATGCGACGTCTATATTAGGGTGGAGTGAAAAAAACCGAAAATCGAAAAATAAAAATGTAATACCGCGCAAAAGTAGTATATGATCCTCAGTAATAGAACTACGCAGTTTTTTGGAAATCAAATTTTATCTTCCGGTGTCCCCGGGCCCCCAATTTTCGACAAACTCGTCAAAATCACCCTGTAGAATTTATAAATAAAAATAAAGATAAAGCTGGAAAACAAAAATGCCATACAGCGGAAAAGTTGCGTATAGTACGTAGTAATATAACTGCACAGTGTTTTTCGAAATCAAGTTTTATCTTCTGGTGGCCCGGGTCCCCCCCCCCCCAAATTTTCGTGAAATTCTTCAAAAATGCCTTGTACATCTTATAAATCGAAATAACCATAACTTTGGAGAATAAAAATGTCATACCACGGAAAAGTTGCGTATGGTACATAGTAATATGCCTGCACATTTTTTTCGAAACCGCATAATATCTTCAAGGGACCCGGTCATTCGAAATTTCGAAAAAATTGCCGTAAAACCCTTTTATCTGTTGCACATGTATAATAGAATGTTTCATAGAAGAATCAAGAATGCAATACAAACATTTTATCTGTGAAAAATATGCAAACACTTAAAGTTCAAGAACGAAAACAAACATTTAAATCCGTTAAAAGTGTTCAAAAAATTTAAAGTTCCTTTAAATGCGTTTAGTGCTAGACGGATGCAGCAGACCATACAGTTACAGTGGGCCGATTAGAAAAATGTTGGACAAGTGTGAATCTCTTCGTTTCTGTACAGACTATTCGAGATTAATTATAATCTCGAAGCAGTTATTGAAGATCTCAGAACCGATCAATAATACCTGCAAAAAGTGATCCTATCTATTAAGAAAGGAAGTTTTTCGAAAGACCTTGCAAATAGATTTCCCTGTAGACTTTCACATAGCAGATGGGTTTTCATCGCCAACAGAATTTTGAGACTCTATGTGGGAACTCCGGATACAACGTTAAAACTGCAGATATTGACAGAGCTTGTAGTCAAAGTGTACACACGTGTACGGTTTGGAATTAAGTGCAATCCATCTTTGGGAAATTGTTCATTTTTCCTTTGATATGCCACAGACAATTAAAGCTATAATTGGCTCACTAATACAGCCCAATACGTTTTTTGCCTATCCGGAATACCTGGTGAGTGGCATGGCATGGTTACTGATGATCGGAAACACATCCGCGGACTAGGATTTCGTAGAATCCTTAAAGCGTGAACACAAGTGGAGAAGTTAGGCAGTTTTAAGTTCCTGCAATCAATTTTAGCGCAGCAAATTATATTGATCTGATTCAGTGGAATAAGGTAAAAGTTACAGAACAACTTATTTTTACTAATCTCTCATGCGATGACATAAACATGTACATTGACAAATGTGATCGTGAAGATATCATTTCGTTTGCTGAGTTTCCGTGCAACAGTCAAAGTGTAGAAAGGTGTGTCAGAGTGGTTACTGAAGCTGTCGGTTACTGCTTGTGGCGCAAGCAACATGGATTGATTCATAAGATCCATTATACGATATTTTGAGACAAAGTCAGATTTTAAAGTTACAAAACTCCAACAGGACCAACAATATACACCAAGCCGAAACATTTCGAATATTTAGATTTTAGTTTTGAAGAGCACGAACTGATTTAATTGAACTTAAACAATTTTGAACACTTTTAATAGATTTAAATGTTTATTTTTCATTCTCGAACTTTAACTGTTTGTGAACTTTTCACAGATAAAATGTTTTTATTGCACTCTTGTTTCTTATGTTATGCATTTTATTATACATGTACAACAGATAAGAAGGAATTTATGGCCATTTTTTCAAAATTTCTATTGACCGGGTCTCCGGAAGATATTATGCGATTTCGAAAAAACTGTCCGGGCATATTACTATGTACCACACGCAACTTTTCCTCGGTATGACATTTTTATTTTCCAACGTTTTGTTTATTTCGATTTATAAGATGTACAAGGTATTTTTGACGAATTTCCTAAAAAATTGGGGGGGGGGGTATCCGGACCACCGGAAGATAAAATTTAATTTCGAGAAAACTGTACGGCCATATTACTACGTACCATACACTATTTTATCGTGGTATAACATTTTTGTTTTCCAGCTTTTTCTTTATTTTTATTTATAACTTCTACAAAGTGTTTTTGACGAGTTTTGCGAAAATTGGGTGGCCCGGGGGCACCGGAAGATAAAATTTGATTTCGAAAAAACTGCGCAGTTTTATTACTGAAGACCATACAAAACTTTTGCGCGATATTACATTTTGATTTTTCGATTTTCGTTTTTTTCACTCCACACTAATCTATATTCCAGGGAAAGCATGTTCTCTCACATCTCCACGTATGCAATATAAGAATTTACATATGCAATTTCTAGCATAGCAAAAACGAACCGGTGACACAACTTTTTCGATTTCCTATACAAAATAACAATGAAACAGAAAACAAACACCAGGGAAATAATTACTGCACTACATTTCAATGATTACATTTTAAAGCAGATGAAAACGATGGATAACTACACAGACGAAAAGTAAATAAGAAGTTTGTCTCCAACACCCGGTGAACTGACGGTAGTTATAAGTACTATCGATTCATTCAACTGTTAAATACATACTCCGTTCACCTAAAATAGCTATTCAAGCTGTATTCTACGATCATAATGGACACATAAAAAAACAACACTTCTCATATATTTTACTGTGTTTGCAGCAATAAAAAGACGAGCGTGACAGTCTATACAAAATGTCGGCACATAACCCAATCGACTGTGTCAGAAACATCCTCCTTCCTCGCTAAAATAACAAACCTGGAACTACTGCTGCTATGTATCCGAATAAAGTGGAGTTAAAAGAGAGTTTTGCAAAGTACCATTAGAATAATAGAAAGATTCACTATGGTATGAAAGTTTAAAATGAGTGGTACTTATAAGTAAAGTCAGTAGTTAAAGAGTTGAATAAGACGACGAATACCATTAAAATTTAGTGGTAGGAAGCCGTCATTTGGGTCAGAGGACTGATCAGTGTTGCCAGGATGGGGGATTTCTTAATTCAGATTATTTGACAGTCGCCACTTTTTTAAAATAGCATAATTCGCCTTATTTTTCAGAAATTTAATTCTATTTTTATGTAGTCCGAATATTTCTATTTCAAAAAAGCGATGACATTCAACAATCTGGGGACAAAAAAGTTCCCAATCTGGCAACATTGCCTGATATATATGTTACGGCCAAAACCCGGAGCTTGGCCAATACGCGAACTGGCCGAGGTTCCTGGCCAAAAACCGAAATACATTAAATGAACAGCGTATTTCGGGTTTTCGCCGGCCAATTCGCGAACTCGCCGGGAAGCCTTGGCCAATATAGGAAGTGTTCAGCAATGATTATCCACAGCCGGTAATGTGTTTCTTTTAGCTTTCATGCAACCCTGCGTGTGATCTACAAACAAATTAAATTTTAAAAGCCCAGCACAGCTGAAAACGCACATCAAGCAATAATGGCTCATAGCCAATCCAATAACCAAATTATTTGAGTGACTCTGTAAATAAACGACAAATTCTACCTGCTCAATAATCTATAGAACTCATGTTGTACAGTATATTAGTAATGCATAACAGTTTCATTATATTTGAAGTAGTGTAACGTCATTAAAATACCCTATAAACAATTTTTTCATACATATCATACTTCTTTATCGGGATTTTTTTTTGGTGTTCCAATGAGCGAACTATAATGACTACTTAATCAATACTCTACAAAAAACATATTGCTCCCCACATGTGTGAAGCATCATGTGAATTTTATTATGTTTAAAATAGAGTGACATCATTTAAGTGCACTAAAAATGATCTTTCACCATTCACTGCAATGTAACGAAATACTTTTGAGTGTCTCTGTAAACAAATTATAATTGATACATATTTCATACACTTTAGATAACAGCTTGTTGTCCATCTTAATGATGGATACCAATTTTCGTATAATTGAGATAATGTAACAACAAACCAAGGTTCGCACACTCCTTGGAATTTCCAAGGACTCTGACACCACTATTAATGATAAGAAAATTTACATTTGAATTTTAAAACACAGAAGTCGCAATCCCCGCCTTTATTCACAGATTTTGCAATATTTTTCTGCGGTAAAATACTTTCAAAATACTGTTAAAATTTAGTGGTAAAAGTGTGCGAACCCTGCAACAAACACACAGGAAAAACTTTTCTCATTGATGATATTGTAACGAAATACTTTTGTGTGTCGCTGTAAATTAAACAAAACTGGTACATACTTCACTTTCAATACCGAAATTTATTTATAAACCTAAATAATATAACAATTACAAGTCAATCCGAGTCTTTACTCGAGTTAGAACACAGACAGGCAGACGGCCAGACAAACTGAATTCATAAACACTTTCAACTATGTTAGAAAGGGATAAAAAGTAAAAATTGATTTCTATATACCCATTTCGCAAACTGGCCGGTGGTGTATGGTCGCTTCGCGAACTAGCCGATCGCATCTGGCCAGTTCGAGAATTGGCCAGTCAGTTTAAAACGTTGTTGGCCAGTTCGCGAATTGGCCTGCCGGTTCGGAATTTGGCCAATTTCGGGTATTGGTCGTAACATATACATATCGTCGCCTCAGAGCAACAGTAGGACATCTAGTAATAATCAAAAATGAGATGTCTGACTTACTGCTATGAAAAACTGTGTCTGCATCTAGTGGAACAGTTGGGAATTTTTATAATACACATCTGAGGTATAGTAGTAAACATAACTTTGTGTTTCAGAAGTTGTTCCACTAGATGCAAACACAGTTTCTCAGCCTTAAGTCAGACATCTCATTTTTTATTATTACTATATGTCCTACCGTTGCTCTGAGGCGACGATATGTGTGCGTGAATGTGGTATGGGCGGAAGAGGGGATAATTTTTTTATAAATTTAATAGAAAATTATTTAGAAATGAAAATTTAAAAAATAAAGTGTCAACTTAAGTACATGCTACAAATGCTTCTTTAACTATCTACTTTAAGAAAGAATTAGTTTTTGTCATACTATTGAAAAGAAGGAAATTGATTTCTTTAAAAATTTTTTATTTTATTGTTTTAATCAAAGTTACTGTTCTTTATGCCTTTCCTTTTCTTCTTTTTTTCTATCTTTACTTTTTTCTTTCGACAAAAAGCTCACATATTAATCTTTGTTATAAATATTTAGAAAACAAACATTTCTGCTTCTTTTGCAAAAACCTAAATTTTTCTACTTCCTTTTACAAATTATTGAACGATATGATTATATATTTTGCAATTCTTGTCTTTATTAATCAAACAATTGTTAATGTAATCGATATTTCAGGGCTCCAAAATGGTCCTCCAACTGAATACCAATATTATTTTAGAAATTTTTTTCCTTTTAGATTTTTCTTACAAACCGCCCCGGAATCACCTTTGAAAGTTAATTCTAGTGCAAACCTACCATAAAATTTTCTGTTAAAATTTATTGGTACTCAGTTGGCGGACCATTTGGGAGCCCTAATATTTTAGGACGTTTAAGTTTCATGCGTTTTATGATTGTTTCGTTCCTTTTGAAGTCAAACAACAGAATTTTTCGATTTTTAATTTCTATCATTTGTCTGACAATTAGATTTTTGAAATTTTCATTTACATTTTCTCATAAATTTTATGTAGGAATTACAAAAGATAATTTTTCATGCTACCGTCAGTATTAGCAATTACATGATATTTATTTTTATTCAGATTGCTTCATTGGTATCCACAATATTTTCTTTATGTAATGGCACATTATATAATGTCTAATTGACTGATTCAGAAACAGTGATGAAAATCAAACAATCTAAATAATAAACTCTCGCCCAACTGGCAAATCTTAAGGTAACCAGGGTGAGTATTGGTCCTATTATTTTCCAGATGAAATATCAGTATTTATTTATAGTAAAATAAATCTAGTTCATATTCGCGAAATATCGCCTTATTTAATGAGATATTACCTATAGGAAATACTGGTGCCGAAGAATTTACAGGACCCGTACAAACTAGCAACACAATGGCAATACTGGGTTAATACTTTTTGTAAATGTTGTCCAAATAACAATGTTGTTTTGTAAAATGTAACCTACCGCCCCTCAAGGGGTTAAAGTGCTTAGAAGGGTGAAAAATTTTAAGAACGACACGAGCTCTTAAAATCTGATTACATCCAATTTTGAAAGAATTGCTGATTATAATTCATTTTCGTATGGATTTATAACTCCTGAACTGAAAAACTTTTTTTTTTTACTTTTTTGTTTAGTCAACAGTAAGACTTGTTTATCATAAATTGTTAATGTAAAGCAAAAACTTGAAACTTTTTCTTACTTTTTTGTTTTGTCAACAGTATGACATGTTTGTCATAAATTGCTAATGTAAAGCAAAAACTTCAATAAGACGTTTTGATATATGGAATGGAGTAACAACAATAGCTCCTTATCAATTCATTTCCTGAAAATAATGAGAAGAAGAATGCATTCAAAATTGCCCTGCAGTATTGAAATAATCCTTACTATTAGACGTCTTTTCGTCAGAATATTTTTGGTGATTTGGATTAATTACGGTAGAAGAAGCTATTTAAAAATATTTTCGATTTATATACAGGCTCCATCTCAAACCATTTTGTTTAACACTAATATTATAAAACAAAAATCTTCTCTTGATTGCAATTGCAAATTTTATAGAAGCTGACTGCGAAGATTATTTCTATTACAAATCTTGTAAAAACATAGAACTAAAATTTCTCTTCAGAATTACTGTTATGCAAAAAAGAGACTGTCGGGCCCTGTTATACTGTATATTCCGGCGTACAAAGCACATTTTTTATGCTAGAAAATTGATTGAAATTTACAGTTTCACGTTATATGCCTTTAAAAAAATAGCAATAAAATTATGAAATATAATTTAATAGACATGCCATTTATTTGTAAAAAAAGAAGAAAAAATTTGCTGTTACATGAAAAAAGATAGTTGTTACACTTTCAATAATCTTTGTTTAATTTTTTGTTATGTATCTCATGAAAAGTATCTTTACAAAGAATGAAGTTCTCGTTATCTATTTATATAAAATCCAAGTCTCTGTGTGTCCCTCACGATTCCGGTAGGACCGCCTCATTGAAATGAGCAATTGTTGAAAAAAAAACTAATGCAGGGTTACCTGAGTAGCGCCAAATGTTAGCCAACTTGGTGATAGCTGGCTAATTTGGCGAAATTCTCATTTAAAACCATTAATCTTTCATAAAGGAGGTCACCGAAATTTAATTTAAACTCCGCTCTTTTAAGATATTCTTCAAAATCTATGATTGAGAATTTAAAGTACATCTTTACATCTTTCTCCCGATGCTACTAATAAAATAGCCGTCAATAGACGACGCTGTACTGTGTGAGCTCCTAACTGCGCGATTTTAATGTGCTTTAGGTACTTTTCCAGTATAGATGCCTTGGCGAAAAAGGAAATTTGGCAACATATTTTCCGGGAACCTATCCACTGTTTCATTTTATATACAGACGCAATTTTTTTCGATATTTATACGATTTATTTAATATAAAAAAGACGTTTCTCTAATTTTATAAAGAAACAGATGTGATTTGTACATAAAAACATCAATAATATACATATAAAATAAACATATAAAACAAACAAAAACGCTCATCAAGTTTGTTTTCATAGCTGTTTATATGATTTGACAACAAATCTCGATATTTTTCCGTTATACGGACACCAAAATGTATATGCTAACATGCCAAAATGTATGCTAATGCGCCAATTATTTCAAAATGCTAAAAGATATTCGTAATTTTATGCCAGCAGTTTAATGTGAGTTTTATTTTATTGCTTTATTTTATAACAGTTATTTGTTCACTTATTTTAAGTATATAATTGTGATTTAATGAAATAGTTCGTAAAAGTCTGGAATTTTCAAATGTTATATTTTTTTAAATGCTTACTTTAGTATCGACAATGTTTTTTCTGTACTTTTCGGTTAGCCGGGCGCCAGTGCTATATACATATTTATATACATACAAATATGTAAATATAAATATATATGTATATACACATATTGTATATATACACATATAGATATATGTAAATATATATGTATATATACATACATTTATATATACATATATATGTATATATAACACTGGCGCCCGGCTAACCGAAAAGTACCGTTTTTTCTTTTATTTTTCAAATGCTTCAATTCACGTGATTTTCATTTTGCGCCATCTATTACGCTTGGCGACAAAGGTATCCGTATAACGGAAAAGAACCCAAATTTTACTTTCTCATGCCCAAATTACACCAAGCTTTTTTTTAAAAAAACGCCAAATCTCCTACAGTGGAAAAGTACCAAAGTGTCTATGATTTTACGCTATCTGTGTTATAGTTTGTACTATATGTAAGGGGTATGGAGCGAAGAGTTTAAAAATTAAATATTAAAGTTTCGGCACAGATGTCATATATGCCCCATATTGGCGCGATTTTTCTCTGACGCCAATGTCATATACACAACGGGTACTTAACTGGCGGCAAAGTGTCGTTATTTTGCTTGATATGGTAACCCGGATATTGATGTTTATGCTGTTGATGTTTTCGCCAAATTGGCGTATATGACAACTGTGCCAAAGATTCTATAAAGCAGTATAAGACTAAAAAATTAAGAATAAAATAAATGCAAAATAAGACTAAAGAAGAAAGAAAAATCATGCGTTAAGCATAGAATATGAAACACTTTCCAACACATCCTGAATGTTTTAACAAAACTTCGTTATTTGGGGAAATAAGATAACTAAGTAAACATTTTAGAAGACGCATAAAAAATTTTAAAAATTGATTTCAGCAGGTACCGTCCATAGCCAATAGTATCGTTATTACATGCCACTATTTAGCCAAAATTTAATTTAAACAACTCTTAAAACTACTGAAATCACATTTCCAGATATTATCATCCATAGACGGTTATGTATCCAATTCTTTGCGTGACCCTGTATATCATTTTATCTATATTCTACAAACATTTCTTAGTAAACTAAATGCAGTTCAGCGTAAAAACGCATAACTCCTTTAAAAACCACCTTTAAGCAATTTACTCTCATACTCAGTAACCCTTACGAATTCTTTTGTGTAGCCCTGCATATGAACTGTAGCATTTATACACACAGTATAGTATGCATAAATGTAGTGAAACATAAAAGCGCATATCATAATTAAAAATGCATTTCTAGCAATCATTGCTTATGTACAATACTTCGGAGAAAAGTTGCTTGGCGAGAAAGAAGTTTGCCAACGTATTTTCTGACAACCTATTTACTGCTTCATACTCACAAGCAATTTTTTTCAGATGTATGCAATTTATTTAGGTAGTTGTTAGCTATCCCGGTCGACCAGTTTCGCCAAATTATATAAATCGCCAAACCACTCGCCAAATTATACAAATTGACATAATTTTTATTTTAAACAACGGAAGATCAATTAAATTAGCAAAACATTAATAAAAATACAAATATAACGTCGAATTAAAAATCACTTGATGACGTAACAAATACATGATCATGTTTAATGTCAACCATTATTGGCATTTTAATCTTACAATTTGGCGACAGTAATTTGGTCGACGGGATAACTAACATGTACCTTTATTTAATGTAAAAAAAGCTATTTACCCCTTTTTTATAATAAACAGAAGTAATTTTGGTACAGATGTCATATTCGCCCCATATTGGCGCGATTTTTTTCTGTCGCCAATATCATATAGGCAACGGGTACTTAACTTGCGCTAAAGGGCTTGATGTGGTAACCCGGATTATGTTGTTTATGCTGTTGATGTTTTCGCCAAATTGGCAACCAAAAAAAATCGCGCCAATATGGGGCGAATATGACATCTGTTCCGTAATTTTGGCACAGATGTCATATTCGCCACATATTGGCGCGATTTTTTTCCGACGCCAATTTGGCGAAAACATCAACAGCATAAACAACAACATCCGGGTTACCATATCAAGCAAAATAACGATACTTTGGCGAAAGTTAAGTACCCGATGTGTATATGACATTGGCGTCAGAAAAAAAATCGTGCCAATATGCGGCGAATATGACATCTGTGCCGTAATTTTTGCACAGATGTCATATACGCATCGGGGTTGGCGTGATTTTTCTCTGACGCAAATTTGGCAGAAATCTCGCTTTCGAATACCAGTTACTTATATATTTTTAAATTATTTGCTATCATTTTGAAAAGGAAATAACTATAAATAAATAAAATTTTGAAAAATAGCTATAGAACAAAACAGTTTATATAATTAAAAACAGAAAATAAAAGTAAATAAACAATTTATTAATAAATAAAAAACAATAGCTGGGTTACCATAGCAGGCAAAATAACACCATTTTGGAGCCAGTTAGTTATCCCGGTTCATATCTGAAATCTGTGCCGTAATTTGTATATAAAAAAATTATATATATTTAGAAACGATTTTTTATGCATATAAGTTAATATATAAACAAAAATAAAAGTTCATTAGATTTGTTTTCATAGCTGTTTATATATTTTCGCAACATATCTCACTTTCTGATGCCCGAATCGCGCCAAGCTTTTTTTAAAAATGCACTATAATGGAAAAGTACTTAAATAAATAATTAACAGAAATAACAAATTATACAAACTAAAACTTTTTATTTCTAGATCAAAGCATTGTTTTTAATTTCGATTAAAAATACATATATCCTTGGATAACTTCAATCGAAATTAGTTTCACAGCTTAATATCTCATTCCATAAACCTAAACAAACACAAGTGATTCATTCATCGTGAAACGTCAAAAATATTAAATCATTGAGGTAATCATTCACAAAGTAAGTTCTCCAACAATCAATGGGCAATATTTTAATGACGTCATAGTAGATAAAATGGTGGCGGTATCGTTTGTTTATGGTTTGTAATCACAAAGATTTAATTTTACAATGTCTCTTAGTTACATTATTTTATTGTCATATTTATGAGCTCAGAACAAAAGCCTATTTTTTCATTATTTAGTTATTAAAGACGGAAAAAATCATAAATGCATGATTTGAAAATTTTAAATAATTTTCTTTCTTAATACTAAAAAATAACATCGGGAAGTAACAGCGGGTTTAAGTTAAATAAGTTTAACTGTTTAATTCTGTTGTAATATTCAAAATAACTGTATTTATTAGATTTCAGTACTCAACATCAGGGTCCGATTAAACTTTGAAGTTAGAGGAATTACCATGTCATTTCAGGACCTTTCTTTTGGAGAAGCTTTTCTAAATTTCATATATAGATGGAAAATCTTCAGTGTTAGAAATATTATTCCTAGGACTGACATAACACGAGAACGGCCTGCAATTTTACACAAGTTTTTGAAAGCTACTTTATATCAGAAATTTTACTAAAAACTGGTTACTTTTTTTGTTATAGCGGGCCACACTATTAGGCCCACATATATGACAAGTTGCAGCCAATTTCGCCAACGTCGTAACCAAGATCGTGAAGCACACACATATAATACCATATAATACCATTTCATGAAATCGTATACGATAATTTAATAGTTTTTACCTTACTTCAAGTGTGAAATTTATTTATTTTTAAGAATTAACAATCTAAATTGTCCAATATATGAATTTAAAAAAATGTAAACAAAGATTGAATAGACATGACCGCAAAAAGCCTCAAATCTGCATAACACTTGGAACCAAACTGTGCAGATTAGTGGTCTTCTACTGTACACAGTTTTTCATAAATGTGTTTCGTTCTTTAAATGTGTTATTTTCATCTATCACTGCGGAACAAGCGAGAAAACTCATATTCTTGCACATGAGTTATATATATCTTTATATCTAAATTTCCGTCATTTTTGACGGGCTACCTTTCTAGTATTAATATATTACGTATCAAAAGTAAAATGAAATCGAAAGGTTTAGGCGCGTGTTATTCACTGGAATATACCGGGTGTCCCAAAAAGGACTGACTGATTTTAAAATTCAATAACTTCCAAACGGTGACAGATATTAAAAAAATTCTTGCAGGAGGGTTTTGCATAAAGTCAAAAGTTTTTTTACAGTGATTTTCGATTTTAGTTCGAATTACAAACAATAGATGGCGCTGCGATCAATAGAGGCTAAATTCAGGCTCGATTTTTGGTACTTCGTGGCCCGGATAATACATTTCCATCTCCTTTTTCTGCATGGAACAACAGAAAGGACCAAATATCGAGCCTGTATTTAGCGACTATTGCTTACAGCGCCATCTATTGTTTGTAATTCGAACTAAAATCGAAAATCACTGTAATAAAACTTTTGACTTTATGCATAAACCTCCTGCAAGAATTTTTTTAATATCTGTCACTGTTTGGAAGTTATTGAATTTTAAAATCAGTCAGTCCTTTTTGGGACACCCGGTATAATGTATTAATTTATTGTTTCCGTTTATCTATAAAATTATTTTTACTAATTCATTTAGATCAAATTTTAGCTGTGTATCACGTGCCACTAATTTTTATAAAAAATCTTAGACAGCTATATGTTATAGAAAGGTCTACAAGTTTACAACATGCATTCAATATATAATTTTACAATGAGAAAATTGATCAATATGAAAACATTATTAAAAAAAATATGCGTCACAGATTGTAACTGATCAGAAGAAACATGAAAAGAGCATTTTCTCCATACAGAATGTTTTACTGGTAATATTCGATGCATTGGATGAAACAACGTAAAAATTTCAGCAACTAATCACAGAGATGAAAGCACGCAGTTACAATAGTGTGATCGTAAAAATTTTAGAAATTTTTTGAAGGATTCGTAAAAGAAATTTTGTGTGATGTATGTATACGATTAAAACAATAGAAAAATAAAGTTTTGATTTAACCCTTAACCCCTTAACTTACAATGGCGGGCATAGCCCGCGTACGATGATCGAGCCAAATGTAAATTCTTCCTACCACTAAAATTTTACAGTAAATATAGTCTAATTTAATCGTCAAAAGTCCATGATTAAACAAGGCGAAAATCTCCAATTCTCCATTAAATTTTAGTGGTAGCTATGGATTTGCCAAACCGTGGAGCTGTTAGATGTAAATCGTAGGTTAAGGGGTTAATGCATGATTTTTTATTTTGTTTCTGAAAAGATATATGATTCTCAGAAAGGTTTATTTTATTACACAGGAAAATAATGGAAAAAATCAGAAATATATTATTCGTATAATACTTCAACCTTTTCTTATGTTGCACATCTGCAATACAAGTAAAAACTACTGTCGCAGCTAAAGTATTCCAAATTAGTACATATTTTAATAAGTAATAAATATATTAGTTTATAAATCTTAACCCTTAAATGCACGAAATATTCTTTTACAATTGTGTTTTTTATTCTTATAGTAATGATTAGACACCAGCAATTTTAAGATAAATGTTTTACTTTATTTTGTTGCATATTTTTGTAATTTTTAGAGCATGAATATTTCAATATAAATACAGTGTTTGCTCAGTGTTAAATAAAAATGGATGCAGATATGCATCATTATGCCTTTAAATGCTAGAAAAAAATTATCTAATAGAGGTTTTTTTTTTTTTTTTTTTTTTTTTTTTTGAGAGTCAGGATGTTTTTCGGAAATTAGGTGGCGTGGTTCGGGTGTTCGGATCAGAAAAAGAAAAATAATTACGGAAAGGTTTAGCGTTCCTAGGGTTCCAAAATGATTCACTTTTTTAATACCAGTGTTTTATAAGAGAATATCTTTGTATCTTTTCCTACCAATTTGTGGAAAAATCTGTCTAAAGAGTTATTTCTGTTACAAATGTTTCAGAAACCCAACACGCGAAAACTTTTTTCGTTCCGTGTTACAACACTGTAATACATACATACTACACCAAATTTGATTTTCATCATTCTCCTTTTACTAATCTGAGTAAATACAACTTAATATATATCATAATATGTAATAAATAAAATATTTTTCGTTATCCTGTTGTACTGCAGTTGCTTGCGAATCGCCGGGTTAGCTGGTGTGAGCATGCGCTAGCAAAAAGTCCGTTACTGCGTGAGTAGCGGATGTACAACAGAACTACGAAAATTCGTCTTTTTTTATTAAAATATCGCCTGAATTATTGTTTTAATAAATTTATGTACTATATCGTAATATGATTACGTTTTATTGACGTAACTCATTTAATATTTTATATAATGTGCTTTTACACAAAAATATCTAGAAAAAATCACACAAAATTTTCTATCGCTATGCTCCTTTACGAGGAAAATTCCTATTTTCAACTGGGACCTGACGGAGACAGTCAAAAACATGTATAATGTTTGGTTCAATTCAATGCTCAATTTCGTGCATTTTCAGAAGATACAATATTGAAAAGGAAAGAATCGTTATCGCAGCTCCTTCCAGCAGAATATCCACAAATTCAACTGGGACCGGCTGGCCATAGATAGTCTAAGTCTAATACATATAAATGAAATTTAGTTAAATTTTGTGCAAAACTGCATATATCTTTCAATGATATAAAGAGGATACATACAGAAACAAACATGTATTTAGCAAAAAAATGTTTTACGGAATCTCTGGCCCCTAAAACGTGTAAATCCGTCGAAAAAAGATTCGATCACAATACTTTCTACTATATTCGATAGAAGAAATTAAAAAGGAGTCCAAATTGAGAACACTATAATTAACTGTATTCAAGTATTAAATTTGTATTTAAAATGCGGAATCTTTCTTTTAAGTGTTCTCTATTTTTTTTTATATCAAGTGTTAGTTAAAATATTAGAATAAAATATATTCTGTATTTCATAAAATTAGCTACGTACATTCAATGATTTTGATAAGTTTTATCAATATAAAACAGCCAAATTGTATTGATATTTCAATATTTCAAAGTTACATACCCACATGCACAAGCTGTTTAAGAGTCAGCATATTTGGAATGATATTTGAGAATTTTACAAGTTCTCGTCATGATTACTTAACCCTTTCTACCGCCGAGTAATTCTGTTTATAAACGGATGAAATGAAGGACTGACACCAAAATTTATAAACGATTTTATTAGAAAATATAAACTTACCCATTTTCAGGTACATTATAAAAGGAAAATTTTAATTAAATATTCTTGGTGATAGTAAAATAAAAGTTAGGCGCCCGTGAAAGGTTAACGCTAAAGTAATCCATTCAGGAGATTTAATTTGTGTTATTCACTATGTTGGACATAAGACATTACTTTTACTCAATATTAAATGAAATAATTTTCTTTAAGCATGCTGCACCTCATTTACCTATGCTTACGAAACTGTAGAAGGTGTTGTAGATTGCCATAATTGCTGTAGTTATATTTTTAAATTGTCCCGTTTCTAAGCCATTTTTATTAGCCCCCGATATGCTATTACTTTCATGCAACAATTAACACTAGAACTCCCGGAAATGTTACTTAAGCTTCCCAAAAAATATTTCATAGCAGAATGTTTAATTAAAATTATTTTTCAGATTTATTTAATGTGTTTCTGCGTATTTCAAATTTTCCTTGTTTTATGAAAAAATTTCTGGCTCCAATTGATATTTAATAATTTGGTCGGAGTCGAATCGACTCCTTCCGGGAGTATTAGTGTTAAAGTGTCGTCCTTAAAAGATAACGTTCCGTAGTATAAGCCAGCCGTAAAATGAAGCAGATGTATCATTGTATGGTAAACACTGCTAATATCTACTGCAATTTTTTTAATTCTGAAGACATCTCATTTTCAATTTTTACACCGTCGTAATAGGAAAAGAATTACTTTAAAACGCAGTTTGTTTGAAAACTGCATCTCAATTTATTGTTGATATATTAATTTTTCGTATTTTGTAATGCCCTTTCTGTAATGTTGACAACAGAAGTTTTCAATTTCAGTAGAAAGTAAAGAGAAAATAGTCAAAAATAGTAGATTACTATATCTTTTTGTTGCCATTTTCTCCTAAAAAGAGAAAAGAAAATCGTAATTAACATACGTGCTATGACAAGAACATCGTTTACTATAAAAATGCATTTTAGAGTATATATGGTTGCTTTTTTTCTCCGCATTTTCTTCATTCCTAATAAAAAGATGAAAGAATGCAATTTTTCTTAATCCGTGTGTAATAGCCCCACCAGTGGCCGAGAGGTTCTGCTCTCGAAGCTGGTAGACGGGAAGTGCTGGGTTCGATCCCAATCGCGCCCGTCGGCCTAATCGTTCGGAGTTTTCGTGGTTTTCTTCGAACCTTGGTTCTCCAAGCGTTAATACGGGTTAGGTTCCCTTAGAAAGACCTCCACGGAAGGCACTCCCCCCCTTAGGGCCTATATCCCACTTGCAGATAATTGGCCGACATAAAAACAACCAACCAACCGTGTGTAATAACATTTTCAGAATTTTGAAAAAGTGTAAATGAACGATTCCTGATAAAACATGGAGCTATTTAATACAATATATAATTTTCAATATTCATATCAATGTTAGAAACAAAAGAAGGCTTATGAATCATTAGATAGCAGATGTGTTTTGTTTTTTCGAGTTTACGACATCGCTTTTTGCTGGGTTTGTATATTATTCCGCGATAATGCATTTTATGTAAAATAATAGCGTGTATTTTATCTAATATCTTTTGTACTATCTATTTTGTTTTCATCTGGGCGACACTAAATTCTGAAAATGGAGAATTCCTGTTTTCTATTTTTTTTTTTATTCTGTAGTCTAGTTCCATGGGTTTTTGTCCCAGTGTAAGTCACATAGCTGATGACAACAAGGATAGATCCTTGTTGGCCAACCTTAATTTCGAAAAGTTTCTTAATCTTATTCGATTAATGAGATATCTCCCATAAAATAGCTCACATTTTCCCGTTCTAAAATACTGGTAACCAAAAATCGTAGCATGTGACTTACACTACAAGTACTCATGTCAAACTTTGGAATTGTAATCGTTGTCTTCTAATTTCTAAAACATTCTAATTAACAATGCTGCCACTGAAGAGTATTTTTCTGTTCTATTCACACCACTGTTTAAAAAAAATAATCTGTAGTATATTTCTGTTGCAAATGTTATCAAATTGTATATCGAAACTTTTTGTTTTCAGAAAGTGGTGAGAAGTATTATAGTTAAAAAATAATCGCATACCTGATTTAAAGAACATAGGGGGACATGTGAACAGGGGGCAGATGTGAATATCGCAATTTTTCAATAGTTATAAGTTTTTTTATTTGAAAAAAATTACTAAAGATGACAGCACCTGTAGACATATGGTAAAAACATTTTGAAGCTTTTTGACATTTTATTTGTCCTCTGTAACCAAAACACTGTTTTTAGATATCAAAAGTAAAAGCTTTGTTCCAAGTTGATAAGCCTATAACTTTATTTATTTATTCATCTATTTGAATTTGAGTTTTTTAACATGTACTATGGATACTAATAAATATTTTGATAAAGTTCTTTTTTCTTCTAAAATTGAGACATGTTAATGATTTATCAATTTAACAGAAGCAGCAATGTGGGGCACATGTGAACAGTACATACGCGCCCCAATAATCTTTCTGTGATTATGTTCCTTTCAGTTAACTTAATGATAAATAATGTCAGTTCCATTATCTATAATTTTCCTGAAATAGAAGATATTTTCCTCACACAAAGTTGATTTTGCATTGAAACTTCATCAAACACATCTTTCAGCAAATACATAAAGAGCAACAAGCTCGTTTACATTCAATTGTACTTTAAATAAATTTAATGTTTTCTAAAATGCAATAAGTGTTTTATATTATTTTACTAAACAGTGTACAACAATACTTTTTATGCATTGTTAATACAAAAGTATTACCTTGAACAACATTGCAAATTTTTCTATTACATTTGTTCTAAACTTGCAATGATGGCTTACTTCCATATATATAACAGTTATGTATATGATGCTTTGAATGGAGATAGATATGAGTAATATTTTAAGAAAGTAAAATTTTTAAACTGATAACTACTTTAAAATCCCTATTGTAACCCCTCCCTCTTTCAAAAGCGAAAGAAGTTAGGGAAGGAGGGGGCTATAGTCGAGATATTTTTTAAATCATTAAAAAACCCTTCTTTATCTATAACTAGCAAACTCCGCGGCTTTGCTCGCGTAATATTTGAAATATGCCAAGTGATATTTATCTGTCTAATTTTTATTAAAAGGTACTAACTAAATTTTTATTTTATTAAAAGGTAATATTTTATTTTATTAAAAGGTACTTATTACTTTTAGGAATAATTAAAAAATTACTATTTAAAACACAGATTGATTAAACATCATTGTTACACTGCATAAGGCAGAAATGAGACAAATTAATAAAATGAAATAAAACTAAATAAATAATAATTTAGAAAATATTTTGAAATTTTTATGTTCAAATAATACGCTCATTTCAGTATTCATTTGAAGTTTTGAATTTTTTAGAAACCATCTTCTTACATCTTAACCCATTAACCGCCAAAACTATTACGATAGAAATTTTCAATCTTGATGAAAGTAGTTTCCCACCACAAATTCAGTAAGGTAAATTTCGCTTTACTAAAATAGCAAAATTCCTGCCAATAAATATGACATTTTTTTTTAATTCCAAAATAGTGGTGCCAATGTAATTAATTCATTGCATGAGCAATTATTTTGACTGTTGCGTGAACGCAACGTCAGCGGTTAATGGGTTAAAATTAACCATCATGTCAAATTCCAAGTCCTACCACCTCTACCAACATAAAAGGCTATGTTGAAATAGAAACTGTCACCATTAATTTGCCAACATTAATTTTGAAATTGGTTTGTTTTTTCCTAATATTCCACAGAAACGCAATTTAGAAAGCTTTTAAAGGCCTTTTTTAGAGCGTTTGTTGTTCCTGTGAATCCCAGGTGGTAGAATCATCGGCATAAAATATAGCCTGTGTAGGATCAGAGACTGTTACGATTGATTCGCAACTATTACTTTTATATTTGGTTTATATTCCCTGAAATTCCGTAGAAATCGTAATTTAGGAATTTTTTAGAATGCTTTTCGAACCTCCCCTTCACTTCACCCCTTTTTAATTCAAATTTATTTTCGACAGTCCTTCGAGGGCATTTATATTTTATAAGTAACTACCATGCCATATTTAAAGTTTCTAACCTTTTCAGTATCACAGAAATCGCAATTTAGAAAGTTTTTAGCTACTGCAACCCTCTGGTGGTAGTGGCACAGACATAAAATATAGCTTATGTTTGAGCAGGCTCTATCACCAACAATTTGTTATCGTTATTTTTTTAATCGGTTTGGTATTTGATAAGATTACATAAAAATTGTAATTTATAACGCTTTTCGCTCACTTCATCTTTTTAAATTTGAAATTTTCTTTCGACAGTTCATAGAAAGCAGTTGCATCTTGTAAGTAAATAACATGCCATACTTCAAAGTGTTAGACCTTTCAGTTATGCAAAAAACGCAAATTAGAACATGTTTGGCTTTTGCAACCCTCAGATGGTAGTGACAGCAACATAAAATATAACCCATGTTATAGCAATGACTGTCACCATTGATTTGCAACCATTACTTTTGAAATAGCTTTGGAATTTCCTGAGATTGAGTAGAAATCGCAACTTAGAACGTTTTTAGAACGCTTTTCGCGCATTTTCACCCCTTTTTAAATTTCCAATCTTTTCGAAACTGTTCTTAAAGATCATTTATATCTAATAAATATCACCTTGCCTAATTTTAAGTTGCTAGCCCCTACCGATCACAAACATCCAAATTTGGAAAGCTTTTTTACTCCTGCAACGTCTACGTGATAGTGATACCGACTTAAAATAGCGTCTATGTTAGAGCAGAGGCTGTCAGCATCAATTTCTTACCATTACTTTTGAATTCAGTTTGATTCTTCCTGAGATATTGGTGACAAATCGGCATTTTAAACGTTTTTAGAACGCTTTTCGCTCATTTTGCTCCTGCATCTCCTCTGGGGTAGTAGAAACAGATATAAAATATAGCCTATCTTGGAGCAAGATCTGTCACCATCATTTTAACACCATTATATTTGAAATCGGTTCAGTATTTCCTGAGATTGCATAGAAACTGCAATTTAGAACGTTTTTTACAACGCTTTTTGCGCATTTTGACCCCCCCTTTTAAATTTCGATTTTTTAGGAAATGTCCTTAGAGATCATTTATATCTTATAACTAACTACCATTCTAAATTTCACGATTCAAGGCCCGGTCCCTCACGCAAAAACCGCAATCTAGAACTTTTTTCTCCTGCACACCCTTTGGGGTAGTGGCACCGACTTAAAACATAGCCTATGTTGGAGCAATGATTTTCATCATAATATTTACGTCATTATTTTTTAAATAGGTTTGGTATTTCCTGAGATTGTGTAGAAATCACCATTTAGAACGTTTTTTAGAACGCTTTTGCGCATTTTCACCCCTTTTAAATTTCGAATTGTTTAAGAACTGTTCTTAGAAAGCCTTTATATCTTATAAGTAACTAATATTCCAAATTTCATATTTCTAGGACCTTCAGTAACGCAAAAAATCGCATTTTTAGAACGTTTTTTGCTCCTGCACCCCCTTTTGGGTAGTGGCACTGACATAAAATATAGCCTATGTTCTTAGTTGGACTAACACCATCATTTAGATACCATTACTTTTGAAATCGGTTTGGTATTTCCTGAGATTATGTAGAAACTACCATTTAGAACGTTTTTTAGAACGCTTTTTGTGCATTTTCACCCCTTTTAAATTTCGAATTGTTTAAGAACTGTTCTTAGACACCATTTATATCTTATAAGTAACTAATATTCCAAATTTCATATTTCTAGGCCCTTCGGTAACGCAAAAATCGCATTTTTAGAACGTTTTTTGCTCCTGCAGCCTCTTTGGGGTAGTGGCACCGACATAAGATATAGCCTATGTTCTAAGTTGGGCGAACACCATCATTTTGATACCATTACTTTTGGAATCGGTTCGGTAGTTCCTGAGCTTATCTCCGACAAATAAAAAATTTTTTCCTCTTTATAATATGACTAGCAAACCCCGCGGCTTTGCTCGCGTAATATTTGAAATATGCCAAGTGAAAGTTATATGTCTAATTTTTATTAAAAGGTACTAACTAAATTTTTACTTATTACTTTTAAAAATAATTCAAAAATTATTATTTAAAACACAGTTTGATTAAACATCATTATTACACTGTGTTAGGCAGAAATGAGACTTAAATTAATAAAACTAAATAAATGATAATTTAGAAAATATTTTGAAACCTTTATGCTCATTTAATACGCTCATTTCAGTATTCATTTGAAGTTTTGAATTTTTTAGAAACCATCTTCTTACATCTTAAAATTAACTATCATGTCAAATTCCAAGTCCTACCATCTCTCTCAACAGAAAGGGCTATGTTGTATTAGGAACCATCACCATTAATTTGCCAACATTAATTTTAAAATCGGTTTGTTATTTTTAATATTCCACAGAAACGTAATTTAGAAAGCTTTTAAAGGCCTTTTATAGAATGTTTGTTGTTCCTGTAAACCCCAGGTGGTAGAATCACCGGCCTTTGTAGGATCAGAGACTGTTACCATTGATTCGCAACTATTACTTTTATAATCGGTTTATATTCACTGAAATTGCATAGATATCGTAATTTAGGACTTTTTTAGAATGCTTTTCACACCTCCCCTTCACTTCACCCCTTTTTTAATTCGAATTTATTTTCGACAGTCCTTCGAGGGCATTTATATTTTATAAGTAACTACCATGCCATATTTAAAGTTTCTAGCCTTTTCAGTATCACAGAAATCGTAATTTAGAAAGTTTTTAGCTCCTGCAACCCACTGGTGGTAGTGGCACAGATATAAAATATAGCTTATGTTTGAGCAGGTTCTAAAACCAACAATTTGTCATCATTGTTTTTTTAGTCGGTTTAATATTTGATAAGATTGGATAAAAATTGTAATTTAAAACGCTTTTCGCTTACTTCATCTTTATAAATTTGGAATTTTCTTTCGACTGTTCTTAGAAAGCAATTGCATCTTTTAAGTAAATACCATGCCAGACTTGAAAGTGTTAGACCCCTCAGTTGTGCAAAAAACGCAAATTAGAATATGTTTTGCTTTTGCAACCCTCAGATGGTAGTGACAGCAACATAAAATATAACCTATGTTATAGCAGGGACTATCACCATTGATTTGCAACCATTACTTTTGAAATAGCTTTGGTATTTCTTGAGATTGAGTATAAATCGCAATTTAGAACATTTTTAGAACGCTTTTCACGCATTTTCACCTCTTTTTAAATTTCTATTTTTTTTCGAAACTGTTCTTAAAGATCATTTATATCTAATAAATATGTACCTAGCCTAACTTTAAGTTGCTAGACCGTACCGATCACAAAAATCGAAATTTAGAACGCTTTTTTGCTCCTGCAACGTCTAGGTGATAGTGATACCGACATAAAATAGCGTCTATGTTAGAGCAGAGTCTGTCAGCATCAATTTCCTACCATGTCTTTTGAAATCAGTTTGATTCTTCCTGAAATATCGCTGACAAATCGGCATTTACAATGTTTTTAGAACGCTTTTAGCGCATTTTGCTGCTGCATCTCCTCTGGGGTAGTGAAACGGACATAAAATATAGCCTAACTTGGAGCGAGATCTATCAGCATAATTTTTACACCATTATATTTGAAATCGGTTCAGTACTTCCTAAGATTGCATAGAAATCGCAATTTAGAACGTTTTGTACAACGCTTTTTGCGCATTTTGACTCCCTTTTAAATTTCGATTTTTTTAGGAAATGCCCTTAGCGATCATTGATATCGTATAACTAACTGCGATTCCAAATTTCCCGATTCTAGGCCCTTCCGTAACGCAAAAACCGCAATTTAGAACTTTTTTCCCCTGCACCCCCTTTGTAAAAGTGTCACCGACATACAACATAGCCTATGTTGGAGCAAGTGTTGCCACCGTCAATTTGACACCTTTATTTTTTAAATCGGTTTGGTATTTCCTGAGATTGTGTAGAAACCACCATTTAGAGCCTTTTTAGAACGCTTTTCGCGCATTTTCACCCCTTTTAAATTTGGAATCGTTTAAGAACTGTTCTTAGAAATCCTTTATACCTAATAAGTAGCTAATATTTCAAATTTCATATTTCTGCGCCCTTCAGTATCACATAAATCGCATTTTTAGGACGTTTTTTGATCCTGCAACCGCTTTGGGTTAGTGGCACCAACATAAAACATAGCCTATCTTGGAGCAAGCGTTGTCACCATCATTTTGACACCAATATTTATTAAATCGGTTTGGTATTTCCTGAGATTATGTAGAAACTATCATTTAGAACGTTTTTTAGAACGCTTTTTGCGCATTTACACCCCTTTTAAATTTCGAATTGTTTAAGAACCGTTCTTAGACATCATTTATATCTTATAAGTAACTAATATTCCAAATTTCATATTTCTAGGCCCTTCAGTAACGCAAAAATCGCGTTTTTAGAACGTTTTTTGCTCCTGCACCCCCTTTGGGGTAGTGGCACCGACATAAAATATAGCCTATGTTCTCAGTTGGACTAACACCATCATTTTGATACCATTACTTTTGGAATCGGTTCGGTAGTTCCAGAGCTTACCTCCTACAAATAAACAATTTTTACCTCTTTATAATATGACTAGCAAATCCCGCGGCTTTGCTCGCGTAATATTTGAAATATGCCAAGTGATATTTATATCTCTAATTTTTATTAAAAGGTACTAACTAAATTTTTATTTTATTAAAAGGTAATATTTTAGTTTATTAAAAGGTACTTATTACTTTTAGGAATAATTAAAACAATTACTATTTAAAACACAATTTGATTAAGCATCATTGTTACACTGCATAAAGCAGAAATGAGACTTAAATTAATAAAACGAAATAAAACTAAATAAATAATAATTTAGAAAATATTTTGAAACTTTTATGCTCAGTTAATACGCTTATTTCAGTATTCATTTGAAGTTTTGAATTTTCTAGAAACCATCTTCTTACATCTTAAAATTAACCATCATGCCAAATTCCAAGTTCTACCACCTCTCTCAACATAAAGGGCTGTGTTGAAATAGAAACTGTCACCATTAATTTGCCAACATTAATTTTGAAATTGGTTTGTTATTTCCTAATATTTCACAGAAACGTAATTTAGAAAGCTTTTAAAGGCCTTTTTTAGAGCGCTTGTTCTTCCTGTGAACCCCAGGTGGTAGAATCACCGGCATAAATATAGCCTGTGTAGGATCAGAGACTGTTACCATTGATTCGCAACTATTACTTTTATATTTGGTTTATATTCCCTGAAATTGCGTAGAAATCGTAATTTAGGACTTTTTTAGAATGCTTTTTGCACATCCCCTTCACTTCACCCCTTATCATTTCGAATTTATTTTCGACAGTCCTTCGAGGGCATTTATATTTCATAAGTAACTACCATGCCATATTTAAAGTTTCTAGTCTTTTCAGTATCACAGAAATCGCAATTTAGAAAGTTTTTAGCTACTGCAGACCTCTGGTGGTAGTAGCATAGACATAAAATATAGCTTATGTTTGAGCAGGTTCTATCACCAACAATTTGTCATCATTACTTTTTTAATGGGTTTGGTATTTGATAAGATTACATAAAAATTGTTATTTACAACGCTTTTCGCTCACTTCATCTTTTTAAATTTGAAATTTTCTTTCGACAGTTTTTAGAAAGCAGTTTCATCTTGTAAGTAAATACCATGCCATACTTCAAAGTGTTAGACCCTTCAGTTATGCAAAAAACGCAAATTAGAACATGTTTTGCTTTTGCAACCCTCAGATGGTAGTGACAGCAACATAAAATATAACCTATGTTATAGCAGGGACTGTCACCATTGATTTGCAACCATTACTTTTGAAACAGCTTTGGAATTTCCTGAGATTGAGTAGAAATCGCAATTTAGAATGTTTTTAGAACGCTTTTCGCGCATTTTCACCCCTTTTTAAATTTCCAATTATTTCGAAACTGTTCTTAAAGAACATTTATATCTAATAAATATGTACCTTGCCTAATTTTAAGTTGCTAGCCCCTACCGATCACAAAAATCGAAATTTGGAACGCTTTTTTGCACCTGCAACGTCTAGGTGATAGTGATACCGGCTTAAAATAGCGTCTATGTTAGAGCAGATGCTGTCAGCATCAATTTCTTAACATTACTTTTGAAATCAGTTTGATTCTTCCTGAGATATTGGTGACAAATCCGCATTTAGAACGTTTTTAGAACGCTTTTCGCTCATTTTGCTCCTGCATCTCCTCTGGGTTGGTGGAAACATATATAAAATATAGCCTATCTTGGAGCAAGATCTGTGACCATCATTTTAACGCCATTATATTTGAAATCGGTTCATTATTTCCTGAGATTGCATAGAAATTGCAATTTAGAACGTTTTTTACAACGCTTTTTGCACATTATGACCTCCCTTTTAAATTTCGATTTTTTTAGGAAATGTCCTTAGAGATCATTGATATCTTATAAATAACTACCATTCTAAATTTCACGATTCAAGGCCCTTCCGTCACGCAAAAACAGCAATTTAGAACGTTTTTCTCCTGCAGCCCCTTTGAGGTAGTGGCACCGACATAAAACATAGCCTATGTTGGAGCAGGGATTTTCACCATCATTTTGACGCCATTATTTTTCAAATCGGTTTGGTATTTCCTGAGATTGTGTAGAAACTACCATTTAGAACGTTTTTTAGAACGCTTTTCGCGCATTTTCACCCCTTTTAAATTTAGAATTGTTTAAGAACTGTTCTTAGAAATCCTTTATATCTAATAAGTAGCTGATAGTTCAAATTTCATATTTCTAGGTCCATCAGTAACACATAAATCGCATTTTTAGAATGTTTTTGGCTCCTACACCCCCTTTGGGGTAGTGGCACCGACATAAAACATAGCCTATCTTGGAGCAAACGTTGTCACTATCATTTTGACGCCAATATTTTTTAAATCGGTTTGGTATTTCCTGAGATTATGTAGAAACTACCATTTAGAACGGTTTTTAGAACGCTTTTTGTGCATTTTCACCCCTTTTAAATTTCGAATTGTTTAAGAACTGTTCTCAGACACCATTTATATCTTATAAGTAACTAATATTCCAAATTTCATATTTCTAGGTCCTTCAGTAACGCAAAAATCGCATTTTTAGAACGTTTTTTGCTCCTGCACCCCCTTTGGGGTAGTGGCACCGACATAAAATATAGCTTATGTTCTAAGTTGGACTAACACCATCATTTTGATACCATTACTTTTGAAATCGGTTTGGTATTTCCTGAGATTATGTAGAAACTACCATTTAGAACGTTTTTTAGAACGCTTTTTGTGCATTTTCACCCCTTTTAAATTTCGAATTGTTTAAGAACTGTTCTTATACACCATTTATATCTTATAAGTAACTAATATTCCAAATTTCATATTTCTAGGCCCTTCAGTAACGCAAAAATCGCATTTTTAGAACGTTTTTTGCTCCTGCACCCCCTTTGGGTAGTGGCACCGACATAAAACATAGCCTATCTTGGAGCAAACGTTGTCACTATCATTTTGACACCAATATTTTTTAAATCGGTTTGGTATTTCCTGAGATTATGTAGAAACTACCATTTAGAACGGTTTTTAGAACGCTTTTTGTGCATTTTCACCCCTTTTAAATTTCGAATTGTTTAAGAACTGTTCTCAGACACCATTTATATCTTATAAGTAATAAGTAACTAATATTCCAAATTTCATATTTCTAGGCCCTTCAGTAACGCAAAAATCGCATTTTTAGAACGTTTTTTGCTCCTGCACCCCCTTTGGTGTAGTGGCACCGACATAAGATATAGCCTATGTTCTAAGTTGGGCGAACACCATCATTTTGATACCATTACATTTGGAATCGGTTCGGGAGTTCCTGATCTTATCTCCGACAAATAAACAATTTTTACCTCTTTATAATAGGAGTATGATGATGATGATGACTAGCAAACCCCGCGGCTTTGCTCGCGTAATATTTGAAATATGCCAAGTGATATTTATATGTCTAATTTTTATTAAAAGGTACTAACTAAATTTTTATTTTATTAAAAGGTAATATTTTATTTTATTAAAAGTTACTTATTACTTTTAGGAATAGTTCAAAAATTACTTTTTAAAACACAGTTTGATTAAACATCCTTATTACACTGCATTAGTCGGAAATGAGACTTAAATTAATAAAATGAAATAAAAATAAATAAATGATAATTTAGAAAATATTTTGAAACTTTTATGCCCAATTAATACGCTCATTTCAGTATTCATTTGAAGTTTTGAATTTTTTAGAAACCATCTTCTTACATCTTAAAATTAACCATCATGTCAAATTCCAAATCCTACCACCTCTCTCAACATAAGGGGCTATGTTGAAACAGGAACTGTCACCATTAATTTGCCAACATTAATTTTGAAATCGGTCTGTTGTTTCCTAATATTCCATAGAAACGTAATTTAAAAAGATTTTAAAGCCCTCTTTTAGAACGTTTGTTGTTCCTGTGAGCCCCAGGTGGTAGAATCACCGGCATAAAATATAGCCTGTGTAGGATCAGAGACTGTTGCCATTGATTCGCATTGATTACTTTTATAACCGGTTTATATTCCCTGAAATTGCATAGAATCGTAATTTAGAACTTTTTTAGAATGCTTTTCGCACCTCCCCTTCGCTTCATCCCTTTTTAATTCGAATTTATTTTCGACGTTCCTTCGAGGGCATTTATATTTTATAAGTAACTACCATGTCATATTTAAAGTTTCTAGGCTTTTCAGTATCACAGAAATCGCAATGTAGAAAGTTTTTAGCTCCTGCAACCCTCTGGTGGTAGTGGAACAGACATAAAATATAGCTTATGTTCGAGCAGGTTCTATCAACAAAATTTGTCATCATTATTTTTTTAATCGGTTTGGTAATTTATAAGTTTGCTTAAAATTTGTAATTTATAACGCTTTTCACTCACTTCATTTTTTTTAATTTGGAATTTTCTTTCGACTGTTCTTAGAAATCAGTTGCATCTTGTAAGTAAATACCATGCCATACTTCAAAGTGTTAGACCCCTCAGTTGTGCAAAAAACGTAAATTAGAACATATTTTGCTTTTGCAACCCTCAGATGGTAGTGACAGCAACATAAAATATAACCTATGTTATAGCAGGGACTGTCACCATTGATTTGCAACCATTACTTTTGAAATAGCTTTGGTATTACCTTAAATTGAGTAGAAATCGCAATTTAGAACGTTTTTAGGACGCTTTTCGCGCATTTTCACCCCTTTTTAAATTTCCAATTTTTTCGAAACTGTTTTTAAAGATCATTTATATCTAATAAATATGTACCTTGCCTAATTTTAAGTTCCTAGCCCCTACCGATCACAAAAATCGAAATTTAAAACGCTTTTTTCTCCTGCAACGTCTTGGTGATAGTGATACCTACATAAAATAGCGTCTATGTTAGAGCAGGGGCTGTCAGCATCAATTTCCTACCATTACGTTTGAAATCAGATTCATTCTTCCTGAGATATTGCCGACAAATAGGCATTTAGAACGCTTTAGAACGCTTTTCGCGCATTTTGCTCCTGCATCTCCTTTGGGGTAGTGGAAACAGATGTAAAATATAGCCTATCTTGGAGCAAGATCTGTCACCATCATTTTTACACAATTATATTTAAAATCGGTTCAGTACTTCCTGAGATTGCATAGAAATCGCAATTTAGAAAGTTTTTTAAAACGCTTTTTGCGCATTTTGACCCCCTGTTAAATTTCGTTTTTTTTAGGAAATGTCCTTAGAGATCATTGGTATCTTATAACAAACTACCATTCCAAACTTCACGATTCTAGACCCTTCCGTAACGCAAAAGCCGCAATTTAGAAAGTTTTTCTCCTGCACCCCCTTTGGGGTAGTGGCACCGACATAAAACATCGCCTATGTTGGAGCAAGAGTTGTCACCATCATTTTGACGTCATTATTTTTTAGATAGGTTTGGTATTTCCTGAGATTGTGTAGAAACCACCATTAGAACGTTTTTTAGAACGCTTTTCGCGCATTTTCACCCCTTTTAAATTTCGAATTGTTTAAGAACTGTTCTTAGGAATCCTTTATATCTAGTAAGTAGCTAATATTTCAAATTTCATATTTCTAGGACCTTCGGTAACGCAAAAATCGCATTTTTAGAACGTTTTTTGCTCCTGCACCCCCTTTCGGGTAGTGGCACCGACATAAAACATAGCCTATCTTGGAGCAAGCGTTGTCACCGTCATTTTGACACCCTTATTTTGACACCATTATTTTTTAAATCGGTTTGGTATTTCCTGAGATTGTGTAGAAACCACCATTTAGAACGTTTTTTAGAACGATTTTCGCGCATTTTCATCCCTTTCAAATTTCGAATTGTTTAAGAACTGTTCTTAGAAATCCTTTATATCTAATATGTAGCTAATATTCAAATTTCATATTTCTAGGCCCTTCAGTGACATATAAATCGCATTTTTAGAACGTTTTTTGCTCCTGCACCCCCTTTGGGGTAGTGACACCGACATAAAACATAGCCTGTCTTAAAGCAAGCGTTGTCACCATCATTTTGACACCAATATTTTTTAGATCGGTTTGGTATATCCTGAGATTGTGTAGAAACCACCATTTAGAACGTTTTTTAGAACGATTTTCGCGCATTTTCACCCCTTTCAAATTTCGAATTGTTTAAGAACTGTTCTTAAAAATCCTTTATATCTAATAAGTAGCTAATATTTCAAATTTCATGTTTCTAGGCCCTTCAGTAACACGTAAATCGCATTTTTAGAACTTTTTTGCTCCTGCATCCCCTTTGGGGTAGTGACACCGACATAAAACATAGCCTATCTTGGAGCAAGCGTTGTCACCATCATTTTGACACCAATATTTTTTAGATAGGTTGGGTATTTCCTGAGATTGTGTAGAAACTACCATTTAGAACGTTTTTAGAACGTTTTTAGAACGCTTTTTGTGCATTTTCACGCCTTTTAAATTTCGAATTGTTTAAGAACTGTTCTTAGACACCATTTATATCTTATAAGTAACTAATATTCAAAATTTCATATTTCTAGGCACTTCAGTAACGCTAAAATCGCATTTTTAGAGCGTTTTTTGCTCCTGCACCCCCTTTGGGGTAGTGACACCGACATAAAACATAGCCTATCCCTGAGCAAGCGTTGTCACCATCATTTTGACACCAATATTTTTTAAATAGGTTTGGTATTTCCTGAGATTGTGTAGAAACTACAATTTAGAACGTTTTTTAGAACGCTTTTTGTGCATTTTCACCCCTTTTAAATTTCAAATTGTTTAAGAACTGTTCTTAGACATCATTTATATCTTATAAGTAACTAATATTCAAAATTTCATATTTCTAGGCCCTTCAGTAACGCTAAAATCGCATTTTTAGAACGTTTTTTGCTCCTACACCCCCTTCGGGGTAGTGGCACCGACATAAGATATAGCCTATGTTCTAAGTTGGACTAACACCATCATTTTGATAGCATTACTTTTGGAATCGGTTCGGTAGTTCCAGATCTTACCTCCGACAAATAAACAATTTTTTCCTCTTTATAATAGGAGTATAGATGAAGTATAGATTTACAAGTAAATAAGGCAAATACAGCAGTGGGAATCTTTCGTATTTTGGCAGATTTGAGATAAATAGTATGTAAACGCCCCCTCCCTAAAATATTCACCAAACAAAACCCCTAAGCAAAGTTTAAAAGTTTTAATTTGTTTTTTAAAATTGCTTCTTTATTTTTTTATTTTATTTCAGCAATACTTAATGAATCATGTAAGCCTCCACCCCCCAAAATCTACTTATTTTCATTTTATAATCTTTTGCTTAAACATATCACCCAGAAACTAGAGAAATTTATATATATATATATATAGATTTCTTTAAGGTGAATTTCACAGGTAATTAATTAATGATTACGATGACAAATAAATAACAGAATAAAAAGCATGTCAAAGGATATTTTTCCTTGTGCTCTCATGTGCCCCACGTGTGTTCACAACTACCCCGCTGATGGGGCACATGTGAACAATTTTTCGAATTTATAAAACTATTAAAAAATGTAAGAAGAACTATACAGGTGATTTTAAAAAAATTATCATGCATAAAAGGAAGTTCTATTTACTATATTGAGTAGGTTTTGTTTATAGAAATTAATCCAGTCAAGAGAAAAAGCTATATTTATGCGAACTGTTCACACGTGCCCCCATCTCGCCTACTCAAGTAGATCCTTAACTCAGTTTGTTACCAGAAGCAAGCGTTCGACTGTTTTATATATCGCTCTCTCTAACCAGTTAATGTACGGTTAGGGAACTTGAACAGCAATGGTTAATTGGCAACAAGATATTCTTTTCAATTTCGATTTCTAAGTTTTATTTCTTCAACTATATATTTTCTGGTGCGGGTTTTTATTTTGTTTTATATAAAAAAGCAAAATATATGGCTTTCTCTGTTTCTTTTTCTCTTGTGAGGAACCTACTCTGTAGATTATATTAAATGTCATTACAAGGCTGCCAACGCCTAGCCTTTTAAAGTCAAATAAACACATTTAAACCCGCAATTTTACATAATAGATAAAAAAATATATATATCTGCTAAATTTCAACAAACAAGGAAAGAGGCCTGCATTTTTATTCAAAAATTCCGAATAGTAATTTCTTTCATATAATGATCAAACAAAGTTTTAAATTTGTTCATTTAATGAAGAAACTAACAGTGAGGTGACTGTGACTGACATTGACAATGACTGTAAGTGATATTAACTGACATTTCTTTCATGCAACAGTTAAGGTTTCGTCCTGAAAAAATAATGTTGCATAAGCCAGCCGTAAAATGAAGCAGATGTATCATGGTATGGTTAATTACTGATAATATCAGCTGCAATTTTTTTAAGGGGACACAGTACCTTTTAAATTACTTTTCGATTTTGAGTAATACTGTAATTTACTTAAATATAATGTCTCTGCAGATATTAGGTACTATAAAGGAGATGTAATTTCATATAATTTCAAAAGAAAATCTTGAACAACAGGCTATTTAAATAAAATTTAAATTTAAAAAAAATAAAAAATAAATTTAAAATCCCTACTACTTTTTTAAATATGAATATTTTTGCTTCAATTTTTTTTCCATATTCCTTAGATTATACTACACAAAACTGTGCATGGATTTTTAGATGTATGGGATATTACATTTAATATCAATCTTTTTCTCTTTTGTAGAGTAAAAAATCAACGAAAAATAATTGAAAATTAAAAAAAAAATAACTATAACTTTGAATTATAAATCCATGCACAATTTTATGTAGTATGTTTTTAAGATTATAGAAAATAAATTGAAGCAAAAATATTCATATTTAAAAAAGTAGTAGGGATTTTAAATTAATTTTTTTATTTAAATTTTAGTTAAATAGGCTGTTCTACAAGATTTTTTTTTTTAATTATATGAAATTATATTTGCTTTATAGTACCTAATATCTGTAGTGACTTTATATTTAAGTATTTTACAGTATTATTCAAAATTGAAAAAGTAGTTTAAAAGGTACTGTGTCCCCTTAAATTCAAAACGCCACACAGTTTAAATTTTTACATCGTCGCAATAGGAAAAAATGACTTTTAACCCCTTCGGGACGAGCGTCTTTTACAGAATTTTTAATCTTTACTCAGTGGATTTTTAAAACAGAAATTTTTGCCTAATTGAATCGGGAAAATGCTCGCATTAAATAAGGCAAAATTTACAATATAAGTTTACTGGAGAGAATAATCATCGATTCTGAGCAACTTACGCGGCACGAATACCGGTCGCTCCTCCCCAAGGGGTTGAATGCAATTTGTTTGATAACTGCATCTCAATTTATTTTTACACGACTGAAAAGAAGGATTATGTGTTTCACGCGTATCTGGGTATGTGGATTTCTTTATACCCCCGAAACATCCCAACGGCTGGATGGATTTTAATGAATGAGCCCTCTATCAATTCGTCTTAACGGCCCGATGGTTATAGGCTAGGTTTTCTTTTTATAAATTCAAAATGGCGGTATAGACGAAAAAAATTTATGCACACTATTGTGTGGCATATCATTGGATAGGTCTTTCAAAATGAAGACGATATTTCATTGACTACTTTACAGTCAGAAGCTCCCTTAAAATATTATACAATCTGGAAGTTGTGTATGTAGAGAAAAAGAAATTGTCTTATTTAATCATATAAAACTGAGAATTAAATACGGCAAAATTTCCCATTTAGAAACAGTGGTAGGAAAATGGCGTAAAAGTTAGAAACTATGCTGATGTCTTATTTATTTGCTAATTTCTGTGTACCCCGTATATGCTGATTTCGTTATATCTTAGAGGGCCATACTGGTCAATTCGACTAGGATCAATTATCGTATATACTCGCATGTAAACCGACTCCAAAATCGAGAGGTATAACAGACTAAATACCAGTATTTAAAAAGACATTTTTGTATTATGTAACTGCAGAATTTGCAAAAAAAAATTATGGCTATCATACACAACATTCATTTATCTTTTGCGTCACGATATCCAGAACCATCCGTAAAGTTTGTGTAAACGTTTATTTTGCGTCATAGTATCTAAACTAAGTAAATAGTATGCAAATAGATAGTGTGATGCAAAGAAAACATTTACACAAATTTTACCGATGGTTCTGGATATCGTGACGCAAAAGATAAATGAATTTATTGAATTAAATACATATAATACATAACATCAGCTGAGAAAATGTATGACATATTTGATAGTGTATTGAAAAAAAATGTTTCAATTTCTAAATATATTTCAGAAGACAAAACATAAGTATATGTAAAGTAATTTTTTAACTAATCTAAGTCAGATCACAGCGTCACTTTAATTTTGATATCACATCTTTTAAAACTCATATTTTGAATGAAAAAGTATCACTGATTAAAAATAAATACAACAAAGAAAAATTAAATATATACAAATTCATTTTAATAGCACAGCGTCACTTAAAATTTGATATCAGAATTTTTAAGACCCATATTTCAGATTCGTGTAGCCATAAAGTAAAGTGCTGCGTCAAACTTTTAACCCGTTAAGGGTTTTTGTATTGATATCATTACTTTTTTGAGGTTTAGGATCAAAAGATTAAAAAAGTACACCTTTATAGATAAAATTGGATTAAATTTTCCTAGAAACAAAATAAACTTAATGAAATACCAAAATTTTACAAAAAGTGCATGAAAAATAGAATACTTTTAATTCATATCTTGGTACTACTTGCGGATTTGCCCGGAGTCCGCCTTGTTTCTTTGTTGATCATCGCCGATGTTAAATTTATTTATTTAGATTTATTTATTTTGTTATTTATATTTGTTGTTTATGTTATGATTGTTGTTGTTTATATTATGTTTGTTGTTATGTTATTAAATTAAACATAAAGTGATTATAAATGACCAACAAAGAAACAAGATAGCGGACTCTGGGTGAATTCGCAAGTAGTTCCCATATCTTTTAAAACTCATACTTTGAATTTATGAGAGATATGAATGATAACGCATCAATGATTAAACTTTTACACATCTTTTTTAATTGAACATAATTTTTGAACATGCGATTATAAAAAAATAAAATGATGAAACATATATAGAGATTATAATTTAATAGCATAGAGTCACTCAAAATGTGATATCATTATTTTTAAATTCCATATTTAAAATTCTTAGAGCATAAGATAAAGTGCTGCGTCACAAACTTTTAACCCATTAAGGGTCCCATGAATCTATCCATGAATCAATGCATACTATTTATAAAACATAAACCTATAATGATCTTTTGTGTAAGCCTTCCATAAAATGGTTGATTTCTCATTTTTTTTCTTTAAAAAAATGTATTCTTACTTTATCATTAAATTTATGCTTAATATGAAAATATACGCACTGTAGCCATTAAACGTGTCTTTCGCCGTTTCTCTGCAAAGATAAATCCCTTTACTGTAACAGAAGATGTGGAGCCATCCTTTTTTTTTCGATCCGCTCGTCACAAATTCCCCCCTTTTGTGCTCTACTCTAAAGATGCTTCGAGCTATAGCTAATGGCCGCGGGCAAAAGAAAAGTCCAGTTCCCCACTACGCGAAAGAAAAAAAATATGAGGTAGTAATGTCATCACCTCGAACTACCTGCCCTGAAGAAAAACCTGTTTGCAAACCCCTTACACCTGATTGTGAAGTGCCTCGTGCTTGTTTGAGCTCCTCTTTTTCGTTTAAAATCACCGTGACTGCCTAAAATTTGACCGCGTGCTTTGGTGAAAATAAATTTGTGTTATCACTAAAATTATTATTTTTTATTGCAGTGCATACACCACCTTATGATTTATTTATGTCGGGATCCTGCACCTAATGGATATTTGTTTTTGAGTGACCCTGTGGTAAGTCTCGCATGCCTGTTGTTTTTATTTTTCTTTATTGCTATTGGGCCTGTTGTGGACCACCATGACTGGAACGTGTGGGTGAGTCTATATATATTTATTTTACTAATACGCTTATGTCCATGGGTGAGTTTTATTTACGCTTGTCATTTATTTATTTATTTATTTTTATATTTAATAACCGTGAATTTATCCGATGTGGTGCACCTCCCCAGGTAAAAAAGTCAGCAAGAAACCTTAAAAAAAAATCTTCAGGGAAACTGAAGGTATTTGGAACTAAAATTACCTTCAGCTTACCTTTAGGTAAAAAACATGTATTTTCCCTTAACCTTCTGAGTTCCAAATACCTGCTGTTTTCCTTCAGGTAAAAAACCTGTTATTTCCCTTCACCGATTTTGGCAGAAATATCTGCAGTTTTCCTTTAGGTATAAAAGCTGTATCTTCTCTTTACATTATATCGTTGCACCTGCATGCGGGCAGCCTTCTGTGCAAATTCGCATCAGATCAATACATAATAATGATTACATATCCAGTTCGACATTGATTTGATACATATTAATAAACTAAACATATTAATAAAACATATATACATATTAATAAAAAAAACTAAGGGGGGAGAGCATCGGAGGTGCGTAACATGAATAAGTGGTAACAGGACTTTCGAACGATATGTCACATGATGTGTCAGCAAAATTTAGAAAAGTGCCCCCCCGGGGGGGCAAAGTAGGGGGCAGAGGCATTAGAGGTGCATAACATGAATAAGTGGTCAAAGGCCTTTTGAATGATATGTCACATGACGGGTGTTGGCAAAATTTATAAAAATGCCCCCGAGGGGGAGCAAAGTGGGGGGAGGGGCAATAGAGGTGCATAACATGAATAAGTGGTCACAGGTCTTTCCAACAATATGTGACATGAGGGGTGTCAGCAAAATTTAGAAAAGTGCCCCCGGGGGGGGGGCAAGTGGGTGGAGGGTCATTAGAGGTGCATAACACGAATAAGTGGTCATAGGCCTTTTGAACGATATGTCACATCAGGGATGTCAGTAAAATTTAGAAAAGTGCCCCCCCCCCGGTGGGGCAAAGTGGGGGGGAGGGGCATAACATGAATAAGTGGTCACAGACCTTCTGAACGATATGTCACATGAGAGGTGCCGGCAAAATTTAGAAAAGTGCCCCCACCCCCCACGGGGGGGGGGCAAAGTGGAAAGAGGGGCATTAGAGATGCATAGCGTGAATAAGTGGTCACAGACCTTTCCAACGATATGTCACATGAGGGGTGTCAGCAAAATTTAGAAAAGTGCTCCCCCCCCCGTGGGGCAAAGTGGGGGGAGAGACATTAGAGGTGCATAACATGAATAAGTGGTCACAGGACTTTCGAACGATATGTCACATGATGTGTCAGCAAAATTTAGAAAAGTGCCCCCCCGGGGGGGGCAAAGTAGGGGGCAGGGGCATTAGAGGTGCATAACATGAATAAGTGGTCAAAGGCCTTTTGAACGATATGTCACATGACGGGTGTTGGCAAAATTTAGAAAAATGCCCCCGAGGGGGGCAAAGTGGGGGGAGGGGCAATAGAGGTGCATAACATAAATAAGTGGTCACAGGTCTTTCCAACAATATGTGACATGAGGGGTGTCAGCAAAATTTAGAAAAGTGCCCCCCCAGGGGGGGGGGGCAAATTGGGTGGAGGGTCATTAGAGGTGCATAACATGAATAAGTGGTCATAGGCCTTTTGAACGATATGTCACATCAGGGATGTCAGTAAAATTTAGAAAAGTGCCCCCCCGGGGGGCAAAGTGGGGGGGGGAGCATTAGAGGTGCATAACATGAATAAGGGGTCACAGACCTTTTGAACGATATGTCACATGACGGGTGTCGGCAAAATTTAGAAAAGTGCCCCCGAGGGGGGGGCAAAGTGGGGGGAGGGGCATTAGAGGTACATAACATGAATAAGTGGTCATAGGCCTTTCCAACAATATGTGACATGAGGGGTGTCAGCAAAATTTTGAAAAGTGCCCCCCCCCACCCGGTGGGGCAAAGTGGGGGGGAGGGGCATAACATGAATAAGTGGTCACAGACCTTTTGAACGATATGTCACATGAGAGGTGCCGGCAAAATTTAGAAAAGTGCCCCTCCCAGCAAAGTGGCAGCATGGATATCGGATGTGTATAACATGAATAAGTGGTCACAGGCCGTTCCAACTGTATGTTACACGATAGGGACATGTGTTGGTAAAAGTTAGAAAAGTGCCACACTTTGGGCTTTAGTATTGTCCCCCCCCCCACACCCTTTGAAATTTTTATATATTACAAATAATATTTATCGGAAACCTCCGATGAAAATGCTGCAATTTCAAAAAAAGTCCGAAAAGTAAGAGATAATGAAATCCCCCAAAGCAGAATATGCTTATAAATGCGACGTACATCGCAGAACAACGGATTTCACTGCAGAACATTTCAAATTTTCATTTTCAAGAAAATTCACCATTCAATGTAGGAAAAATCGCAAAATTTGTCACTCATTGGTTAGAAAAAAAATCACCAAATTCTTTAATCGTTCATTTAAAAAGTAAAGATGAAAATAAGCAATCGCCACTCAACGAGTAAATGTGAAAAACTGACGATTAAAAATATGGAAAGTACCAGCCAAACGCAAGATTTTCCAAAAGGAATTTCGTAAAAGAATTGGGAAAGAAAAAAATGTGAATTTTGTCAAAAGATCGCGAAAAAACACACATTTCGTCAGAGGATTACGAAAAAAAATGTAAATTTCATGAAACGATCACCAAAAAAGCGAATTGTATCAAAAAATCGCAAAAAAGCGAGAATTTTGTCAAAAAATCACAATAAAAACAGCACATTTCGTCAAAGGATCGTGGAAAAACCCGAATTTCATCAAAGGATCGCAAAGAATCCGAAATTTCGTCAAAGGATTCTGGAATAAATGAAAATATGGTCAGTGGATTGCGGAAAAAAAACACAAATATCGTCAATACATCGCAGAAAAAAAAAAAAAAACCAATTTCGTCAAAGAATCGCAAAAAACCCACACATTTCATCAAACGATCTCTGAAAATCCAAAATTTCGTCAAAGAATCGCGAAAATACGCAAATATCATCAATAGAGCAAAGAAAAAACACAAATATCGTCAATGGATCATGGCAAAAACACAAAATTCGTCAATAGATTGTCAAAAAACACAAATTTAGTTAAAGGATCGCCGGGGGGGGGGGGAGAATGAGAATTTTGAAAAAAAAAAACCCGAGAATTTTGCCAAAGAATTGCGAAAACGAATGTGAATTTTGTCAAAAGATCGTGAAAAAAATGCACATTTTGTCAAAGGAACGCCAAAGAAACGAAAACATTGCCAATAGATCCGGAAAAAGCGTGAATTTCGTCAAAGTATCTGGAAAAAATGCATAATTAGTACCAGGAGGGATCCCCTACCAACCCTCCCTTTACATTTCAGAAAATTTGCTGCAAATTTCAGATTTTTTAAACCTATTTTTTCAATTTTGAATCATACCTGCTACTCAGTGGATAAACATACCTAAAATATACCCATAAATTAAATATTCACTGACATAAATGTACTTACTGGCTACTAAAGAAATTATTCTCACTCGCTAGTAACTGCCTACTAAATAAAGTCAACCTACCGGCCAGTGGCTACTAAGCAAAATTCCTTATTTTCATCTTTATTAAAAAGATTGTGAAATTCATCAATGGGTCACGAGAAAAACTTGTACAGTTCATCAGTCATGGAGAACAAACCATGAAATTCTTCAGCCTGTTGTGGAAAAACATACAAAATTCGACGAACAGTTGCAAGAAAAAATCCATGATTTTTGCTAATCAGTTGCAGGTAAAAAACTTCGTCAGTGCACTGCCAGAAAAAACCCACGATCTTCTCTAATCGGTCGCAAGAAAAAGTCTCAAAATTCACCTATGTTAAAAGAAAAAATCCAGAAAATTGCAAATCGGTCGTGGCTAAAAAAAAATCGCGGAATTCGTCAGTAGATCGACGGAAGAAACTGCAAAATCCGTACATCAGTAGCGGAAAAAAAACTCTCTCCAATCGGCCTCAAGATATACTTACTGGTTCAAGAGAAATATAGCAAAATTTAAAAATCAGTCACCGGTAAAAAAAAAAAAAGCGAAATTCGTCAGTAGATCAGAGAAAAAATGGAAATTCGTCGATCAGCCATGCTAAAAAAACCCCTCGAGATTTGGCCAATCAGTTGAAAAAAAGACACAGTTTATCATTCGACTGTGAAAAAATATCACAATTTTCACTGATCTGTCACGAGTAGAATGCGAAATTCGTCGATCGGTAGCAGAAAAAAATATTATCGTTCGCAAAAAAGAGAGAAAAAATTTGCTGTCAGAAGTGGAGGGTATACAGAGGTAAATGTCTTATACCTTCTGGTTCTTTTTCAGTAACACTGCTTAACTTCCGTTTCTCAAAAAAGTTATTGTATATACACTCTAAGCAGTGGCGTGGCGTGAAAATTTTCGGTGGTCATCGCAATTAATAATTTTTCACCACAAACTTAAATAACTCTAAAATTCAATGGCTGAATGTTCAAAAAAGAAACTTTAAATCTTACCTTCACTTATACATGAACTCCAAATGTTCTGCTAAAACTGGATCGTAGAGTTTTAAAAGCTTATTAAGAGTTTTAAAATATTGCTTGGTCATCGCCGCATCCAGCGATGACCGGACGCCACGCCACTGACTCTAAGGTATACCAGAGTTTCCCGTAGACAGTGTCAGGAGGGTGCTGCACCCTGCCTGCCCTTAGGTTTACAAAACAGCAGCCCTCTTACCCCTGATGGAAAACATTAGCACCCTTGTTGCCCCCAGCTGAAAAAAGTGCCTTTACTCCTTTCTTTATTAAAAAATTTACTTGCATAGTAAAAATTGCCTCATTGCTGTCTTTAAAATAGCGTCCTGTCTATTAAATATTAAAAGTAATTTTAAAAATCAAAAGGATGCCTTTAAAAATTAAAAAAAGTGTCCTTAAAAATCCAAAACATGCCTTTCGGAATCCAAAAGTGCCCTTTTCCTACAAGAAGCACCCTGCCCTTTTTTAAACATGGGAGAAACTCTGAATATACCCTCTGTTTGTTTTTTTTTTACGTTTACATCGCCGCATACGAGTGCCCTTTTTTCTAGAAGTTTACTGTAGAAAAAACGGGTCAGTGCCCATCAGGCACAGATTTTTTTAATAAAGGACACACTTGTACCTTGTAAAGAAACAGAAAAAAAAAAAAAAAAAACAATATTTGGAACTGGCTTGTTTAATGTTCCCATTTCGCAACAGAATTTTTTGATATTTTCCCACGACTGATTGAAATTTGTCAATTGTCCTCTCAAGCAACAGGCGAATGTCACAATTTCTTTCTCCCGTAATCAAATGAAGAATTTTGCTAATTTTTAAACATTAAGTTTCATCATTAGGTCAGGGGGAAGCATCATAAACTTGTCAACTGGTCATATGAAAAAGAAAAAACCCCAAGAAATTTATCAGTCAGTAAAGGGTTAAAAAAAATCACACAGTTCTTTGATTGTCATGGGGGGAAAAAATTATTTAATTCATCCATTGATCGCATGAAAAAAAAATGTTTTGTTAGTAAGTTGTGGGGGGAAAATATGGAAATTTATCAACTTTTTATCAGAAAAAACGAGATCTGTTGATCAGCTTAGGTAAGGGAGGGGGGGATCGACAAAATTCATAAACTGACTGTTATGTATATATATATTCAGTTCCACTAGTTGCTCGCAAGAAAAAATGCAATATTTGCCAATCAGTACAAGTAAAATACCCCAAAATTCGTCAATTGGTTACAAGAAAAAATTGCAAAATTCTTCATTCAGTCATCAGGGGGAAAAAAAAAAAATCTGAGAAATTCACCAGTAATCATTGGGCCCGGTAGCAGAAAGTTCCTGACGGGTGACGTGCGCCGCAGATTTTCTTTTCCCTTTTGCAGATATTTTTTTCCATTGGATCTTTTTCCAACTTTATATTATGTTTAGTTCTTTATTATTTATTACTAAAACTTAAGTTTATTATTAATAAAAATGAGTAAAATGCTTAAAAACATTAAAAGTAAATGATTAATTAATTAAAGGTTCATTTGTAACATTTTACCTGCAGATTATTTTCAGTCCCTGAAAGATCTGTCACAGACACTTGGAGAATTTTCTGCTATTGGGTCATTGGGGAAAAAAAAAAAAGAAAAAAGAAATTCTTCAGTGTGTTGCTTTAAAATATTGTGAAATTTGTCAATCTGCTATGGAAAAAATAATGAAACGTAGCGGACAATCAATCGTGAGAAAAAAATCATGAGATTCTTCATTCGGTTGCAAAAAAAAATGGAATGCAGAAAATTAGCGAAAAATCGCTAAATTAATCACATTAAGTGACAATTGAATATTATCGTTGAATAATAATTATTGAACATCAATGTAAACAAAAAAGAATGCATAATTATATAAATTCACCAGTCAGTTACGATGAAAAAATCACATTCTTCTTCAGTTGTAGCAGGGAAAAAATTGCTTAATTTACCCAGCGATCACATGAAAAAAAAAAAAATAAGAAAAAGAAAAACCTCACAAGTTTACCAATTGGGTGCAAGAAAAAATGCAACATTTAAATGCAAATTGGTAGAAATAAAATATTGCAAAATTCATCAGTTGGTTGCGGGAAAAAATTGCAAAAATTCTGCACTCATCTGAAAAAAATATTGCTTTAAATTTGTAACTGTTTTTTCATGAAAAAATTACTTTATTTAAAATAATTATACACATGTAAAATTATTTTTGGTACTTTTTGGTTAGCCGGGCACCAGTGTTATATATACATATATATTGTAATATATAACACTAGCGCCCGGCTAATCGAAAAGTACCTTATTTTTTCCATATTTCATATTCTACATAATAAATTAATCTACAATATATAAAAATTCTTTTAATTATTTGGTACTTTTCGGTTAGCTGGGCGCCAGTGTTATATATACATATATATGTGTATATATATGTACACATATATGCAATATATGTATGTATATATAACACTGGCAAACAGCTAACCGAAAAGTACCAATTATTTTTATGAGTCGAATATTGCAGCCAAAGATATTGAGCCCTGCTAAATGATTTGCAAGAGACATTACACCTTCACTGTGCATTAATCAAGCAGTTATGTTCCTAAAAAGATTATAGCTGCTCAATTTATAAAGGAAACTAAATCAGGTACTTACTAGTAAAATTTGTATTCCAATACATGGATCTATTAACTTGGGTCCTTTAAAGGACCCTTCACAAAATTTTATCACCTCAAAACAAGGAACCTTCATCAAACTTTTCACCTGCAAACAAGATCCTTCACAAAATTTTCCCACCTCCAAACTGAACTTTTTACAAGTTTAATTATTTAGGAGTAAAATCAGTCTTTCACTTTTAAACATAATGGAAATATATGAATATATTTTTCGCTATTATTTAAAAAAATAGTGAAATTTATCTTTAGTTGTACACGAAAATTTCTTATAAAAAGTTTTCCCCATACCACAGCATTTCTAAATTAATGTGGCGATATTTTTTACCGAACATGATTCTTGTCGAATGCGTAGCGAATACAAAGTGCCGAATATCAATATTAATATTAAAAAGAAGTGTAATACAGCCCTCTTACGCTATATATATATATATCAACTTAAAAATTAGTTAAAATTCGACTACTATACTGTTGAAAAACTCCCTGCAAAAAGAAAAAAATACAATGACAACGTGACGATTAGTCCCGCTAATTTTCCGAATGGCGGTTAAAACGTAAACACACGGTCTCAGAGTTGAGTTGGGTACTTCCTTCTCATTCTCCCGTGACATGGAGTCAGAAATAGAGCGGCGTAATCAAAAATCAAATGTTCCAACGAAAATTTGAAATAAATAAATTAATACGAATTATACATTTTTCATTTGTTTTTGAAGAAGTAATTTTTATAAAAACTGGAAGTCACGCCTGATAGAGAATAAGGGCAAATTATGCATGCAATAACCGCACCTATATTTTTCAGCTTTTATCGTGGACGCCACCAAAATGAGGAGAGGGGGGGGGGAGAATCTCTTCCCCTCCATTGATTTTGAAATTTAAGTGACTACAGTGAAACCTCCCTGTGTGACCACCTCCATTAACCAACCACCTCTCAGAACGACTATTTTTTTTCATGGAACGAAATTTATTCCTATAGGCTCAATACTAATTTTACCTCCATTCAGACCATCCCAGTTGAACTCCCTTCATGAGCGACCAATTTGTTTGAAGAAAATGAAACAAATTCCGTTTCCTCCTGGTCGCTTGAAGAGGGTTTTATTAGAAAAATAATTCCGGAGAGCGCATTATTCATCAAACTTCTAAACTAAATTTAGATTTTTTTTTATTATTATTCCGGTAACTTTTAAGTGTTTAAACCCCTTTATGCCTTTTTTAGGCAATGAATTTAATTCTGATGACAAATTAAGAATGACGGTCAATAAACTCCCTTGCCCTATTCTGTCAGGAAACTCTCAAAGAAATAGATAATAATAGATACAAATTAATGAAATCTTCATTATTTATTGCTCCCCCCCCCCAAAAAAAAGCATTTATTTACTGAACTTCGAAAGGACTTGGTTGGATAAGTTATAAAAGATAAAACCGTATTCATTTTTTTAACTTTGTAGTAATTAACTTATGTTTTGATACTTAAATTTTTATATTTTTTCTTAATGTGAAAGATAAATGTTAGTAACATTGTTATCTTTTTTCAACAATTAAAATCTAGATTTAAACATAACCTCCATTAAGAGACCACCTCTTGGAGTGACCAATTTTTATTGGATCGGAACGTGGTCGATTTAAGGAGGTTTTACTGTAATTAGCTTTTGTTTTGATACTTAAATTTTTATATTTTTTCTTAATGTGAACGATAAATGTTAGTAACATTGTTATCTTTTTTCAACAATTAAAATCTAGATTTAAACATAACCTCCATTAAGAGACCACCTCTCAGAGCGACCATTTTTTATTGGAACGGAACGTGGTCGCTTTAGGGAGGTTTTACTGGACATATTTTTTTATGTTTTCAAAAACAATATAAAATTTATTATTAACGAGTAATTAAATTAAAAGAGCCTCTTTTATTTTAGCAAATATATGTAGATAGTGTAATATAGTAGATGTAATATAGATTGTATGTGCAAAATTCTTAGTTCCTCTTTTTTAAAGAGCTGTTGTTGGTGTGTTTTATGACGGTCAATTACCTACACTTGGGATATGGGCCCAAAGGGGAGGGGAGGGGGTGCTCTGGCGTCTTTCTAAGAGAAAGCAAGGAAATCCAAGGTTCGAAGAAAACCACGGAAAACTCCGAACGATTAGGCCGACGGGCGTGATTGGAATCGAAACCAGCACCTCTCGTCTACTAGCTTTGAGAGCAGAACCTCTCGGCCACTGGTGGGGCGGTTTTAAAGAGGAACTATGACTGTCGCGCTTGGATGAAAGAGCTGCATGGTGGGAGGGGTGAGTGCCATTGTCCCTTCTGTATTTTGAAATTTAATTAACTAAAATTTCTTTTTTTTTGACAGATTTAGAAAAACACAGTAAAATTTATTCTTTTAGGAAAACTTAAAATGAAAAACTAAATAAGACATTTACAGAAAGGGGGTGGGGGAAATTGGGGCCCCATTGTCCATCGTTAGATACTAAAATTTAACTAAAATATATTTTTGTGCGTGTTTGAATACATTTTAAATATTAATGAAAGGGGTTTTGAAATAATTTGGAGATTTTTTTTAGGGGACAATTTTTGTTGATTGAAATTTTTGTATGCGTTAGAGTTTGAGGGAATATTTTTACTAGTGGGAATTTAAGAGAAATTTATGAAAAATTTTAGGATAAAAAGGAGACTTTGAAATAATTTCGTGATTATTATTTTATTTATAGAGGGGGATATTCTGAGATTGAAATTTTTGAGCGTGTTAGAGTTGAGGTGATATTGTTCCTGGTTATAATTTTAGAAAAAATTGTGACAAATTTAAGGTCAAAAAGGGCTTCGAAATAACTTTGTGATTTGTTTTTCTTTTTAGGGGGAATTTTCTGAGATTAAAATTTTTGAGCGTGTTAGAGGTAATGTTACTTGTAATAATTTCAGAAGTTAAAAATTTTTGATTGTACGGATGGAAGACTTGTCATTGACTTAATGATTTCCGTGTATTATCTAAAATATTAATTTAGAAATTTATTAAAATTATTAATGAGGAAACACAGGCATATCAAAATCTTAGATACCATAATGTGCAATAATAAAACTTTCAAGTAAAACCTTCATATTACCTGCATTTCCCTGAAAATATCTCAAGCGATTTCACGAAACTTTTCTAAGTCATTGAAGATAATTTGGAGGTGATAACTTACAGAAATAAACCTGTATGAAATCTTTTAAAAAGCGGTATACTTCTCTTAAGAGAACCTTTAGTTTTCATTTTCCTTAAAGATACCCGCTGAAACCTTCAAAATGGCTGCAACATCTCAAAAATTTTAAAGGTTTGTGTCTGATTTTTTTACCTGGGTCGTCCCGGAAATGTTTTTTTTTTAATTAGGTGTTTAATTGATTAATAAATAAAATGTTTTTATTTCAGAAAGTAACCTCTGAGGTAAAGTAATTTATTTCATTATTTATTTATGTATTTATTAATCCTATTGAACTGTCATTGTAAGTATCTGCACGTATTTCGTGTGTATAAACATTGCTGATTATTTTGATTTACAGGGTTGAATGTACATTTTATTTTTATTTATTTATTTGGAGTAATAAATTTTTTTAATGTGATTATCAGGGCCGATAGAATTAAATCTTTAGCAAACTCATGCATGTATCCCGCCTGCGGGATAATCTGCTTCAGAAACAATTCCGTGTGCTCTCATGTCTATTCTTAGTTATAAGATTTTCTTTTCTTTTCTTTTTTTTATTTTATAATTAGAGTTCAAAATGTAGGTCCTGTATTTTTTTTTAAATGTAAACCTTGTATTTATCTGTAATAAAAACAACTACCCATCGATTAATGGTGACTTATGAGATTGCACCTGCTTAGCCAAAATCTTGTGTATTTATATGTGATATTTTAATCTGGCTAAGCTAACGCTATACCTATACACACATATATATATATATATTTATTATTTGTTTATTATTAAAAAAATGATTTCGTTATGTAAATATTGATATTCACCCATAATTGCTCCGGTAAATTAAAGATTTTTCATTCCATAATTTAAAATAATTAAAATGTGTCGTTAAGGCTTTATGTTTGATGGGGGGGGGGGGGAAGTCTTACAGTCGCCTTTTTCTATCCCATCTTTACATATAATTTATTCAGGGTCTGTGATCAAGATAAATGTTTGACGGCATTATCCGTTACCAGTATTCTTCACAATATTTATACCACCCCCTTGTCATGATATATATTTACGGAGAATATGTCCTACCGCTATGACCTTTCACATGAGTCAGCTAACTTTGTGGCGTGTGATTAAAGCGTACTGAGGGAAAAAAATTCCCTTACCTGAAGAAACTAGTTTCGTTTCATCGATTCCAGCCCTTATTCGATATGTTGTAGCCATTACTTAAAATCTAATTTTGTAGGACCGGATGTTTAGTCACAATCCATTCGGTTATTGTGAATCGAATCCTTATAAAAAAAAAAAAAAAAAAAAACCGCTTGTTTGTTGGCATTTTGCGAACGGTGATTTTCCTTTTAATTATTTATCCACTACTGCTTTTTTTTGTTGTTGTTTGTTTTTACGCAATTCCTTTATTATTTTTTCTTTTTTATAGATGTTTATAAAATATCATGTGATATGCCGATGATTTGTTTTGTTATCCATTAAGTAAATTGTGTCTACGGAACTTTAATATCTCTGTTTGTTCAGCACGATATTCTAGATACAGACTGTTTGTATTTGATTATTTTTAAGTTTCTTTCCAAAACAAATGTAATTGAAATTAATTTAATTCAATTTGATCTAATATATTTTTTATTTTATTTTATTTTATTTTATTTTATTTTATTACCCATCAACTTCCTACTCGTTTATGACGTATGTACATGCAGGGGAAAAAAACTGACAAATGATCCGATGTTTTCTTTTCTTTTTTTTTTTTTTTTCTTAACTCCTAATTAAATAAATTCCAGTAACGTGTTAACTTTCTGTAACACTGTTTGTTCTCCATCTGGAGGTAATTTAGGAATAAAATTTAACTCTGGAGATAAAAAAAATATTTGTGAAATTGCTTGACATACACCTATATCCGTGTAATGGCTTAAATTCTTATCGGATGTGGTTCCTCTACACTAAATGATGGTCATAATATTTTGTTTTATTATTATTTACTAGAAGGTAGCCCGTCAGAATGACGTGTTTGCATTTTCAAAAGAATGATATAGCATTGCATTATAAAAAGAATTATGAAGTAATAAATTTTATCTTATCTGACTAATAGGATCAGGTGGGAATAAAATAGTTATAAAAACAGCCCATTTATAATTGAAACTTAATTTGCAAGAAAGAACTTCACTCACAAAATTTAAAGAACTACTTCACAAAAAACATGCAAATTAGAATTAATAATGCTATTTTAAAATATATTGTCAATTAACTTTCGTCTTCGTTTATTGCTTTAAAAAAATCAATAACCTTCAATTTCTTATAAATCAGAATAATAATAATAATAATAATTAAATAAGAGTCCTTCACGGATTAATCGCCGATAGCTGACGCCAAAATAATAATTATATAACTTAAATTTTAAAAAGTTTAACTCAGATTAAATCCTTATTTTTTTAAAAACATGCATAAAGAAACCTATAATAAATTTGATCATTAAAAATTATCCTTTATCACTTAAGTAAATTGTAATTATTAATTGCATAAACAGATTTTTTTTTCCTCAAATTCTTTTATTAAATTACAAATTTATTTTCCCTACAAAATACAAAAATGCAAAATTTTATTTCCATTGTTATATATATATATATATATTCTACACGGCATTAAGTATTTCTGATAGTCTAATTATATTTTATAAGAAATACAATTAATTTTTCCCTCAAAGTCTTCAGAGTTCAAAGAATTTCAAAAGAAACTTCTTTTTTATTTTAACTACCGATAGATGGTGCCAGCAAAGCTCAAAGTTCACAATGAATGCGATACAAATGAATGTTTACATATGGAGGGAGAGGGCCAAACTAATTTCAACTGAAGTTATCTCAGAATATGTACATAATTAAACGTAAGTCATCTCTCAAATGTTAATTTATTTTGAATAATCTTTCTAAAAATGTAACTTTTATGAAATTTAATTAAAAAAATAATTTTCAATAAAGATGGCCGAATGGAATACGATAAAGCGAAGTGGAATCCGGATGAGTTCAACCTCGGAAGCGTTATACACTTTGTGTCATTATATATATTCAAAAGAAACTTCTTTTTAATTTTAACTACCGATAGATGGTGCCAGCAAAGCTCAAAGTTCACAATGAATGCGATACAAATGAATGTTTACATATGGAGGGAGAGGGCCAAACTAATTTCAACTGAAGTTATCTCAGAATATGTACATAATTAAACGTAAGTCATCTCTCAAATGTTAATTTATTTTGAATAATCTTTCTAAAAATGTAACTTTTATGAAATTTAATTAAAAAATAATTTTCAATAAAGATGGCCGAATGGAATACGATAAAGCGAAGTGGAATCCGGATGAGTTCAACCCCGGAAGCGTTATACACTTTGTGTCATTATATATATAATTAAATAATCAAGTTATATCTGATTTTAATACTTTTTTTGTATATGTAAACATGCCTCCGATGATCTTAATCTGTAAAATCCCAATTCTTTAAGTACTTCCCACAAAGAATTTAAAACCTAAAATTTACGTGTGAAAGTATGCGTTTAATTGGCAGTATTTATTGAATTGGCTTAGATAATGGAGAGCTTGCTTTTAACGTACTATTTTTTTTAATAATTAATGTCTTCGGTTGTCCTTAATAATGCCTGTTTAAGATTCCTGTTCAAAACCCTACACATTATCCGCTACTTACTGCAGGGCTCGCAGCGTTCCTAAAATTTTCGCACTTTGCTACCAGTATTTTAAATAAGAATTCTTCATCATAGATTCCTTTAACATCGGTAATAGAATTATACAATAAAGATTATCGTTTTACAATAGTGGTAGGAAAGTACGAAAATTTTAGGAACGCTGCGAGCCCTGTTACTGTCTTTTCATTAATTTAACCCGTTGGGGACGAGCGACACGTATACGTGCCGCATGAAGCGCTCAAAATCCTTGGTTTTCGTCACCAGTAAAATTTTACTATAAAATTTGCCCTATTTAATCAGCGCATTTTGTCGATTCACGAAAACACAAATTTCTGTTTTTAAAAATCGGTGACAAAAGATTAAAAATTTTGTAAAAGGCTCCCGTCCCGAAGGGGTTAAACTGCCTTAATTTATCATAATATTTAATTTCGTTGTTCAATTCTTTTTCAGCCTTGTAACTTAGTGATGTATGCTATGGAATAAGGCCGTACTTGCCTTCAATGACCTTCTCATTTTTTTCTTGGCGTTTAGGCCACCAGCCGTGTCCAAATGAACTGATTAAATTATTATGTGATCCTATGGTGAGAAGTCCTTGGTTTATTTATTTATGTTGTTTTGATGTACTATTATATCTCACTTTTGACAACTTGTCTTTCCGTTTTGTGCATTGTTTTATTTTTATATTCATGTTTTGTTTTACACCGAATTGTTTATTCCTTACTATTAAAAAAAAATGTTTTAAATTTTCCCTGTAAATTTTGTCACTTCTGATATAATTTAATATTCGTCCCTGCTGCCCTAATTGAACCAGTGAGCAGTAAATTTTAGAATAACATGACTACGTCCTTGTGCGAAATTTATTTAGTTTTATACCTAAAGGTATCCTGATGCACAAGGAAAATAAAATACTGCATCCAGTTCTTTTTTTTTTTTTTTTTTGAGTGCATGTCCTTTTCTAAAATTGATACCTGCTATCCTTCATATCCTCTATTATGGCTGTATTTAATCATCGAAAACGCTTGTAAAACACTTTCTTATTTTAAAATTTTGAGATCTATAGCCAAAGGATATGCTAATAGACAAGCCATGTGCATTACGAATATATATATATATATATATATATATATATATATATATATAATGACTTTTTTTTTATTTTAATCCATAATGCTATTCCAATTTTGTCTATAGTGAGAGCAATTTAATATTCTAGGTTGACTTTTGTGTAGAACAATTAATTCTGGTTTTATGTATGTTTTTCGGGTGTACCCTGCACTTTTATCTCTCCCTTGTAACCCTGAGATAAATGCTACACTCATCTCGCTATCTCTTTTTCTGTTATTTAAATTGTTTATATTTTATATTTAAAGAGAAGATGTCATAAATATTTTTTTTTTGCATTGCTGCCCTAACATGTTTATCGCCGCCTCAGGTTTATTTATTTTATTTTGATAATTAGTTATTTTTGTCCCTATACACAAATAAAACACGTGAACACCTCAGTAGCCATAGTTCGAATTTGTGATTAAGGAATCTAATACTTTAATGAATCCTTATTAACTCCTTCTAATGAATATTTGGGGGGGGGGATATTATTATTATTATTATTATTGTTATTTTTTTAATATATAATTTTTGTTCTTGATGCGCATTTCGGCTCCCGTTTTTAAAATCCCTGTTAAATTTCCTCCTCTACATCTGAATTACTTAATATGTCTGGGTTTGCTAACTTGGGCGCGTATAACAGGTCTATGTTCCTTTTAATTGGCTGGGCGTATGTTCCAGACAAATCTTGTAGCAAATAAATATTATTTCGTAATTTTTTTTTACTTTAAATGGACCTTCAAATTTATTGGAAAGAGCCCCGGGATTAACTGCCTTGAGATATACTATCTGTCCCAACTGTAACGTAGTAATATTCCGGAGGTTCTCCTCCTTGGCATACTCATCTAGCATACGCGATTGACTTGCCAATGCCTGTATTTTTACCTCTTTGATATGATCCATGCGTTCCTAGACGTATCTCTGGGTTACTATGTCTTCTGTGGGTATATGTGCTGTAAAAGGTGTTCTCAATTTTCTTACAAAGAAAATTAGGGATGGAGAGAATCCTAAAGCTCTATGAATTGCATTATTATATTGTAATTTTAAATAATCGAGCCTTATGTCCCATTCCGTCGTGTTCTTTGACATAGCAATGAGGGGACTTTTCAGTATTCTGTTCACCGTTTCTGCGACGGCATTTGCTTTCGCTCGATATACACTTGTAAAGTGTAATTCTATATTTAGGGCTTTTGCGTACTCTTTTACTACTTGACTGCGAAAGTATTTCGCATTGTCTAAAATAAGAGTTTTGCCATCCCGAATGTGCTAAAATACCGATTTAGTACCCCTAGAATCGTTTGCGCTTCGACGTTTCTTAATGCTACAGCTTCCAAAAATCTAGAAGTTGCGTCAGTAATCGTCAGTATAAATTTATTCTTGCGAACTGAAAATGTGAGAGGCCCGCAGACATCTACATGTAGTACGCTTCCGACTTCGTAGTCCTTAACTATCCTTTGTGTCGGAATGTTAATTGTCTTGTGCTGTTTGACTGTCTGACATGCTGTGCAATTCGCGCAAAATATCTTTATATCTTTATACATACCGTGCCAAAATATTCTAGTTTTGATTGCTTCATAAGTCTTGGTAAATCCGAAATGTGGCGCATGTGCATCTTCCATTATCGCTATTTTCAGCGAGTCCGGTGCGATTAGTAACTCTTTTTTGTCTGTTCCTGGTTTCAGAATTAATATCTTCTCATTGTTCAATAGATATCTTTTGGTTATTCTGTTATTTTGCCCTTTATCTATCTTGTCAATGATTTTTCTCAACTTGTCGTCGGCATATTGTTCGGTTTTAATATTTGTATTTGATAAGGCTGGGTTGACCTTAAATAGGTTATTTTGTAAATTTACTTCTGTTTCTATTGCGTGAACATTCCTTGAGGAGAAATCTGCCGTGTTAAGTTTTCCCTCTATAAATTCGAATTCGTAATTATATTCTCCCAAGTTTGTCATCCATCTTTTTACTATGTCTGATTGGATTTCCAAGTGTATATGCTGTGTGATAGGCTTCGAATCAGTCAGTATCTTAAATTTTCGACCCCATAAGATATGTTTAAAATGATTGACTGAGTCGTGAATCGCCAGCAGTTCAAATTTAATACTCGGATAGCTTCTCTCTGTTTCCTTAAGCTTTCGCGCGAAGAATTCGATCGGCAACAGAAAACCATCTTTCTCTGGGGCTAAAATCGAGGAAATTTCCACCTTTGAAGCATCGCATATTAAGAGAAATTCTTTGATGAAATCCGGTGGTCTAAGTGTGTGATTGTTACAATGGCTTCCTGTATGTTCCTAAACGCTTGTTCTTGCTCTTCGCCCCACTTGAATTGTATCTTGTCTTTTGTTAATTCCACCAAAGGGCTCACTATTTCCGCATAGTTTCGGATTAAAGATCTAAAATAATTCGCCAATCCTAGAAGTGATCTGACCCCTTTTTTTGTTTTTGGTCGTACTAGACTTTGGATTTTATCAATGTTTTTTTTTGCTGGAGAATATCCAAATTGATTGAGCTGAAAACCTAGAAATTCGATCTCCTCTTTACATATTTGCATTTTGGAAGGGTCTATTGTGAGATTATGGTCAATCAAACTTTGCAGAACTTGTTCTAAAATGTGAAGCATTTGATTGATGTCGTCAGTCGCGATGATGACGTCGTCCATAAAATAATTCACCTGTGATTTATCAAAATGCCCTAGAACTTTATTTATTAGTTCCGCAAAATAGGCACTACTATTTTTAGTACCGAACGCGAGCCTTAAAGAGTTAAATTTTTCCGTCTTCCGTAATAAATGCTAGTTTGTGCCTGTTTTCTGGTCTTAAATTGATCTAAAAGAACGCACTATGGAGATCTAGTACCGAATAATATTTTTTTCCGCCGATTGAATACAAATTTCTTTTATATCCGGTATGGGATAGCTATAAGTGTGTAATACCTGATTTAATAAACGAAAATCGATTGTCATTCTATACTTAGTTTCTTTTTCTTTTTTGTTTTGTTTTTTTCTTACAAAGATCACGGAGAAAGCGTAGTGCGAATTTGATTTTTCTATAATCCTTGCCCGCAATAAGTCTTGCATTTCTTTCTTAGCGTACTGCCTTACCGTTTGTGGAAGTTTATACGGTTTTGTTTGTATCGGGTAATCGTGGTTAAGATTAAATTCTGGACTGACTAAGTCTGTTTGGCCAAGAGTGTCGTAAGATTTGGAAAATGCATGTGCTTTACCAAGTAATAATTTTTTACGCTTTTTTGTACCTCTGCCGGTAAATGTGCTACATCAAAATCACTTGCGCTCACTTCTGCCTCTCTTAGTCTTCTAACATCTTGAATGTCCATATTATTTATTTGAAAAATTCTGCCTTTTTCGATGTTGTCTGATCTCAAATCCTGTTTGTACTCTATATTTTTTTCTATCTTTCCTATGTTCATTCCCTTATTTAATTTTATTCTTTTCCCTGTGTTGTTTGTTATGATAATATTTATTCTATTATTTTTTTGTACTTCGTGCAGATAAGTTTCAAAATTAAACTTTGCACCTTTTCTGCATGGCTCTAGTAGTATTAAATCTTTCTCGTTGATGGACTTATCACAATTTAAATTAACTATTTTTTTTTTTGAATTTGCGTTAATAAAAATAGTTGCTATTGTTTTCGCATATAATTTGTTTTGCTTGATTTTTTTTTATAATTTTATTATCTTTATTATTAATGTCCTCTTCCTGAGTTGCTGAATTAATGTTTTGCTGACTATTAGTGGGTATTATCTCTGATGTAAGAGTGTTAACTTGCAGACTTGTGTCAGCTTCTGGTACATTCAGTTTTATTTTGATACTTTTTAAATTCATTGTTTTTTCTTTGAAATCTAGAACCATGTTGTTATCTCGCAAATAGTCATACCCCAAAAGCATTTGATATTCTCGCCCGAAATCATTCTTAGTTATATAAAACGTGCCCGTAGTATAAGTACCCTGTAGTCTGAAAAATAATTTTATGCACTGTTTAAAATGGATTTTTGAGTTTGTTAAAGTTTGTATTTGAATCTGGTTGCCTAAGTATTTAAATTTAACATTTTCCTCTTTTAATTTGTTAAAAATAATAGGCGATAGTTATGAAACTGCTGCTCCTGAATCGCAGAGGGCTTTAAATTTAATATTTTTAATCTCTAAATCTATTATGGGCAAAAGATCTTCCTTACTTTGACTGACGCTAGCGATTACCCTATTTTCTGTATGATACCCGTTCGCTTGAGACTCACACGGGTCGCTAAAAAGCTGTTTGCTATTAGCGAGTCTCATATCTAGTTTTCCGGTTCGTTGCGTTTGCCTCGTCCTCTTCTGTTATCCTAGGAACCCCTTTTGGAATGTCCCTTAGGTTTGGTATCCCTGTTACTGACATTCGCATTGTAATTTTCCTCATAATCCTCTTTCTTGTTCCTATTTATACTATTATGATAACTTCCTCTCCCCCTGCCTCTGGAGTATTGTGAGTATCCCTGATTTCCACCTTGATAATAATTATACATAGGGGAAGTGGGACATAAAAGTGAGGGGCTGCATAGGGGTAATTATAACCATAAAAATCAGAATTGTTATATACTGGTAGCCCCTCGCCTGGAAACCATGCTGCTGCCTAAAATTATGTTTATAGGGCCTTGTTTGTGTGTTATTATATCCTCTATTAACCTGAAATGTGTTTCCGTTTTGAACCGAATTGTCATTTTTATGTCTATCTTTGACGTTTCTACGTTTTACTTATTTAATCATCAATAAAACAGGGTTATTGCTTATTAATCTTTACAGATACAATATACGTATGAAATCTACTTGATGTGATTAAAATACACATCATCAAAACCATCGATTTAAAAGAAAATAAAAGAGCAGTCTTAGGTATCGTGCATTTCTCGTTTACAATGCTCACATTATTTAGCGACTTTATCTGCTCTCTCCTTTACTTTTAATTTCAAGTTATTTATTTCCGTGACTAAAGTTCGAATCGGATCCGCACTTTCCGTACTTAATTTATCTAGCTTATTTAAAATTTCTGCCTCTTTGGATGGGATTTATTTCCTGCATATTTGCCTGCGAATATGCTTCCTCTAGTTTCAAGGCTACTTTACAAGCTTCTGCAAAATTATCTGGGGTCCTTTTGCGTACTTCTAATCCTATGTCGGCACGTATTGCATCTAAGAATCTAGCTAATTTCATCTTGTCTAGGAATTTCGAATTGTCCTGCTCTGCCAAATTTTGTCCACTTTTTTTTATGTACATATTAGCCGTAGCGTAGAACTCTGCAATAAAATTTGATAGATTTTGATCTGGCTTTTGCTTCAAATTTAAAAATAAGTTTTGTGCAGTACTAAAATTACATTTAACGGAGAATAATTCTCTCAATTTTTCCTTAAATTTCTGTATATCCTTTTCTAAAAAGATGGATTCATCCTGCATAAGTCTGTCCCTAGCGGGTCCCGTAATTTTAGCTTTTAAAATAGTTAATGGTCGGGGCCATAGTTTGTTTGATCAATTAAATTATCGAACTGTAATAGGAAATAATTAATATTTGTATCTTTCTTGTTATCGAAAAAGTATATAAAGTTCACTAATTGTTCTGGAGTAGGAGCTGCCATGCTTCCTGTATTAGTAATTTCGTCTTCAGAAGTATTTATACTTTTACTATTTTTATCTGTTTTTGTTTTTTTTGTAAATTTGCTTTGTTATTATTCGCTAAAATTCTCTTTTGCGTTCTTGTTTTTACCCTACTTAAACGGGTGCTTTCTCTATGGGCTTTTCTCTTGCCCCATCTACTCATTAAATTTTTTACAAATTTATCTGAATCCTAAATATTTCCAATTGTAATTTAAGAAAAATTCAATTACAGAGACCAGAAATTTTTTTCATAGTTTACAAGATATTAACATACACAAAATGTATATCACACACTCTTAAATAAAATAAATCATATATAGATGTATAAGTACCACTGAGGTATATCTATTTTATTTTATAATTCTCTATATTTAAAAAAAAATATTTTTTTTTTATAGTTTTTCCTTGTGCATAAAATTCATACAAGTACCACAATATGTATACAATTTAATAATACATTCAATTATTATTCTTTGAAAAATATGCAAACTTTCACCTAAAATTTACCACTTGCCTGCCCTTTCGGTCAGTTGCGTACAATATACAATAAACACTTAAATTTTTTTTTTTTTTTATTTGTATGTATCAATGTACTCTTCCACAAGAATAAGATGTTCATTTATTTTCTGAATCAACATATATTATTTGACTATGTGCCTGCAGCGTAATCTTTAAAAGAATATGTATAAAATTTAAATAACTATCATAATGAACTATTCTAATTATATATAAAGAAGATTTTTTTTTCTTACAAATTGTAGTATAATTTATTATTTGTGAATTTCTTTTGATTTTCTGACATATAATTGAGAGCTATATTTAACTGACGTTAATAAAACACCGAAATAACCTAAGTCCGAAATTTTAATTATCTAAATTAAATTGATTAAGTTAAATAATTAAGTGAAGGTCACGCGAACCAAATAGGAATATATGGAGAGGATGGGGAGAAATTTGCATTTTACAATCAACGGTATAGACCTCTAATTAGCTCTTATTACCCCTTTTATTAGGCATTTCTCCAATACCCCTTTTAAGCATATATTTTAGTTAGCTGATTGGAATTATTTAAATCTTAGTGATCGTTTCGCTTCTGGGAATTTGGTATACCTAAAGGAAACATCTCAATCACTAAATCTTCGTTAATAATAATAAAAAAAATAAACTTAATCTATTTGCGCTGTGTGTTATTGCAGTACCAACCTCCCTTTGAAGCTGCCAACTAAAAATGCTTAAATTAACAATTAATAAAATTAAACAGACACATGAATCATTGACTTACACTTATTTCGTTTTACACACAAACAATAACATTTATTTAGATAAAAAAAAACACAAATATACAACACAAACACATATAAATTACTGAATGATTTCCATTGGAAACAATTGAATTCATATAATATTTTGAGTAATTATCATTTTAAACCAGTAAACGATATTCTGTCTTTAATTTACAGACAAGGGTAGGTAAGGGCATATTTCAATTTAAAATGCTATAATTCATCAATTTAACAGGCAGAAGGGAATCAAATAAAAATGTACCTTTTTTGACAGGAATCATAATTTGTTGGGGACATCAGCACTATATGTAGACAGATCCGTATTTGATGAGTATCCATATGAAGAGCCCATATCAAGTGGGTACACTGGCTTCCATTCGGATTTCATTCTACCAAGAACGGCAGCACGCTGATGCGAGAACTGATGGAGAGCACCTTCTTTTTTTTTAAACACTCTTAGCAAAATATTTTTTTAGACTGCCTTCTCTTTTTCCTCTCGTTGTATTCCTCTTACATTTTATTTTTTTTTTATTTATTCGTTCCTTTTATTATTTACTCTTCTCATCATCCAATAGGGTCTGATCTGTTGTTTTCCCTTCTGCCGTTTTGTGATTTAAATGGTCGTTTCTGAAAGTTATATGCCTGCCTCTATGTCTGTACCACCCATTCGTTGTCTTCCAGTTGTGTGTCCTGGAGGGAAAGCCTCTAGTCCAGTATCGTAAATCGAATGTCCAAACATTGTCGTAAAACTGTCCGTTCGTAAAATTTATTTGTTTAGTTCTGCTTATTTGTAAATGGTGATTGTAAAAATGTGTCCGATAATGATTTTTACTACTGGGAGGTCTTCTGAACGCTGGGGTTTTCTCTTTTATTTTCTTTTAAATCGATGGTTTTGATGATGTGTATTTTAATCACATCAAGTAGATTTCATACGTATATTGCATCTGTAAAGATTAATAAGCAATAACCCTGTTTTATTGATGATTAAATAGGTTAAACGTAGAAACGTCTAAGATATGACACGCACAAATATGTTAGTTTTTATTTAAGGAATTCAGGAAGTAAATAAAAATTTTATTGCGTAAGTGTACATTTTTATTAAGTTAGGGACTAGGTTTAAAAAATAAAGGATTTATTTCGAAACAATATTTTGTCATGTCTTAATAGAGATTATGAAACATAAAAATATTGAAACTACTCAAAAAAATTTTAATATTAAATTTTTACTTTTCAACATAAAAATACTTTAGGTCCCGCTGCATATGACACCGTGTAGCAGGCGTGCTTCGACAATACTGCATAATCTTAAAAAAATAAATAAATAAATCAACAGGAAAAAAAACCGCGAACCACATCCCCGCTACCTGCGGCACCGTATAGCAACACGTGCTGCTGCAAATTCTTGTAAAAAACCTAAAAATTTGCAAAATTACCCCCAGGGGGCGCAGTGGAGGGAGGGGCAACGGATGTGCATAATATGAATAAGTTTTCATACACCTCACGCCTCACGTCACGTGAGGCGTGTACTCAAAATTTAGAAAATAGCTCCTCCCCGGATGACCCTCCCCTCCCTCTGCATTTTCCACTCTTTCAAATATCTAATGTTAAAAAATAATATTTATTTGAATGTTAAATGAAAAATCGCGTTTAAAACGCAATAAACAGTTGATCTGAAGAAAAAAAGAGAAAACTACCCCCCCCCCCCCACCCACCACGAAAAATCAACTCATCTTAAATTTATAAAATCTTTATTATGCGTTAAAAACAACGTCAAATTTTAAAAGCGATCAGTTCTTTATTTTCCCTAAATTTTAACAATATCCCGACAACTCTCTCTATGTGAAAAGACTTTTAATGAGTTTAAAAATCGATTTTTTCATAAACTTAGGTCTAATTTTTTTTATTTTTCAAATTCACATTTTATAAATCAACGTACAAAATAACATCCAGATGCGAAAGAACCAAATTTGTAAAATCAGTAGTTTAAAAATTTCGAACCTTTATTTCCAAAGCCTAGTATCTCTTTTCTTTCCGTTCCACTTGCCTGTCGTGAACTGTGACGTCATAGTAAGTCACGCCCCGATTTGGAGCGACGTGATTTTTGCTTACTTTTAGGACTAATTATTTAATAGTATAGAATTTTTTTTCGTGTTTTTGAGAACATTTTTGAAAACTGTGGATGTGGAACTATCAGAAAAATATATAAATGATCAAATCCCCCATGTGTGCAAATTCCACATTCTGCTGAAAATATTTTTGTCTGCAACAGATTAAAGTTGTTTTTGGGAAACTGAAAAATATGCTCAAACCACTCAGAGAGTTAAAATATTTCTTAATTTATTTCTGAGTAATATTGTACTGAGTACTGTTTCGGCCAGGTGTCATGAACTGTGCAAATACCGAATTAAAAAAAAAATAATAAAAAAACTTGTGCACACATAAGTGCACTCACATATTAAAGTATAAATTTTTAAAATATAAACCAGTGTTGATTTCAGGGGGTGGCCCGGGGGGAACATTCCCCCCCGGGAAATTTGAGATTTTGTGTTTTCAATGGTCAAAAAGTGCAATCCCCCCCCCCCCCCCCGGAGACAGAAAAATCCCTCCTGGAGAAAAGTGACTGAATTTAACACTGATATAAACAATGATTAAAGAGATGACCTGTAATATGCAAGATGCTTACAAACAAACAGTGCAGATTAATTTTCTTGTTTATACACTACATACAGTGTTTAGTTTTGCTACTTTTTCGGCCAGATGTCATGCACTCTGCAAATACAGAATTGAAAAAAAAAAAAAAAAAAAAAACGCTGGTGCACACATATGTGCACTCGCATATTAATGTATACATTTAAAAATATAAACAATCAGTCAAGAAACGGTACAAAATCTCTTAATTTTTAATCTGCATTACAACAATTCTTTAATTATGTTAGTTTACTTATCATAAAGTATTTTTTAAATACAGTGCTCAGCAAAAGTTTAGACAATGATCTATTATGCTTCTGTGCTGAGAAGTATGTAACGAATTGTTGTAATTCAACTGTCATATATTACTGGGGACTTATCCTTCATACACAAACAATAAATTTTAATTTATACACTTTACATAATATATAATGACAGAAAAACGAATTTAACATTATTGCAAAAGTATAGACAATCTGTCTGTTAACAGAAAAATATCCATAAATTAAAATCAAACTGCACCTACATTGTCTGCAATTAATGCAAAAATGTGACTTTCCATCGAAGAAACTAAATCCTGCATCACTTGGGGGTCTATTTCGTGCCAAACACGTTCAACATCTGATCGAAGTTCATTTACAGAGGAGTATTGTTAAAAAATTGCATAAACCGTATGAGATATGATGCCACAAAAGTTTTCGATTGGGTTCAGATCAGGGCTACACGCGGGCCGGTCGAAAATCGTAATATTTTGAGAGTTAAACCAATTTTTTGATTTGTATGCAACATGAATCATGCAACATGAATGCCTTATCTTGCGCAAATACATACTTTGGAAGAGATAAATGTTCACCAAATGGCTGTAAATTGTTTTCCAATGTATGTATGTAGTCTTACGCAGCTGGGCGACCACTGAGAAACTCCAGAGATACTTGGGAATCAAAACAAAGTGAGACCCAAGTCATCAACCCTTTCGAGGGCAAAGGACGCATAATTTTAATTCCAAAAATGGCAAGAATATTTAATTAAAATTTTCCTTTTATAATATACGTGAAAATAAGCAATTTCCTATTTTCTAATAACTTCGTTTATAAATTCTGGTATCAGTCCATTATTTCATCCGTTTATAAAAAGAATTACTCCGCGACAGGAAAGGGGTCAATTTGTTGCGAGATTTCAAGGCTGGTGGTTTTATCATTTTCATGTAAACTAATGTACATCTTTCTTTAATGCATCTACGAAATTATCCGTTGACACAGAAAGCTCTGACTCACTTTTAATGCGATTAGCAGTCATCATTTGTCTAGATGCCAGTTTATGGATCCTTCTATAATCTCGTTTTCTGGCCACACGAGTCCTTCCAGATCTATGTTTTGCTTTGAAAGAGTCACTTTTAGACAGTACTTAATAGACAGACTTCTTTGGCCGATTGAAAGTATCTGAAATTTCCGCAACCGTCTTCCCTTTCGATTTCAGCTTCCGTGCTTTAATTATTTCATCTGACTGAAAATTTCTTGCTCCCGCATATTCAATAACCGATGCTATCGCGAGATGCACTTAAATACTTCATTAATGTGACGTCATAAGTTTGAAATATGCGGTTTTCGGTGAACAATATCGAAAAAATCACAAAAGTGTCTAAACGTTTGCAATATGCAAATTTCACTTTTTTCAGTTAAATGAAATAATATCCCACATTAAAACCGTTATTTCTGTCCTAAAACGTTTAAAATATATTAATAAATATGTTCAGTCATTTGTATAACCCAAGTGTTCGTATTTTTTATTTAAAGGTTAAAAATCACCAGTGTCTAAACTTTTGCTGAGGAGTGTACACGACTTGATTAAAATATTTTTCATTACAGTTTAATTGCTTTAAACCTACAAACTGGTTAATTTATTTAATACAAAACTTAGCAATTGCTGAATAATGATCACCATCTTGCTTGGGAGAAAATAGTGTAACCAGTTTTGTGCTTCACACACTAATTGAGGAAGTATGTAAAACAATTTACTACACTAACTGAAAGATATCTGCATTAGGTCGGGTTACTTGCTTTTACTCGAACCGACTCTTGGTTCGGATTGGATCAATGGTAGATTTTTTGTTGCAGGCCGGGTTCACTTTCATTGTTTCGGTTTGGGTTTTGACTCTAATCGGTCGACCTGAAAATCAAATGATATCCAAAGTATTTTTTCAGGTTGAAGATCTGTGTACAGGGGTGGGGAATTTCTAGAAAATCTTACCTGCCAAGGATTTATTTCACCAGCCAGTAAAATGCAATCTACAGTTGAAAATTTTTATGACAAAATTACGCAACTCAAAAATAGTTGGTTACTATTACTATAATGTATTTTCATATTTTTCTTCCCTATAAATTTAAAAAAAAAATAAACAAGAGATGAAAGTTTAATATAAAATAGAACTTAGTACCATGTTTACATCGCAATAATTAGGAAAGTTGAAAAATATAGCTAACTACTTAAAAAAAAAGTTTTCAGCATATCTCTATAGTTTGCAGTTTTCAAAAACTACCTAAAAATTCACTCGCCCTGTTAGAAAATTCACTCGCCAATGGCGAGAAAAAATGATGCATTTCCCTACCCCTGTCTATGTACAATAAGACCTCCATAATGGCTTTTATTTCAAAAGGCAGACATTTCTATTTAGCAAACACTTTTTAATACCTAAACTTTATATATTTGAACTTTTATATAAGTTTGAATAACAGGCACCTCTCAATTTAAACACATCTAACATGTGTATGTGTACATAAACTATCAAAAATATGATACATGTGGTTTTCGTGTGTATCAAAAACAAAATATTGATAATATTTTTCATATTTTGAAAATTATTTTTGCAGGTTCGGGTCGTGTTGACTTAAAATCAGACATTGTACAGGCTCAGCAAAAAAAAAAAAAAAAAAAAAAAAAAAAAAAAAAAAAAAAAAAAAAAAAACTGAACTTTCACAGCCTCACAGACTTTTTACGAAATTCGAAATTTTCCGTAACATTTTGAGGAAATTTGCATTTATTCTGCGATCCCTTGACAAAATTAGTCTTTTTCCGCGACCATTTGACGTAAATTGCATTTTTTCTGCAGTCCTTTTAATGAAATTCACGTTTACTCTGCGATCCTTTGACGAAATCACGATTTTTTTGCAATCCTTTGACAAATTTGCGTTTTATTCCACGATCTTTCAACAAAATTTGCGTATTTTCCACGATCTTTCAACGAAATTTGCATATTTTCCACGATATTTGAAAAAATTCATATATTTTACACGATCCTTTGATGAAAGTCATGTCTCCACGAGTCAATTATCCACGATATTTGAAAAAATTCATATATTTTACACGATCCTTTGATGAAAGTCATGTCTTTTTCGTGATCCTTTAACAAAAATTGCATTTTTACTGCGATTCTTAAACAAAATTCGCATTTTTTTCACAATTCTTTGACGTAATTTGCATTTTTTCCCACAATCTTTTGACGAAATTTGTATATTTTACACGATCCTTTGATGAAAGTCATGTCTTTTTCGTGATCCTTTAACAAAAATTGCATTTTTACTGCGATTCTTAAACAAAATTCGCATTTTTTTCACAATTCTTTGACGTAATTTGCATTTTTTCCCACAATCTTTTGACGAAATTTGTATATTTTACACGATCCTTTAACAAAAGTCGTGTCTTTTTCGTGAACCTTTAACAAAAGTTGTGTTTTTTTTTTTTTTGCAATCCTTTGATGGGAATCATATTTTTCCCCTGCGATCCTTTGATGGAAATGTAATTAATTTCTCGTAATCCTTTAAAAAAGAGCGACAATTTTTGCAACATTTTTTGCGATCCTTTAAAAAATTTGCATTTTTCCTGCGATCCTTTGAAGAAATTTGCTCAATTTGGCATGGTTGGTACTCGCGTTTTTCTTGTATTTCTTCCGTTATCCCTCCTCACCCCCACTCCCATAAAAATGTCAACAAATTTTAATGCATATTTGCATAGATCCAAGGGATAATAAAATTTAGTGCCAAAAAAGCGCAATTCCGTGGAAAAGTACCATGTCTGTAAAATGGATTTTGCAGGTTCAAGTTGGGTTCTGTGTATTATATAGTTCTGCATTAATGGAATGACAAAAAAAAGAGAAAAAATAATGGAAACATATTCCTCAGCAATCAGGAATCTTATTAATGCATGAATTTTTCCTATAGTCACTGTAGATTATAAAATGTATGTAGAGAAATTTCTAAATCGCTCTTGTGAAGGAAAAGAAAATCAAAAAATTCACCAGTTGGTTACAAGAAATTCTTCAGTTAGTCATGAAAGAGGGAAAAAAAAATCGCAAAATTTGTCCATCTACTTCTTAAAAAATCACAAAATTCATCAATCAGTCGCAGAGGAAAAAGAAAAATCGACAGTCGGTTGTTAGGGGAAAAATCATAAAATTTGTCAATTGGTCACATAAAAAAGAAACAAAAATTGCCAATCGGTAGGAGAAAACATACGATTCATTCATAATTAATATCCATTATGAGGTTTTTAGGTTAAGAAGGAATGATTTTTTTTTCTTTTTCAGAACTGAATGGCTGAAATTTCAGAACAGAATCATCCCTTGCTCTTGAAAATAAAAGTGGTGTTCTCAGAAAATCACTGTCAAAAAATAACCCCCCCCCCCCCCCCCCCCCAAATCATGCCATGTTGGACAGCGCTGATAAAATACATTAAATGTTTTCCCACCAACCGAAACACTGATAATTTTATTGTCAGTGTATGTGAATGAATTCTTACTTTGGAAAAAGCTTTTTAAAATAGGATTACACATATTATGTATTTTGAAATTTATTCATTCTGACTTATTGGGAATTAATCGTGAACTGTTCTTTTGATTTAGTAATCTTAATGGTCTTCAGATTTTCAAGTGGAAGCTGTTTAGAAATCTATTGGTATGTATCATATGATAGAGCATAGAGAATGTCACTTTGGTGGTTTTTAACACAAATCGCAACCGTCTGTCAACAAACATTGAAAAAACGATGATAACTTAGTTTCAAATATTTTTTTAGTTATGGGGATCCCACAATAAACAATTTAATTAATTTGGAATTCTGACATTGAATTTTAAATTTACTTTAATGTAAGCATTGAAAAATCCATTTATTTGTTCCCATCAGAAACATTGTAGTCTTTTCTAGCTAAATAGTTTTAAGTTTTTTTAGTACCTTTTTTCGCGAAAAATCAATCAGCAAAATTAAGAACTTCATTTTGTTTAAATTTGTTAATATTTAAAGATATTTTAGTTAAAACATTGTAATTAACCCCTTCGGGACGGGAGCCTTTTACGAAATGTTTATTACTTTGCTACCGGTTTTAAAAAACAGAAAGCACAGCTCGTCCCCAAGGGGATAAACATTCATTGTAAGATATCTGGTTTAAAAAGTTATATTTGTCTTTCCAAGTATAAAATTTTCCAGGCTTAATTTAACATATAATTTTTTATTAATGATTCAATTGTTAAAATTATCATTTTAGTTGCATTTTCTAAAGAGTCAAGAACATATTTTTTGTTACTCGATATGTAATCAAAACAAAAGTTTTCAGAAAATCATTTCTGATACCCTTTTCAGTTACTGCTGGATATTAAAACATTCCTATCGTAAACAAAAGTTTTCAGAAATTTCTGTTGCCCTTTTCAGAAGAAGGTATTCAACTATGTAGCCATAAGGTACTGTAAAAATAATTATTGATGCTGGATATTAAAACATTAAGAGATATTACAAGAGAAAATAAACGGTTCGTAATATCTACATAACGATAGCGTGGTTAGGTTAAATCGGCGGAAAATTCAAAGGACACATTAAATCTAAGTAAATCAAAAGAAAACTAAAAAATGGAATCGTAAATCAAATTAAAAAAACAAACAATAAATTAACAAAATACCTAATAAGGTGTAATCCAAAGAAAGAAACTATAAACATGAGAGAGCAGCAGATATTCATAATTATGCAAAGCAATAAGCAATAACAATGGTTGAGTTGAGTCACAAGTCGAAAACCTCGAGCCACGATCATAAACAAGAAATTAAAAATAATTTTTTTTTGAAAATTGAAAAAGAATGATAAATAACAATTATATTGAATACATATAATTAAAAAAAAATTCCCCTTTTTTAAAAATGAATCTAAATATTTTTTCGACAAAAAGCAGTAATATGGAATAATAATTTCTTCATAACAAAAGAGAAAGATAATATCAATCGAAATTTCATTTAATATATTTAATATTTTAAAACACATAATAATTAACATTTAAAATTTTAATATTTAAAAAGAAAGATTTACTGCCTACATTCAGATTGTTAAGTCAACATAGAATACCTAAAATGACTTTGCAAATTTTGCTCACAGTAGATGGATTAAGACTCCTCCTACATACGAAGTGACGTCAAACCTATTCACCAATCACAGACGAGAAAAGTAAAAAACGCGATTTTTAAAAATAAAACGAGTTTTCCCAGATAAAAGATAAGTCTTATTCACCTGATATTAATCAGATCCATATTACATATCAATTTAAAGAAAATCGTTTGTACCGTTTTCGAGATTTTGAAATTAGGAACTTCTTACATACCGTACCACCGCTTTCGATTTGAAAATGGCTATTTAGATCTCAAAATATGCTGCACGTAGAAATGTAATAATTTCAGAATACGATTAGACTGCAGAAATAAGACTGTTCTAGAAAAATCAGAACAATAGAACGTATATCTGCTGAGTTATTAAAAGGCGGCTTTTCGCGTTTTCTTTGATGTCGAGTTAGCTTTATATATGAGTTCAACCGTCTACGAATTGTACGATACGATTTTAGGCTTAAGGCTGCGTCACTCGGAATACTACCGTCTTCCATGATATATATATATAGATGGTATCTATTTATTTATCTGGTATACGTTTCTTTGCAATTAAATTCATAATAGAGATTTTTTAAAGCAGAACAGAATTCAATCGCTAGACTAATTATAATTCTGATGTTAAGTAATTCTCAGATAATTATGTTTTATTTGTTTTGAAAAATGGATTTAATTTCTGCAATCTTTTCAAAATTTCCATTTAAATATTCTGTTTGTGATTAAATTTGAATGTGCATTCACCATAAGTATACACAGAGTGAGTCTAAAATCATAGGGCAAACGTTGAGGGGTGGTAGAGGGCTCTATAACAAACAATTATTGTATAAGAATATATGACCGGAAGTGACGCGTGAGGTACAAACACCAGGGGGGCAAATTGGCGCTTTTATTTATTTCAAATTTTCTCATTCATACCAGAAAATTCGTAAACTATTCTTTTCTTAATTTACGACAGACATTCCATGATTACACAAAGAAGAAATTCTTCTTTGAAAATTTCTGGTATGAAATCGAAAATTTTGAATTAAAAAAAAACTCTATTTCTACTTCTATTCATGTATTTCCTGTGTTTGACAGATTTGCCGTGCGATTCTTAAATTATTTGACCAAATTACTTTCCCTCCTGCGTTCGTTTGAAATATTTATCGAAGAATCCAAATATGACATTAAAAGCCGATACTAGTTGTTAATATTTGGATATTCCGGGGACAGCTTAATACGTAACTCTGAGCAAAATTTAAGTGCAGGTTTCAATAGTAGACACTTTTAATAATAGATTGTTAACAGTAACAATTTAGGCTACAATGTACTGCTGAGTTAGTAATGGAGTATACAGGATGAGTCTGGCATCATGGGACAAATTTTGAGGTGGTGGTAGAGCGCAATGTAACAAACAATTATTGTATAGGAATATATGCCGGGAAGTGACGCTTTGAGGTACAAACACCAGGAGGGAGAAATTTAGAGCTTTTATTTATTTCAAAATTTCTCATTCATACTAGTAAATTCGTAAACAATTCTTTTCTTTATTTAAGACAGACATTCCATGATTACAAAAAGAAAAAAAATCTTCTTTGAAAATTTCTGGTGTGAGATCGAAATTTTTGAATAAAAAAATATATATATTTATATTTCTTTTCATGTATTTTTTGTGTTTGACAGATTCGCCAGTTTTGTGATTTTTTTAATTCAAAAATTTTATTTCATACCCGAAATTTTCAAAGAAGAATATTTTCTGTATGTAATCATAAAATGTCTGTCTCAAATAAAAAAAAAAGAGTAACATAGGAATTCTCTGTTATGAATGAGAAATTTTGAAATAGTAAAAGCGCCAAATTACCCACCTGTAGTTTGTACCTCAACACGTCACTTCCGGTCATATATTCCTATACAATAATTGTTTGACATAGTGAGCTCTACCACCACCACCTCAAAATTTGTCCTATGATTTTTGACTCATCCTGTATACTCCATTACTAACTCAGCAGTACATTATACTCTATATTGTTATTGGTAACAATTTATTATAAAAAAATGTCTACTATTGAAACCTACACTTAAATTTTGCTCAGGAGTTACGTATTAAGCTGTCCCCGGAATATCTAAATATTAACAACTAGTATCGGCTTTTAACGTCATATTTGGATTCTTCGATAAATATTTCAGACGAAAGCAGGAGGGAAAGTCATTTGGTCAAATAATTTAAGAATTGCGCGGATTTAAATATTGGAAGTCCCAAAGTTAAATTTATATGTATTTAACAGTTACAAAACAGATTGTTGCACATGTGTTTTTAAGCATAACTCAATAAGTACTGTCACGAATGAGCTGTAGTTTTGGATTCGTACATTCTAAGCTTCGAGAAATCAGTTCCTACTAAAAAAATGCGTAGGTTTCAAATTATATATTTTTTAATATGAATTTTATGATTATTATGTTTTATAAAACTGAAATACATTTATTTTCCTCGAGAAAAATATAATACATTTTCTTCATAAATAAATTATATGTTGAAAGTCGCCAAGCTAAATCTACTCCAATCGCACAGGCGAGAAATCACCTTTGCATTGAACACATCACTACTCGTTAGTTATGATTCATTCCTTATAACCAGGGATTGTACCGGTCCTCAAATTTCCAGAACTTAAAACTCTTTGATATCAGTACTTTCTTATAGAAAATAACTCCTTAAATAACGCGAGATTTGTCGTGTTTAACCCCTGTTTATTATTCTATAAAAAAATTACTGATATTTGTCCTGAAAAATTCGCTGAAACATACGACCCCTGCTTATGATGCATTATAGGTTCTAGCTCAGGAGATTAATATCGTTTAAGTTATCATTTTAAAAACATTTCATAACATAAATACAAATGAGAAAACGTTAAGAACAGTTTTAGTTTTGGTAAATATAAATGTTCACATATCCACTAAATTTTTCACTTAAAAAACTTTCATACTAACAAATGAATTTGTCTGTACCAAGAAACGTTCAGGAAAACTTTCCGACGGGAACCTTATTAGAAAATGCAAAAAGAAACTAAAAGAATCGCGCAAAAGGGCTAAAAGTTGTAGAAATTGTAAACAAAGAAGAAACCCGAAAAATTATTATAGAAAACGTTTTGACGGCTATAAACGTGAAAAATTTCAAAGTAGTGGAAAGTCGAGACCTATGTCATAGCTGCCAACTTGTACGGATTTTTCTTACCACTAAAATTGAATAGAAAAATTTGACTTATTTAAACGTTAAATTTGCTTCAAATTCGGTGATTCATTTAGTTAAAGTTCACTATAAAATTTTAGTGGTATAAAAAATCCGTACAAGTTGGCAGCTATGCTATATACATAAAACAGGATAATGTCAAGCCTCATTTGGCAGTGGATGATCCCAGTAACATAGAAGAATGTTTAACAGATGGATGGAATTTTCAACTACAATGTACAACTACAACTCCATACTCCGGATTTAAATGTACTTAATCTCAGGTTTTTTAACCCCTCTAGGGGCAAGCGAAAATGTCTCTAAGTATTGAATTCTCACCGGAATAATCGAAAAACTTTATTTTTAAATAAGGAAAAGCAATTTTTAAACGATTACCCTTCAAAGTTAAAAATATAAAATTTAGTTAAAATTTTCTGGTGAGAATCTTGTTTAAATTAGATGGGATATATTTTAACCCACCGCCCCTCAAGGGGTTATCGTAACGCAGTCATTGCAACATCAGATGTTCACAAAGAATATTGACAACTTAATTGGTGCTGTTGAAGACGCTTTTTAAAATATCGAAGTTGAAAAGCTTGACAATGGATTTTTAACTTTACAAACATGTATGGAAGGCATTATTATGTCAGGTGGAGGGTACTCGTACAAAATAACCCATCTCAATAAGGAAAAACTTCGTCTTTAAAATCTTCCTCCGCAAAACCTGGCATGTAATTCTGAAGTTATATTATGCGCGAGAAATTCCATAAATATCAATTAAAATTGTTTTATTTGCGATTAAAATTATCACAACTTGGTATTTTCATTCTCAATTTTTACTTCCCACAAATGTAGCACTTATTTTGGGGCTAATTTTTCGAAGCAAATTTCCGGAGTTCGCACGCTATTAAGTCACGCCCATTTTGTAAGAACACTACCACCAGTAAACCATAAAGATCATTTCCTTCCTAATGAATTCACGATTCATTAGCTAGAAGATAGTTTTATGCGATTACTCGTAGATAAATCCTTTAAAAATGGGCCGTGGCTTAAGAACGTGCGAACACCGGATTTTTTAAGCTAATTTGGTACTGATTTAACCCTTAAATGCGGGATTTTTTATTTTGTTTCGAAAAAATTATATATGATTCTCTGAAAGGTTTATTACACAGGAAAAATGAGGAAAAAAAATCTTAAAAACATTTTTCATATAATACGACAATCTCTTATTCTGTTGCACATTTGCATCTGCAATGCATGTAAAAACTGATGTCGTGAGGCTGTTTTACCCTAAAATATTGCAAATTAGTAAATGCTTTAATAAGTATGCCTCCAAATACCGTATTTTATCTAATTATTTATTTTATAAAGCTTAACCTTTTACCCTTAAATTCCCATGATAGAATGCGTTGTCCAAAGAATCTGATTTTACACCAGAAAGTTTCAATGGTTAATTTCGCTTTATTTAAATACGGGAAGTCTGTTATTATTTAAAGAAAATATTTCTATTTTAATTTTCTGGTTTGACTTAGGTATATACAAATAAAATAATCTATTAAATTCAAAACGTTCTTTGCATATATGCAAAGTTGCGCACTAAAGGGTTAAGGAGGGACGGAGGGAATGCTTGGTAAGTTAATGTTGTTGATTGATAGCATAGCACCCGGAAATCCCTGCAAAATATTCAAACAGAATCATAAAATCCATTATCAATAAATTATCAGCACAAAAGTAACCAAATGTCGCATATAACGTGGGAAATGGAGAGCGCTAAACGATAACTTTGTTCTCCTTAAACAGTATAAATACACTGTTCGGGAACTTGAACAGAAAAAGAAAATCTGATACAGCAAACTTACGAGTAGCTTGGATTTTTAACTTTTGTTTCCTAAACTATATTTTTTCTGATGCGAGTGTTTTGTAAAAGTGTAAAATATAAGACTTAGTCACTTTTGTCTTTTTCTCATCTAAGGAAGTCGACAGTTATGTGTAATTATGTTCGTTCCCTCTCTAAAATTTGTGCGTTTATCACTTTAGCTTATCATAACTTTTTATCACCTATGGTATAGTGGGCAAAATATATCAATTAACAAAATCAGTTTAATTAATCACAGAAAAGTGTGTATATTTAAAATGGAAAATGTCTTTTATTCAATGGTATAACTCATTGTTCGGGAATTAACCCTTTCAGGGTGAGGTACTTCTATTCGTAAAATGTTGAAGTAATTGATCGACACCAGTTTTTACAAGAACATTTATTTATAAACAAGTAAATGTATATTTTTGCGTACTTAATAAAAGTGAAATTTTCATTAAAAAATTCGGGTGCCAATGTAGCAATTAAGGAATAAAATTATGTGATACCATAGCGGCTTCACCGACCATCAAGGGGTTAACTTCATGATTTCAACAGGTCAATCCGAGCTGAATTAGTTTGTAAAAAGACGCCCTCATGCCAAACCTTGTCACATGCTATGCTACACCAAGAAATATGGCAGCTGCAGGGATCTTCGCGTTGAATGTCTCACTGAGAAATTCAACAACTCTGAGTAGCTGATGTTGAGTAGAGTGTTTTGGGCAAAAGCCCGGCTGCTCAGGTATAACAATGTTATTTAGCTGTATAAAGTCTTCTAACTGGGTACAAATGACACGTTTCACTACTTTACTGATAGAAGGTAGGAAGGAAACGGTTAAAATTCAGTCATAAATAATCAAAGAAACATGTATTCAATTTTACTGGTGGGAGTTTAATTCCCCGGTAGTGAAGAATTGAGTTTCCGCTACGTTGCAACATCCTAGACAACCCCCTGTCAGTGTTTGGGAAAATTATTATAATAGATAGTCAAACTGCCACAAGAAACAAATAGAAATATTTACCACATATGTGACAGAACGTTTTCGAAACAAGCCGCTTAAATATGGTGAACTTTTCTATGCAAATTTTGCTAATCGGAGTTTGCTTCGGCAGTTATTGGAAACTGTTTATCCGATGTAAAAAAAATCAGACGCCTTAATGCGACAACTTGCTCAGTTATTTCATTCGCAGCTGGTAGACAATACACTGTATGTCTCATCCTTTTTATTCATAACACCATTCCTTAACGTTCTGAAATCCAAAACTACTATTAACCCATTAACTGTTTTTTTTTTTTTTTTGACACGATAAATTAAAAATAAGAACCCGGCATTTTACTAAAATATTTGACTTTTTATAATCGAAAAAGGTATGCCATTTAACCCCTTGGGGACGAGCGACACGTGTACGTGCCACATGATGCGCTCAGAATCCTTGTTTTTCCTCACCAGTAAAATTTTACTGTAAAATTTGCCTTATTTAATCAGCGCATTTTCTCGATTCAACAAGACACAAATTGCTGTTTTTAAAAAACGGTGACAAAAGATTAAAAATTTCGTAAAAGGCTCTCGTCCCGATGGGGTTAAGAAACTCAAGACTACAGTTAAAATTAAGTGGTATCCAAAGGCTTTTAGTATCGAAGATAGCAAACTCTTCTTGCTCTAGTGCCACTCTGGCTAAACAGTTAAGGGATTAAGGATGTATTCTCGTACATTTACAAAGCAGCCTATGGCAGTAGGGTACGTACTTTTTAAAATATCTTCGCACTCTCTAACCAGTTTAACCCCTTAATTCTCGCTCCCGAGATATTCTCGGGCTGTGTCTTTAACTCAAATTGTTTGATTCTCACCAGTTTTATAAAATAGTGAAATTGGCTATATTTTAGTATCATTTTTACTGTCATTAAACAAGGTGAATATTTCTTTTTCATAAAAGTGGTGCCAATAAGCAATTTGAATTATTCAACCGTAATTTAATTCGAGCGTTTAGGGGTCAAAGTACGGTTAGGGAACTTGAACATCATGTGGAATGTTTTTGCGGATACTTGCGAGTTGTTTCGATTTTTAACTTTTATATACTGAACTATATAATTATAGTGCGAGATTTTTGTTAAAGCGTAATATATATGACATGTTAGATGATATTAGATAAGATGATATTATTTATCAATTAGAATAATTGTGTTAAAATGAATCTAATATATGACATGGTCTATTTTTGTCTTTTTCTCATATAAGTAAGTCGCCAGTTATGTATTTATTACTTCTTTCCACTCTAAAATTGAGTGGTTACTACTTTAATTTATAATAAATTCTTATCTCGCTATGGTGTAGTGAGTAAAATACATCTTTTAAAATATAGTTTAATTACTTACAAAAGAGTTTGTATATTTTAAATGAATAACATATTTTATTCTATGATATAACTCATTGTTCGTGAATTAAATTCGTGGTTTCAACAGGTTAGGAATTTTCCTTCTGACTTTAGGTTAGATGAACAACAGTGTTTTCTTATAGAATAACTCGCCTTTTGCAATCGCGCAATTTTATATGTCGAATTTATCCAGATAAAAATACTGGTATTTCAGCTGAAAGTGTAAGATACCGGAAATTGCTTTAGGAAAGTCTCCAATGAACTTTTCATTTATAAATTTCTATTTAAAATTAGGAATCTTCCTTTTACTGAGTGTTCAGTAATTTTTGATGTCAGTCCTTTTTTTTTAAAGATAAAATAAAAGCAATTCTGTCTTCATTACATAAACGTAACTACTTACATGCAGTGCTATTTAATGAGTTCTGTATATTTAAGAATTTTCGTTATATAAATCCTCAATATGCGCTGTAGATCGTAATATTTGCTATATTTTTATTTTTTAAATTATCATACCGAAAATACTTGTACAGAGCTGGAATAATTTACAAATCGCTATTACCTAAACGTGTAGAGATTTTATAAACGGAAATAGGATATTTTAAATGTTATTATGTTCTGAAATATGAATAAGTTTCTAATCTATAACTGCAAAATTAACTATATTATTGGGTCGTTCGGAAAGTCCGTATGGGAAAATTAAAAAATTCCGCCAGGTAATTATTAAGACTTAGATATCGGAATTTGTCTAATAATTAAATGATAGAATTTTCCGGCATGAATTGATTTTCACAGACGGACACGACTTTCTGAACGACCCAATATATTCTTTGTTTAACCCTTTCCGGTATAGGCAATTTTTGTTGTAAAATGTGAAATGATTGATAGTCCTGGCAATAGAGACCGTATACGGGGTCGACCTAGCAAAATTCATGGTAGTTCTGGAAAAAGGCTTACTATATGTTTTTTCGGTCGCTGAAACCGAATTTTAAACTTCCCACCAAAATTTCTCTCGACAACCCCCCAGATTTTGGTAAAAAGCCCCCCAAAAAGGTTTTTATTAAAAAAATCAATTTTTTTATTGTTTTAGGGAAAAAGTATCTAGAAATTCAGAAAGTAGACAAAATTTGCAACAAATTAGATAGATGATATTATGACTTAGGATGAAGGGGAAGGGGGGATCTGTCTCGGAACATGCGCAAGGTGCTGCGTGAACTAAGTTGTGCAATTCCACTTAACCACTCACACGTTTACATTCACCCTCCCAACTCACCCCCCCCCCCCCGAACTTTCTCTATAAGGAATTTTTTAGAATGACCACAAATAACATATAAAACACTTCTATATTAAAGATATAAAATGCACATACCCTTCTTGGAATTTATAAGGAGCCTGACACTACTATTTCCGATCGGAAAAATTTGATTTAACGTTAGGACCTCAGTACAGGGTTGCCAGTTTGTGCTCCATTTTTATTCCGAAATCCATAATTCGAACCGGATCTTTTTAAAGAAGAAATTTTTCTTTATGCAATCGTGAATTCAGTGTTGCCAGATTGGGGATTTTGTCCCCATTTTGGGGAATTTTGAGCATCCAGGGGAATTTTTTGGGGACAAGCAGTTCTTGGGGAAATGTTTGGGGAGTATCAGCCTTTTTGGGGAAAAACTTGGGGATTTTTTTTTTCACTATTTCACGTAAATTTTACTTTAAGTCATCTGGCAACACTGGATCTCTCTCAAATTCAATTTTTAATTGGAAAACGAAAATAAAATACAGAAATCAGAGATATCAATCATTATTGTCGGAGTCGTGCTAATCGTTTACAGTTTAGACGTATCACAGGTGCATCACGAAGTGCCTTGGTCTATCCCCGCCTGAATTTTCAGATCACTAATTGCGGCAGATTTTCCTAGTCATCGCCAACAGACACACAAATACACATGCACATTTATTTTATTAGCATAGACTTATACAACATAAATGAAAACAATTTATAACTTTGTTTAAGGTGGATTAATTTGTGCTTCGTGGAATGACAGTAGAGATTTTTGCAAGACATGCAATTGCATACTACAATCACATTGCTACGTTTATAATTGAACATTGCTCAATAAATGCAGCTACCCCCCGCCCTCCCAAATTCTCCTTATAAAAAAACTTGGATGAAAACTCTGCGATATTAAACGGCATAAACTTTCAGATTACTAAATCTTCAGGACGTATGCGTAAAGTTCGTTTGCAGGTGCTTTTTTAAAAGATTTAATTAAAGATGTGTAAAGCAGCTATTTTTTTCATTATTGACAAAAGCACAGTGATTGATACAACGAATAGGCTTTTCGTTATGATTAGGTGCTTCAGTAGGGATGAAAAAAATTGAAAACAATGTTTTATAGCTTAAGTCAAATAGAAGTAGATGATACCACGAACATCTCAGATTCATTCAAACCCTAACTGATAAGAGATGGTTTAAACCGTGAAAAAGTTATTGGTATAGGTGTAGATGGAGCTAACGTAATGATAGGCCAGCATCATCGATTGGCAACAATTTAAAAAGCAAGTGTAAACGAACTTGTTGTTGTAAAATGTATCTTCATACTCGTCGTAAAGTTGCGAGTATGCATGCAAATTTCTGCAGTCTTTAAATGCATATTTTTCGTAAATGGGGAATTTTTTGAAAAAAAAATGCTTGATTCGGGGAAAATTTTTGAGTTTAAATCAGTTAAAAAAATTTTATAGTGGAAAATTTAAAGTTGAAAATTTACTTTTTTGAGTAGAAATTGCGTTGGGGACATTTTTGGGAAAAAAGCATTGTTTTGGGGAAATTTTCAGAAATTTTGGGGAAATTGACTTTCGACTATCTGGCAACACTGCGTGAATTTTCTCTCTTTAAATAAACCTGAAAATACTGTTCTTATTTTCTGGTATGAATTCTGAATTTCTGAATAAAAAAGGAGGCCAAACTGGCAACGCAGCCTCAGTATACTGTAGTTTCATGGCATGCTCGCGAATTCTTATGAGATACTGAAGGATATTTCTTATGAATTACTTAAGTTCGAATTTCGGAAAAAAAATTCTGACAAAAATTCAGGCCATTTAGATTCGACACAAATCAACGGTTACCAAAAGGCTTTTTGGTTATTTATAAACTAGAGGATCCGTTAATACTTTTTGGTTGCAACAATGTTGAAAATCGTTTTTCATTGAAAACTCAAGAATTAATTTCGTATTTAATAATTCTTTTAGAATGACCACAAACAACATGAAAAAGCTCTTCTATATTATAGATATAAAATGTACATACCGTCGTAGGAATTTATAAGGAGCCTGACACCATTATGTTCCATTGGAAAATTTTTATTTAACGTTAGAACCGCGGTGAAGGTCATTTTGACCCGTACCAAATGAATAGATATTGATTCGAACCTGCAAAATAAGACAAGCTTAAGCTGCGAAACATAATAAAATAAATATTACAAATGGTTTTAAATAAAAATGCTGATGTTAAATATTTTTATAAAACTTGAGTAAAAGTTTTCGCGGTTCTAGCGTTAATATTTAAATCAAAGAATTCGAGATCACGGTTGTCGTAGATCTTGAAGTATTTTCTATCATGAAATAAGGTGAAAAATTCTATTAAGAAATTCCAGAGATCTGGATGTACACCGGATATCAATAATGTGTACTAATGCATTTTTTAACCATTGCATTTTTAACCATAAAATGCATTAACTAATGCATTTTTTAAAAACACCATGATTATATGGCATAATCATCTTCTTTTATAACCTCGCTTATAATATATATGTACAAACTTCCACAGGAATTACTTTAGCTGTCAAGTTTTACGCTTTGTCCTACCACTATTTTTTGGCATAAGAATTTGCTTTATTTAAATTTCGAAAACATATGATTAATTAAGGTAAATTTTTCTGATCAAAAATAGTGGTAGGAAAAAAGAGTAAATGTTAGCAGTAATGCTTTAGCCATTTTCCGATTCTAAGAAAGGTTCCATTTTTCTTTATTTATGCCAGAAAGATGAGGAGTCTCTCTTCAAATATAGATAATTGTTTTAACGCCCAGTTTCTCCTAAGTTTTACAGATTTATTTAAGTTATAGAAATAATACTTTATATTAAGAGTAGTAAACTTCTTTTTTGGTCACCATTGCATAGGTGCCAACCTCAAAATAATCTTCCGTAATTCGTGCGTTAATTTGACCCTGGTGTAATTCATTTCAAACCAAAATTTTTTTTAAGAAATGAAATGAAATATGTTCCACGTAGAAACCTTCAATTAAATAAATAAAGATTCATGAAATAAATTTTCTGGTTCAAAATTGGTTAACCTGGATCATATTAATCCAGATATTACGGACGATTAGTGAAAGGTTGGCAGCTATGCCATTGTTTTCAAAGAATTTTTTTTAGTTCTTTGATCTATCATGTAATTGTTATGAAAACCCGCTATGTGTTTACATTTTTTTTTAAAAATTGTTGTACAAATATACCATTTAAATATTTTTGGAAATTAGTCGTAGAATAAAAGATGATATATCCTCTGCCAGCATAATTGTAGCTAACAAATGCTATTGTGGAGATAACCCTAAAAAATAATACTTGAAAATTAATTTAAAACAATGAAAAGTAATAATAATATCAGTTACAGTTTTCAAAGAAATATTATTTGAAAATATTTTGAAGTACCCATTCATTGATGTAAAAATAGAATTTATACAATATTTCTGCAGTATGATATTGTGCAATAACAGTGAAGATGATATTACGGGACGTTGCTTCATCATCGCCCTTTTTATACCAGCCCTATGCTCTGACACAAAATTTGCGGATGTATTAGGCAGATTTCTTTTAAGCTTTTGTACTGTCCCATGAATATGGACACCATTATTTTCTAAAAAATTCCGCAGGGTTATTTAATCTCAGAAACTTAAAACGGAGAAAAGTTTTAGAAATTATTGGTATTAAAATTCAAGGGACCGTACAAACGCCGAAGAAAGTCCGTTTGTGACAGCCGCCATTTTTGTGTCGACGCGTAGCACTTGTGTTTAGGCTGCAGTGTTCACCCTGAATACCAAACCTGCGCGTTATGATATAAATAGCTGCTGTCATAAGCGGCTTTTTTTTTTTTTCGTTTTGTACTATCCCTTGAATTTTTTAACCCATTTAGGGGCAAGCAATTGTCTTTCTGTAATGTAGAATTCCCACCGGAAATTTCGAAATTTTTTTATTTCAAAATAAGAAAAACGGATGTTTTCAGCTCTTTTTCACGAAAGTTTTAAAAGTAAAACTTTTTTTAAAGTTTCTGGTGCGAATCTTAATTAAAATTAGGTGGGATATAATATGCCTCTCAATGGGTTAACCCTCTAGCAGTGCAACCTGAGTTTTCCTCGGGAAATATAAAAGTATCAAAATTTGCGCAACTCGAGATTTCCTCGGGGATGCATTTTTTCCGTCTAATTAACTCTTCTTGATTATTCCCGCCAGTTATTTTTTATTGTAAATTTTGCCTTATTTAATCGTAACACCTGGACAGATAAGCAGCATTTATTGGTTTCCCAGCTGAAATCAGCTTAACAGCCAGTCTGGGAAAAAGAAGCATCTTATTTTTAGTGAGTCATTAGCTAAAGTATAACTGTAGTTTAGTACTACTTAAGTAAAAAAATTAAGAAAAATAAAGAAAAAATAATGATAAGATAAAATTAAGTATTAAAGTTAAAATTTAAATTAAAACTTAAGTCAAGTAAAAAATACATAAAGATCTTAAAAAAAAAAAAAAAAACCTAGAAAATGGTCTAATTGTAATTACCAGATTAAATTAGGCAAAATTTTTTGTTTTGAAAAACTGGTGACGAAAGAAAAAAAATTCTTAAAAGACGTTCGCCGCGAAGGGGTTAAATATGGAGTTTTTGAAGCTTTTTTGATAAAACGATTACGCAGCGACGGGGCTAATACCAATAATTCCTAAACGTTTCCCCGCCCAAATTTTCTGAGATAAAATAAAAATCAAAGAATTATTTTTATTAATTACTGGTGTGTAAACACAGGGGATCGTACAATAGCTTAAAGTAATCCGCCTGCCATTTTTGTGTCGGCTCGCAGGACTTAATTTAGGTTGCAGTGGTCGCAATCGTTATGACCTCAGAAATAGCGAGGAACAGGATTTAGATTTATTATATATATTTATTCATAGAAACATAAGCATTACCAAATCGTAAATTATAAATTTAGACGTAAAGATATTTGATAAAAGTTAATGAACAATTTTAGTTGTACTATAATTAAAAAATAATATTCTACTGCATTAATATTTTAACTCTTTTCAGGAGCAACGCACATGTATTCGTAAAATGTTGAAATAATTGATGGACGCCAGTATTTACAAGAAAATTTATTTGTAAACAAGTAAAAGTATATCTTCGCGTACTTAATAAAAGTAAAATTTTCATAAAAAATTTCAAGTGGCAATGTGGCAATTAGGTATTAAAATTATGTGATGCCATAGGGGCATCACCGCGTTTTAAGGGGTTAAAAAGCAATATTTAATATATCTACAAAATTTGCCGAAAATAATAGGCTAATTTAACGATGGTTAAACTGTTCAATTTTTTATCCATTTCATTTTCTAAGCTATGAATGCAGACACCTTAACCCTTTCAAGGTCACCGGTATATTATATATATCATCTTATTTTAATTCCTGAATGCCACACTGGCATCAGAATTTAGCAATTTAATTTTTCTTTATATAAAGTACGCGAAGAAAAGCTTTTACTTACTTACAAATAAATTTGTTCAGAAATCCCGGTATCAAGCAATTATTTTAAAATTTTAGCTACAGAAGTACTTTGTTCCTGAAGGGATTAACTTCGTAAAAATGTATATGCATTAAGACAATGTATATGTATGAATAAACATCGCAAACTTAGTTACAAACATAGTTTCTTTTATTTTTATTTATATAAAACGTCCTACTAGAATTTTTGTATAGTAATTTTTACTTTTTAAATGACAAATATGCAATGATTAAGTAAATTAAAATTTCTGATAGGATGGTGTTATTTTGTGTCAGAAAAAGGACTAAGTCGGAAACAGTGCATACTTGCCAACATTCTAATATTCTGCCGTAAAATCCTAGGTTAATTTGACTAAGTTTAACCCATTCGGGACCATAGGTGTATATATGCTTCCTCGGAATATTCTTAAAACGCTTGAGTTTAAAACCAGTAAAATAGGAATGTAAAATCGATGTTATTTAATTACGATATTTTCGTGATTTATAAATTTAAGTCAAATAATTACCAAAAAGTGGTGCCAAACGAATAAAATTCGTGTAAAATATGCCGGTCCTGAACGGGTTAAAAGCATTTGACCAAGAAAAAAAAATTTGGAATAAAAATAAATAAGCAACTCGCCGAAATATGAAATTAAGTAAGTAAAGATGTATCAACAAAGTATTTCTTATACGAAACATGTTTCACCTATGGTCAAGTCTGTGGACCACCATATACCACTAATTTTTTTAAAGAAATAGTCGATTTCTTGAATCTCTGAAATTCCAGGATTAGATAAGGCAATGATTACATTGCCATATACCACAGAATTTTACTGGTATCCGTCGGAAAACAGTTTGACACCCTTCGTCTACACAGAAAAACGTTGAGAAAAAATTGCCGTTGAAAACATTATTTCTTTTTTCAAGTTTCCTTATCTAAGCTCCCTTTAGACAGCTTAGCTACATGTTTGATATTTTGTCGGCTGAAAAGCGTATGTGAAATTCCAGAGTAGTATTATATTAAACTTTTACTTCTATACTTTTCCGGTAGTAAAATTTATTTTCAATTAATTTGAAGAAAAAAAAAGAGATCTTTCGAAATAAAATATAATTCTATATAATGGTTAAAATTTCAGTGCTAAATTCATCTTGAATAATAGTTAAAATCTATAGAAAAAATACAAATAAATGTGTCATCATTACTTAAAGGTGCGTACAACGCATTATAAAGACATTTAAAATACATCAAAGTCCTTTATATAACAAAATGTTTTCAACTGAACTTACTGGGCCGTCTTCCGTGAAGACTCACAATTATTTCTGTCTGATGACTTCCTTTTAAATTCGTTTGAAAACATTTTGTTTTTAACCCCTTGAGGGGCGGTGGGATAAAATATATCCCACCTAATTTAAACAAGGTTCTCACCAGAAAATTTTTACTAAATTTTACATTTTTAACTTTGGAAGAAGACCGTTGAAAAATTGCTTTTCCTTATTTTAAAATAATTTTTTTTGATTATTCCGGTGAGATTTCAATATTTAGAGTCATTTTTGCTTTCTCCTCAAGGGGTTAAAGGACGTAAATATACTTTAAATGTTTTTATATTCTACGCACTTTTAAATAATGATGATACATTTATTTGCATTTTCCCTTTATATAACAAAATGTTTTCAACTGATCTTACTGGGCCGTCCACTCAGACTTATTTCTCACCGATGACTTCCTTTTAAATTCGTTTGAAAACATTTTGTTTTTAAAGGACTTTAACACTATAACGCCCGGAAAATTTACTCAAGTTTCATAAAATAATTTACACCAGAATTTTGACGGATTTATTTAACGTAAATATAATATTTAACTTATTTTGTGAAATAATTTATGGTTCCAATTGACATTTAATCATATGGTCGAAATCGAATCGACTCTTTCCTGGAGTTCTTGTGTTTTAATGTATTTTAAATATTTTTATGTAGCACACACTTTTAAATAATGATGAAACATTTATGAAAAACTCAAAAGAATTCATAAATCGTCATTATAATTACTGATATGGATAAAATTGAACAAAATCACTCCCTTCTAAAAAATTTAATATGAAATATCTAATTATTATAATTTTATTTGTACTTTTGCAGTTTTAAATTATTATGTTATTTTATTAACTAATGTTATATTATTTATTATTAAGTTCTTTAATTTTTATTATTTTTTAAGTTATTCAGTGCATGAAGAAGTTTGGATGTATAATCGGCGGAATTCTTTTTTACCGTGTTAAGGAGTCTCATACCTTTTAAAATCTCCCTCGCCAGTGCAAAAAGGATGTAATTTTCAGTTCTCATAACTTTCTAAATTTTTATTGAAATTACACAAATATGTGAAATATATTTTTATTGAAATTACACAAATATCTGTAATATATTTAGACTATATTTAAGGCTTTATAAAACGTAAAAATGAACACTTATATTGTAACTAGAAAGGTAGCCCGTCAAAAATGACGGAAATTTAGATATAAAGTTATATACAACTCATGTGCAAGAATATTAGTTTTCTCGCTTGTACCGCAGTGATAGATGAAAATAACACATTTTAAGAACGAAACACATTTATGAAAAACTGTGTACAGTAGAAGACCACTAATCTGCACAGTTTGGTTCCAAGTGTTATGCAGATTTGAGGCTTTTTGTGGTCATGTCTATTCAATATTTGTTTACATTTTTTTAAATCCATATATTGGACAATTTAGATTGTTGAGCCTTAAAAATAAATAAATAAACACTTGAAGTAAGGTTAAAAACTATTAAATTATGGTATACGATTTCATGAAATGGTATTATATGGTATTATATGTGTGTGCTTCACGATCTTGGTTACGACGTTGGCGAAATTGGCTGCAACTTGTCATAATCCTAATAGTGTGGGCCGCTATAACAGAAAAAGTAACCAGTTTTTAGTAAAATTTCTGATATAAAGTAGCTTTCAAAAACTTGTGTAAAATTGCAGGCCGTTCTCGTGTTATGTCAGTCCTAGGAATAATATTTCTAACACTGAAGATTTTCCATGCATATATGAAATTTAGAAAAGCTTCTCTAAAAGAAAGGTCCTGAAATGACATGGTAATTCCTTTAACTTCAAAGTTTAATCGGACCCTGATGTTGAGTACTGAAATCTAATAAATACAGTTATTTTGAATATCACAACAGAATTAAACAGTTAAACTTATTTAACTTAAATCCGCTCTTACTTCCCGATGTTATTTTTTAGTATTAAGAAAGAAAATTATTTAAAATTTTCAAATCATGCATTTATGATTTTTTCCGTCTTTAATAACTAAATAATGAAAAAATAGGCTTTTGTTCTGAGCTCATAAATATAACAATAAAATAATGTAACTAAGAGACATTGCAAAATTAAATCTTTGTGATTACAAACCATAAACAAACGATACCGCCACCATTTTATCTACTATGACGTCATTAGAATATTGCCCATTGATTGTTGGAGAACTTACTTTGTGAATGATTACCTCAATGATTTAATATTTTTGACGTTTCACGATGAATGAATCACTTGTGTTTGTTTAGGTTTATGGAATGAGATATTAAGCTGTGAAACTAATTTCAATTGAAGTTATCCAAGGATATATGTATTTTTAATCGAAATTAAAAACAATGCTTTGATCTAGAAATAAAACGTTTTAGTTTGTATAATTTGTTATTTCTGTTAATTATTTATTTAAGTACTTTTCCATTATAGCGCATTTTTAAAAAAAGCTTGGCGCGATTCGGGCATCAGAAAGTGAGATATGTTGCGAAAATATATAAACAGCTATGAAAACAAATCTAATGAACTTTTATCTTTGTTTATATATTCACTTATATGCATAAAAAATCGTTTCTAAATATATATAATTTTTTTTATATACAAATTACGGCACAGATTTCAGATATGAACCGGGATACCTAACTGGCGCCAAAATGTTGTTATTTTGCCTGATATGGTAAACCGGCTATTGTTTTTTATTTATTAATAAATTGTTTATTTACTTTTATTTTCTGTTTTTTAATTATATAAACTGCTTTGTCCTATAGTTATTATTCAAACTTTTATTTATTTATAGTTATTTCCTTTTCAAAATGATAGCAAATAATTGAAAAATATATAAGTAATTCGTATTCGAAAGCGAGATTTCTGCCAAATTGGCGTCATAGAAAAATCACGCCAACCCCCATGCGTATATGACATCTGTGCAAAAATTACTTCTGTTTCTTTATAAAAATGGGTAAATAGCTTTTTTTATATTAAATTGTCGGCACCGATGCCATATACGCCCATATTGGCGCGTTTTTTTTTGTTTTTTTTTTTGACGCCGATGTCATATACGCACCGGGTACTTAACTGGCGCCAAAGTGTCGTTATTTTGCTTGTACTGATAACCCGAATGTTGTTTATGCTGTTGATGTTTTCGCCAAATTGGCGTCTGAAAAAATCGCGTGAATATGCGGCGTATATGACATCTGTGCCAAATTGTATACATATGGAAAAAATATGAAATATGGCTTGTGAGTATGAAGCAGTAAATAGGTTTTTGGCAAACTTCTTTCTCGCCAACAAACTTTTCTCCGAAGTATTGTACATAAGCAATGATTGCTAGAAATGCATTTTTATTTATGATATGCGCTTTTATGTTTCACTACATTTATGCATACTATACTGTGTGTATAAATGCTACAGTTCATATGCAGGGCTACACAAAAGAATTCGTAAGGGTTACTGAGTATGAGAGTGAATTGCTTAAAGGTGGTTTTTAAAGGAGTTATGCATTTTTACGCTGAACTGCATTTAGTTTCCTGAGAAATGTTTGTGGAATATAGATAAAATGATATACATGGTCACGCAAAGAATTAGATACATAACCGTCTATGGATGATAATATCTGGAAATGTGATTTCAGTAGTTTTAAGAGTAGTTTAAATTAAATTTTAGCTAAATAGTGGTATGTAATAACGGTACTATTGGCTATGGACGGTAACTGCTGAAATCAATTTTTAAATTTTTTTATGCGTTTTCTAAAATGTTTACTTAGTTATCTTGGTACTTCTTAGTTATCCCGTCGACCAAATTACTGTCGCCAAATTGTAAGATTAATTGCCAATAATGGTTGCCATTAATTAATTAATTAAATGCCAATAATGGCCAATAAAACCATTAATTTGACGTTTTATTTGTATTTTTATTAATGTTTTACTATTGATTTTTCGATATATATAATTTGGCGAAATTGGTAAACGGGATATCTAAGAAGTAACGTTATCTTATTTCCCTAAATAACGAAGTTTTGTTAAAGCATTCAGGATGTGTTGGAAAGTGTTTCATATTCTATGCTGAACGCATGATTTTTCTTTCTTCTTTAATCTTATTTTGCATTTATTTTATTCTTATTTTTTTTTGTCTTATACTGCTTTATAGAAACTTTGGCACAGTTGTCATATACGTTATCATATATTTGCGCGATTTTTTTCCGGCGCCAATTTGGCGAAAACATCAACAGCATAAACAACAACATCCGGATTACCATATCAAGCAAAATTACGACACCTTGGCGCCAGTTAAGTACCCGTTTTATATATGACATTGGCGTCAGATAAAAATCGCGCCAATATGGGGGCGTATATGACATCTGTGCCGAAACTTTAATATTTAATGTTTAAACTCTTCGCTCCACTTCCCTTGCATATAGTACAAACTATCACACGGATAGCACAAAATAATAGACAGTTTGGTACTTTTCCAGTGTAGGGGCTTTGGCATTTTTTTTTAAAGCTTGGTGTAATTTTGGCATCAGAAAGTGAGATTTGGGTACTGTTCCGTTATGCGGACACCATTGTCGCCAAGCGTAATAGTTGGCGCAAAATCGTGAATTGAAGCATTTGAAAAATAAAAGAAAAACCACTGTCGATACTAAAGTGAGCAGTTAAAAAATATAACATTTGAAAATTCCAGACTTTTACGAACTATTTCATCAAATCACAAATATATACTTCAAATAAGTGAACAAATAACTGCTATAAAATAAAGCAATAAAATAAAACTCATATTAAACTGCTGGCATAAAATTACAAATATCTTTTAGCATTTTGAAATAATTGGCGCATTAGCATACATTTTGGCATGGTGTTCGTATAACGTGAAAATATCTAGATTTGTTGTCAAATCATATAAACAGCTATGAAAACAAATTTGATGAGCGTGTTTGTTTGTTTTATATGCATATTATTGATGTTTTTATGTACAAATTACATCTGTTTCTGTATAAAATTAGAGAAACGGCTTCTTTATGTTAAATAAATCGTATAAATATCGAAAAAAAATGCGTGTGTATATAAAATGAAACAGTGAATAAGTTCCCGGAAAATATGTTACCAAATTTCCTTTTTCGCCAACACACCTATACTGGAAAAGTACCTAAAGCACATTAAAATCGCGCAGTTAGGAGCTCACACAGTAAACCGTTGTCTATTGGCGGCTTTTATTTATTTTATTGGTAGCATCGGGAGGAAGATGTAAAGATATACTTTAAATTCTCACCCATAGATTTCGAAAAAGTATCTTAAAAGAGTGGAGTTTGAATTAAATTTCAGTGACCTCCATTATGAAAGATTAATGGTTTTAAATGGGAATTTCGCCAAAGTAGCCAGCTATCGCCAAGTTGGCTAACATTTGGCGATACTGTGGTAACCCTGCATTAATATTTTTCAACAATTGCTCATTTCAATGAGGCGGTCCTACCGGAATAGTCAGGGACACACAGAGACTTGGATTTTATATAAATAAGATATAATAAAAAATAGAGTTCAGTTAATATTGCAGAATTTTTTCACGTGGTATTTCACAATCCGCACGATAACTTAATTTGCAATAGATATATAAACATAAAAATTATGTTAAAAGGATCTTTAACATTATTTTATAGAATGAATTAATATTATTTAGATAAGTAAATATTTTCATTATTTTTTCATTATTAATTAATTTTTTTTCCATTTTTCAAATTCAATTGAATTTTTAAAACATTTTCAGTCGAATAATTTATATACCGTTAATTCATTTTATAAAGTAGAGTTTAAAGTTAAATTTAAGGTAAGTTTTATGTTCATATATCTCTTTGAAGTTATATAAGTTATAATGCGGATAGTAATATACTATGTGAAAAAATTTGAAATATTACTTGAATTGTATTTTCTATTCTATTGTATTATAAGTGTTTATTTTTGTATTCCATAAAGTCTTAACACGGATGGGATGCACATTAGCAGTAAGTTTGATTTTTTTCTGATATTATCTTGCCGTGACAAATTTGACTTCCCAAATTTGCAGCAAATCTCCTGCAAGGTATACTATTACCCACTCGCATGAGTAATTTGTTGAGAAAGTGATGCAAGACTGTATTTAATTCACGAAAGTGACAAAAGCAAAAAATCCCTCTGTTAATAGAGTAGAAAATCGGCACATGCGCAGAAATTGTAGAAATTGGGTGCTACACAAAAACAATACACTCACATCATTGTTACTGTTGTGGAATCTCATTTTCATTGATTGGATAAGTTAAGGAACCCTTAAAAAAGTTATTTATTATTTTACCTCTTCAAATGTAGTTATTTTTTGTAGTGTAACTTTATCTATAATTTATAACTTATATAAGATTATCTATAAATTTTCATATAAAAATTCTTTCAAATTAAAAAGTTATGTTAATTTACTAGGTTATGTTTACGTCTTCGGCCATTTTAAATTTATATTAAAAATTTTAATTTTTAAAGAAAGTTTTCACAATATTATTGGATTTTTCTAAAATATAGTTTTAATTCATATTTATTTCGGCTATTTCCATGAGCAGTGTAAGTCACATGCTACGAATATTAGCTATCAGTATTTTAGAAGGGAAAAAATATGAATTATTTTATCGGATATATCTCATTAATTGAATAAGGCCAAGCAAACTTTTCGAAAATAACGGTGGCCAACAAGCATAGTAGTTATCAGCAATGTGACTTGCACTACAAAAACTCATGCAACTAGCCTTAATTTATTTTTGCCATTAACCCCATTCGAGTGAATTAATTTTAACCCTTTCGGGACTGCACTTTTTACACAAATTTTATTCGGTTGGCACCGCCGTTTTTAACCCTTTCCGGCGCGGTGTCCTTAAAAAAGGACACTTAATTTTAATTCCAAAACTGATATAAGGCACCAAGAATATTTAACTAAAATTTTCCTATTATAATTTACATGAAAATAAGCAAGTTCATATTTTCTAATAAATTCGTTTATAAATTGCGGTGTCAGTCCATTATTTCATCAGTTTATAAACAGAATTACTCCGCGCCGGTAAGGGTTAAACGCTATACTTATCAAATAACAAAAAAGACTTGAATGTAATAGTACAAATATCACCTTTATTTGTTAATGGTGATGAAAACTATGCATGCACCTTCTGCCGGTGCACCTGACCGGGGCATATGGTCAGGATTGGGAACCAAAGGCCCTGTTCCTTAATGGATCGTATAACCACAGGTTTAGTTCTTCAGACGGACATTTCGTGAATACTTAAGGCTAGTTCCATAGGTTTTAGTAGTGTAATTCAAATAGCTGATAACTGGTATGCTTTTAGGAAACCATTATTTTTAAAAAAAAATCTTCGCTTTATTCAATTAATTAAATATCCCCGGTAAAATAAGTCATATTTTTCCGTCCTAAAATACTGGTTGTCAAAAATCGTAGCAATTCGCACATATGTGACTTACACTACAAATACGCATGGAATCAGCCCTAAGTCAAAATTATTCATTCGGAATTTCGGAATGAAAAACAGGCCAAACTAACAAACCCGTAAACAAACATAGCACAAATTTTACCAACCCTATCAAGAGTAAAGTAATTTTGTTAAAAAGATTGAATTCCACCAGAATGTGCGAACAAATTGATTTGAAAAATATATGTATCTTGTTTCACGTGTATTATGAAAGCAAAACATTACTACAAAATTCTGAATACCTTTTTGAAGTTCAGAAATAATATTAAATGATATAATTAATAAACCACCGCCCTCAAAATTTTAACCCTTAAATGTGCGATTTTTCATTATGTTTCGAAAAAATTATATATGATTCTCTAAACTGTTTATTACACAGGAAAGTAACGGCTAACGAATTTGTCTAAAGAAACGTTCATAAAAAGTCGATGATGGAAATCTTAACTAGCGTCTAAACTGCGCCCCTCACAACGGCTCATATCACAAATGCACCCGCTAAATTCCCTATGCTACAGAGAAAGTCCCTATTTAATGAGAAAATATGGTTTTTCTTTTTTATCTGCGGAAACGAGTTAAATTCAGATGCTTTTTTTTTCCTTGTTTTTGCGTGTGTGTGTGTTGTTATTGGCGTGGGGAGCAAACGATTTTAAATAGATTTGATAGTAGTGAGATTAAATTTTTATTTATTGATCCTGAATAAAATAAATAGATGAATGTAGAGGAATATTTCCGGATAAAAAATGTTGTCCTTTAGATGATATGTATGAATACGATTTTTGTTAATTTTGTTATTTTTTTTTTTTTTACTTATCAAATCTCTGGTTGTTTCAGTATTTAAAGGAAAGTATAACTAGTATAAGAATATTAGTTTTTAAAATGGCTTTCTCAGGTAAACTTAAGCAATCAGATCTTAAATATCTGGCATTAGAGATCAGAGAATAAGCAACTAACGAGTTGAGAATAATAGATTTAAAAGTTTTAGTAACTTTAAGTGTAGATCGACCGAAATATTCGTTACGTTTTCGCCCGAAAATCAGAGATTCGCCAAACATTCGTTTTCGGGGTAAATGCTGCTGAAAATTCGGCCGAAACTATCTGTATTTCAAAAATTTCGCTTGTTTCTTCGGAAATTTTCTACATTACTCATTGATTTGAGCTGTATCGGCTTAAATGAGACTCTCTTCATTTATTGCAAAGAACTTCACTGTTTATAATTATCAGTCATCAGGTACTCCAGATGTGAGTGCAAAGTATAACCCAAGATATTAATATATGACTAAACTTTGAACATGCTTTCTGTTCGGACCTTGTGCGCATGCCGAACGAGCTCCGTAGCTTTGCGGTCATGTGACCCAGTTCAGTTCTTTTAGCTGCCATTGCGGCACGTTGTGTATTCGAGCGGGTCTTATCCCCAAGTATAGAGTATGTTGTGCTTTTAGCTGCCATTGTGGCACATTATGTTATAGCGGGTCTTATCTCCCATTATTCTGTTTCTTATAGCGGGAGTATTCCCCAAAAATATGTTTGACGAACGTCACTTGTTCTAACAGCGGGTTATTACCCCAAAGTCACTTCATCTTTCTATATGTTCTTCAGTGTTCGTGTTTGTAACATTTGTGTGCTGTGTGTTATAAAAAATGTGAAAAAGAAACCTATTCGTCTTCATTCCTAAAGTTACACACAGTATTCACATACATTGTTGTGGTCCGTCGATTTCGCAGCGAAATAGCTGCTATGGAAAAATTAAATAGAACAAAAGGTGCTCTAAATGGTGCTATAACGAAATTAGAAAATTTCGTAAAAGATAATACAGACGAAATTAATTACTCGAGTACCGAGCTCGAAATAAAGATTCGAAAATTACCTGAGCTTCAAGCAAAAGTATCGGAAATACGGGATAAATATTATGATATCCCTGATATTAAGGACTTACCAGAAATCGAAAACGAGTTAGATGAACTCGAAGATCGTCTCGAGAAACTTGAGGTAAGTCTCAACCTATTTCTTAAAAATCTTAAAGTTTCTGAAATAAATGTGCATGCTGATAGTATTGAATCTATAAGTTTGAATAATATTAAAGTTAAGTTACCTGAAATCCCACTACCAACATTCAATGGTAAATATGAAGAGTGGTCAATCTTTAAAGTACAATTTACAAATTTAATTATCAATAATGCCCAGTTAAATGACGCTCAGAAGCTGTTTTATTTGCGAGCATCGCTAAAAAATGAAGCAAAACAACTAGAGAGTCCAGACGATTCCTTTGAGTCCTTGTTTACAGCACTTACTGAAAGATTCGAAAATCAACGTTTGCTCATTGACACTCATTTATCAGCCATAATTAATTATGAAAAAATACATTACGAGTCTTCTAAAGAATTGAGATCCTTTATTGGTTGTGTAAATAAAAATTTGAGGGCCTTAAAAGTATTACAATATGAGCAAAACAATCTGTCTGATGCTATCCTTATCAATATTATATTGCAAAAGGTAGATAAGGAATCTCGAAAATTATTTGAATATTCGATTAAAAAATCAGAATACCCGCAATTTAATGAATTAATATCATTTTTGGAAAACCGCAGTTCTACGTTAGAAAGCGTAAATAGATACTCTGCTTCAAAACCCTTAAACAAAAACATTCCTCTTTCGAACAAACAAAAAAATTTCATGCTAAATTCGAATGATAAATCGAATGGAAAAACTTGTATTCTGTGTAAATTGGCTTTTCATAATTTGAACAAATGTTCTCAGTTTCGAAAAATGAATGTTTCTGAACGATACGATTTTGTGAAGAAAAATAAGCTGTGTATTAATTGTTTGAATAATTCTCATTTCGTAAATTCTTGCATTTCAAAATATAATTGTAATACCTGTGGATTGCGACACAGCTCATCGCTTCATCGAGAAAAAGAAAATAAATCCAAAAAATTGGCTTCCCCCCAAATTTCCTCCCCTCTTGCAGGTGCGGTAAATAGAGAAACGGAAAACATTTCGTTAAATAATGAATCTTTAAAGACCTTGAATAATATAAGTAAAGAAAGAAAATCAATTTTATTGAGTACATGCTTTGTTTTTATAGAAGATAATTTCGGAAATAAACGAAGATTTAGAGTCATTTTGGATAATGCTAGCAATGTCAATATTTTAACTAAGGATTACGCTGACATGCTGAAATTTAAAAAAGGGATAATTAATGTACCCGTTACAGGATTAAACGGTTATACTTATAATGTAAAAAATAAAATTTCGAGTGTAATTACAAACGAAGATGGCTCTTTCAGGGAGAATATAGATTTCTTAATTGTTCCCAAAATCACGGATGTAATTCCATCAAAGCAATTAAATGTATCGGACATTAATTTACCGAATATTGTGGAATTGGCAGACACCACATTTTTCAAACCGGGAAAAATTCACGCATTGGTTGGCGCTGAATTATTTTATAGAATTTTAAAGCATAATTCAGTTAAGATAAATGATAAACTTTTTCTGCAAGACACTGTTTTTGGATGGATCCCAACTGGGGCGCTAGAGGAGAACACGCAAACAAACAATATTACTATGTGCAATTTCGTTAGAGATTTCGATGAAATAAATGATAATTTAAAACAATTTTGGGAGCTTGAGTCTATAGACATTAAACATGATGATCCGAAAATATCGGAAACTGATCAAGCACAACAAATATTCGATAAAACTGTCAAATTTGTAGGCGATCGTTATGAAGTTCAGTTACCGTGGAAAAAAGACTGGAAGGATTTAAATGATAATTTTAATGTTGCGAAACAGCGTTTGGAGGGTCTAAAAAGAAAATTTTATCGAAACCCAGAGCTTTTTCGATAATATTCTGAAATAATCACGGAATATTTAAAGCAAGGAATTATAGAGCAGGTGCAAGAAAATGAACCTGTTTTAGACAGGGCAGTTTATTATTTGCCCCATCATGCGGTCTGTAAAGAAGATAAACTTACTACAAAGGTCCGAATCGTCTTCGATGCCAGCTCTCACGATAACAATGATTTGTCCCTTAATGATTGTTTATGGCCCGGCACCAACTTAAATCCACTTCTATTTGATATTTTAATCCACTTCAGATTATACGAAATTGCCTTTTCTTCTGATATCGAGAAGGCGTTCCTTCAAATCTCACTAGCTGAAAAAGATCGGGATTCTGTCCGTTTTCTGTGGTATGATGATGGTTTAAAATCTTTCAAGGTCTTCAGATTCAAACGTGTTATTTTTGGAGTCAATGCCTCACCATTCCTCCTATCTGCTACCATAAAGGAGCACATCAAGCGGTTTACGAACCTACCCCCAAGAACTGTTCACCTACTCGATAAATATATTTATGTGGACGATTTTATATCTGGCGAAGATACGCTGCAAGAAGCTCTTGATGTTTCCCTGAATGCTAACAAAATAATGTCTGAAGCAGGAATGATTCTTCGAAAATGGATAACCAATGATGAAGCGTTACTGAAGTGCTGGCAAAAGGAAGGTTTAAATATTCAAACAGAACATGCTGCAATAAGCCTAGGAAGCAATCTAAGCAAGGTATTAGGAATGTCCTGGAAAACAGAAGAAGATTGTCTGACATTCGAAGTCAAAAGTTTAATAGAATTCTTGTCATCGCAAAAAAGCTCAAAACGTCTACTATTGCAAGCAGTTGGTAAAATCTTCGATCCGTTAGGCATGCTGACGCCATTCACCATTAGAATAAAATGCCTGTTCCAAGAACTATGGCTAAAGAAGACAGCATGGGATGAACAGTTACCAACTAATGTGCACGAAAAATGGTTAAAGTGGCTCGAAGAACTTCCAAATTTAGCAGAATTAAAAATTCCGAGGAAAATTCTTGGTAGCTTGAATCAAGTAATAGCTGTAGACATACATGCCTTTTCTGATGCTAGTAAAATAGCGTATGGATCTGCAATTTATCTGAGAATAAAAAGAGAGAGTGGTGTGGAAGTCAATCTCGTGACTTCAAAGAGTCGTGTTGCACCGATAAAGGAGATAACTCTGCCTCGGCTAGAACTTCTCGGAGCCTTACTAAGTGCAAGACTGACCAATAAAGTAAAACCCATCCTAGATCAAAAAATCACATCGAAAGTGTACTATTGGACGGATTCCAAAATAACCTTATTCTGGATCAAAGGATCATCAAAGCGATGGAAACAGTTTGTGGCTAACCGTGTCATAGAGATTAATGCACTTTCAGATTCGAACTCTTGGTATCACTGCTCTAGCAAGGACAATCCTGCCGATCTCTTGACCAGAGGTGCGAGTGTTAATTCCCTTGTAGAGAATCCAATGTGGTTTAGGGGACCAAAATTCCTAGCAGCTGATGACTTAGTGACTGAGCAAGAAACTATTTCTGTGCCAGAAACAGATTACATTCCAGAGACTAAATCAAAATATAAAGATAACTGTAATGATTTCAATTCTAATATTTCTCTTTCTCTTTTCAGGAATTCTGAAGAAGCAAATTTTTTTCTCAACATAAGTGGTAAATACTATAGTATTCTTCGCATACTGGCATATGTTTATAGGTTTTTTCACAATTGCAAATGTAAGTTAGCAGATCGGCGCAGAGGCAGCCTCACAACCCCAGAAATAAAAAATTCAGAAGTTTGTCTAATTAGATTAGTACAAAATGCAGAATTTCAGGAAGAGATTAAGGGTTTAAAACGGGAATCAAGGGTTCCCCCTTCCAGTAAAATTAAATGTTTATCCCCCTTTTTGGATCAAGATAATATCTTAAGAGTTGGCGGTAGGTTGGAAAATTCAGATTTAAACTTTGATAAGAAGCATCAAATCATTTTCCCGAAGGGCCATAAGCTCACAAAACTCATATTTTAGCATTTTCACAGGAAGTATTTTCATATTGGTCCCCAAACTTTAATCCATTACGTACGAATGCGGTTTTGGCCCGTAAGTGGAAAAAATTTAGCGCGAAAAGTAGTGCATGATTGCGTTGTCTGTTTTAGAAACAACCCAGTTACTGCTAAACAAATCATGGGTGACCTCCCATCAAAAAGAGTAACTCCAAACTTTACGTTTAACCATACAGGAGCCGATTTTTGCGGCCCTTTTGAGATTAAATATAAAAATCAAAGAAAAGGGATTTTTCATAAGGTTTATGTCGCGATTTTCGTTTGCTTAGTAACAAAGGCTATTCATTTAGAAATAGTAACGGATCTAACTTCTGATGCGTTTATCGCCGCACTTAAACGCTTTGTTTCAAGGCGAGGAAAATGCGCTTCTATTATGACAGACAATGCTACGAATTTTAGGGGTGCTAAATCAGAATTGCACAAACTTCATGAGTTAGTTCGTAGACCGGATGAAAAATTAGCTAATTACCTTACTTCAGAAGCTATTGAATGGAAGTTCATTCCTCCTAGATCACCCAACTTCGGTGGTTTATGGGAGGCTGGTGTAAAATCTTTCAAGTATTATCTTAAACGAACATTAAAAGGTGCTAGATTGACTATGGAAGAATTCCAAACAGTCACCACCCAAATCGAAGGGGTACTAAATTCGCGTCCATTAACTCCGTTATCGACCGATATAAATGATTTTAATGCATTGACACCAGGCCATTTCCTAATTGGTCGGCCTATCAATGCCATTCCCGAACCTCAGTTGATTGATATCACAGAATCGAGATTATCTAGGTGGCAGAGAATCACCAAATTCGTCCAATTAATTTGGAGAAATTGGCAATTAAATTACTTGAGTCACCTCCAAAATCGTTCAAAATGGCAGGTAAAGGGGGAAAACATCAACCCAGGGGCGATGGTAGTCATAAAGGAGGACAATTTACCTCCCTGTAAGTGGATGCTAGGACGAATCTTAGAGGTTATACCAGGAAAGGATGGTAATGTTAGGGTTGCAAAGGTTAAAACAGCCTCAAATATCTTTCTTAGATCCATATCTAGATTGTGTGTCTTGCCCATTAATGAAACCTAATGTACATACCTTTTCTCATTGTCTACTTATTTTAAAGTGCACCTAAGATTTACATGTTATTTTACATTCAACTTTTCTTAAGAATACATCGAACTATTTTTAGAAAATAGCTTAATTTTGTAACAAAGAATTTAATTTTATTGTATTGTATAGTCCTTGTTATTGCAACTTATTATTATTGTATTTGTATTGTAATATTATTTTATGGTATTGGTATTTTATTTAGTTCTTGTATTTATAGTGTATTTTTAATATTTTGAATGTTCTACGCACATTGCAACGCGGGGCGGCATGTTCGGACCTTGTGCGCATGCCGAACGAGCTCCGTAGCTTTGCGGTCATGTGACCCAGTTCAGTTCTTTTAGCTGCCATTGCGGCACGTTGTGTATTCGAGCGGGTCTTATCCCCAAGTATATAGTTGTTCTTTAGCTGGATTGCGGCACGTTGTGTATTCGAGCGGGTCTTATCCCCAAGTATAGAGTATGTTGTGCTTTTAGCTGCCATCGTGGCACATTATGTTATAGCGGGTCTTATCCCCCATTATTCTGTTTCTTATAGCGGGAGTATTCCCCAAAAATATGTTTGACGAACGTCACTTGTTCTAACAGCGGGTTATTACCCCAAAGTCACTTCATCTTTCTATATGTTCTTCAGTGTTCGTGTTTGTAACATTTGTGTGCTGTGTGTTATAAAAAATGTGAAAAAGAAACCTATTCGTCTTCATTCCTAAAGTTACACACAGTATTCACATACACTTTCCACGTGCTCATTAAAAGCTACAAACTTAACAGTAATTATTTATTTATTTTTTTTATTGAACAGCAAATGTTACAGATTATTTTCTTTAAATAAAGAATTTAAAAAAAACTATCGGGTTTTCTTTTTGTCATGTTATCGATTTGCATATATTTCATTTAATTTGGCTACTATGACGCAAACAAAACATTTAGATAAATTTTACTAATGATTTTTGGATAGCTTGACACAAAAGATAACTCAATTGATTGAAATAAACCATTTCAATGTATGATGTGGTCTGAGTGAACAGTGTACTGGAAAATTTAAAAATATCGTTTGGATGTGAAAATATATTTAACCCTCTGTCTACCAGAAGGGTCCAATGGACCCGGCATGTACATTCAAAATATTTATTCAAACCAGAAATTTCTTCAAAACAAACTAAATGTATAAATCAGACAATAATAAGTTAAATAAACAAATTAAATAGTTTTAAGTAAAAATTTTGGTGTAGAATGTTTTTATAAAACTTGAGTAAAATTTCCGGTAGTTCTAGGGTTAAAAAGACAAACCAAAAATAATTTTTATCGAATTTTAAAACAAACCTTCCAAAGTCCTATAAATTCGCCACTCAGATTTTCATATCATTTCATTTAAAACCCATAATTTGAATTTATCAGAGACCTGAATGAAAAAGCATTAGTGAATAAATTGTATATATATCAATTGATGTTGAAATTACTGTTTGCACTTTTGAATATAAATAGAACAAGTAATATAAAAATTTTGTTTTTAAAGTCAATTCCTACTTAGGCCATCAAAGAAAAATTTAATATAATCAAGCTAATATGAGTTTTTGTTGCATTAAAATATCTCAATTTGTTGATTTTCTATAAGCAAGTAGGTTTACAATGGAACTCTATGGGAATTTGGCGAAATATTACAGATATCGCCAAGTTGGCGTCACTTTTGGCGACTCATTTTGGCCGCCAAATTTGGCGATATATCGCCAAGTTGGCGACAAACTTGGCGGTATTTGGCGACAGAACAGGGTCCCCCCCCCCCTATGGTAACCCTTATTGAAAATACTTTCATTGAAATTCAATAACCAATGGCGGCCATTTTGTTTCCCATGCAAAACTAAAATTAATTAATTAAAATTTAATTAATTAATTAATATTTGAAAAAACTTTTTTAACATCAATTGTCATCCAGTACAAGTTTAAAAAAAATTATTTCAACCTGATAGGATGAATAATGAGTATTTTATTAACGATTGAAAATTTGTACAAGATAAATATATAAATATATAAATAAATATAGGGAGAGTGTGAGATAATAGTAGGAATTGAAAAAAGAAAATGAGTCAAATGATGATATATTTTTCTATTAATTAATAGCATAGCCTTACCCAAATTTTTATATCATCATTTTTAATACCCATATTTAAAATTTTTACAGCCATAAGGTAAAGTGCTGCGTCACAAACGTTTAACCCGTTGAGGGTTTTTGTACCGATTTTAATTACTAATAAAAATTCTAAATGAAAAATCCATGTTTCCCATTTTTTGGTTCTTCTATCTTTACAAGAGGGAGTTAGTTGGATTCGGAAAATTTTCGACTTCCGGTTTCCAATGGATTTATACGTTATAGAAAATCCTGAACAGGATTTAATGTTTTTTAGAAAATGTCTGTCTGTCACTCTGTCTGTGAGTCTGGCAGTATGAGGCAAAAATTTTGTGGGCGCTCTATCTCAATAACTAAGACACGAAATTTCTCAAACCTATAGATTCAGTTAGACCTTGATATAAACTGTTGCTAATTAGTGTTTGGTGTATATCGTCCAACAGGTGGCGTTGCCATGCTGATTTTTTTCACGATTTCAGCAATAACTCAGTCAAGAATTGTTGTACGGAATTTAATAAAACTTTAGATTCAGTTAGACCTTGATATAAACTAGCTTGATTAGTTTTTGGTGTATATCGCCCAACAGCCCGATCTTCTGTGCTGCTTTCTGTACGATTTCTGAATAATTAATAGCTATATCTCAAGAACTAATGCACTGATTTTCATTAAATTTCATATTCAGTTGATGTAGCTGTTACTGATTAGCTTTTGGTGTAAATCGCACAACAGGTGGCGCTGCTATGCTGAATTTTTCACAATTTATGCAAAAGCTATATCTCAAAAACTAATTCACGGAATTTTATCAAACTTAGTATTCTGTTACATTTTCACGTAAATAGATTTTTATTAGACTTGGATGTATATTGAAGAACAGGTGTTGATTTTGATACTTTGTGTTAGAATTTTGGTTGCGGACATCTAAGAAATCGGGTTCCGAAATTTAATTTTAGCACCTAGATAGCGAATTTTGAATTATTAACATGTATGAGATAGAATAAAGTTTTGGAATTGCCACATCAGTATAGTTATATTCTTACAAAAATAAAGTGATCATCTAGCTAAGAAATGAAGCCGTTTTTAAAAAAGAACATTTATCCATACTTTTATTTTTAGGATATTGTACAATAATCAATACTTAATCATACTTACATCAATACTTAAAAGGCAGATTTTTTTTAATGTATTCTAGTATTAACTTTCATAAAATAATAGCGAGATTTTCTTTTCTAAAAGACTGAAATTTAAAAAAAATGTTACCTCTTTTATTATGTTTAATTTGTCTGTAACATTGTTTTAATTTTCCTTTATTGAATATTAATAAATATAAAATAACGTCTGCAGTAAAAATCAATCCAAATGAAACTAGTATGCTGTGGCCATCACAAAACTTTCTTCTATCTCACACTTGTCAATACTTCAAAGTTCATTATCACAGTGCATCTATGCTCATCATGAGGATTCTAAAAAGATGAAATTCCGTACATTAGTTCTTGACATATTACTGTCCCTGAAATCGTGTAAATCCATAAAAATGCAGCATAGCAGCGCCACATATTGGGTTATTTACACCAGAACCTAATTATCAGCAACTTATGTCAATGTCTAACTGAATATGAAGTTTCGGGAAAATCCGTAAATTAGTTCTTGAGACAGAGCTATTGCGCAAATCATGACAAATGCAGCATAACAGCGCCCCCTGTTGAGCGATTTACACAACCACATAATCAGCATCAACATTTATCAAGGTGTACTTGAATCTGAAGTTTGATGAAAATTCGTGCATTAGTTCTTGACATAGAGCTATTGAGGAAATAGGGCAAAATGCAGCACAGACGCGCCACCTATTGGGCGATATTCACCAACACGTAGTCAGCATCATTTCATATCAAAGAGTAACTGAATCTGAAGTTTGATGAAAATGTGTCCATTAGTTCTTGAGAGAGAGTTATTGCAGAAATCATGAAAAATGTTGTATAGCAGCGCCACCTGTTGAGCTATTTACACCAAAATAAACAAAATGTCAATTCATATCGAGGAATAACTGATTCTGAAGTTTTCTGAAAATTGTTGCATTAGTTCTTGAGATACAGTTATAATGGAAATTTTGAAAAGTGCAGCATAGCAGCGCCACCTGTGGAGAGATTTACACCAAAATGTACAAAACATCAATTCATGTCAAGGACTAACTGAATCTGAAGTTTGATGAAAATCCGTGAATTAGTTCTGGAGATTGAGCTATTGCGGAAATCGTGAAAAAGGCTGCATAGCAGCGCCACCTGTTGAGAGATTTACACCAAAAACTAATCAGCACCAATTTATATCAGCGACTAACTGAATATAAGTTTTTATTAAATTCCAAGCATTAGTTCTTGAGATAGAGCGCCCACAAAATTTGTGTCACATGCAGACAGACGGACAGACTCACAGAGTAACAGATTCACAGACTCACAGGCAGACATTTTGTAAAAACATGTTTTTCGAGTTATCTGACCCCTACAACGTGTAAATATGTCGAAAACCGAAAGTCGAAAATTCGAATCCAAAAATTTACTTCTTGTAAAGATAGAAGAAAGTAAAAAAGGTTATTCATAATACATAAAACATAGACAGCAGAACGAAATTAGAAACTAAAACAAAGGTAAGAAGTAACGTAAAAAATACATCACATTTTAAAAACTAGTATGTTGTGGTCATCACAAAACTTTCTTCTATATAAATCACGTCAATTAAATCCTTTAAATAGTACAAGAAATAACAAAGATTTAGCACCAATTCATATCAAAGTATATCTGAATTTGAAGTTGGATGAAAATTCGTGCATTAGTTCTTGAGATAGAGCTATAGCGGAAATTCTGAAAAAATGTAGCATAGCAGCGCCACCTGTTGAGCGATTTACACTAAAAGTAAACAGCACTAAACTATACTAAGGTATAAGAGATCTGAAGTTTGTTGAAAATCCAAGCATTAGTTCTTGAGAAAAAGCTATTGCGGAAATCGCAAAAAATACGCACCGCCACCTGTGGAGCGATTTACACCAAAAATCAAACAGCACTAATTTATACGTCAATTCATGTCAAGGACTAACTAAATCTGAAGTTTGATGAAAATCCGTGCAATAGTTCTTAAAATACAGCTCTTGTGGAAATCGTGAAAAATACAGCGCACCACGCCACGTATTGGGCGATTTACACCAAAAATTAAACAGCACTAATTTATATCAGGGACTAACTGAATCTGAAGTTTGATGAAAATTCGTGCATTTTTTCTTGAGTTAGAGCTATTGCAATAATCATGAACAATGCAGCATACCAGCGCCACCTGTTGGGCGATTTTCACAAAAAAGTAATCAGCACCAAACTATATCTTGGACTAACTGAATCTGAAGTTTTATCAAAATCCGTGCAGTAGTTCTTGAGATATAGCTATTGCAGAAATCGTGAAAAATGCCGCATAGCAGCGCCACCTGTTGGGCGATTTTCACCAAAAACTAATCAGGTCCAGTTTATATCAAGGTCTAACTAAATATGAAGTTTTGTGAAATTCCGTGCATTATTTCTTAAGATAGAGCGCCCACAAAATTTTTGTCACATACAGACTCACAGACAGAGTGACAGACAGACTCACAGACAGACATTTTCTAAAAACCATCAAATCGTGTTCTGGGCATTCTAAAACGTATAAATCCGTCGAAAACCGGAAGTCGAAATTTTTCACGAATCCAATACTTTCTTCTTGTAAAGATAGAAGAAAGTAAAAATAAACTGATTTTATTCAGATTAAAAAAAATATGATGATATAATACAAATAAATGATGATATCAAGCAATTTAAATCCGGTTTTAAATAAAGCTCATTTAACTTGTACATGCATGATATTTGTTTGCTGTTTTATTATTATTATTTTTTTAATTTCTAAAAACTATGAAGACAGGATATGCAACGCTCCGTTTTTAAACTGAAAGTAAACAAAGGATCCTATGAGCCAGCGCGCCGTGCTAGGGAATTTCGCGGGTGCATTTGTGATATGAGCCATTGTGAGGGGCGCGATATAGACAAGGTGAAATCTTACAGTTCCTTTTTGCAGGTTTCTATATCTAAGCTTCTTGAAGACAGCTTATAGTAGGAGAGCTGTTGAACATTTTTGAGTAGGTATTTGAGGCATCCTGAAAATTTGTGCAACACTTCTTTTGTAATGCCTGAATACAAAATCGAATGTCTGGCTGAAGGATCGTGGCCCAAAACTGTGACAGACACGTGTCAAGTGCCATTTTTTGACTTCCCAAAAAACGTATTTGAGTAGTCAAAAAATGGCACTTGACACGTGTCTGGCACAGTTTTTGGGCCGACTAAAGTGTCTGTCGTTTTAAAAATATTTTTTTCTAAGTATAAATATTATTGTGTCTCAATCTCAGCGTGCCTCAAATACCTTTTTTGGGTAGTCAAAAAATGGCACTTGACACGTGTCTGGCACAGTTTTTGGGCCACGATCCTTCAGTCAGACATTCGGTTTTGTATTCAGACATTACAAAAGAAGTGTTGCACAAATTTTCAGGGTGCCTCAAATACCTTCCCTAAAATGTTTAACAGCTCTTGGACTAACGGAATAAACATTAAGGGGGGAAAAAAAGTATTGGACTACAAATATATTAAACTATTACTTCTTTATTTTTCCGGTAGCTAAGTTTTCTTATTAAAAAGATTCTTCTAACGAGAAAAGGATTCATAAAATTATAATGTCATAACTAATATAGATAAAATTAGGTTTAGTTACACTTGTGGATAAAATTATTATTACTAATATTAAATTTTAATCATCCATTTAATTGTTTATCAGATAATTCTTGCTTATATTTTTAAATTACTATACGTAATTTTTTTAAATTCTTATAAAAAATTTATAAAGTGCAACAGATTTTTTTAATTTTTGTAAGTTTTTAAGTTTTAAATAACTAATAATTATTAAAAAGGTAAAAAAAAAAATGACATAAACATACAAATAAGTACTAGTATAATTTGTTTTATTTTTTATTTAAAAAATATCATAAAATTAACCGAAAATTGCTATTTATATAAAACAAATTAAATTTAAAACTTATTAAACACAAATAAAGTTTATGTATTCTATAATAAATATAATAATTTTATACCGTAACTAGAAAATAACTTTTATGAAAAAACATAAATATTTAAAAAAATTGTATGTATAAAAAGAGAAACAATGCAGAAAATTTCTGAACAGCGTTAATAATTCGTAAATTAAAACTGCGTAACTCGTGAATTTTTAATGAAATCAGCGTAAGATTAGTCTGCTGCCTTTGACAATACATTAAAAACATTATTAAAAAGATTGTCGTAATTGAACTATTGTTATCTGAATTATGACAATTTTTCCAACACAGTTGTATAAAATAATCACTTTCAAGGGAAAAAAAAATAACTTAGTTTTTTAAAGTTTGTAAGAAATATAAATGTTTAAAAAGCAGGGTTTTTATGCTTCAAGGACATAGACCAGAATTTTTGTAAAGAAATATTTGCCTTATTTATTGAATTTTTTTTTTTTTTTTTTTTTATCTTCAGATATTGTGACCAGTTCTTTACGAAATTTCTGGTATTAAAACACTTAAAATCCCCGGAATCCTTTGATGCGTACGAACCTTTAAAACCTGCAGGTTAATAAAGTTTACCTTCTATTAAAAAGAAAACCAGTAAGTATTTAAATTTAAATTTTGATCGAGAATCACGATTTAACCCCTTATTTCTCGCACCCGTGACTTTCACGGACAGTGTAGGCTATTTTATTTCCACCATCTTTTTAATATAGTGTAATTAGCCATATTCTCGTATCATTTTATCTGCCATTAAATAAACCGAATACTTCTACTTCGAAAACGTGGTGGCAATGAAATAATCAGAAATTAAAAAGTTTAGAAAAGTAAACGTGTTCTAAAAATATGTCAATACAAAAATGTTTTTAACCCATTAAAGTCGGTTGGCAAGAAAACTTGCCTTGTAAGAAGGACAAACCATTTAAATTTGAATGCCAGTATTTTAGTTTGAAAATTTTCTCATTATCTAATATCAAATTTTTAGCGATTAAATAACTCAAAATTACAATGTGAAAAAAATTGGTATCGATGAATTAAAAGAAGAGTAAAAGAGACTCATCGTTAATGGGTTAACTTACACCAAGGGTGGTCAACTGTGGTACGCTAGATACCAGTAAAATTTTATAGTAATCATTGCCTTATCTAATCATCGAATCTCTGCGATTCAAGTAGTAGCGATTCAGTAACTATTTCTTAAAAAAAAAAAAAAAAAAAAAATAGTGGTGTGTAGCATGCCACAGTTGGCCACATCTGACTAACACAGGTACAGAGTTGACAGCTTTTTTTATTTATAAAATTAGAATTCACACCGAAAATTTCAAACGTAGGATTGTCATTTTATGTAATTACGAAATGTATGTCATTAAATAAATAAAAAAAATTATGGAACTTCTGAATAAAGGAAGGAAGTCAAACTGGCAACTCTACACAGAACTATTTTCCATTTACAAAATAGACATCGTAATGTACAATCCGTATAAAAATAAAAAATAAAACAAAATTGAGCAAGTGCTTTTATCAGCTGATCGTTTACGTTAAAATCACACCAAAGCTGTCATTACATTCGGAATAATGTTTCCGTTAAGAACGCAGTTTTTTAACGTTTTCAGGGGCAAGAAATTGCATTTCTGAATTGTTGAGTTTACACCAGAATTTTCGAAAATTTTTATTTAGTAATGCAATTTTATATCTTTTTTCCACAAAAGTTATAAAAGTAAAATTTCACTAAAAGTTTCAGGTTCAAGTCTTGATTAAAATTAGGTGGGATATAACATATCCCACCGCCCCTTCAGGGGTTAAATATGAGTTATCTAGGTAGATATTAAAACTTGCGCCAACTTCAATTTTTCAAGTGATAACACCCACTATTCATACTTTTTTTGCGCTCCTGCGATCAAACTTGTACAGAGAAGTATTTAGGTTCTCCATTTTGTTTAATCCCTTGGGTACGGATTTATTTCAGGGCTGTCACTGGCGTTTTTTTTTTTTTTTCTAGCTCGCACTACTTTTTCAAAACAAAAATCTTTCATATACACTTTTACAGTATGCGCAAGAGAAAAATACTACAAAAATATTTTCCTTTAAATAGTGGTATAAATAGAATATAAAAATAAACGCCAGTGGCCAAATGCATGACGAGTCTCAGTCGTCAAATGTACACAAGGGGTTAATGAGTCAGAAGAGGTCGAAATTTCAGGAAGCTAAAGTTAAATTAACATGATAAAATTCAATTTCTATTTTCACCAAAGGCATCCTATTTAAATTTTTTATTTTTAGTCAGATACCCTAAATTGACCCAAGTATATTCAAGGCATTTTTTTTATAAGGGAAATCTTAATACTCAAAATTAATGATAAAAAATAATGGTAAAAGGTGGCAGCTATACAAATATTTATCATTTGCAGTTAAAAAATAGCACTCAATGTAGAAAAAAGAGAAAAAATGCATCTACTTTTATTTGGAGACCATTTATTATAGAATACTATCAAAGATATCGTTAAATTCGGAATATTGTTTTCTTTCAGAATGTAAATGTAATTTTTGAAGCATGGGTCATCTTCCTATTAAACATTACACGAAGTTTTTTAAGTGTTAACGACATTTATTGACACTTTATTTGAATTCGATTGATCAAATTAGCGTGGAAAAGATTATATTTTCTATATTTCGTTTAAACATTTAGATAGAAGACGCCAAAAGTTTAGGACATTAATATTAAATTTACGTGATAAAATCTAACTTGGATTTTTCACCTAGATCATCTGATTTAAAATTTTTTTTTCATTGAAGAAACACAAACATGTTCAAGGCAAAAGTTATTACTCAATATAAGCGTTAGTAAGTAAGGGTAAAAGTTGATAGTTATGTAAATGCGAGTATAATCGTGACTGGTCAACAATATGTTAGTTTGAATATCTCATTCAAGAAGTACACAGTAATTTATAATTTTACAACGATTATGCACTGATTTATGTCGTTTTATGGAAATGTGCTACAGTTGTTAATTTTCTAATATTTGTTCTACTTTTTAAATAATTTTTACAAAATTAAAAACATTATATTCGAGTATTCTGTAACAGTAATTATGAGAAGGTGACTAGTTGGACATTAGAATGAAGTCTACAAAATAATATTTTAACTTTTTATTACATCGATCCTCTTATATGTCTAAGAATTTATTAACTAATATCAAATAGTAACAAAATTTCAATCATAAAGTATTTGAGATGAAATTCTGAGAATTATAATCTTCAATTCGAAAAATATTGCATTTATTAGAGGTTAGTTGCAGGAATAAAGTAGGATTAAGATTATTTCTTGCATCATTGACCTTATTTTCAATACTTTGCTGTCGACATTCTGACAAATCCTTAATTTGAAGAAGAGAAACCGTAAGATTACGCTTAGTGCAATTCAGATTGAAAGTATTGCAGAAGAATATTTTGGAGAATATTTGAATTTAAAAGTATATATAAGAAATGTTTAAATATTCTAGAAATATTCATCTTGAAACATATCCAAAACATTTTCAATATTTATTGCTGTCTCTAAGAAAACAGTGAGAAATAAAGTACATTGTACTTTTATATTGTAGGGAAAGACGGAGTACGATGAAACAAGGGATACAGTGAAACATTACTTGTGAAATCAGGAAAATATGTTAGAGAAAGTTGTAGTTTATATACCGTAGGTACCATGCAGGGATGAGATTTCCGCTTTTTTCCACACCAGTATTATGTTAGAGAAAATGTTATTTTATTTAATCGGAACATTTCTGCGATTTAAAAGAACAACATTTTCTCTAATAAAATAGTGGTATGTAAAAAATCTGGTGGTATCCCTGGTACCATGTCAAACTATCCAATATGAAAAAAAAATTGTTGCCAATGGGTTACTGTTTTTAAATTCAGATTTCTTGATTGGCACCACCTTTCTGAAATGGTAAAATTCCCCCTAATTAATATGCTATTAAACATGGCGCATTTCAGTTTTTCAAAAAAGTGATGCCAATCAAGAAATGTGAATTTAAAAAAAGTAGTCCACTGGCAACACTGTTTTCATATTGGATAGTCTGTCATGTAACCGACGATATATGTTATACAACTGTATGTTCCAGTTACTCATTTGATTTGGATACATTCACACTTGTACAACAGTAGCAATAGAAGATTACTTGTTCATCACCGTTGAAAGTAATTTTCTTTACTAAATCGATATAATTTTGTTTCTTTTTCCTTGTTGTTATATATGATAAGTTTTTTTCTGTACATTGTTATGTTTGATTTGTCGTCTTCATAATTTCAAAACCAAAATAAAAATAAATAAATATTAGAAGTTTGTAAATATTTTTTACTTTGTAGCCTCAATGCACAATGAAACACTTGCAGACGGGGTACAGTGAAACATGTTTCATTGTTCCCCGGGTGAATGTATTTACTTGAAGTAATATATCACTGGTAATTGTAACGGATTAATCCCATGGAGTCACATTTTACAGAGGGTGAATGAGAAATAAGATTTTTAAGTATTATTGTAATATACAGTTCATAGCAAAGTAATACGACAGAAATCTTTTAAAGTATCTCCGAAATAGTTCTTTTCGAAAAATGCTACACACAGTACTCAAAATGTAAGTTTCAAAACACTCAAGGAATACAACGAAATCCATAGAAAACTACGAAAAATATTCATTTGGCAGGATGAAATACATCAATTACATTTTCTTGATTGATCTTGAAATAATATTTATTTTGTACAATGAGAAAATAAATTCACTGTGAAAAAATAAATTGAAATTTATTACACAGGGTGTTCGGGCTATAAGTATCCAAAAGTTATGGCTTATTATTACGTAACTACGCATTAGAATATAATAGACTTCACCTTCGTGGATTGCAACCCCCTCCGAGATTTTAAAACATTGAACAAAACAAAAAACTGAAACTGTTTATGAGTGGAAAAAGCGTATCATAGAAGCAAATTGTCTATGAGCTCCTGGTATGCAACGAAACATTTGGGGAGAACTGGATTACCGTTTAGACGTTTGTCGTGCAACCAAAGGTGCACCCATCGAAATCTATTGATATTAAAACTTTGTGAGATGCTTGTCGGAGTTTCCTCTTAGTCCGCATAACTTTGAAGAAATCCTTTGCTATTTATATGCTGCCACCACCGATATGATTACGTGATATCGGTCGCGCTCTGAGAGGATTGTTTAAATGAAAACCAACTCTTGCAATAACTAAATTAATAGTTTATTTACACACTAATTACAAAACACAAAACACTATTTTACACTTAAAAACTCGGATGTAGGTGATCCGGTTCAACATTAAATTAAATACAGTAAATGCTGGCTGTGTACTGTTAAACTACATTAAATCACTCTCACTCAACACTCGTTAAATTAGCTTTAACGGAGATTACTCTTAACATCCCAACACATGGGCTCTAAGGTCGGCGAGCTTCACTCAACCCTACGCTCTATCTAAGAGATACACACCGGAACAACTTCCTACTTTGCGCGCCAGCCGTCAATTAACTCTCTCCGAGCAGAAGCGACTCTCCCTAGCAACCCTCTGCTTTTCTCAACTCCTCCTCTTCCCCCCAACCTAAATCCCGTCTTTTTATTCTGACCACATTCTCAGCTATTTTTCTCGTTCGGGCAATTCTTTTGTCTGCCCATCTCCAGCAGACATTTCAAAAGATCGGGCAAACCCCTCTCCATCTATCCCTTTATCTCCTCATCAATGCTGTACAATTCACCGGCTCTTACCCAGTTTCAGATAAGGAAAGAATGTTACTTTGAAATTCTCAGCACACAGACCATACAATATATAATATAGTAAGACAAAATAATATAGGACCATAATTCTAATAGCAGATGTTTCTCAGAACCTGACAATGCTATTTTTGTTTAAATATTTAAAAAGAAAAATCTAATGGATAGTTCCGTAAAAATAAGCCATAACTTTTGGATACTTTTAGCAAATGTAGAGATCAACTTTTTTTATTTTGTTTCTTGTCACTCAAATGCTTATTTAGTTTATTCCACTCAGAACATATTTATCTATACTCTTTTCACGAATTATGTTACTGAACATATAACCAGTCACCCATAAAGATGAGAAAAGTGTAAGTTGTATTACAATTAGAAATATAGTAGTTATTTCATTTATTAATAAATAAGTAATAACACCATGACCCATTGGAAGTTACCTTCTATTGAATTGATTATTCTAGAAATTTATCGCAGTTACTGCGATTTAATTAAAATGTTTTCAGATGCTATGCAGGTTAAAAAAGTTTTAATGTCATTTTAACATATTACTAATTATGCAAAAGAATGCTTTTGCAGTGTATGGGAATTTTTATTGTTAAAAACACTTAATTTTTTTCCCCATTCAGTCTCAAAATTTGCAAAGTCACGTCAGAAATATCACAGGAAAAATTCATTAAATATGAAATGTTTGAAAAAAATCTTAAAAGTTCCATTTTTAAATCATTCTATTCAACAATATTTACCTTAAGTTTTGAGCTCCGACAAAAATTTATAAAATTAAAAATATAACTAGTTATCCACACTGGTATATCCAGAGAGATTTAATAATTGAAACTTCTGTACATTCATAATTAATTCTTTCGCGATTACAAATAATTATAACCGCAAAGTAAATCACAAATATATCTTGATATTGAATGAATTCATTCCTTCTATTTCCAAAATACTTTTACTTCATTAAGTAGCATTAAATCATTAAGAATAACAATTTAAAACAAAGATATTTCAAAATTTAATTTTTAAATGTCATTTTTAAAAACGTATAGCCCCCCCTCCATTGAAATTAACTGAAAATAAAGCGATGTAAATATTTTCATTACATAGGAAATGCAAAAAAGACCTCTTAAAAATTCATTTTTGTCTCATAAAAGCATTTTTAATTCATTCCATTGAACAAATATATTATAAAGTTCTAAGTTCCGAGCTCCGACTTTAATTTGTAAAAATATAAGTATAACCAGTCATCCATAGCGATATGGACAAATTACTTCCATATTTTAAAAAAGCAAAAACCACTTGACATATCTGAAATATATTTCTATTGAACTAATTTCTTCTTTATATTTTGCACACATCAATTTCATTAAATATAATTAAATCACGCTAGTGCGAGGTTTTTTTTTTTTTTTTTTTTTTTTTTAAGTGTATCATGAAAGAGCAAGCATTTAGAAAAAATGTATTTTAAAATGTAATTTTAAAAGTATTATTGTTTAAAAATGTGTAACGTCGCATCCCATTGAAAATGAATAACTGAGAATTCTTGTTTAAAAAATTCTTTTGAAAGATATATTAAATGAGAACTTCAAAGAGGACAATTTTAATATTGGAAATTCCACTCTGAGAAGCATCCTTAATTCATTTCATTGAAAACTTCTGTCGGTTATCATTTAATATTATTTGCAAAACTTAAAATGCAACTAAAAATCGATACCGGTGTGCAAATAGAGAAACTTATAATTTAATTTTTAGTCCAGGATTAAAAATATATTATAACAACTTTACATGTAATGACTTCTCACAAGAATTTTGAAGTTAAATTACTGAAAAAAAGAAATTTAATTTGGAGCAATGCTAATCATGCTGAATAAAATTGTGAATATAATAATTAATGAAAAAACTCATGAGAAAACTATATGTTTGATATTAGAGTTTTCTAATAATTTTATAACTTTTAAAGAAAATTAAAATGTGCCAATTTCAAATTATTCTACTTTTCAAGCTTTTGCAAAATTTGAAATAAATGTTTAATTTGATAGGATTGCTCCCGTGATATTCACGAGCAGTGTTGTTCATTCAGATTTTCTGATTCCTACAAGTTTTATAAAATAGTGCAATTGGCTTTATTCTGGCATCATTTTACTTGCCATTAAATAAGGTGATTATTTCTTTTACAAAAAAATGGTGGTAATAAGCAATCTGAATTTTTAAACTGTAATTTAACCACTTGAGGGGCGCCGTTTGCAGTATGCAAACGGTTAATTTTAATGCCAAAATTAACAGATGAGGCCAGAAATTTTTTAGTACACTTTCGATCTCATAATATACGTGAAATAAAGCTTTTAATTATTTTCAAATAAATTTGTTCTTAAATTGCGGTGTGAATTAAATATTTGAATATTTTTAGAGCAGAAATATTCTGCCCCTGAAAGGGTTAATGCGACCGTTAAACCCTTGAAGGGTGGTGATGCCGTGACGGTCACACATAATTTTAATCCCTAATTGTTACATTGGCACCGGAATTTTATAATGAAAATTTAGCCTTTTTTCAATAAGCAAAAACATACTTTTACTTCTTTACAAACACATGGCTGCCAACCTTTACGCTTTTTTGCTACCACTAAAATTTAATAGAGAATTTCATAATGTTTAATCGTGGGATTTCGACGATCAAATAAGGCAATATTTACTATAAAATTTTAGTGGTAAGAAGAAAGCGTAAAAGTTGGCAGCTATGCGAATAAATTTTCTTGTAAATACTGGTGGCATTAAATTATTTCAACATTTTACGTATACAAATGCCTTGCCCCTGAAAAGGTTAAGGGGTTCAAGGAAGACGATATTTGCCTTCCTTTGCAATTGAAGAGCTTTGTAGAAGAACATGTTATGATAGATTTTCTCATAAATTGTTTTATTTTATGTATGAAATTATTATGAGGTTTTATATCATATGAACCGTTCAGTGCACAAATCCATCAAATGAAAATGTTCCGTATGAACAGTTAAAGTTACTGTAACTATAAAAATATTGTATCTATATAATATTTTTTCTCTGGATATTTTGATTGAACTCATTAATTTTCTGTTAATCAAGGGTAACTTTTTATCACTGTGTAAATATATAGAAAATATTCACTGTTCCTTTGTTAAAAAAAAAAAAAAAAAAAAAAAAAAAAAAACGCCCATTAAAATGCAGTTAGTCGGGTTGTCTTCTGAACGTCTCATATGGTAAAACTCAAATAGTAAAATTCTACTTAGTATTGAATATATAAGATAGTATCTTTTAATATTTAATAATTTCATATTTAATAATTAAATGATGAAAATAATTTCTAATATTTATTAATTAAATGTTAATATTCTTTTCCAGGAGAGTTTAGTATCATATATTATCATTCAAACATATACTACAAAGAAGGTTTTAAATACATAACTAAATTACAATAAAAAACTTTCACTTCAATTTTCTCGAATTATAATTTTTATTACATAACTTTTTTTCCACTCATATAAGAATTCAATTTTTATTTCACTAGCTAATATTTATTTACAATCTTTTGCAATATTAGAAAATGAATTTTTCTGCATACGATTTATAAAGTTTTTCACATCAATAGTTTGAGAAAAAATATTTCTCCAAATTTCAGACACTCAGCTTTTTTATTAAATATCATCAAGATACTTCAGTGGAGAAAAAAATTATCTGTTTTATAATGCAGAAAAAAGTTAAGAGAAAAGTCTATTAAAATCTTCATATCTTTCAAAGTGTCATTGTTTAAAACGAAATATTTCATTACCCTTAAAAATTCAATAGCTGGGAATTCACAGGATGAGAAAAACATTTTGGAAGATTTTTTAAATATTAAATAAAGGAAATTATATTTAATGCATTCACTGTGTCCATTAATCATAAATCTCCTACCATAGATTATAAAACAAAAAGTATAACACGTCATGCATACCACTATGGGAAGAGATGTATGTTAATTGAACATTTGGTACTTATTTCGTTCATGATTAAACAAAAGAATAATCACTTTACATACCTCAGAATCTTGCTATTTGATTAAATTGTTCTGTAACTTCCACATATGTATCAATTTCATTCAATATCATTAATTACCCGCAGTGTGTAAAAATATTCAAGTGCTTTACAAAAGAGAAAGAAATAAGAACTAATGAAATTCAAAATTTAATATTAATAGTGTCATTTTAAAAAAGATGTAATTTCTCTTCTGATTGAAATTCAATATCTCAGAAATCTCGAAGAGAAAATAGCTTTTGGAGAATTCCTTAAATATAAAATCGAAAGAAGACCTTTTTAATGTTCATTTTCGTCGGTGAAAAAAATATTTCATTTATTCTATTCATAATAATTTTCTCAATTTTTTTTTTCAGTTGTAGAACAGAAAATTTAACACTTGAATCATGTCTATTTTCTGAAAGAGGCAAGGGTTTAATTTTCAGTCAATTACTTTTGCAGTAAAATTAATAACCAGGCTATATATCATAGGTATTTAATGTCAGAATTTCTTAATGAGTCATTAAACTTAAGTACAATAAAACAAGAAAGATTAAAATCATGCGTCAAGCATGGATTTCAAGACACTTTTCAACACATTCAGACTAATGTAACAAAACTTCACCGATTAATAACTTGAAATGCGATGTCTAGTTGAACCATTTGAATGCGCGTAACACATTTGAATACTTCCCATTTCAGCAGTTCCCATCTGCAGTCGAAAATTTTTCCGAATGCTTTGAGGAGCCATGCATGTGATCAGTGTTGCCAGATTGGGGACTTTTTTGTTCCCAGATTGTTGATTGTCATCGCTTTTTTGAAATAGAAATATTCCGCCTATTTAGAAATAGATTGAAATTCTGAAAAAAGAGGCAAATTATACTATTTAAAAAAAAAAGTGAGACAGTCAAATAATCCAAATTAAAAAAGACCCCAATCTGGCAACACTGATAGCGGGCTACTTTTTTCAAATTCAAATTTCTCTATTGGCAACACTTTTGAGAAATGGTAAAATTCCCCTGGTTTTCGCCTTAATTAATATGACATTAACCCTTGGGGAAGAGCGGCACGTATACGTGCCGTATGAAGCGCTCAAAATCCTTGTTTTTCCTCACCAGTAAAATTTTACTGTAAAATTTGCCTTGTTTAATCAGCGCATTTTCACCATTCAAGAAGACACAAATTTCTGCTTTTAAAAAACGGTGATAAAAGATTAAAAATTTCGTAAAAGGCTCCCGTCCAGAAGGGGTTAAATAAGACGAATTTTACTATTTCAAAAAAAGGTGATGTCAATCAAGAATTCTGATATTTAAAAAATAGCCCACTGGCAACATTGCATATGATATAGAGATTTGTATCTATAAGCTATATACACGCAGAAAATTAGTTCAGCTAGGATAGACGTACCACAATTGAGAATCCTCCTTCAGCGATTTCGGCTAATAAGGAGAATGACACGTGAATTAATTTTATGCAGCCATATATAAGAGGTATATTTATACACAACGAGTAACATGCAAAAAATTAGTTACATATTGAACCAAATACCGAAATTGTAAACGCACTTTCAGCAATTATTGCTTAAAGAATGTGATCCGACGTGTGAAACCGATATATTTTGTGTGCTTGTAAATGAACGATAAACGCTATTAATGCCCTATTCTATAGTAATCCTCTTGTAGTAAAATTCAGTGTCTTATATAACATTCAATACATTTGAAATAGCGTAATATCATTAAATACACTGCAAAAGGATTTCCATCATTGACAATAATGTAGCGGAATTCTTTTGAGAGCCCTGTAAATGAACTATAATTGTTACACACTTCATATTCAATATCAAACATCCCATAGTAACATCATTAACATATATCATTTGCATCATATAAAGAGTTAGAGCGTGGACAGATATACAGACAAACCGGCAAATCTAAATTTCTAATGCGAGGTGCAAATTTTACCTCATGATGCACATCGTAACTTTTAATACTCTTACTTAAATCGAAATTATGTACAGTGAACATATTTATTTGTCAATTGTTAGTATACATTTTGATTTAACAAAATTTTCCACTGCTTAAAACACCTGTTAATTGATACTTAGAGGGAATAGTAATTCATAAGAAAAGCTTTTTCAAAGTCCTCTAACTCTTAAAGTGCCAATACTAATTTTATCTCAAATTTAAATTATGAAGTAATTAAAAATCGATATGTTATTAAGTATGAAATGCAAAGAAGATTTTTCTTTATTCATTTTTGATCAATGAAAAATAAATTTCTAATTTTTCACCAATCTCCTACTAAATGTATAAAGCGGAAAAAAGTAAGCAATCGTACATGTGAGTATGATTAAAAAAGTAAATAAAATTATTTTTTTTTCTATTGTTGTCATACAAAATAATAAATTTGTTGCTTGACATAAATTTATTGCCAAGCAATAAATTTGGAATTTGGTAAGGAAGGAATTTGGTGAAACTGCTCTCTTCGCCATAATGAGTTAAAATAATAAGACATGATATTTTACAGATTCAGCTGGGGAATTCTTCGATGTTGCAACCAACGTCCGACCGAACCTTTGAATAAGAGATTTTGCATTGCATGCCGGTTTTTCTTCTAGAAATCGACATAAAGCGTGCAAAGAAGTTCTTTTCTTCATTGTTATCACCTGAGATAGAAGAGACCCTTTTGGCCAACGACGTACTACGCTTTGCCCCCCCCCCCCCACCGCTTCAGAAGAGCATCGGGTCACGTGACTCGCCAGTTTGAATCAGAACCTTCACTTGCTCGGCAGCTTAGCGTGTGGTATTTTTCTTCTGCCAATGGCAGGCAGAACGGGTTGAAGGTGCATTTTTGCAGGTTTTTAGAACAATACGAATTCTTTTCTATTTAATAAAGTTTGAAATGAGCTTGAAAACATCTACACGCAGGAAAAGGAGGTTCCCGTTGAAATTCTAACAAAAAGTTAAAAAAAAAAGATATGCAAAGAAAATACAATAATTTCTAGATTTTTTTTTTGGCGGTATATTGAGTTGGCGCTTTAACGGACGCATTACATTGAAATTCCTATTTGGCAGATTTTTTCATCGACACAACTGACGGTTAAACGGATTTTTCGCTATTTCTAGATGGCCCTAAATCGAGGTTTGACTGTATAATGCTATTTAACTAATCTATTTGTCTTATGGACTTATTTATGAAGAAATGTCTTGTTCAAAAAGAAATATATTTAATTAGTTCTAGTAAAATTAACCTCTATGACCGTATTAGGTATAACGAAATTAGAAAATGTAGGTATCCCACATAGCAATTTTAGTTTGCAGAAAATTTGCAGCAGTCTTGCTTTGCAAACCTGCAAAGTTGCAGCAAGTTCAGCATGACAAGACTGAAAGTTCATAGCAAGATTGTAGCAAGATAACGCAAACGCCGAACTCACCACACTTTGAACTTGCAGCTAACTTGTCGTGCAAGTTAAATTCTTGCCGTATTAAATCTATTGCAAAATAACGGCAAGCAGGTACTCAAAAACACAGCAAACATATTGTAAAGTAGCAATCTTGTGATGCCACACTATCTGTTTAACACATTCGAAGAATGCAACAAACCTGAACAGGTCTACTGACGCATACGCACCGTCAAAACGTGCATGCATCGTTTTAATCACCATTGCCAGGTAAGGGTAATATTGGTGCTGTTAAATAAGTCTTTTTATGGTATTTGATTAGTATAGCGCTTAAAAAAAGCGGTGCCACCCAAATAAAATTTGTGTAAGAGATGCAGTTCTTAAAGGGTTAAAAATCTTAGACTCGAATGGGGTTAGATGCAAAAATAAATAAATAAATAAATATAAAAAGATATTTTAGAAAAACCCAATAATATTAAGAAAAATTCATTTAAAAATTAAAATTTTCAATATAAATTTAAAATGGCCGAAGACGTAAACATAATTTAGTATATTAACATGACCTTTTAATTTGTAAGAATTGTTATATGAAATAAGTTGTAGATTATAGATAAAATGTTACTTTACAAAAAATAACTACATTTGAAGAGTTAAAATAATAAATACCTTTTTCTGTGTTCTTTAACTTAACCAATCAATGAAAATGATTCCATAACAGTAATAATGATTTGTGTGTCTTGCCTTTGAGAAACACCCAATTTTTGCCATTTCTGCGCATGTGCCGAATGTCTATTCTCTCAACAGAGGGATTTTTTGCTTTCGTCACTTTCCTGAATCAGTCTTGCATGAGTTTCACAAAAATCACTCATGTAAGTTGGTGATGGTATACCTTACGAGATATTTGCTGCAAATTTCTCAAGTCAAATTTGTCACGGCAAGGTAATACAGTAAAACCACAAAATAACGGACATCTCGGAAGCGCAGAAACTGTCCGCTATTCGGCAAACCTCAGAAATTCAAAAATTGCTTTGAAATGCTTAATTTATTAATTGACTTTTATATGTCCTAAAACCTCTATTATATGATTAATCAGAAATTAAAATTACTTTTTAAGCCATAAAACGGAAATAAAATTGTGCATGCATTTATCCACTGTTTATCACATTCTTACGAAAAAAAAATCTGTTCCAAAAGTTTGCTTTTGCTTGCGATTACATGTAATGTGTTTTTCAATGTGAAGTTTTAACTCTGTCACCAGTTTCAATTCCTTTTTTACAAAAAAAAAAAAAAATTGTGAACTGCTCACTCTATTTTAGCGCTTCTTGGAAACTCTCGATATTGTATAAAAGCATCTCCATTTTAGTATTTCATCATCACTAATAGAGTCAGCTTTAGTCAAAAATTCTGAAGAAATATAATCGCATACATCAACTGATGCTTCTTCAGTAGTTAACTCGTCATTAATATTAATAAAAATTTCGGCATTTTCTTCACTCCTCATACATTTCATTAATTCAATTATTTCGCTTAATTCTTCATTTGTATCGGAAATGTGAGTTTCATTTTCTTTTAATATAAAGCATCCTTTTCTGAAACATTAATGTACGCTTTCCGGTTTTCTGTTATTTACAGCTGAGGAAATTCAAATTATAACATTGACTCATTTTAGGCAGTACTCAGGTGTATTCATAGAATCTAACTTTGAAAGAATGTGGCGTACTAGAATTTAAAATTGTGTATTACGCCTTAGTCAAGTGGCTGGCATACTGAAGTTGTGTTTGGGGAAAGAAACACAATTTTAAAAGTTTTGGATGAGAATTTACACTGCCCAAAAACAGGAGAAATTTTCTTTGTTGTTTTTTCATCCTATTATCAAAGGAAGTTATCAATTCGATCATTAAAGGACTGGCCATCCACGTTTTCTTATTCGCTCTACACATAATACCAAAAATATTAAATTGAATGTTTTTGGGAAACACCTAGATTTCTGAGATTTTCCAATAATAAGAGGAAACATTCTCCTAACACATTGCAACATAATAAAATAGTGAGTCTCTCTTTTGACATTTTTCCGCCAATAATGTCATCCTTTTTAAAACACAAAGTCTTATTCGGTAAAGTTCTGAAAAAAGAGTCCGGTTTCATCGGCATAAAAAATGGTTCTCTCTTCATAACATTCAGAAATTGATTGCAGTGATTGCAGTCGTTCAAGACAATCCTTCACTTTTTTAAGATCTACAGATTTTGCTTCTCCATATATTGTTTTGAAAGAGATGTTGTGCTGAGACCATAACTTTTCCAGCCATCCATTGGAAGCCTTAAAATCGTGTAATCCGAGTTCTTTAGCGACGTCTAAAGCCTTTTTCTGAATCAAAGGCCCACCTATAGGAATGTTTTTTGAACGAACTGAAGTAAACCAATTCTTAATTATAGAATCAATTTCAATGGAATTAGACTTCCTCAATTTCACATTTTTGGTGTTCTCGTTAGAGTTAGCAATCCACAAATTTCTGATTTCTTCTTTATTTCGTAAAATCTCTCCCACCTGAGTTTTACCTGTTATAAAATTTTCAGCAAGTATCCGTAAACTGAATTTCTCTTTCTCAGATACGCTTACAATTTCATTTTTTTTTAAGTTCATCGTTTTCTTTTTGGGGGCATTCTAGAAACATTAATAACAAACAAGAATTAAACAGTAATCGACATTGCGAAATAGTTTTTTCCCTTGCTCTCGTCGCATTCTTGGCGCTCTTAATTTTCGCTCAAAAAAAAAAAAAAATCAATACGCAATTTCCAAATAAAAAAAATAAAAATAAGATAGAGTAACTATTTTCTTTGTTTTATAAAAGAGTAAAAATAAATTAAAATCGTCTGTGACTTTTTTTTTTCTCAGATTATATGTGACGCCTCTGATTTCTCTCTTCTATGTTATGCAATGATGAAATCCAGTTAATTACTTTTTGAAATTTACAAACGAACCCTGCTAAAATTAATTTTTCTTCTTTGTTTATTGACGCTGTATAAGATTATCCGAAAAATTGTTTGAGCTTGGGTATAATGAAACAGAAATATTAGTCAGCGTATTATCTATCCTGAAGTTTCATGCCAATTGTCGACGAAGTTATCTTACGTGCATTTAAAACGAAAGAGAAAATGAGGTGTGTATTATAGAATTCTGCTGATGAAAAAATTTGTACTTCTAGACATTAATCAGCAGAAAATCCTAAATCTTTCAAGGAGGGGCGTTTTCTTTCTCGGAAGTGGGCAATGTTGAATTCAGACACTTTTCCCGGGGAGGGATTTTTATGGCTCCGGGGGAAATTGCACTTTTTAACCATTAAAAGAATAAAATCTCAAATCTTCCGTGGGGTGGGGGGGGGGGGGGGCGATTCAATCCTCCAGGGGAGAACGTCCCTCCCGAGGCACCTTCTGAATTTACCACTGGACGTGAGAGGGGCGACTTTTCCCAGCCCACCCCTGAATTTATTTGTGATAACAATATTTATGACGCATAGCCCTGATAAATTTAGAGGCATTTTACTTTTTTTTTTTTTTTCGTTTAAAAATAATTTTTCATCCTTTACGCAATGTTTGCACGCTATTTTGAATTTATAAGGTGTTTGTCACCACCTTTTCAGATCGGAAATTTTATATTTCATACTTAAATTGCGATTTCCTCATTGAATCGTAGATTTTGTAATATTTTTCTATGAGGAAATAAGGTGAAAATTTCTATTAACACTAGAACAGCCGTCAATTTTACTCAAGTTTTATAAAAAGTATTTTACACCAAAATGTTTATTTAAAACTTTTTAGCTTATTTAATTTGCCTATTTTTGTGCTGCAAACATTTAACATATGTTAGGAAGAAAATTCTGGTTCGAATCGATTATTATCAATTTGGCAGGGGTCAAAACAGTGTTGCCAGATTGGGGGCTTTTTTGCCCCCAGATTGGTTTTTGTCACCGCTTTTTTTAAATAAAAATATTCGATCTATTTAAAATAGATTAAACATTCTGAAAAATTAGGCGAGCTATACTATTTTAAAAAAGCGGTGACAGTCAAATAAACTGAATGAAGAAAGTTCCCAATCTGGCAATACTGGGTCAAAATGAACCCTAATAGCGGTTATAGTGTTAAGAAATTCTAGAGATCTGTATGTAAACTGGATATAAAAAATGTGTACAACTAATACATTTTTTAACAAGTCGGAGATTGTGCATCAAACATGAAAAATGAGGTGTGTTCATACTATAACGAGTTTTATAAATATTCAGATCTTGGTGCAAAAATGCATGGATACAACATTTATTACGATTATATATATATAATTCAGTAATACTGAAAAAATAGGAAAGTATATTAAAAAGGACGTTATCTCCATTGCAACCCAAAATTATTACCTATCATGGTATATCAATGAATTAATTATGTATGTAAGATTCAATAGAATGAAGAAATTTTTTATTAATATCTTTTTAAGTTTTGATTCGATTTTTATAAAGTTTGAAATGACAGGACAAATTTCTGTAACGATTATCTATAATAAATTTCAAAGCGTTCGGTTCTGGGGAGTTTTTGCGCAGTTATGTGCGGCCAGATGGACTGAAGGACAGACCAGATAACGACTATAGTTCCAGCGTATTTATATAATTACGAACGCATCTAAAACCAACTTTCATAACAGCTATGGAATTTTTCTATATTAACCACTTGAGAGGCAGTGGTATATATTATAAACCACCTAATTTTAATTAACACCAGAAGTTTTAAGTAAGCACCAGAAACTTTTAAGCTTTACTTTTAAAACTTTAGTGAAAAAAGCGCAAGAAAAAAAATGCCCATCTTTATTATGAAATAAATTTTTTCGAAATATCCGATGGGAATTGAACATTACAGAAACACACTCCACAAAACTTGAAGATGGAAACCTTATTACTTCTTTTTGCATTTTTCTATATCTAAGCTTCTTTAGGGAAGCTTAGTATCATGAACTCCGAGGAACAAGGCCAGAAGGTAAACTAATGTATTGGACTACAAATACATTAAACTTTTACTTGTTTATTTTTCTGGTATCTAAGTTTTTTTTATCATTAAATTTATAAAAGAGATTTTTCCATCCAGAAAAATATTCATAGAATTATATGTCATCACTAATATAGAATAAATTGGATTTAGTTATACTCCTGGGTAAAATTATCATTAAATTTATAAAAGAGATTTTTCCATCCAGAAAAATATTCATAGAATTATATGTCATCACTAATATAGAATAAACTGGATTTAGTTATACTCCTGGGTAAAATTATAATTACTAATATTAAATGATAATAATCAATTTAATTGTTTATCAGATAATTCTAGTTTATTTTTTTAATAATTACTATACAAGTGCTCGTACGGGGTGAGGGTATTTTCCAGATGATACATCAATACTTTTTTACAGAAAAATAAATCAAGGTTTAACGCGCGAAATTTCGCCTTATATAAGGAGAGATTTTCAATATCAAAATAATGGTAGCAAAGAATTTTTTGGGCTGAAAATTGAGACCCACACGAACCCCGTATACGAAAAAATGTTTAAATTCTTATGAAACATTCTTAACCCTTTCAGGGGCAAGGTACATCTATTCGCAAAATGCTGCAATGTGTGAATGACACCAGAATTTACAAAAAAAAAAAAAAAAAAAAAAAAAAAAAAAAAAATTCAAAATAAGCAAAAGTTTTTGTTTACGGACTTAGATGTCTGCATGTGCCGAAATTTCCCAGTCCGAAAATAATCAATCTTATCCCGGCCCTTCCCGATGAAAAAATTAAAAGCTCGGGCCAATCCCGGCACGTGGAAAAATCAATTAAATGAGGCCCGATCCTATCCTTCTCAATTTCTACGAAAAATTCAGATTTTTCTTAACATACAATTAAGATTTTTTTAAAGAACACTGCATACATATTTATGGGATAATTTTACAGTATATTTTTAAATTACTATATGTTCGCAAGATAGAAAATACACAATAGTCACATTAATGATTACTTAACCCCTTGTGACACCTAATTTAAACAAGATTCGCAGCAGAAACTTTTAACTAAATTTTATATTTTTTACTTCGGGGGAAAAATTAAAAAAAAATTGATTTTCCTTATTTTAAAATAAAACTTTTGGATTATTCTGGTAAGTATTCAATATTACAGAGACATTATTGCTTGCCCCTCAAAGGGTTAATGTCTGACATGTTTCAACATTCAATTAAGGATTAATTAAAAAAAAATAACGTAATTTAGAATAACAGAAAAAAGGATGTTTAAAAACGAGATAACATTTGAAGATGTATAATAAAAAGCAGATTTGTAAAAATATTTCTCAGCCATTTAATAAAGCTTTTGTCATATCCAAAGGATCTACTTTCTGATACATTTCTGACTTCATTCTGATTCATTTTCTGATTCATTTTCGGAAACAAATAAAATTGGCAGGTGTTCTTATTCAGAAACTATGTAATCGAATAACGTTATCCATTTTTCGATAAATCCAACATATCTTTGAGAAAATACTGTCAAAGTTAATGCTTTGAATCGAATTTCTAGAAGCGATAGCACGGTAAAGGAGAAAAACCTGCAGTGATGTGACAATCATTCCTTATGTTACGATACGTAATTTTTTTATAAAAAATGGAAAAGGCTATTCGATTCCAAATCCCTTGAATAATCAGGCCTGTTAATTTTATTCTTCGCATTTAAAAATTAGTCAAAAAATATGTCAGAAAATTACTCATTGTTGAGCAGTGAATTTGAGAACCAGCTTAAGGTATATTTCCAAAGACCCGTTAACAGAAGTTCATCATCGCTATTAATATTTTTACAAAATATATTGCCTTCCCTACAGATCCGGAGAAAAACAAAGTCCAGTTCCGGCCCTGCTCGACTAGTAAAAAAAAAAAAAAATGAAAGTCTGATTTTGGCTCGGCAAGAGTCTGCTGAAAAAATTAAGCCCGGACTCAGACACCATGTAATTGTGCGATGCTGATATCTACGCTGGACGTGTTACATTTTTGCATTGATGTTGTCAAACTAGCATCTGCTCGTGACGGACATTTATACTTATTCTCATGAATGTCACATTCATTGAAAATGGCTCATATTTTATCGGCTTCGATTAAATTTTTATAGCGGGCCGTTGGTCCGCTTATTATTATTTTTTTTTATCAGCCAGGCCCGTTGAAAAAATTGTCCTAATTCTGCCGGCCCGGACCGTTTGAAAATTCGCCTTCCCTTTGCAGTCCCAGTCCAGCCCATGCTGGCCTCGGGCCAAGCCCGGGCCTGTGCAGGCTTCTATGGGAAGGCCTTAATAAAAGGCAAATTGTCATTCTAATATTCTGGTGTCAGTGTGGCATTTAGGGATAAAAATTAGGTAGTCCAAAAATGAAGGGTCGCCTTTGAAGGGGTTAAGGTGAATGCTTTCGGAACATATTATTTTTAATATTTGTAAAATTCAATTTTAAGATTACTAATAATTGATAAAAAGTTCCGAAAAAGGTGGCATAAACATACAAATAAATAATCTACACTATATATACATAAAATACTAGGGGGCTGTGCCCCCTACGAGCAACGCTCGCCAAAAAAATCTAATAAAAAAAATTCTTGTGTATACCTTAAGATATGTACAATAAACTTTTAAAATTTCAAAAAGATCCATCGTGCAGTTTTGTTACAAAAAAATCATAAAAAGGACATTTTTTTGGTCTCCTAATGTAGAAGGTCCCCTTAAATACATATGATACAGATTCTTCAGTGCAGGAAATGGGTTTTAAAAGGCAGAAAGAAGTTTGCAGAAAAGAGTTTTAAAATCTTAAGATCTTTCAAAGTGTTCTTGTTTAGGAAAAAAAAAAAACTTCATTTCCCTTTACAGTTCATTTTAAGTGAATGATATTTTTCAAAAAACACAATTCAATTTATTACATTCTTTGCAAGCTTTCTACTATCTATATTATAAAGGACAAACATATCTGTGCGTAACGCATACGTCATTTTGCGAATGGCAACGCTTTGAAATTTGAATTAAAATTTCGGTTTTGCAATTCTATATTATAAAGGACAAACATATCTGTGCGCAACGCATACGTCATTTTGCGAATGGCAACGCTTTGAAATTTGAATTAAAATTTCGGTTTTGCAATTATAACTACGGCAAATTTTGAAACGTCTAAACATCGCACATTTTAAATTTTAACACCGTCGTATAAGGAAAAAAAATGCTCTTTTAAATGCAATTTGTTTGAAAGCTGTATCTCAATTTATTTTTGAGATATTAATTTTTTTGTAGTTTTTAATACAAATTTTGTAATTGTGGCAACTGAAGTACCCCATTTATATTGAAAGTAAAGGGAAAATAGTCATGGTTTATTATTTTTATTGATTATATCCTTATTGATGCCATTTTCACAATACAAATAAAAGTAACTTTTTTATAATTTTTGAACAGAAGATGATGTCAGACATTAAAAAAAACACGCATTCTTCTATATAAATCAGTTACATTTCAATATTTTTACATTATGCTGATACTGAGTTTGAGACGATAGGCAAAATGATTCAGTGAGTAAAAATTATGTCATATTTAAAACAAAACCATCTTTTATTTTGATAAAACTAAATATTTGACCAATACTAAATGGCCAATACAATGACAACTAAAGGCAAATTTCTGATTTTTTTTTTTTTTTTTTTTTTTTCGCGGTATTGAGATTAGAACTTAAAGTTTGTGCGAATGTTCACATGAAAAGTTGTATCGAACAAACGTGACTTTACGTTTAGAAATACATTCATTAATAATCTACTGCGCGTTAAAATACTTTCAAATTGTGAATTTGAGTGGTGCGTATGTAAATTATGGGAATGTGCAAATAACGTACAATTTAGATTTCACGGGGAAAAATTTTATGATGTGTGACAAAGCGAAATCTTTTTACTGATTTTTCATTCCATAAAAACAAACAAAGTCTCAATCGATAAATTCATCATAATTACTCATCTTGATTACGTATTCTAATAGAGTTTAATTTTTCAATAATTTAAGCAGTTGAAGTTTGTGGAAATAATGTTTTGGTAATTTTAGGTTAAAAATATTATTTGTTTTAAGAGTGAGACAACCAATGTTAGATGAATTTTTTATTGTAATTATTTTTGTAGGTTTATTATAAATTCGATCTGACAGTTCCTTTCTAACATTTTACTTCGTCGAATTTCGACGGGTTCTAACTCGTAATTTATAAAATCACAAACTCAATATGTCATGCACACCATTACATGCACACATGTTAACTGAAATTTGTACTTATTACATTGATTATTAACACTTGAAAGACCAAGAATTTTACTCAAATTTTAGAAAAATATTTCACACCAGCATTTTTATTTTAAATTATTAACTTATCCATTTTAACTAGGTTTTTTTATTCTTTGTATCTTTTAAACTAATTTTATTTTAAAAAAATCTGGTTTGAACTGAGATATATTTATTTGGTTGCAGTCAAAATGACTGCTCGCGGGCTTTCTAATGTTTAACAAAAAGATATGCAGTTGGATACAGTGTTACCAGTGGGCTACTTTTTTAAAATTCAGATTTCTTGATTGGCACCACTATTCTGAAATGGTAAAAATCCCCTGGTTTTCGCCTTAATTAATATGTCTTCAAATAAAGCGAATTTTACTATTTCAAAAAAGTGGTGCCAATCAAGAAATATGAAATTAAAAAAAGAAGCCCACTGGTAACACTGCTTGGATACCGCATGTATCTTGCTATTAGATTTAATTCTTCTTAAACTTTCACATAAACATCGATTTCATTAAATATCAATCATTCACCAAAGTGCGTAAAAAATGAAATATCGTATGAAGAAGAAACAAATAAAAACAAAAGAAATTTAAAATTTAATATTAAAAGTGTCATTTTTAAATAAAGTGTAGTTTCACTTCTGGTTGAAATTAAGTATCTCAGAAATCACGATGAGAAAATATCTTTTCGAGTATTCCTTAAATATAAAATGGAAACAAGATCTCTTTAATGTTCATTTTCATCTGTGAAAAGAATATTTCATTTATTGTATTGATAATAATTTTCCCAAAATTTTATTATCATTTATAAAACTTGAAATTTAACGCGTCATTCACATCCATTTTCTAAAATAGATATGGGTATTAATTTTCACTGTTTATTACGTTTGTTGTAAAAGAAATAACCAGATAATATGTCACAGGTAATTAACAACGATATAAAAGCTTATTTTTTATAAGGGATATACAATAATAAAATATTTGATATAATATTATCCCGATAGTCAAATGATTTTTGAAAGCAAATCTATATTTCTAATGTGCAAGGATGAGAGTGCTCCGACCCAAATGACGGCTTGCTACCACTAAATTTTAATGGTATTTATCGCCTTATTTAATGACAGAATTTCAGAGGTTTAATAAAGCAAAGAATATTATTAAAATTTATTTAGTGGTGAAAATTAACCGTTTGGGTCGGAGCGCTCTCATCCCTGAATGGGGGTGGGGGTGGGGGGGTACACTCCCAAACACAGCGTATACATATTTATATTTCATATCTATAAACTTAAATCAAAATGACAATGAAATTATCTATTTTCAAATTTTTCGCATACACCTTGATTTGAATAAATTTTTAAATTTCGCACAGCTTAAAACCTCTTTTAAATGGCATGTAGAAGAAATAGTAATTAATAACAAAGGTTTTTCAGAGTCTTCGAATTCTTCAAGTGACATTGTTAAAAAAAAACCTAATTTTACCTTCCAATCAACTTATGAAGGAATTAAAAATTGAAATCTTATTAAGTATGAAATGCAAAGACGGGTTTTTAAAAATTCATTTTTGACCCTGAGGAATAAATTTCTCATTTTCCACCAATATCCTACTAAATGTATAAAGCGAAAAAAGTGACCAGTGGTACATATGAGTAGGAAAAAACAGATAAATAAAGTTATTTTTTATTAAAAAAATAATAATAAATTTATTGCTTGAGAAGCAATTACCAAGCAATAAATTTATGTAAGACATCATTTCAAACTTCCGGATCGTTGCCTTCTAAAATCCAAAGCGTCTAATTAAATAAATTGCTCAAGTACGCTTCTAAATGGAAGTTTGTGTTTACTTTTAGCACATGGCTTTCTCACGGTCAGCTTACTTGAGTAATTGAACAGTTTTCAATTACCTTGCTTAAGAGAAGTTTGTATTTTAACTTTTATTTCCTCAACTATGTAAATTCTGGTGCGAGTCTTTTGTAATTGAGCAAAATATATGATTTTTTCCCATTTTTATTTTTTATTTTTCTCGTGTCATGTCGTTGACAGTTATGCATTGGGTCGTTCGGAATGTCGTGTCTGTTTGGAAAAATCAGTATGTGCCGGAAAATTCTGCCTGGTAATTATTAGACATTAAATATCGGAATCAATGTCTAATAATCACCCCATTTTTTAGGTCGCGCTTTTGTTTGTACCTTCGAAACACGTGCAAGAGAAATTTACTTAATCCCTTCCTGCCTACTGTGACATATATGGCACATACTGAATTTACTCAAATTGTTTGATTCCCACCAGTTTTATAAAATAGTGAAATTAGCTATATTTTACTATCATTTTTACTGTCATTAAATAAGGTGGCTATTTCTTTTTCATAAAAGTGGTGCCAATAAGCAATTTGAATTATTCAACAGTAATTTAATTCGGGCGTTAAGGGGTTAAATATTTCCTTAATAAAATAATACATTTAAAACTACCGCAACCCCTTGAAGGGCGCCGTTTGCAGTGTGCGAACTGTTAATTTTAATCACGAAATTAACAAATGAGACCAGAAATTTTTTAGTACACTTTCGATCTCATAATATACGTGGGGACGTTTCTAGACGATTTGGCCGAGGAGCCCGGGGCCTCTTGCCCCACATCCCCGTCACATAAGATTGTGCAGGACAAATGGTTAAGCAAAATTCATAGCTGGTAGCAGTGAGGGCATAAAGGTAAAAAATCTGACTGGGGAATGGATGGGAAAAGAGCTCACATAAAATTAATAAAAAAGGAAGGAAGAGACTAAAAGAAAGTTTAAGTATAGCATTATAACAACAAGATATATTTTTGTATTTTCTAAAATTTTTTGTAAGTTTTTTGAAGTATTTTTTTAATTTTTTTATAATATTTTATAAGATTTTTATAATATAAAGTAAACAAATACAGTAGAAGAGATGTTGTTAGTATAAAAAAGGGGGGAAGGGTAGTCTAGGCCTAACGGCCGGAGAAAGTGTGATTTGGATCCGCTCTGGGTGCCGGAGCAATGTGAGATCTGATGCCGTCCAAGAGTCGAGGTGATGCCGGGATATACGTGGGAAAAATATATATATATATATATATATATATATTACAATATCAGGGTTTCTACACTTTCAGCTGAAATATAAGTATTTTTTTATGCAGAAAAACTCAACTTATATAATAGCTCGGATTCAAAAAGCGAGTTATTCTCAAAGAAAACACTCGTGTTCATCTGACAGGGATGAGATTTCCACTTTTTTTCGTACCAATATTTTCTTAGAGAAAATGTTGTTCTCTTAAATCGCAAAAAATTTTCGATTAATTAAAATAGCATTTTCTCTAATAAAATACCGGTGTGCAAAAAAGCGAAAATCTCATCCCTGATCTGACCTAAAGTCACGGGGAAATTCCCTGACTGCAGGAACTATGAGGTTAACCTTTAACCCATTCAGGGGCAAGGCATTTGTGCTCGGAAAATGTTCAAAAATTTAATTCACACCGAAATTTAAGAACAAATTTATTTGCAATTAATCAAAAGCTTTTTTTTTTTTTTTTTTTTTTTTTTTATACGTGAGGGAAAAAAAGCTTTTGATTATTTGCAAATAAATTTGTTCTTAAATTGTGGTGTCAATTAAATTTTTGAACATTTTTCGAGCACAAATGCCTTGCCCCTGAAAGGGTTAAAAGTTAACCTCATAGTTCTTACAGTCAGGGAATTTCCCCGTGACTTTAGGTCAGATGAACACGAGTGTTTTCTTTGAGAATAACTCGCTTTTTGAATCCGAGCTATTATATAAGTTGAGTTTCTCTGCATAAAAAATACTTATATTTCAGCTGAAAGTGTAGAAACCCTGATATTGTAATATATATATATATATATATATATTAAACAAAAACTTAATTTGAAGAACAAATTTTAAAAAAAATATATAAATATATTTCCTACATTATTTAAGCCCGAGAAGGGACAGATATTAAGATATTTCATTCAATTAGTTCTACATTTAATGTTAAATTTTCGTAACAAATTAGTTAAGCGAATTGAAGATTAAAAAATAAAAATAAAATTCATACTATATGGTACTTAAAACACCCTAAAAAGTTAGATTCCGTTCAAATGAAATCGAAATAAATCTTAGACTTCTTCCATTTTTAATTGAAAATATTTGTATTGCAGATTTTGTATTATGTTTGATAATTGTACATAAAATGATAAGATGCATGCAAAATACAAAACTTAAAAAAAAGTCTAAGATTTATTTCGATTTCATTTGAACGGAATCTAATTTTTTAGGGTGTTTTAAGTATCATATTGTATGAATTTTATTTTTATTTTTTAATCTTCAATTCACTTAAATAATTTGTTACAAAAATTTAACATTAAATGTAGAACTAATTGAATGAAATATCTTAATATCTGTCCCTTCTCGGGCTTAAATAATGCAGGGAATGCATTTTTTTTTAATTTGTTCTTTAAATTAAGTTTTTGTTTAATATGTAAAGTTTTTTTAAGAACTACTGCATTCAGACGAACTCATTTCAAAATTAATAGAGGGTATCATCATCAGGCTTTGATGTATGCAGTATTGCATCACAATGTGTGATACAGTTTACCAATGTATAATTCAAAATATTTCACCACTGTAGTAATGTAGGTTGCTGTAGTTTGGGAAAAAACGTCCAATCGGCACGTAAAAAATCTATAATCAAAACATAAAAAATTAACTTCACTTAAATTTAGATACCCTATTTCCCACTCAGGAACGCTATGAATGCAAAAATAAATTGTGTTGTATCCTTACTGTTAATAGTTAACAATATTATAGATGTGATACAGTAAAAAATAAAAAAAAAAATAAAAGTTTAACTTAAATTTTGTTACCTTAATCTCTACCAAGGGGTGATGTAAACACATCTGAAATTTATTACCTAAGTTTAACTTGGGGTATAAATAGTTCTCATCTCGAAAAAAAAAATACATTTTAAAATTTAAGTTATGCAATTCCTCACTAAGTTCGCTACCTGCGTAAAAAATATCTAAACATTTAGCATCCATCAAGCATTTGAAACTTTCTACTAAAACATAAACTTGACCAAAGCAAAACTTATTCTGAAAATATTCTTTTTATTTCCACTATGACGTCATATTCACCTTTTTAATTCTTGGAAAAAAAAACCAAGGTCAATTTAATATTTACGAGAAAATCTTTCAACTAAAAAGAGATAAATTATTATTACGGCTTTTGAAATTTTTGCAACAATGAAGAAAAAATGTTACATTTTCTATGTAAAATGTCCGTTGATTCTCAATGAAAAAAGCGAAATTTGGAATTATTAAGAAAAATATTTATGTAATGTTAAAAAAAAAAAAGACCCATGTTTCTCTCTGGTTTATAATTCACCCATATGCAAAGCCATTTTACCATATGTTTTGACCCTGACGTTAGGCAAATGTTTTTACACTTTAAATTTACAATATCTTTAGAATTAGTAAAGAATAAAAAATGAGTGGCATCAGGGACAAATAGGTGGGAAGAAAAAATGAAAAAGTTATGATCTCCATAGGCTTTTCTATGTTAAATTAACATTGAGAGTGACACTGGAAATAAATAAGTATTGCGCTGCTGCGCAATACTTAAATATATCCTTTAAACTATTCATTTATCAATTGCTATTTAAAATGAGGAATCTTTTTTAAAAAGAGTCTTCTATAATTTTTTGTATCAAAGCTTTTTTTAAACATAGCTAGTGGGCTCTGCCCCCTACGAGCTATGCTTGACAACCCCCGTTCAGGCACACCAAAATAAAAAAAAGCACGCTAATGCATAGATGCCAACTTTTACGCTTTTTTGTTACCACTAAAATTTAACACAACTTTTTGCAATATTTAATCGGCAGATTTCGTTGATTAAGTAAGAAAACATTTACTATTCAATTTTAGTGGTTAGAAAAAAACGTAAAAGTTGGCAACTATGCTAATGTGATTGGTTTTAAAAGAATCGAATAAAAACAAAACAAAAAAACAGACAGTAGCGATCTCTCTGTAAACGAGTTTCCATTTCGTTTTCCTTGGATTGGAGATTTTTAAAACCAAATCTGCTGCTCTTAAGAGATACAATGGCTGTTTCCGTATTTAATTAAAAAATTAGTTAAACATTTGAAAATAAGCTAATGTAAAATGAATTAAGTAAACAGTGTCATTGTCTCCCGGTATTTTTTAACAGCGCTATAAGATAGTTCTTTTAAATAATTCATTTTAAATGTATCGTTGTAAATCTGACGTAATTTACACCAAAGTTTTATTTCTCTTATTAATATTCAGGTGAAAATACTTTTCTTGTTAGAAGGAAATAGAATTTGCGCTGTCTTCGAATTCACGATAATAGTTGAAAAGATTATCTCACAATACCTCGCGCAAATATATTTTTTAATTTAAATTGTTTTGTTATATTTTTTGGCCATTTTAAATATGACCTAATTTCCTCCATTTACAAGTTTTAACGCATAATTATTTTTTTCTTTTAACATTTTGTTTCTCTTTTAAAATTCAAGTGTAAATATTATTCTTATGACGTAATTTTCCTGCTTTTAACATGTAATAATTTAATTCTAATTTAATTTTTTTTCTGTTTATAATGGTCACGTGTAAATAATTTTTTTATTTGAAGTAAATATTATGGTTTGCGCTGTTTATACAATTGGCAACAGTTTAAATTAATAAAATTTTCTAAAATATATAAAAAATATCTTTCGAAAAGCTGAAAATTTGAATTTAAAATAGAAATAAAACCTCAAAAAATGAGTCAAATAATAAAAAAAAGCAATCTGCACACCGGGAACTTATAACGTATAAAATAATCTAAAAATGATTAAATTATCATGTATAGTTTTTGCTCCAATAAAACGATTTTAATGGAATGATTTTGTCGAACTTTAGCATTAAATATCTCTTAAAATAATTCTTCGATTTCAAAACTGTCTGCATCAGCGTATTTATCAAACATTTCTCTATAATACCGCCGATTTTCATATTTTTGTATGCAACAGTTTTTTAATATTAACGAAGAAAGGCCATGCTTAAGCATTCGAATTGGATGCCGATCTACCGGGAATATCTACGCAGATTTTCATTGGTCCATTTCCAAATCTAACCTTTTTTCTTTATATATATAGAAGGATATAAAACAAATTCTGACTTCATTATATAAACTTAACTTTTTACTATTTAATGAGTTGTATAAGGTGAAAATACTTTTGTTGCTAGAAGGAAATATTATTTGCGCTGTCTTCGAATTCACGATAATAGTTGAAAAGATTATCTCACAATACCTCGCGCAAATATATTTTTTAATTTAAATTGTTTTGTCATATTTTTTGGCCATTTTAAATATGACCTAATTTCTTCCATTTAGAAGTTTTAACGCATAACTATTTTTTTATTTTAACATTTTGTTTCTTTTTTAAAATTCAAGTGTAAATATTATTCTTATGACGTAATTTTCCTGCTTTTAACATGTAATAATTTAATTCTAATTTAATTTTTTTCTGTTTATAATGGTCACGTGTAAATAAATTTTTTATTTGAAGTAAATATTATGGTTTGCGCTGTTTATACAATTGGCAACAGTTTAAATTAATAAAATTTTCTAAAATATATAAAATATATCTTTCGAAAAGCTGAAAATTTGAATTTAAAATAGAAATAAAACCTCAAAAAATGAGTCAAATAATAAAAAAAAGCAATCTGTACACCGGGAATTTATAACGTATAAAATGATCTAAAAATGATTAAATTATCATGTATAGTTTTTGCTCCAATAAAACGATTTTAATGGAATGATTTTGTCGAACTTTAGCATTAAATATCTCTTAAAATAATTCTTCGATTTCAAAATTGTCTGCATCAGCGTATTTATCAAACATTTCTCTATAATACCGCCGATTTTCATATTTTTGTATGCAACAGTTTTTTAATATTAACGAAGAAAGGCCATGCTTAAGCATTCAAATTGGATGACCATCTACCGGGAATATCTACGCAGATTTTCATTGGTCCATTTCCAAATCTAAACTTTTTTTTTTATATATATAGAAGGGTATAAAACAAATTCTGACTTCATTATATGAACTTAACTTTTTACTATTTAATGAGTTGTATATTTAAGAATTTGTGCTTTAAAATTTTGTATTTACATACCGCAGATGTTTTAATCGCAATTTACAAAGCGTACTTGGATTGAGATTTTATAATTTCACAAGTTCCCGTCGTAAATACCTAACTCGAACGCAATCCATTCAGTAAATTTAAGGTATCTGCCTCCTACATTAACCCTCCCGCTGTGTAGTTGTTTTATCAAAATAGCTTCAAAAATTGCGTATATAATTCTTTCGCGACGAGCGTCTTTTAAGAATTTTTATTCTTTTGTTACCGGGTTTTCAAAACAAAATTTTTCGCCTGATTTAATCGGGAAAATCCTCCGATTAGATGAGACAAAATTTACAATAAAAAACTACTCGTGGGAATGATGCATCCCGATGAAATCTCGGGTTGCGCAAATTTTGCTACTTTTACGTTGCCCGAGAAACTCTTGGGTTGCGCAGCGAGAGGGTTAAATAGATGTTTCGGCGAAAATATTCGAAATTTCATTTATCGTTTTATTTGAAATAGTAATATTTCTCGATTCCAAATATGTGTTAATTTTATACCTACGATTACTAAAAGAGGAGTTATGGAAAACTTATTAAACCGGTTAAACCAGAAGTAATGAGACAAATACCGAAGTAATCACACAAATACCGGAAGTGAGAGTGGGAAGGCCAGAAGAAATGTAAACAATCTTTCTATGCATGATATTCTTACTCTTTTGCACAAAAATACTAATAAACCTTAACTGACACTTCTAGATTAGTTTTATAGATAAGAAACAATACAGACAACAAATAATTAAATGCAATTCCTGAAAATTCAATTTTTCTGTTATTACCATGTTCAATAAACTTCATTACGTAAAATTTTTAATTCCTTAACGTTCGAATTAAATTACGGTTGAATAATTCAAATTGCTTATTGCCACCACTTTTATGAAAAAGAAATATTCACCTTATTTAATCACAGTAAAAACGGCACTAAAATATAGCCAATTTCACTATATTATAAAACTGGTGGGAATCAAACAATTTGAGTAAAAGACACAGCCCGTGAATATGACGGGAGCGAGAATTAAGGGGTTAAAACATATTTCAGAGAAATTTTGTCAAAATGCTTCCATATTACTCACTATGTTCAAAACAAGAATCAAAGCTCTATGGAATAATTTAATTATTTTATAGGTACTGGAAAATAAGAAACTGGTAATTGTTATAAGAAATAAGTATTTTTTGTCATATTGTGAATTATTTCAGTTAATTTTGAAGATAATGTTAAACTACTAGTTTAATGCACAGGTGTGATATTTAGTATATAGTACAAAGTTAATTGAAATATATTTAGTTGAATTGAGTGTACGCTATCTGGCGTAAGCATGAAATTTTCCTAGAAGAAACGGCAAAAAAAATTGAAGGTAATGTTAGGATTTCATGTTTTTTTTGTTTTTTACCCGACTGCCAAGAAGGGTTGTGTGTTTCAAGCGTATCTGAGTATGTGGATTTCTTTATACCCTCGAAACATCCCAACGGTGGGATAGATTTTACTGAATGACGTCTCTATCGATTCGTCTTAACCTTCCGATCGTTATAGGCTAGGTTTTGTTTTTATAAATTCAAAATGGCGTCCGTAAAATACAAAATGGCGTCCGTAAAATACAAAATGGCGGTAGAGACGAAAAATTTTTTTATGCACCATATTGAGTGGCATAACATTGGATAGATCTTTGAAAATGAAGACAATTGGTTCATTGACTATTTTACAGTCAGAAGCTCCGTTTAAATATTACACAACCTGGAAGTTGTGAGGTAGGATCTCTAGCCTTACTGCAACTCTGACCTTCATACACATCTATAGGCCTCATCAAAACAGTGTTTATAGATAGGAACTAACAATTAAACACAACCTAAAAGTCATCAATATAAGTAAATAAAAAATAGGTAACTAATATAAAAAATAGTTTCACATTGATGAGGAATAATTAATTAGTTCGCTTTTTACGCAGTCTTTTTTTTTTATTTTTTAGATTTAACCCCTTGAGGGGCAAGCAGTTACGTTCGTGAAATTCTGAATTCCCACCGGAATCTTTGAAAAATTCTATTTCAAAATAAGTAAAAGCAATTTTACGGCCTTTTTTTCCATCAAAGTTAGAAAGGTAAAATTTAATAATTTTTTTCTGGTATAAAACTTGATTAATCGTAGGTGGTATATAATGTATACCGGCGCCCCTCAAGGGGTTAATTGAAAATGTGTTAATTTCATTCTGTATTGCAGTTTAACTAAAGGTATATTTGTTTATTCAATATTGTACATTTTAAATTACAAGCGTTCCGAACATGGGCAAATATCTTAATATGTGTAATGTACTATTTGATCCTCAAACATTTCTTTTACTCTACATTAAATGGAATAGTTATGTTAAAGCATGTAACAATTCATTTACTACGTTTACGAAACTTCAGTATGTGCTGTAGATCGCTATAATTTCTGTATTTATATTGCTTAAATTACCACACCGAAAATACTTATATACAGATGGATTAATTCACAAAGCTGTTTTACATAAAAGTGTACAGTTTTCATAAACGGAAATAGGGTGTTTCAAACGCTGTGATATGCTGAAGTATGAATAAGGTTATAATCTATAACTGCTAACTTATTTATATTTATTTTATTCTTCGTTTAAAACTAGAACATACGGAGTTTTTTTTTATGAAGTATTATATAAATATCGCAAACCAGAATTGGTTTTTAATGTTATTTAATTTAAGGTACTCAGGGAAAAGTACTTTTGTTGCTAAAATAGTAAAAAAATTCAGTGAAACCGGTATTAATGAACAAATTTATATGAAAGTAAGCAACAGATTTTCATCGCGTACGTCTTATAAAGAGAATATAATTTCTAAATTGTGGTGCCAATGTGGCATTTGGGATTTAAAATTAAGAGGTATACATTATATACCGGAGCCCTTTCAGGGGTTAACTAAATTCTTTAATGTTTGGCATTTATTTGATCTGTTTTATAATTAAATTTCTGGTTCGAGTGGGAATATATTTTGTTGGTCCGAGTCAAATTAAACGCTTTGGCCAGGGTTGACAAATCAGGAAGTTTATTATTATTATTATTATCAAGGCATTTCAAATCTCCGAAAGTTCAAACAGCTATTTTTTTATGTAATGATCAACAATTCGCGAATATAGTAGTTAAAAATTACTATTCAAAGTTGTCTGGTGTATATTCAGAATCTCTGAATAAAAAAACCGCAAGATTAGGCGACATCGGCTTATGGACTTTTTAGCATTAGGTACAGGTATAATAAAATTTGAAAATGGAGAAAATAAAGAAAGCCTCAGTATATTGGAAATCTACTAGCTTCTGGTGAATTTATTTCTCATAGTGAAGGGTATGAATTATTTAAATTTGCTATAAAAAAAAAAAAAAAAAAAAAAAAAAAAAACATTCCTCACGTATAATTTTGACACAAATCAACTAATATCAAAATTTTACACTTAATATACATATATTTTAGAATGCCTATAAATTACATGAAAAAAAACACCACTTCTATGAGAAAGATATATAAGGTGCATATAATTCTTGAAGTTTGCGACGAGTCAGACACAACTATTTCAGATCGGAAATTCCAACACCACAAATACAAATTATAAAACGTAATAAAAAGCTTTAGCTTAGGGAAATATCAAAATAATGTTCCACTTTCTTAAATATTTTGAAAATAATTTTCTTGATATCTTACGTCGTTTCAGTTTTAAAAAATGCCCATGGATACATTATTTCTTTTTACACATTTCTTTATCTAAGCTCCATTAAAACAGCTTAGCTACGTGATTGATATTACAAAAAAACGTTATTCTGACAAAAATGTTCGGACTACTAATATATTAAACTTTTACTGCTTCATTTTTCCGGTATGTAATGTTTATTTACCATTTAATTAATAAAAATCTTTTCGAAACCGAAAAGATATCATCTATTTATATAAAATCCAAGTCCCTGTGTGTCCTTCACGATTCCGGTAGGACCACCTCATTGAAATGAGTAATTGTTGAAAAATACTAATGAAGGGTTACCACAGTAGCGCCAAATGTTGGCCAACTTGGCGATAGCTGGCTGATTTGACGAAATTCCCATTTAAAACCATTAATCTTTCATAAAGGAGGTCACCAACTTTAATTTAAACTCCGCTCTTTTAAGATATTTTTTCAAAATCTATGGGTGGGAATTTAAAGTACATCTTTGCATCTTCCTCCCGATGCTACTAAATAAAATAACCGCCAATAGACGACGTTGTACTGTATGAGCTCCTAACTACGCGATTTTAATGTGCTTTAGGTACTTTTCGAGTATAGGTGCCTTGGCGAAAAGGGAAATATGGCAACATATTTTCCGGCAACCTATTCACTGTTTCATTTTATATACACACGGATTTTTTTTTTCGATATTTATACGATTTTTTAACATAAAAAAGCCGTTTCTCTAATTTTATACAGAAACAGATGTAATTTGTACATAAAAACATGAATAATATACATATAAAATAAACATATTAAAAAAAAAAACCAAAAACGCTCATCAAGTTTGTTTTCATAGCTGTTTATATGATTTGACAACAAATCTCAATATTTTTCCGTTATACGGACACCATGTCAAAATGTATGCTAATGCGCCAATTATTTCAAAATGCTAAAAGATATTTGTAATTTTATGCCTGCAGTTTAATATGAGTTTTATTTTATTGCTTTATTTTATAAGTTATTTGTTCAATTATTTTAAGTATATATTTCTGATTTAATGAAATAGTTCGCAAAAGTCTGGAATTTTCAAATGTCATATTTTTTAAATGCTCACTTTAGTATCGACAATATTTTTTATTTTATTTTTCAAATGCCTCAATTCACGAAATTTTCATTTTGCGCCAACTATTACGCTTGGCGACAATAGTATCCGTATAACGGAAATGTACCCAAATCTCACTTTCTGATGTCCAAATTATACCGAGCTTTTTTTAAAAAACGCCAAAGCCCCTACAGTGGAAAAGTATCAGACTGTCTATTATTTTGCGGTATCTGTGTTATAGTTTATACTATATGCAAGGTGAGTGGAGCGAAGAGTTTAAACATTAAATATTAAAGTTTCGGCACAGATGTCATATACGCCCCATGTTGGCGCAATATTTTTCTGACGCCAATGTCATATACATAACGAGTACTTAACTGTCGCCAAAGTGTCATTATTTTGCTTGATATTGAACCCGGATGTTGTTGTTTATGCTGTTGATGTTTTCGCCAAATTGGCGCCGGAAAAAAATCGCTCCAACATGGGATATATATGACAACTGTACCAAAGTTTCTATAAAGCAGTATACGACTAAAAAATTAAGAATAAAATAAATGCACGATAAGACTAAAGAAGAAAGAAAAATCATACGTTAAGCATAGAATATGAAACATTTTCCAACACATCGTGAATGCTTTAACAAAACTTCGTTATTTAGGGAAATAAGGTAAATAAGATAACCAAGTAAACATTTTAGAAAACACGAAATGCGGTTAACCTGGGTTAAATTAATCCAGGCATTACGGAAGATTAGTGGAAGGTTGGCAGCTATGCACATATTAAAATGTAATTTTGATTTTCGCCAAAAGTCATCCTATTTTAAAATTTTGTTTTTAGTCAGATACCCTAAATTGATCAAAATATGTTCAAAGCATTTATTTTTCAAGGGAAATCTTAATACTCATAATAAGTGATAATAAATAAGGATTAAAGGTGGTAGCTATACTAATATTTATTATTTGCGTTTAAAAAAATAGCGATCAATGTAGAAAAAAGAGAAAAAATGCAACTACTTTTATTTGCTGACCGTTTACTATAAAATCATTCCAAATATATCGTTAAACTCAGAGTATTGTTTTCTTTAGGAATATAAATGTAATTTTTGAAACATGAGTCATCTACATATTAAACATTGCACGAAGATTTTCAAGTGTTAACGACATTTATCGACACTTTATTTGAATTCCATTCATCAAATTAGCATGGAAAAGATTTTATTTTCTATATTTCATTTAAACATTTAGTTAGAAGAGGCCAAAAGTTTTGGAAATCAATGTTAAATTTACGTGATAATATCTTACTTAGACGTTTCACCTAAAACATTTGATTGAAAATTTTGTTTTCAGCGAGATGCATTGAAGAAACACAAACATAATCAAGGCAAAAGTTATTACTCAAAATAAGTGTTAGTAAATAAGGGTAAAAGTTGCCAGTTATGTAAATGCGAGTATAATAGTGACTGGTCAACAATATGTTAGTTTTAATATCTTATTCAAGAAGTACACAGTAATTTATAATTTTAGAACGTTTATGCACTGATACATTTTGTTTTAAGGAAATGTGCTATAATTGTTAATTTTCTAATATTTGTTCTACTTTTTAAATAATTTTTATAAAATTAAAAACATTATATTTGAGTATTCTGTGATAGAAATTACGATGAGGTAACGATTTGGACATTAGAATAAATTTTACAAAATAATATTTTAGCTTTATATTACATCGATCCTCTTATATTTCTAAGAATTTCTTAACTAATATCAAATAGTAACAAAATATCGATCATAAAGTATTTGAGATGAAATTCTGAGAATTATAACCTTCAATACGAAAAATATTGCATTTATTAGAGGTTAGTTGCAGGAATAAAGTAGGATTAAGATTATTTCTTGCATCATTGACCTTATTTCCAATACTCTGCTGTCGACATTCTGACAAATTCTTAATTTGAAGAAGAGAAAACGTAAGATTACGCTTAGTGCAATTTAGATTGAATGTATTGTACAAGAATATTTTGGAGGATATATGAATTTAAAGTATATGTAAGAAAGGCTTTAATATACTAGAAATATTCATTTTGAAACATATCCAAAACATTTTAAATATTTATTGCACTCTCTAAGAAAACTGTGCGAAATAAAGTACATTGTACTTTTATATTGTAGGGGAAGACGGGATACGATGAAACATTGCTTGTGAAATCAGTAAAATGTGTTACAGAAAGTTGTAGGTTAATTACCGTAGGTACCATGCCAAACTATCCAATATGAAAAAAAGTGTTGCTAATAGGCTACTGTTTTTAAATTCAGATTTCTTGATTGGCATCACCTTTCTGAAATGCTAAAATCCCCCTTAATTAATATGTCATTAAACATGACGAATTTTAGTATTTCAAAAAATGATGCCAATCAAGTAATGTGAATTTAAGGGTGTTCTCAAATCCAAAAGGGCAACTTTCTGACATAAGTTTTAATTTATTTTTGTTCGAAAATGCATGAAACTAGCTGGTGTTGTTGTTCAGAAGCTATGTAATTGAACTGTTTTTGTTTTCCATTTTTCTTTTGCAAATGCAATAGATCTTTCAGAAAATATTGTCAAAGTGTTCGTTTTGAACCGAATTTCTGCGCGAAGGGAGAAAGGGCACTTAAGAGCGGGCGAAAAACGTGTTTGTCACGTGATCGAATTCGCTTATATCTCAATAGGTAATTGATTGATCAAAAAATGGAAAAAAACAGTTCAATTCCAAATCGCTTCCCTGGCCGAGCTTTCCAATTTTATATCTCTCCGTTAAAAAATGAATTTATAAATATGTCAAAACATTTTGCGTTTGTTGAGCAGAGCAGTTAAGAACAGCCTTAAAAAAGTAGTCCACTGCCAAAACTGTTTTCATATTGGATAGTTTGTCATGAAACCGACGATATATATTATACAACTATATGTTCCAGTTACTCATGTAATTTGGATACATTCACACTTCTACAACAATAGCAATAGAAGATTACTGGTTTATCACCATTGAAAGTAAGTTTCTTTACTAAATGGATGTATATTGGAAGTTTGTAAAATATTTTTTACTTTGTAGCCTCAATGCGGGGTTACAATGAAACACTTGCAGACGGGGTACAGTGAAACATGTTTCATTGTTCCCCGGGTGAATGTATTTACTTGAAGTAATATATCACTGGTAATTGTAACGGATTAATCCCATGAAGTCACATTTTATAGATGGTGAATGAGAAATAAGATTTTTAAGTATTATTGTAATATACAGTTCATAGCAAAGTAATACGACAGAAATCTTTTAAAGTACTCCGAAATAGTTCTTTTTGAAAAATGCTACACACAGAACTCAAAATGTAACTTTCAAAACAGTCAACGAATACAACGAAATCCATAGAAAACTATGAATGACATTCATTTGGCAGGATGAAACATATAAATCACGTTTTCTTGATTGATCTTGAAATAATATTTATTTTATACAATGAGAAAAAAAAATTCACTTTGAAAAAATAAATTGAAATTTTATATACAGGGTGCCCGGGCTATAAGTATCAAAAAGTTATGTATTAATATTACAGAACTACACATTAAAATATAATAGACTTAATCTTCGTGGATTGCAAACCCCTCCGAGATTTTAAAACATTGAACAAAACAAAAAACTGAAATTGTGGACGAGTGGAAAAAGCGTATCATAGAAGCAAATTGTCTATGAGCTCCTGGTATGCAACGAAACATTTAGGGAGAACTGGATTCCCATTTAGACGTTTGTCGTGCTAACAAAGGTGCACACATCGAAATCTATTGATATTAAAACTTTGTGAGATGCTTGTTGGAGTTTCCTCTTAGTCCGCACAACTTTGAAGAAATCCTTTGCTATTTATATGCTGCCGCCACCGATATGATTACGTGATATCGGTCACGCTCTGAGGGGATTGTTTAAATGAAAACCAACTCTTGCAATTAACTAAATTAATAGTTTATTTACACATTATTTACAAAACACAAAACACTATTTTACACTTAAAAACTCGGATGTAGGTGATCCGGTTCAACATTAAATTAAATACAGTAAATGCTGGCTGTGTACTGTTAAACTACATTAAATCACTCTCACTCAACACTCGTTAAACTATCTTTAACGGAGATTACTCTTAACATCCCAACACATGGGCTCTAAGGTCGGCGAGCTTCACTCAACCCTACGCTCTATCTAAGAGATACACACCGGAACAACTTCCTACTTTGCGCGCCAGGCGTCAATTAACTCTCTCCGAGCGGAAACGACTCTCCATAGCAACTCTCTGCTTTTCTCAACTCCCCCTCTTCCCCCCAACCTAAATCCCGTCTTTTTATTCTGACCACATTCTCAGCTATTTCTCTCGTTCGGGCAATTCTTTTGTCTGCCCATCTCCAGCAGACATTTCAAAAGGTCGTCAAACCCCTCTCCATCTATCCCTTTATCCCCTCATCAATGCTGTACAATTCACCGGCTCGGACCCAGTTTCAGATAAGGAAAGAATGTTACTTTGAAATTCTCAGTACACAGACCATACAATATATAATATAGTAAAACAAAATAATATAGGTCCATAGTTCTAACAGCAGATGTTTCTCAGAACCTGACAATGCTAATTTTGTTTAAATATTTAAAAAGAAAAATCTAATGGATAGTTCCGTAAAAATAAGCCATAACTTTTGGATACTTTTAGCAAATGTAGAGATCAACTTTTTTATTTTGTTTCTTGTCACTCAAATGCTTATTTAGTTTATTCCACTCAGAACATACTTATCTATACTCTTTTCACGAATTATGTTACTGAACATATAACCAGTCACCCATAAAGATGAGAAAAGTGTAAGTTGTATTTCAATTAGAAATATAGTAGTTATTTCATTTATTAATAAATAAGTAATAACACCTTGATCCATTGGAAGTTACTTTCTATTGAATTAATTATTCTAGAAATTTATCGCAATTACTGCGATTTAATTAAAATGTTTTCAGATGCTATGCAGGTTAAAAAAGTTTTAATGTCATTTTAACATATTACTAATTATGCAAAAGAATGCTTTTGCAGTGTATGGGAATTTTTATTGTTAAAAACACGTAATTTTTGTTTCCAATTCAGTCTCAAAATTTGCAAAGTCACGTCAGAAATATCACAGGGAAAATTCATTAAATATGAAATGTTTGAAAAAAATCTTAAAAGTTCCGTTTTTTAATCATTCTATTCAACAATATTTACCTTAAGTTTCGAGCTCCGACAAAAATTTATAAAATTAAAAATATAACTAGTTATCCACACTGGTATATCCAGAGAGATTTAATAATTGAAACTTCTGTACATTCGTAATTAATTCTTTCACGATTACAAATATTTATAACCGCAAAGTAAATCACAAATATATCTTGATATTGAATGAATTCATTCCTTCTATTTCCAAAATACTTCTACTTCATTAAGTAGCATTAAATCATTAAGAATAACAATATAAAACAAAGATATTTCAAAATTTAATTTTAAAATGTCATTTTTAGAAACGTATAGCCCCCCCCCCTCCATTGAAATTAACTGAAAATAAAGCGATGTAAATATTTTCATTATATAGGAAATGCAAAAAAGACCTCTTAAAAATTCATTTTTGTCTCATAAAAGCACGTTTAATTCATTCCATTGAACAAATATATTCCAAAGTTCTAAAGTTCCGAGCTCCGACTTTAATTTGTAAAAATATAATAACAGTATACATAATAAATATAATAACCAGTCATCCATAGCGATATGGACAAATTACTTCCATATTTTAAAAAAGCAAAAACCACTTGACATATCTGAAATATATTTCTATTGAACTAATTTCTTCTTTATATTTTGCACACATCAATTTCATTAAATATAATTAAATCACGCTAGTGCGAGGGTTTTTTTTTTTTTTTTAAGTGTATCATGAAAGAGCAAGCATTTAGAAAAAATGTATTTTAAAATGTAATTTTAAAAGTATTATTGTTTTAAAATGTGTAACGTCACCACCCACTGAAATTGAATAACTGAGAATTCTTGTTTAAAAAATTCTTTTGAAAGATATATTAAATGAGAACTTCAAAGAGGACAATTTTAATATTGAAAATTCCACTCTGAGAAGCATCCTTAATTCATTTCATTGAAAAATTCTGTAGGTTATCATTTAATATTATTTGCAAAACTTAAAATGCAACTAAAAATCGATACCGGTGTGCAAGTAGAGGAACTGATAATTTAATTTTTAGTCCTGGATTAAAAATATATTATAACAACTTTACATGTAATGACTTCTCACAAGAATTTTGAAGTTAAATTACTGAAAAAAAGAAATTTAGTTTGGAGCAATGCTAATCATGCTGAATAAAATTGTGAATATATAATTAATGAAAAAACTCATGAGAAAACTATATGTTTGATATTAGAGTTTTCTAATAATTTTATAACTTTTAAAGAAAATTAAAATGTGCCAATTTCAAATTATTCTACTTTTCAAGCTTTTGCAAAATTTGAAATAAATGTTTAATTTGATAGGATTGCTCCCGTGATATTCACGAGCAGTGTTGTTCATCCAGATTTTTTGATTCCCACCAGTTTTATAAAATAGTGCAATTGGCTTTATTCTGGTATCATTTTACTTGCCATTAAAAGTAAGGTGATTATTTCTTTTACAAAAAAATGGTGGTAATAAGCAATTTGAATTTTTAAACTGTAATTTAACCACTTGAGGGGCGCCGTTTGCAGTCTGCAAACGGTTAATGTTAATGCCAAAATTAACAGATGAGACCAGAAATTTTATAGTACACTTTCGATCTCATAATATACGTGAAATAAAGCTTTTAATTATTTTCAAATAAATTTGTTCTTAAATTGCGGTGTGAATTAAATATTTGAATATTTTTAGAGCAGAAATATTCTGCCCCTGAAAGGGTTAATGCGACCGTTAAACCCTTGAAGGGTGGTGATGCCGTGACGGTCACACATAATTTTAATCCCTAATTGTTACATTGGCACCGGAATTTTATAATGAAAATTTAGCCTTTTTTCAATAAGCAAAAACATACTTTTACTTCTTTACAAATACATGGCTGCCAACCTTTACGCTTTTTTGCTACCACTAAAATTTAATAGAGAATTTCATAATGTTTAATCGTGGGATTTCGACGATCAAATAAGGCAACATTTACTATAATATTTTAGTGGTAAGAAGAAAGCGTAAAAGTTGGCAGCTATGCGAATAAATTGTCTTGTAAATACTGGTGGCATTAAATTATTTCAACATTTTACGAATACAAATGCCTTGCCCCTGAAAAGGTTAAGGGGTTCAAGGAAGACGATATTTGCCTTCCTTTGCAATTGAAGAGCTTTGTAGAAGAACATGTTATGATAGATTTTCTCATAAATTGTTTTATTTTATGTATGAAATTATTATGAGGTTTTATATCATATGAACCGTTCAGTGCACAAATCCATCAAATGAAAATGTTCCGTATGAACAGTTAAAGTTACTGTAACTATAAAAATATTGTATCTATATAATATTTTTTCTCTGGATATTTTGATTGAACTCATTAATTTTCTGTTAATCAAGGGTAACTTTTTATCACTGTGTAAATATATAGAAAATATTCACTGTTCCTTTGTTAAAGAAAAAAAAAAAAACGCCCATTAAAATGCAGTTAGTCGGGTTGTCTTCTGAACGTCTCATATGGTAAAACTCAAATACTAAAATTCTACTTAGTATTGAATATATAAGATAGTAACATTTAATATTTAATAATTTCATACTTAATAATTAAATGATGAAAATAATTTCTAATATTTATTAATTAAATGTTAATATTCTTTTCCAGGAGAGTTTAGTATCATATATTATCATTCAAACATATGCTACAAAGAAGGTTTTAAATACATAACTAAATTACAATAAAAAACTTTCACTTCAATTTTCTCGAATTATAATTTTTATTACATAACTTTTTTTCCGCTCATATAAGAATTCAATTTTTATTTGACTAGCTAATATTTATTTACAATCTTTTGCAATATTAGAAAATGAATTTTTCTGCATACGATTTATAAAATTTTTCACATCAATAGTTTGAGAAAAAATATTTCTCCAAATTTCAGACACTCAGCTTTTTATTAAATATCATCAAGATACTTCAGTGGAGAAAAAATTTATCTGTTTTATAATGCAGAAAAAAGTTAAGAGAAAAGTGTATTAAAATCTTCATATCTTTCAAAGTGTCATTGTTTAAAACGAAATATTTCATTACCCTTAAAAATTCAATAGCTGGGAATTCACAGGATGAGAAAAACATTTTGGAAGATTTTTTAAATATTAAATAAAGGAAATTATATTTAATGCATTCACTGTGTCCATTAATCATAAATCTCCTACCATAGATTATAAAACAAAAAGTATAACACGTCATGCATACCACTATGGGAAGAGATGTATGTTAATTGAACATTTGGTACTTATTTCGTTCATGATTAAACAAAAGAATAATCACTTTACATACCTCAGAATCTTGCTATTTGATTAAATTGTTCTGTAACTTCCACATATGTATCAATTTCATTCGATATCATTAATTACCCGCAGTGTGTAAAAATATTCAAGTGCTTTACAAAAGAGAAAGAAATAAGAACTAATGAAATTCAAAATTTAATATTAATAGTGTCATTTTAAAAAAGATGTAATTTCTCTTCTGATTGAAATTCAATATCTCAGAAATCTCGAAGAGAAAATAGCTTTTGGAGAATTCCTTAAATATAAAATCGAAAGAAGACCTCTCTAATGTTCATTTTCGTCGGTGAAAAATATATTTCATTTATTCTATTCATAATAATTTTCTCATTTTTTTTTTTCAGTTGTAGAACAGAAAATTTAACACTTGAATCATGTCTATTTTCTGAAAGAGGTAAGGGTTTAATTTTCAGTCAATTACTTTTGCAGTAAAATTAATAACCAGGCTATATATCATAGGTATTTAATGTCAGAATTTCTTAATGAGTCATTAAACTTAAGTACAATAAAACAAGAAAGATTAAAATCATGCGTCAAGCATGGATTTCAAGACACTTTTCAACACATTCAGACTAATGTAACAAAACTTCACCGATTAATAACTTGAAATGCGATGTCTAGTTGAACCATTTGAATGCGCGTAACACATTTGAAAACCCCCATTTCAGCAGTTCCCATCTGCAGTCGAAAATTTTTCCGAATGCTTTGAGGAGCCATGCATATGATCAGTGTTGCCAGATTGGGGACTTTTCTGTTCCCAGATTGTTGATTGTCATCCTTTTTTGAAATAGAAATATTCCGCCTATTTAGAAATAGATTGAAATTCTGAAAAAAGAGGCAAATTATACTATTTAAAAAAAAAAGTGATGACAGTCAAATAATCCAAATTAAAAAAGACCCCAATCTGGCAACACTGATAGCGGGCTACTTTTTTCAAATTCAAATTTCTCTATTGGCAACACTTTTGAGAAATGGTAAAATTCCCCTGGTTTTCGCCTTAATGAATATGACATCAACCCCTTGGGGAAGAGCGACACGTATACGTGCCGTATGAAGCGTTCAAAATCCTTGTTTTTCCTCACCAGTAAAATTTTACTGTAAAATTTGCCTTGTTCAATCAGCGCATTTTCACCATTCAAGAAGACACAAATTTCTGCTTTTAAAAAACGGTGATAAAAGATAAAAAATTTCGTAAAAGGCTCCCGTCCCGAAGGGGTTAAATAAGACGAATTTTACTATTTCAAAAAAAGGTGGTGTCAATCAAGAATTCTGATATTTAAAAAATAGCCCACTGGCAACATTGCATATGATATAGAGATTTGTATCTATAAGCTATATACACGCAGAAAATTAGTTCAGCTAGGATAGACGTACCACAATTGAGAATCCTCCTTCAGCGATTTCGGCTAATAAGGAGAATGACACGTGAATTAATTTTATGCAGCCATATATAACAGGTATATTTATACACAACGAGTAACATGCAAAAAATTAGTTACATATAGAACCAAATACCGAAATTGTAAACGCACTTTCAGCAATTATTGCTTAAATAATGTGATCCGACCGTGTGAAACCGATATATTTTGTGTGCTTGTAAATGAACGATAAACGCTATTAATGCCCTATTCTATAGTAATCCTCTTGTAGTAAAATTCAGTGTCTTATATAACTTTCAATACATTTGAAATAGCGTAATATCATTAAATACACTGCAAAAGGATTTCCATCATTGACAATAATGTAGCGGAATTCTTTTGAGAGCCCTGTAAATGAACTATAATTGTTACACACTTCATATTCAATATCAAGCATCCCATAGTAACATCATTAACATATATCATTTGCATCATATAAAGAGTTAGAGCGTGGACAGATATACAGAGAAACCGGCAAATCTAAATTTCTAATGCGAGGTGCAAATTTTACCTCATGATGCACATCGTAACTTTTAATACTCTTACTTAAATCGAAATTATGTACAGTGAACATATTTATTTGTCAATTGTTAGTATACATTTTGATTTAACAAAATTTTCCACTGCTTAAAACACCTTTTAATTGATACTTAGAGGGAATAGTAATTCATAAGAAAAGCTTTTTCAAAGTCCTCTAACTCTTAAAGTGCCAATACTAATTTTATCTCCCATTTAAATTATGAAGTAATTAAAAATCGATATGTTATTAAGTATGAAATGCAAAGAAGATTTTTCTTTATTCATTTTTGATCAATGAAAAATAAATTTCTAATTTTTCACCAATCTCCTACTAAATGTATAAAGCGGAAAAATGTAAGCAATCGTACATGTGAGTATGATTAAAAAAGTAAATAAAATTATTATTTTTTTTCTACTGTTGTCATACAAAATAATAAATGTGTTGCTTGGCATAAATTTATTGCCAAGCAATAAATTTGGAATTTGGTAAAACTGCTCTCTTCGCCATAATGAGTTAAAATAATAAGACATGATATTTTACAGATTTAGCTGGGGAATTCTTCGATGTTGCAACCAACGTCCGACCGAACCTTTGAATAAGAGATTTTGCATTGCATGCCGGTTTTTCTTCTAGAAATCGACATAAAGCGTACAAAGAAGTTTTTTTCTTCATTGTTATCACCTGAGATAGAAGAGACCCTTTTGGCCAACGACGTACTACGCTTTGCCCCCCCCCCCCCCCGCTTCAGACGTGGAAACCCACGGTGCTCGCTCTCTCCCTTCAAAGGTCAAGATGGGTGGTGTCGGGCTGTCAAGTGAAGGAACGGGAGCTTTCCTCTTTGGATTAACGCATTCGATTAATCTGCAGGGATATATCAGGGCATCCATTTTGTAGCCTGGTGAAGTATAGAATTTTAAAAAAGGTTTTTTTTCTCTTTTTTGTTGAGAACTTTTATCAAATACTACATTTCTTTAAAAATACTACATTATAATGGAATACAATAATTTAAAAAAGTTCTTGAAGTAAAAAAACTGTGTCTGTAATGTTTCGCTCTTTTTTAAACATATATTTTAGCCTTTTTTTTTCATTTCATTAAAACTCTGCCACAATGTTTTTACAGAAATTACGAAAAGAAGCTCCCATAGGTGTTTAACATTAGCTATCACTCCTTGCTGTAGTGTTTCTTTGAATTAAAAAAAAAAAAAAAAAAAAAAAAAAAAACTTATTTTAGCTTTTTGTTCCGTTTCATTTAAACTCTGCCACAAAGTTTTTGCAAAAATTACGATCCGCGAAGTTTTTTTTTTTTTTTTTTTTTTTTTTTAACCATTTGGAAAAATGGTTATTGTCCTCGTCAGGGTAGGAAATCAAAAGCATATCTGAAGTTTTTTATTGGTTGAATCCGCATTTTATTCGTTTTCTGATTGGTCTATACAGTAATCTATAACTTGCCTTTACTTTCAACAGAGATGGATACTTCTGTTGCCACTATGACAAAAAGTAATAAAAACTACAAAAAAATAATAATAATAACTCAGAAACAAATTGAAATACAGCTTTCAAACAAATTGCATTTAAAAGTAATTTTTTTTTCTCTATAAAACGGTGTAAAAAGTAATAGTGTGCGATGTTTAGAAGTTTAAGAATGAAATTTCATTTAAAATTGGTCGTCAGATTTCTTGGAAATCTGACGATGGAAAAGCCTTTTCCCGAACAGCCAATGAAATACTTGGATAATACGTAAGTTTCACGAAATCTGACGAGTCGCAGGCGATTTTTGTCGCTTGCAATTTTTACGTGTAATAACACTATTAATGATTAATTCATGGCCTACGTAATGTATGACCAGCTCAGTAGAAGTTTAAAAATTTACAGTACTGAAAATTGTAAAACTGAAATTTCTTTTAAAATTTGTTCATGATATGTCCAGGAATGTTAATGTTTAATTCATGGCGTACGTAATGTAGGATCAACTCCATGCGAATTTTTATGTCTTAAATTTTAGTCTTCGAAAAAAATCATTTTCCAAATGGTCGTTGTAATTTGTTAAATTGCTTTCTTTTTTTAGAACTTTTTTCAAGTACATTTCTTTAAAAAGACTTCGTTATAATGGAATATAAAAATTATATAATACAATTTTAATTAAAATATTGTTCTAAACAATCTGTGCTGATGTAATTTTTTTTATTTTTTATTTTTTTTTTTTGGATGAAAAGGCATTTTTTCTTTTAGGAATTTATGTCATTTTCACCAACAGAATTGTCTATGCGTTTAAGATTAGTGCATCATTTCCATCAATTATTTTTAAAAGTTTCAGATTTTAGTTTAAGTTTATTGGTTACTTTTGATTTCAAGGGATAGAAGAAAAGAAATTTAGAAATAAGCTAATAAATTTTGGGAACTTTAATGCAAGCTAAAGTTTATTGAATATGACATTATTCTGACGCAATCACGCAGTCATACTTGTTCCATATATGAAAATGATCTTTTCTTTTGAAAATGGTGTCAGTTTCATCATCCGAACTAATCTGAAATCTATGATTATATCACCTTTTAAGGACTTTATAAAAGAAATATGTCCCTCCGACAACATGGAGCTTTTAAATATTTACGAACACATTTTTAAATGCAAAAGCATGACGTTTGCAGGCATGACTACTGAAGGGATTTGGCATCGAATACTGTTTACCAATCGTTGATCAATGAGTTACTTATATATTTATAAGCGATCTTTTCCACGTGACGACAGATTTTCCTTTGACAGTATTTTATGAATGATCTTTTGCTTTTATTAAAAAATGGAAAACACTCGATCGCATAGTATCTGCATGAAAACACCTGCCAATTTCATGTGTTACAATATTCCTTTAAATATGACTACATTTTCATTTGTGGAATATCCTTCAATCTACTATAATCAGATTTTATTTTTTGAAACAACTCAAATTACCATGTTTAATAATCCGGCGAGGTTTGGACAGGGTTTTGAGGGCTTAGCTCGTAACGGGCACAGTCTCTGGTACATTAAAAAAAAAAAAAAAAAAAAAAAAAAAAAAAAAAAAAAAAAACTTTGAATTATTATTTAAGAGAAAAACTTTCTTAATCTTGTTCAATTAATAAAACTTTAAATTTTGTATTTTTGTCGGTGAATTAAAATAAATAAAGAAAATTTTCTTTTATTCTAAAAAAAAATATATATTTTTTTAAATCTAAGGGAACTTTTATTTTTCTAAAACCGTCATTGATTTTTGAGAAATAATCCGTTTTAAGCTTTTCAAAGAGCTTATTATAATTGACTGGAAGAAATTACAGTTAACATTTGACAATTATTTAGTTATTTATTAGGAAAGAACCGAATTGAATAGATAGATACACACATATTTAAATCATAAGAATTAAACAAGATTTTTACATTTTACTCCTGCCGGTTTATAAAGGACGGTTTAAATTGCGCTGGCAAGCATTATCTACATTTTGCTTTTACTTTTAAGAATATACAAAGTGTTTTTAAACTAATGGAATAAACTTTCAGGTGTACTTGTGAAAGGAAATAGGTCACAATTCACTTGTTTAGTAAAAAATGTATTGTGCTTCTCTAGACGTTTTAGTTCACAAATTTAACAATAATGAACATACTTTAGTGAGACTTTGATCATATTAACTTTGCTTTGTATAAATATGAAGGCAACATTGGTAAGTGCCCTGAATTTTGGTTGGTGAAACGCTGCACAACGTCACCGACATTCCGTTTAAGTAAAGTTTTCTAAATAATATTTTCCAGTGACCAACTACGCGGAATGTGTATACGATATGTATAAATACGCGATAGTGTCAAAGTGGACGTTTTGAATCGAACTTTCGCGCGAACGTGGAATAACCACTCAAGAAAAACATGTTTGTAACGTGATCAAAATCGCTTATAATTCAGTAGGTAATTTATTGATAAAAAAAAAATGGAAAACACAGTTCGATTCCAAATCGCTTTCATGATCAGATTTTCCTATTTTATATCTTTTCGCTAAAAAAATTATTTTTAAATATGTCGAAACGTTTTGCGTTTGTTGAGCAGAGCAGTTGAGAACAGCGTTAACAGAAGATTGCACCGGCATTGCAGAAAAAAATAAAAAAAAAATCGTATATTTTGTGTTTTTTAAAGACGTACTTACCGGGATATGAAAATACGAAGGTTATCATTTTTTTCAATTCATTCATTTGTAATCATTACAAGAGATTGCATTGCTGGTAATTTGTTTTACGCATAACTCAAGAACTACTTGGTGGAATGCTCTGCAATTATTATGTAACCATAACTCTTGTACTTTATATTACAAGCTTATAGAAATCGATTTCCGTTAAAAAATTCATAGATTGCAATTCACATATAAATCCCTTTGTTCCACAAATTTCCATTTTTCATATGTTTGCTGTGATTTCAAATCCATGCTCCACATGTTATGGGGATTGTTTCATAGATTTACTGGTATATGATGGTTTATACAGCATTTTTAATTTGAAGAAATTCCTTTATTATTTATACATTCATAATTTTTGTTGATAATTTGTAATGGTTTAGAATGGTTTTTTACATATAATGGTTTAATCTTACGAAAAGTTAATATATATATATATATATGTATATGTATATATATTTATATATATTTAATTAATTACAAATATTTTTTTCGGAAAAAAATTAGGACGTGTAATCTAAGTTCTTTGATAAAAAAAAAAAAAAATCGCTTTATAAATATTTCAAGTATGTGAATTATAAACTCACAGCTTATTCTGAAAAATAGTTCTGGAGCTATGCTTAAAGAACTAACCGCATTGCAATCTGCGTTGTAATGATTAAAATACATTTAATATTTTTTAGAGTTCAAAATTTTAAATATCTATAAACTGTACACTACTGGCACGATTGACTTTCAGATTGTTACCTTAAGTTGAAATTTAACGAGAAAACTAAATAACGTCAAAATAAGGTGCTCGTATTGAAAATTTCAGAGTTTGAAATTTGAAACAATTTCAGTATGAAGACCCCTAAGCATTTTTTTAGTATATATATATATATATATACTAAAAAATGAAATATATATATGTGTATATACATATATATATATATATATAGTTAAACCTCGTTAACACGAACACGCTTAACGCGAATTACTTTTAGTACGAACTGTTTTCGATTGCCCCGTCCTGTTGTATATGATGTATTTAAGTTCGGATATCACGAACTACTTTTAACACGAATAAAGAAAGTTTGACATTGAGTGTTTGCGTTAACGAGGTTCAACTGTATATATATATACAACATACATTGAAGAAAAACATATTTGCCTATTTCAAAAAAAAAAAAAAAACATAACTGCCTATTCCTTTTTTTTATTATTGTACAATGGGGTGATTAAAATGTATCTCTTTCCTTCTTTCTTTCTTTTGTTCGACTGCACTTTAATATCTCCAGATTTACTTGATAGTGTACCATTTATTTATGAAATTTGTCACCATATGAAAATAGATAGCACTTAGCTAACGCATATAGTTATTTACAAAGAAAAAAGTATCAGAAAAGAAAAAAAATCTCTCAGTAAGATTACAGAATGAGTCCCTTTTATTAGAGAAGCCTACGTAGTACTAACACATTAGCTGAATTGGCGCATATTTCTTGAACATGTGCGGTGCCCATAAGTGTACCTGATACATAAATTAAAAAACCCAATTCCACTCCATCCAGGCAACAAAATGGATGCTTATATGGATCATCCCCAGGCAAATCCACCATTTCAAAGAAAGGATTAGTTTTTCTCCCGATGCGAGGTGGGGGAGAATGATGAATAGCTTTCTTATTGTTTGATTTGAACCGGGCCCCTTGGGCCGGAATCGCTTCAGAAGAGCATCGGGTCACGTGACTCGCCAGTTTGAATCAGAACCTTCACTTGCTCGGCAGCTTAGCGTGTGGTATTTTTCTTCTGCCAATGGCAGGCAGAACGGGTTGAAGGTGCATTTTTGCAGGTTTTTAGAACAATACGAATTCTTTTCTATTTAATAAAGTTTGAAATGAGCTTGAAAACATCTACACGCAGGAAAAGGAGGTTCCCGTTGAAATTCTAAAAAAAAAGTTTTAAAAAGAAAGATATGCAAAGAAAATACAATAATTTCTAGATTTTTTTTTTGGCGGTATATTGAGTTGGCGCTTTAACGGACGCATTACATTGAAATTCCTATTTGGCAGATTTGTTCATCGACACAACTGACGGTTAAACGGATTTTTCGCTATTTCTAGATGGCCCTAAATCGAGGTTTGACTGTATAATGCTATTTAACTAATCTATTTGTCTTATGGCCTACAGTGGACTTATTTATGAAGAAATGTCTTGTTCAAAAAGAAATATATTTAATTAGTTCTAGTCAAATTAACCTCTATGACCGTATTAGGTATAACGAAATTAGAAAATGTAGGTATCCCACATAGCAATTTTAGTTTGCAGAAAATTTGCAGCAGTCTTGCTTTGCAAACCTGCAAAGTTGCAGCAAGTTCAGCATGACAAGACTGAAAGTTCATAGCAAGATTTTAGCAAGATAACGCAAACGCCGAACTCACCACACTTTGAACTTGCAGCTAACTTGTCGTGCAAGTTAAATTCTTGCCGTATTAAATCTATTGCAAAATAACGGCAAGCAGGTACTCAAAAACACAGCAAACATATTGCAAAGTAGCAATCTTGTGATGCCACACTTTCTGTTTAACACATTCGAAGGATGCAATAGACCTGAACAGGTCTACTGACGCATACGCACCGTCAAAACGTGCATGCATCGTTTTAATCACCATTGCCAGGTAAGGGTAATATTGGTGCTTTTAAATAAGTCTTTTATGGTATTTGATTAGTATAGCGCTTAAAAAAAGCGGTGCCACCCAAATAAAATTTGTGTAAGAGATGCAGTCCTTAAAGGGTTAAAAATCTTAGACTCGAATGGGGTTAGATGCAAAAATAAATAAATAAATAAATAAATATAAAAAGATATTTTAGAAAAACCCAATAATATTAAGAAAAATTCATTTAAAAAATTAAATTTTCAATATAAATTTTAAATGGCCGAAGACGTAAACATAATTTAGTATATTAACATGACCTTTTAATTTGTAAGAATTGTTAAATGAAATAAGTTGTAAATTATAGATAAAATGTTACTTTACAAAAAATAACTACATTTGAAGAGTTAAAATAATAAATACCTTTTTCTGTGTTCTTTAACTTTACCAATCAATGAAAGTGATTCCATAACAGTAATAATGATTTGTGTGTCTTGCCTTTGAGAAACACCCAATTTCTGCCATTTCTGCGCATGTGCCGAATGTCTATTCTCTCAACAGAGGGATTTTTTGCTTTCGTCACTTTCCTGAATCAGTCTTGCATGAGTTTCACAAAAATCACTCATGTAAGTGGGTGATGGTATACCTTACGAGATATTTGCTGCAAATTTCTCAAGTCAAATTTGTCACGGCAAGGTAATACAGTAAAACCACAAAATAACGGACACCTCGGAAGCGCAGAAACTGTCCGCTATTCGGCAAACCTCAGAAATTCAAAAATTGCTTTGAAATGCTTAATTTATTAATTGACTTTTATATGTCCTAAAACTTCTATTATATGATTAATCAGAAATTAAAATTACTTTTTAAGCCATAAAACTGAAATAAAATTGTGCATGCATTTATCCACTGTTTATCACATTCTTACGAAAAAAAAATCTGTTCCAAAAGTTTGCTTTTGCTTGCAATTACATGTAATGGGTTTTTCAATGTGAAGTTTTAACTCTGTCACCAGTTTCAATCCCTTTTTTACAAAAAAAAAATTGTGAACTGCTCACTCTATTTTAGCGCTTCTTGGAAACTCTCGATATTGTATAAAAGCATCTCCATTTTAGTATTTCATCATCACTAATAGAGTCAGCTTTAGTCAAAAATTCTGAAGAAATATAATCGCATACATCAACTGATGCTTCTTCAGTAGTTAACTCGTCATTAATATTAATAAAAATTTCGGCATTTTCTTCACTCCTCATACATTTCATTAATTCAATTATTTCGCTTAATTCTTCATTTGTATCGGAAATGTGAGTTTCATTTTCTTTTAATATAAAGCATCCTTTTCTGAAACATTAATGTACGCTTTCCGGTTTTCTGTTATTTACAGCTGAGGAAATTCAAATTATAACATTGACTCATTTTAGGCAGTTCTCAGGTGTATTCATAGAATCTAACTTTGAAAGAATGTGGCGTACTCGGATTTAAAATTGTGTATTACGCCTTAGTCAAGTGGCTGGCATACTGAAGTTGTGTTTGGGGAAAGAAACACAATTTTAAAAGTTTTGGATGAGAATTTACACTGTCCAAAAACAGGAGAAATTTTCTTTGTTGTTTTTTCATCCTATTATCAAAGGAAGTTATCAATTCGATCATTAAAGGACTGGCCATCCACGTTTTCTTATTCGCTCTACACATAATACCAAAAATATTAAATTGAATGTTTTTAGGAAACACCTAGATTTCTGAGATTTTCCAATAATAAGAGGAAACATTCTCCTAACACATTGCAACATAATAAAATAGTGAGTCTCTCTTTTGACATTTTTCCGCCAATAATGTCATCCTTTTTAAAACACAAAGTCTTATTCGGTAAAGTTCTGAAAAAAGAGTCCGGTTTCATCGGCATAAAAAATGGTTCTCTCTTCATAACATTCAGAAATTGATTGCAGTGATTGCAGTCGTTCAAGACAATCCTTCACTTTTTTAAGATCTACAGATTTTGCTTCTCCATATATTGTTTTGAAAGAGATGTTGTGCTGAGATCATAACTTTTCCAGCCATCCATTGGAAGCCTTAAAATCGTGTAATCCGAGTTCTTTAGCGACGTCTAAAGCCTTTTTCTGAATCAAAGGCCCACCTATAGGAATGTTTTTTGAACGAACTGAAGTAAACCAATTCTTAATTATAGAATCAATTTCAATGGAATTAGACTTCCTCAATTTCACATTTTTGGTGTTCTCGTTAGAGTTAGCAATCCACAAATTTCTGATTTCTTCTTTATTTCGTAAAATCTCTCCCACCTGAGTTTTACCTGTTATAAAATTTTCAGCAAGTATCCGTAAACTGAATTTCTCTTTCTCAGATACGCTTACAATTTCATTTTTTTTTAAGTTCATCGTTTTCTTTTTGGGGGCATTCTAGAAACATTAATAACAAACAAGAATTAAACAGTAATCGACATTGCGAAATAGTTTTTTCCCTTGCTCTCGTCGCATTCTTGGTGCTCTTAATTTTCGCTAAAAAAAAAAAAAATCAATACGCAATTTCCTAATAAAAAAAAAATAAAAATAAGATAGAGTAACTATTTTCTTTGTTTTATAAAAGAGTAAAAATAAATTAAAATCGTCTGTGACTTTTTTTTTTCTCAGATTATATGACACCATGTGACGCCTCTGATTTCTCTCTTCTATGTTATGCAATGATGAAATCCAGTTAATTACTTTTTGAAATTTACAAACGACCCTGCTAAAATTAATTTTTCTTCATTGTTTATTGACGCTGTATAAGATTATCCGAAAAATTGTTTGAGCTTGGGTATAATGAATCAGAAATATTAGTCAGCGTATTATCTATCCTGAAGTTTCATGCCAATTGTCGACGAAGTTATCTTACGCGCATTTAAAACGAAAGAGAAAATGATGTGTGTATTATAGAATTCTGCTGATGAAGAAATTTGTACTTCTAGACATTAATCAGCAGAAAATCCTAAATCTTTCAAGGATGGGCGTTTTCTTTCTCAGAAGTGGGCAATGTTGAATTCAGACACTTTTCCCGGGGAGGGATTTTTATGGCTCCGGGGGAAATTGCACTTTTTCACCATTAAAAGAATAAAATCTCAAATCTTCCGTGGGGTGGGGGGGGGGGGCAATTCAATCCTCCGGGGGAGAACGTCCCTCCCGAGGCACCTTCTGAATTTACCACTGGACGTGAGAGGGGGGACTTTTCCCAGCCCACCCCTGAATTTATTTGTGATAACAATATTTGTGACGCATAGCCCTGATAAATTTAGAGGCATTTTACTTTTTTTTCTTTTTTTTTTTTCGTTTAAAAATAATTTTACATCCTTTACGCAATGTTTGCACGCTATTTTGAATTTATAAGGTGTTTGTCACCACCTTTTCAGATCGGAAATTTTATATTTCATACTTAAATTGCGATTTCCTCATTGAATCGTAGATTTTGTAATATTTTTCTATGAGGAAATAAGGTGAAAATTTCTATTAACACTAGAACAGCCGTCAATTTTACTCAAGTTTTATAAAAAGTATTTTACACCAAAATGTTTATTTAAAACTTTTTAGCTTATTTAATTTGCCTATTTTTGTGCTGCAAACATTTAACATATGTTAGGAAGAAAATTCTGGTTCGAATCGATTATTATCAATTTGGCAGGGGTCAAAACAGTGTTGCCAGATTGGGGGCTTTTTTGCCCCCAGATTGTTTTTTGTCACCGCTTTTTTTAAATAAAAATATTCGATCTATTTAAAATAGATTAAACATTCTGAAAAATTAGGCGAGCTATACTATTTTAAAAAAGCGGTGACAGTCAAATAAACTGAATGAAGAAAGTTCCCAATCTGGCAATACTGGGTCAAAATGAACCCTAATAGCGGTTATAGTGTTAAGAAATTCTAGAGATCTGTATGTAAACTGGATATCAAAAATGTGTACAACTAATACATTTTTTAACAAGTCGGAGATTGTGCATCAAACATGAAAAATGAGGTGTGTTCATACTATAACGAGTTTTATAAATATTCAGATCTTGGTGCAAAAATGCATGGATACAACATTTATTACGATTATATATATATAATTCAGTAATACTGAAAAAATAGGAAAGTATATTAAAAAGGACGTTATCTCCATTGCAACCCAAAATTATTACCTATCATGGTATATCAATGAATTAATTATGTATGTAAGATTCAATAGAATGAAGAAATTTTTTATTAATATCTTTTTAAGTTTTGATTCGATTTTTATAAAGTTTGAAATGACAGGACAAATTTCTGTAACGATTATCTATAATAAATTTCAAAGCGTTCGGTTCTGGGGAGTTTTTGCGCAGTTATGTGCGGCCAGATGGACAGAAGGACAGACCAGATAACGACTATAGTTCCAGCGTATTTATATAATTACGAACGCATCTAAAACCAACTTTCATAACAGCTATGGAATTTTTCTATATTAACCACTTGAGAGGCAGTGGTATATATTATAAACCACCTAATTTTAATTAACATTTGCACCAGAAACTTTTAAGCTTTACTTTTAAAACTTTAGTGAAAAAAGCGCAAGAAAAAAAATGCCCATCTTTATTATGAAATAAATTTTTTCGAAATATCCGATGGGAATTGAACATTACAGAAACACACTCCACAAAACTTGAAGATGGAAACCTTATTACTTCTTTTTGCATTTTTCTATATCTAAGCTTCTTTAGGGAAGCTTAGTATCATGAACTCCGAGGAATAAGGCCAGAAGGTAAACTAATGTATTGGACTACAAATACATTAAACTTTTACTTGTTTATTTTTCTGGTATCTAAGTTTTTTTTATCATTAAATTTATAAAAGAGATTTTTCCATCCAGAAAAATATTCATAGAATTATATGTCATCACTAATATAGAATAAATTGGATTTAGTTATACTCCTGGGTAAAATTATCATTAAATTTATAAAAGAGATTTTTCCATCCAGAAAAATATTCATAGAATTATATGTCATCACTAATATAGAATAAACTGGATTTAGTTATACTCCTGGGTAAAATTATAATTACTAATATTAAATGATAATAATCAATTTAATTGTTTATCAGATAATTCTAGTTTATTTTTTTAATAATTACTATACAAGTGCTCGTACGGGGTGAGGGTATTTTCCAGATGATACATCAATACTTTTTTACAGAAAAATAAATCAAGGTTTAACGCGCGAAATTTCGCCTTATATAAGGAGAGATTTTCAATATCAAAATAATGGTAGCAAAGAATTTTTTGGGCTGAAAATTGAGACCCACACGAACCATGTATACGAAAAAATGTTTAAATTCTTATGAAACATTCTTAACCATTTCAGGGGCAAGGTACATCTATTCGCAAAATGCTGCAATGTGTGAATAACACCAGAATTTACAAAAAAAAAAAAAAAAAAAAAAAATCAAAATAAGCAAAAGTTTTTGTTCACGGACTTAGATGTCTGCATGTGCCGAAATTTCCCAGTCCGAAAATAATCAATCTTACCCCGACCCTTCCCGATGAAAAAATTAAAAGCTCGGGCCAATCCCGGCACGTGGAAAAATCAATTAAATGAGGCCCGATCCTATCCTTCTCAATTTCTACGAAAAATTCAGATTTTTCTTAACATACAATTAAGATTTTTTTTAAAGAACACTGCATACATATTTATGGGATAATTTTACAGTATATTTTTAAATTACTATATGTTCGCAAGATAGAAAATACACAATAGTCACATTAATGATTACTTAACCCCTTGTGACACCTAATTTAAACAAGATTCGCAGCAGAAACTTTTAACTAAATTTTATATTTTTTACTTCGGGGGAAAAATTTAAAAAAAAATTGATTTTCCTTATTTTAAAATAAAACTTTTGGATTATTCTGGTAAGTATTCAATATTACAGAGACATTATTGCTTGCCCCTCAAAGGGTTAAAGTCTGAGATGTTTCAACATTCAATTAAGGATTAATTTAAAAAAAATAACTCAATTTAGAATAACAGAAAAAAGGAGGTTTAAAAACGAGATAACATTTGAAGACGTATAATAAAAAGCAGATTTGTAAAAATATTTCTCAGCCATTTAATAAAGCTTTTGTCATATCCAAAGGATCTACTTTCTGATACATTTCTGACTTCATTCTGATTCATTTTCTGATTCATTTTCGGAAACAAATAAAATTGGCAGGTGTTCTTATTCAGAAACTATGTAATCGAATAACGTTATCCCTTTTTCGATAAATCCAACATATCTTTGAGAAAATACTGTCAAAGTTAATGTTTTGAATCGAATTTCTAGAAGCGATAGCACGGTAAAGGAGAAAAACCTGCAGTGATGTGACAATCATTCCTTATGTTACGATACGTAATTTTTTTTATAAAAAATGGAAAAGGCTATTCGATTCCAAATCCCTTGAATAGTCAGGCCTGTTAATTTTATTCTTCGCATTTAAAAATTAGTCAAAAAATATGTCAGAAAATTGCTCATTGTTGAGCAGTGAATTTGAGAACCAGCTTAAGGTATATTTCCAAAGACCCGTTAACAGAAGTTCATCATCGCTATTAATATTTTTACAAAATATATTGCCTTCCCTACAGATCCGGAGAAAAACAAAGTCCAGTTCCGGCCCTGCTCGACTAGTAAAAAAAAAAAAAAAAAAAAAAAAAAAAAAAAAAAAAATGAAAGTCTGATTTTGGCCCGGCAAGAGTCTGCTGAAAAAATTAAGCCCGGACTCAGACACCATGTAATTGTGCGATGCTGATATCTACGCTGGACGTGTTACATTTTTGCATTGATGTTGTCAAACTAGCATCTGCTCGTGACGGACATTTATACTTATTCTCATGAATGTCACATTCATTGAAAATGGCTCATATTTTATCGGCTTCGATTAAATTTTTATAGCGGGCCGTTGGTCCGCTTATTATTATTTTTTTTTTTTATCAGCCAGGCCCGTTGAAAAAATTGTCCTAATTCTGCCGGCCCGGACCGTTTGAAAATTCGCCTTCTCTTTGCAGTCCCAGTCCAGTCCATGCTGGCCTCGGGCCAAGCCCGGGCCTGTGCAGGCTTCTATGGGAAGGTCTTAATAAAAGGAAAATTGTCATTCTAATATTCTGGTGTCAGTGTGGCATTTAGGGATAAAAATTAGGTAGTCCAAAAATGAAGGGTCGCCTTTGAAGGGGTTAAGGTGAATGCTTTCGGAACATATTATTTTTAATATTTGTAAAATTCAATTTTAAGATTACTAATAATTGATAAAAAGTTCCGAAAAAGGTGGCATAAACATACAAATAAATAATCTACACTATATATACATAAAATACTAGGGGGCTCTGCCCCCTACGAGCTACGCTCGCCAAAAAAAATCTAATAAAAAAAATTCTTGTGTATACCTTAAGATATGTACAATAAACTTTTAAAATTTCAAAAAGATCCATCGTGCAGTTTTGTTACAAAAAAATCATAAAAAGGACATTTTTTTGGTCTCCTAATGTAGAAGGTCCCCTTAAATACATATGATACATATTCTTCAGTGCAGGAAATGGGTTTTAAAAGGCAGAAAGAAGTTTGGAGAAAAGAGTTTTAAAATCTTAAAATCTTTCAAAGTGTTCTTGTTTAGGAAAAAAAAAAAAAAAAAAAAACTTCATTTCCCTTTACAATTCATTTTAAGTGAATGATATTTTTCAAAAAACACAATTCAATTTATTACATTTTTTGCAAGCATTCTACTATCTATATTATAAAGGACAAACATATCTGTGCGTAACGCATACGTCATTTTGCGAATGGCAACGCTTTGAAATTTGAATTAAAATTTCGGTTTTGCAATTCTATATTATAAAGGACAAACATATCTGTGCGCAACGCATACGTCATTTTGCGAATGGCAACGCTTTGAAATTTGAATTAAAATTTCGGTTTTGCAATTATAACTACGGCAAATTTTGAAACGTCTAAACATCGCACATTTTAAATTTTAACACCGTCGTATAAGGAAAAAAAATGCTCTTTTAAATGCAATTTGTTTGAAAGCTGTATCTCAATTTATTTTTGAGATATTAATTTTTTTGTAGTTTTTAATACAAATTTTGTAATTGTGGCAACTGAAGTACCCCATTTATATTGAAAGTAAAGGGAAAATAGTCATGGTTTATTATTTTTATTGATTATATCCTTATTGATGCCATTTTCACAATACAAATAAAAGTAACTTTTTTATAATTTTTGAACAGAAAATGATGTCAGACATTAAAAAAACACGCATTCTTCTATATAAATCAGTTACATTTCAATATTTTTACATTATGCTGATACTGAGTTTGAGACGATAGGCAAAATGATTCAGTGAGTAAAAATTATGTCATATTTAAAACAAAACCATCTTTTATTTTGATAAAACTAAATATTTGACCAATACTAAATGACCAATACAATGACGACTAAAGGCAAATTTCTGATTTTTTTTTTTTTTTTTTTTTTTTTTTTTTTCGCGGTATTGAGATTAGAACTTAAAGTTTGTACAAATGTTCACATGAAAAGTTGTATCGAACAAACGTGACTTTATGTTTAGAAATACATTCATTAATAATCTACTGCGCGTTAAAATACTTTCAAATTGTGAATTTGAGTGGTGCGTATGTAAATTATGGGAATGTGCAAATAACGTACAATTTAGATTTCACGGGGAAAAATTTTATGATGTGACAAAGCGAAATCTTTTTACTGATTTTTCATCCCATAAAAACAAACAAAGTCTCAATCGATAAATTCATCATAATTACTCATCTTGATTACGTATTCCAATAGAGTTTAATTTTTCAATAATTTAAGCAGTTGAAGTTTGTGGAAATAATATTTTGGTAATTTTAGGTTAAAAATATTATTTGTTTTAAGAGTGAGACAACCAATGTTAGATGAATTTTTTATTGTAATTATTTTTGTAGGTTTATTATAAATTCGATCTGACAGTTCCTTTCTAACATTTTACTTCGTCGAATTTCGACGGGTTCTAACTCGTAATTTATAAAATCACAAACTCAATATGTCATGCACACCATTACATGCACACATGTTAACTGAAATTTGTACTTATTACATTGATTATTAACACTTGAAAGACCAAGAATTTTACTCAAATTTTAGAAAAATATTTCACACCAGCATTTTTATTTTAAATTATTAACTTATCCATTTTAACTAGGTTTTTTTTTCTTTGTATCTTTTAAACTAATTTTATTAAAAAAAAAATCTGGTTTGAACTGAGATATATTTATTTGGTAGCAGTCAAAATGACTGCTCGAGGGCTTTCTAATGTTTAACAAAAAGATATGCAGTTGGATACAGTGTTACCAGTGGGCTACTTTTTTAAAATTCAGATTTCTTGATTGGCACCACTTTTCTGAAATAGTAAAAATCCCCTGGTTTTCGCCTTAATTAATATGTCTTCAAATAAGGCGAATTTTACTATTTCAAAAAAGTGGTGCCAATCAAGAAATATGAAATTAAAAAAAGAAGCCCACTGGTAACACTGTTTGGATACCGCATGTATCTTGCTATTAGATTTAATTCTTCTTAAACTTTCACATAAACATCGATTTCATTAAATATCAATCATTCACCAAAGTGCGTAAAAAATGAAATATCGTATGAAGAAGAAACAAATAAAAACAAAAGAAATTTAAAATTTAATATTAAAAGTGTCATTTTTAAATAAAGTGTAGTTTCACTTCTGGTTGAAATTAAGTATCTCAGAAATCACGATGAGAAAATATCTTTTCGAGTATTCCTTAAATATAAAATGGAAACAAGATCTCTTTAATGTTCATTTTCATCTGTGAAAAGAATATTTCATTTATTGTATTCATAATAATTTTCACAAAACTTTTATTATCATTTATAAAACTTGAAATTTAACGCGTCATTCACATCCATTTTCTAAAATAGATATGGGTATTAATTTTCACTGTTTATTACGTTTGTTGTAAAAGAAATAACCAGATAATATGTCACATGTAATTAACAACGATAAAAAAGCTTATTTTTTATAAGGGATATACAATAATAAAATATTTGATATAATATTATCCCGATAGTCAAATGATTTTTGAAAGCAAATCTATATTTCTAATGTGCAAGGATGAGAGTGCTCCGACCCAAATGACGGCTTGCTACCACTAAATTTTAATGGTATTTATCGCCTTATTTAATGACAGAATTTCTGAGGTTTAATAAAGCAAAGAATACTATTAAAATTTATTTAGTGGTGAAAATTAACCGTTTGGGTCGGAGCGCTCTCATCCCTGAATGGGGGTGGGGGGTGGGGTGGGGGGTACACTCCCAAACACAGCGTATACATATTTATATTTCATATCTATAAACTTAAATCAAAATGACAATGAAATTATCTATTTTCAAATTTTTCGCATACACCTTGATTTAAATAAATTTTTAAATTTCGCACAGCTTAAAACCTCTTTTAAATGGCATGTAGAAGAAATAGTAATTAATAACAAAGGTTTTTCAGAGTCTTCGAATTCTTCAAGTGACATTGTTAAAAAAAACCTAATTTTACCTTCCAATCAACTTATGAAGGAATTAAAAATTGAAATCTTATTAAGTATGAAATGCAAAGACGGGTTTTTAAAAATTCATTTTTGACCCTGAGGAATAAATTTCTCATTTTCCACCAATATCCTACTAAATGTATAAAGCGAAAAAAGTGACCAGTGGTACATATGAGTAGGAAAAAACAGATAAATAAAGTTATTTTTTATTAAAAAAATAATAATAAATGTATTGCTTGAGAAGCAATTACCAAGCAATAAATTTATGTAAGACATCATTTCAAACTTCCGGATCGCTGTCTTCTAAAATCCAAAGCGTCTATTTAAATAAATTGCTCAAGTACGCTTCTAAATGGAAGTTTGTGTTTACTTTTAGCACATGGCTTTCTCACGGTCAGCTTACTTAAGTAATTGAACAGTTTTCAATTACCTTGCTTAAGAGAAGTTTGTATTTTAACTTTTATTTCCTCAACTATGTAAATTCTGGTGCGAGTCTTTTGTAATTGAGCAATATATATGATTTTTTCCCATTTTTATTTTTTATTTTTCTCGTGTCATGTCGTTGACAGTTATGCATTGGGTCGTTCGGAAAGTCGTGTCTGTTTGGAAAAATCAGTATGTGCCGGAAAATTCTGCCCGGCAATTATTAGACATTAAATATCGGAATCAATGTCTAATAATCACCCCATTTTTTAGGTCGCGCTTTTGTTTGTACGTTCGAAACACGTGCAAGAGAAATTTACTTCATCCCTTCCTGCCTACTGTGACATATATGGCACATACTGAATTTACTCAAATTGTTTGATTCCCACCAGTTTTATAAAATAGTGAAATTAGCTATATTTTACTATAATTTTTACTGTCATTAAATAAGGTGGATATTTCTTTTTCATAAAAGTGGTGCCAATAAGCAATTTGAATTATTCAACAGTAATTTAATTCGGGCGTTAAGGGGTTAAATATTTCCTTAATAAAATAATACATTTAAAACTACCGCAACCCCTTGAAGGGCGCCGTTTGCAGTGAGCAAACTGTTAATTTTAATCCCGAAATTAACAAATGAGACTAGAAATTTTTTAGTACACTTTCGATCTCATAATATGCGTGGGAAGGTTTGTAGACGATTTGGCCCAGGAGCCCGGGGCCACTTGTCCCACATCCCCGTCACATAAAATTGTGCAGGTTAAATGGTTAAGCAAAATTCATAGCTGGTAGCAGTGAGGGCATAAAGGTAAAAAATCTGACTGGGGAATGGATGCGAAATGAGCTCTCATAAAAATAATAAAAAAGGAAGGAAGAGACTAAAAGAAAGTTTAAGTATAGCATTACAACAACAAGATATATTTTTGTATTTTCTAAAATTTTTTGTAAGTTTTTTGAAGTATTTTTAAAATTTTTTTATAATATTTTATAAGATTCTTATAATATAAAGTAAACAAATACAGTAGAAGAGATGTTGTTAGTATAAAAAAGGGGGGAAGGGTAGCCTAGGCCTAACGGCCGGAGAAAGTGTGATTTGGATCCGCTCTGGGTGCCGGAGCAATGTGAGATCTGATGCCGTACAAGAGTCGAGGTGATGCCGGGATATACGTGGGGGAAAATATATATATATATATATTACAATATCAGGGTTTCTACACTTTCAGCTGAAATGTAAGTATTTTTTTATGCAGAAAAACTCAACTTATATAATAGCTCGGATTCAAAAAGCGAGTTATTCTCAAAGAAAACACTCGTGTTCATCTGACCTAATGTCACGGGGAAATTCCCTGACTGCAGGAACTATGAGGTTAACCTTTAACCCTTTCAGGGACAAGGCATTTGTGCTCGGAAAATGTTCAAAAATTTCATTCACACCGAAATTTAAGAACAAATTTATTTGCAAATAATCAAAAGCTTTTTTTTTATATATACGTGGGGGAAAAAAAGCTTTTGATTATTTGCAAATAAATTTGTTCTTAAATTGTGGTGTCAATTAAATTTTTGAACATTTTTCGAGCACAAATGCCTTGCCCCTGAAAGGGTTAAAGGTTAACCTCATAGTTTCTACAGTCAGGGAATTTCCCCGTGACTTTAGGTCAGATGAACACGAGTGTTTACTTTGAGAATAACTCGCTTTTTGAATACGAGCTATTATATAAGTTGAGTTTTTCTGCATAAAAATTACTTATATTTCAGCTGAAAGTGTAGAAACCCTGATATTGTAATATATATATATATATATGTATATATATATATATATTAAACAAAAACTTAATTTGAAGAACAACAAAAAAAAAATTATTTCCTACATTATTTAAACCCGAGAAGGGACAGATATTAAGATATTTCATTCGATTAGTTCTACATTTAATGTAAAATTTTTGTAACAAATTATTTAAGCGAATTGAACATTAAAAAATAAAATAAAATTCATACTATATGATACTTAAAACACCCTAAAAAGTTAGATTCCGTTCAAATGAAATCGAAATAAATCTTAGACTTCTTCCATTTTTAATTGAAAATATTTGTATTGCAGATTTTGTATTATGTTTGACAATTGTACATAAAATGATAAGATGCATGCAAAATACAAAACTTAAAAAAAAGTCTAAGATTTATTTCGATTTCATTTGAACGGAATCTAATTTTTTAGGGTCTTTTAAGTATCATATTGTATGAATTTTATTTTTATTTTTTAATCTTCAATTCACTTAAATAATTTGTTACAAAAATTTAACATTAAATGTAGAACTAATTGAATGAAATATCTTAATATCTGTCACTTCTCGGGCTTAAATAATGCAGGGAATACATTTTTTTTTAAAATTTGTTCTTTAAATTAAGTTTTTGTTTAATATGTAAAGTTTTTTTAAGAACTACTGCATTCAGACGCACTCATTTCAAAATTAATAGAGGGTATCATCATCAGGCTTTGATGTATGCAGTATTGCATCACAATGTGTGATACAGTTTACCAATGTATAATTCAAAATATTTCACCACTGTAGTAATGTAGGTTGCTGTAGTTTGGGAAAAAACGTCCAATCGGAACGTAAAAAATCTATAATCAAAACATAAAAAATTAACTTCACTTAAATTTAGATACCCTATTTCCCACTCAGGAACGCTATGAATGCAAAAATAAATTGTGTTGTATCCTTACTGTTAATAGTTAACAATATTATAGCTGTGATACAGTAAAAAATAAAAAAAATAAAAGTTTAACTTAAATTTTGTTACCTTAATCTCTACCAAGGGGTGATGTAAACACATCTGAAATTTATTACCTAAGTTTAACTTGGGGTATAAATAGTTCTCATCTCGAAAAAAAAAATACATTTTAAAATTTAAGTTATGCAATTCCTCACTAAGTTCGCTACCTGCGTAAAAAATATCTAAACATTTAGCATCCATCAAGCATTTGAAACTTTCTACTAAAACATAAACTTGACCAAAGCAAAACTTATTCTGAATATATTCTTTTTATTTCCACTATGACGTCATATTCACCTTTTTAATTCTTGGAAAAAAAAACCAAGGTCAATTTAATATTTACGAGAAAATCTTTCAACTAAAAAGAGATAAATTATTATTACGGCTTTTGAAATTTTTGCAACAATGAAGAAAAAATGTTACATTTTCTATGTAAAATGTCCGTTGATTCTCAATGAAAAAAGCGAAATTTGGAATTATTAAGAAAAATATTTATGTAATGTAAAAAAAAAAAAAAAAAAAAAAAAAAAAAAAGACCCATGTTTCTCTCTGGTTTATAATTCACCCATATGCAAAGCCATTTTACCATATGTTTTGACCCTGACGTTAGGCAAATGTTTTTACACTTTAAATTTACAGTATCTTTAGAATTAGTAAAGAATAAAAAATGAGTGGCATCAGGGACAAATAGGTGGGAAGAAAAAATGAAAAAGTTATGATCTCCATAGGCTTTTCTATGTTAAATTAACATTGAGAGTGACACTGGAAATAAATAAGTATTGCGCTGCTGCGCAATACTTAAATATATCCTTTAAACTATTCATTTATCAATTGCTATTTAAAATGAGGAATCTTTTTTAAAAAGAGTCTTCTATAATTTTTTGTATCAAAGCTTTTTTTAAACATAGCTAGTGGGCTCTGCCCCCGACGAGCTATGCTTGACAACCCCCGTTCAGGCACACCAAAATAAAAAAAAAGCACGCTAATGCATAGATGCCAACTTTTACGCTTTTTTGTTACCACTAAAATTTAACACAACTTTTTGCAATACATAATCGGCAGATTTCGTTGATTAAGTAAGAAAACATTTACTATTCAATTTTAGTGGTTAGAAAAAAACGTAAAAGTTGGCAACTATGCTAATGTGATTGGTTTTAAAAGAATCGAATAAAAACAAAACAAAAAAACAGACAGTAGCGATCTCTCTGTAAACGAGTTTCCATTTCGTTTTCCTTGGATTGGAGATTTTTAAAACCAAATCTGCTGCTGTTAAGAGATACAATGGCTGTTTCCGTATTTAATTAAAAAATTAGTTAAACATTTGAAAATAAGCTAATGTAAAATGAATTAAGTAAACAGTGTCATTGTCTCCCGGTATTTTTTAACAGCGCTATAAGATAGTTCTTTTAAATAATTCATTTTAAATGTATCGTTGTAAATCTGACGTAATTTACACCAAAGTTTTATTTCTCTTATTAATATTCAGGTGAAAATACTTTTCTTGATAGAAGGAAATAGAATTTGCGCTGTCTTCGAATTCACGATAATAGTTGAAAAGATTATCTCACAATACCTCGCGCAAATATATTTTTTAATTTTAATTGTTTTGTCATATTTTTTGGCCATTTTAAATATGACCTAATTTCCTCCATTTACAAGTTTTAACGCATAATTATTTTTATATTTTAACATTTTGTTTCTCTTTTAAAATTCAAGTGTAAATATTATTCTTATGACGTAATTTTCCTGCTTTTAACATGTAATAATTTAATTCTAATTTAATTTTTTTTCTGTTTATAATGGTCACGTGTAAATATTTTTTTTTATTTGAAGTAAATAATATGGTTTGCGCTGTTTATACAATTGGCAACAGTTTAAATTAATAAAATTTTCTAAAATATATAAAAAATATCTTTCGAAAAGCTGAAAATTTGAATTTTAAATAGAAATAAAACCTCAAAAAATGAGTCAAATAATAAAAAAAAGCAATCTGCGCACCGGGAACTTATAACGTATAAAATGATCTAAAAATGATTAAATTATCATGTATAGTTTTTGCTCCAATAAAACGATTTTAATGGAATGATTTTGTCGAACTTTAGCATTAAATATCTCTTAAAATAATTCTTCGATTTCAAAACTGTCTGCATCAGCGTATTTATCAAACATTTCTCTATAATACCGCCGATTTTCATATTTTTGTATGCAACAGTTTTTTAATATTAACGAAGAAAGGCCATGCTTAAGCATTCAAATTGGATGCCGATCTACCGGGAATATCTACGCAGATTTTCATTGGTCCATTTCCAAATCTAAACTTTTTTTTTATATATATAGAAGGATATAAAACAAATTCTGACTTCATTATATAAACTTAACTTTTTACTATTTAATGAGTTGTATAAGGTGAAAATACTTTTGTTGTTAGAAGGAAATATTATTTGCGCTGTCTTCGAATTCACGATAATAGTTGAAAAGATTATCTCACAATACCTCGCGCAAATATATTTTTTAATTTAAATTGTTTTGTCATATTTTTTGGCCATTTTAAATATGACCTAATTTCCTCCATTTACAAGTTTTAACGCATAATTATTTTTTTTATTTTAACATTTTGTTTCTCTTTTAAAATTCAAGTGTAAATATTATTCTTATGACGTAATTTTCCTGCTTTTAACATGTAATAATTTAATTCTAATTTAATTTTTTTTCTGTTTATAATGGTCACGTGTAAATAAATTTTTTATTTGAAGTAAATATTATGGTTTGCGCTGTTTATACAATTGGCAACAGTTTAAATTAATAAAAGTTTCTAAAATATATAAAAAATTTCTTTCGAAAAGCTGAAAATTTGAATTTAAAATAGAAATAAAACCTCAAAAAATGAGTCAAATAATAAAAAAAAGCAATCTGCACACCGGGAACTTATAACGTATAAAATGATCTAAAAATGATTAAATTATCATGTATAGTTTTTGCTCCAATAAAACGATTTTAATGGAATGATTTTGTCGAACTTTAGCATTAAATATCTCTTAAAATAATTCTTCGATTTCAAAACTGTCTGCATCAGCGTATTTATCAAACATTTCTCTATAATACCGCCGATTTTCATATTTTTGTATGCAACAGTTTTTTAATATTAACGAAGAAAGGCCAAGCTTAAGCATTCAAATTGGATGACCATCTACCGGGAATATCTACGCAGATTTTCATTGGTCCATTTCCAAATCTAAACTTTTTTTTATATATATATAGAAGGGTATAAAACAAATTCTGACTTCATTATATGAACTTAACTTTTTACTATTTAATGAGTTGTATATTTAAGAATTTGTGCTTTAAAATTTTGTATTTACATACCGCAGATGTTTTAATCGCAATTTACAAAGCGTACTTGGATTGAGATTTTATAATTTCACAAGTTCCCGTCGTAAATACCTAACTCGAACGCAATCCATTCAGTAAATTTAAGGTATCTGCCTCCTACATTAACCCTCCCGCTGTGTAGTTGTTTTATCAAAATAGCTTCAAAAATTGCGTATATAATTCTTTCGCGACGAGCGTCTTTTAAGAATTTTTATTCTTTTGTTACCGGGTTTTCAAAACAAAAATTTTCGCCTGATTTAATCGGGAAAATCCTCCGATTAGATGAGACAAAATTTACAATAAAAAACTACTCGTGGGAATGATCCCGGAGGTCAGTTAGACGGAAAAAATGCATCCCGATGAAATCTCGGGTTGCGCAAATTTTGCTACTTTTACGTTACCCGAGAAACTCTTGGGTTGCGCAGCGAGAGGATTAAATAGATGTTTCGGCGAAAATATTCGAAATTTCATTTATCGTTTTATTTGAAATAGTAATATTTTTCGATTCCAAATCTGTGTTAATTTTATACCTACGATTACTAAAAGAGGAGTTATGGAAAACTTATTAAACCGGTTAAACCAGAAGTAATGAGACAAATACCGAAGTAATCAGACAAATACCGGAAGTGAGAGTGGGAAGGCCAGAAGAAATGTAAACAATCTTTCTATGCATGATATTCTTACTCTTTTGCACAAAAATACTAATAAACCTTAACTGACACTTCTAGATTACTTTTATAGATAAGAAACAATACAGACAACAAATAATTAAATGCAATTCCTGAAAATTCAATTTTTCTGTTATTACCATGTTCAATAAACTTCATTACGTAAAATTTTTAATTCCTTAACGCTCGAATTAAATTACGGTTGAATAATTCAAATTGCTTATTGCCACCACTTTTATGAAAAAGAAATATTCACCTTATTTAATCACAGTAAAAACGGCACTAAAATATAGCCAATTTCACTATTTTATAAAACTGGTGGTAATCAAACAATTTGAGTAAAAGACACAGCCCGTGAATATGACGGGAGCGAGAATTAAGGGGTTAAAACATATTTCAGAGAAATTTTGTCAAAATGCTTCCATATTACTCACTATGTTCAGAACAAGAATCAAAGCTCTATGGAATAATTTAATTATTTTATAGGTACTGGAAAATAAGAAACTGTTAATTGTTATAAGAAATAAGTATTTTTTGTCATATTGTGAATTATTTGAGTTAATTTTGAAGATAATGTTAAACTACTAGTTTAATGCACAGGTGTAATATTTAGTATATAGTACAAAGTTAATTGAAATATATTTAGTTGAATTGAGTGTACGCTATCTGGCGTAAGCATGAAATTTTCCTAGAAAAAACGGCAAAAAAATTGAAGGTAATGTTAGGATTTCATGTTTTTTGTTTTTTACCCGACTGCCAAGAAGGGTTGTGTGTTTCAAGCGTATCTGAGTATGTTGATTTCTTCATACCCTCGAAACATCCCAACGGTGGGATAGATTTTAGTGAATGAGGTCTCTATCGATTCGTCTTAACCTTCCGATCGTTATAGGCTAGGTTTTGTTTTTATAAATTCAAAATGGCGTCCGTAAAATACAAAATGGCGGTAGAGACGAAAAAAATTTTTACGCACCATATTGAGTGGCATATCATTGGATAGGTCTTTGAAAATGAAGACAATTGGTTCATTGACTATTTTACAGTCAGAAGCTCCGTTTAAATATTACACAACCTGGAAGTTGTGAGGTAGGATCTCTAGCCTTACTGCAACTCTGACCTTCATACACATCTATAGCACTCATCAAAACAGTGTTTATAGATAGGAACTAACAATTAAACACAACCTAAAAGTCATCAATATAAGTAAATAAAAAATAGGTAACTAATATAAAAAATAGTTTCACATTGATGAGAAATAATTAATTAGTTCGCTTTTTACGCAGTCGGCTTTTTTTTTTTTTTTTTTTTTTTTTTAACCCCTTGAGGGGCAAGCAGTTACGTTTGTGAAATGCTGAATTCCCACCGGAATCTTTGAAAAATTCTATTTCAAAATAAGTAAAAGCAATTTTACGGCCTTTTTTCCATCAAAGTTAGAAAGGTAAAATTTAATAATTTTTTTCTGGTATAAAACTTGATTAATCGTAGGTGGTATATAATGTATACCGGTGCCCTTCAAAGGGTTAATTGAAAATGTGTTAATTTCATTCTGTATTGCAATTTAACTAAAGGTATATTTGTTTATTCAATATTGTACATTTTAAATTACAAGCGCTCCAAACATGGGCGAATATCTTAATATGTGTAATGTACTATTTGATCCTCAAACATTTCTTTTACTCTACATTAAATGGAATAGTTATGTTAAAGCATGTAGCAATTCCTTTACTACGTTTACGAAACTTCAGTATGTGCTGTAGATCGCTATAATTGCTGTATTTATATTGCTTAAATTATCACACCGAAAATACTTATATACAGATGGATTAATTCACAAAGCTGTTTTACATAAAAGTGTACAGTTTTCATAAACGGAAATAGGGTGTTTCAAACGCTGTGATATGCTGAAGTATGAATAAGGTTATAATCTATAACTGCTAACTTATTTATATTTATTTTATTCTTCGTTTAAAACTAGAACATACGGAGTTTTTTTATGAAGTATTATATAAATATCTCAAACCAGAATTGGTTTTTAATGTTATTTAATTTAAGCTACTCAGGGGAAAGTACTTTTGTTGCTAAAATAGTAAAAAAATTCAATGAAGCCGGTATTAATGAACAAATTTATATGAAAGTAAGTAATAGATTTCCATCGCGTACGTCTTATAAAGAACATATAATTTCTAAATTGTGGTGCCAATGTGGCATTGGGATTTAAAATTAAGAGGTATACATTATATACCGGAGCCGTTTCAGGGTTAACTAAATTCTTTAATGTTTGGCATTTATTTGATCTGTTTTATAATTAAATTTCTGGTTCGAGTGGGAATATATTTTGTTGGCCCGAGTCAAATTAAACGCTTTGGCCAGGGTTGACAAATCAGGAAGTTTATTATTATTATTATTATCAAGGCATTTCAAATCTCCGAAAGTTCAAACAGCTATTTTTTTATGTAATGATCAACAATTCGCGAATATAGTAGTTAAAAGTTACTATTCAAAGTTGTCTGGTGTATATTCAGAATCTCTGAATAAAAAAACCGCAAGATTAGGCAACAGCGGCTTATGGACTTTTTAGCATTAGATACAGGTATAATAAATTTTGAAAATGAAGAACATAAAGGAAACCTCAGTATATTGGAAATCTACTGGCTTCTGGTGAATTTATTTCTCATAGTGAAGGGTATGAATTATTTAAATTTGCTATAAAAAAAAAAAAAACATTCCTTACGTATAATTTTGACACAAACCAAGAAATATCAAAATTTTACACTTAATAAACATATATTTTAGAATGCCTATAAATTACATGAAAAAAAACTCCACTTCTATGAGAAAGATATATAAGGTGCATATAATTCTTGAAGTTTGCGACGAGTCAGACACAATTATTTCAGATCGGAAATTCCAACACCACAAATACAAATTATAAAACGTAATGAAAAGCTTTAGCTTAGGGAAATATCAAAATAATGTTCCACTTTATTAAATATTTTAAAAATAATTTTCTTGATATCTTACGTCGTTTCAGTTTTAAAAAATGCCCATGGTTACATTATTTCTTTTTACATATTTCTTTATCTAAGCTCCATTAACCCTCCGTCTACCAGACGGGTCCATTGGACCCGACAGGTACATACAAAATATTCATTCAAACCAGAAATTTCTTTAAAATAAACTAAGTATATAAACCAGACAAAAATAAGGTAAATAAATAAGTTAAATAGTTTTAAATAAAAATTCTGGTGTAGAACGTTTTATTAAAACGTGAATAAAATTCCCGGTAGATCTAGGGTTAAAACATCTTAGCTACGTGATTGATATTACAAACAAGCTTTATTCTGACAAAGATTTTCGGACTACTAATATATTAAACTTTTACTGCTTCATTTTTCCGGTGTGTATGTTTATTTACCATTTAATTAATAAAAATCTTTTCGAAACCGAAAAGATATCATCTATTTATATAAAATCCAAGTCCCTGTGTGTCCTTCACGATTCCGGTAGGACCACCTCATTGAAATGAGTAATTGTTGAAAAATACTAATGCAGGGTTACCACAGTAGCGCCAAATGTTGGCCAACTTGGCGATAACTGGCTGATTTGACGAAATTCTCATTTAAAACCATTAATCTTTCATAAAGGAGGTCACCAAAATTTAATTTAAACTCCGCTCTTTTAAGATATTTTTTCAAAATCTATGGGTGGGAATTTAGAGTACATCTTTACATCTTCCTCCCGATGCTACTAAATAAAATAACCGCCAATAGACGACGTTGTACTGTATGAGCTCCTAACTGCGCGATTTTAATGTGCTTTAGGTACTTTTCGAGTATAGGTGCCTTGGCGAAAAGGGAAATATGGCAACATATTTTCCGGCAACCTATTCACTATTTCATTTTATATACACACGGATTTTTTTTTCGATATTTATACGATTTATTTAACATAAAAAAGCCGTTTCTCTAATTTTATACAGAAACAGATGTAATTTGTACATAAAAACATGAATAATATACATATAAAATAAACATATAAAAAAAAAACCAAAAACGCTCATCAAGTTTGTTTTCATAGCTGTTTATATGATTTGACAACAAATCTCAATATTTTTCCGTTATACGGACACCATGCCAAAATGTATGCTAATGCGCCAATTATTTCAAAATGCTAAAAGATATTTGTAATTTTATGCCTGCAGTTTAATATGAGTTTTATTTCATTGCTTTATTTTATAAGTTATTTGTTCAATTATTTTAAGTATATATTTCTGATTTAATGAAATAGTTCTCAAAAGTCTGGAATTTTCAAATGTCATATTTTTTAAATGCTCACTTTAGTATCGACAATATTTTTTCTTTTATTTTTCAAATGCCTCAATTCACGTAATTTTCATTTTGCGCCAACTATTACGCTTGGCGACAATAGTATCCGTATAACGGAAAAGTACCCACATCTCACTTTCTGATGTCCAAATTATACCAAGCTTTTTTTAAAAAACGCCAAAGCCCCTACAGTGGAAAAGTATCAGACTGTCTATTATTTTGCGGTATCTGTGTTATAGTTTATACTATATGCAAGGTGAGTGGAGCGAAGAGTTCAAACATTAAATATTAAAGTTTCGGCACAGATGTCATATACGCCCCGTGTTGGCGCGATATTTTTCTGACGCTAATGTCATATACATAACAAGTACTTAACTGTCGCCAAAGTGTCATTATTTTGCTTGATATTGAACCCGGATGTTGTTGCTTATGCTGTTGATGTTTTCGCCAAATTGGCGTCGGAAAAAAATCGCTCCAATATGGGGTATATATGACAACTGTACCAAAGTTTCTATAAAGCAGTATACGACTAAAAAATTAAGAATAAAATAAATACAAAAGAAGACTAAAGAAGAAAGAAAAATCATACGTTAAGCTTAGAATATGAAACACTTTCCAACACATCGTGAATGCTTTAACAAAACTTCGTTATTTAGGGAAATAAGGTAAATAAGATAACCAAGTAAACATTTTAGAAAACTCATAAAAAAATTTAAAAATTGATTTCAGCAGTCACCGTCCATAGCCAATAGTACCGTTATTACATGCCTCTATTTAGCTAAAATTTAATGGTACTTGTTAGTTATCCCGTCGACCAATTTCGCCAAATTATATAAATCGCCATACAACTCGCCAAATTATACAAATTGACATAATTTTTATTTTAAAAACCGAAAGAACAAATAAATTAGTATAACATTAATAACAATACAAATAAAACGTCGAAATAAAAATCACTTGATGACGTAAGCACGTGTTGTCAAGTGAATGTGACATTTACGATCAACAATTATTGGCATTTAATCTTACAATTTGGCGACAGTAATTTGGTCGACGGGATAACTAACATGTACCAATTTATTTTAAACTACTCGTAAAGCTACTGAAATCACATTTCCAGATATTATCATCCATAGACGGTTATGTATCCAATTCTTTGCTTGACCCTGTGTATCATTTTATCTATATTCTACAAAGATTTCTTAGTAAACTAAATGCAGTTCAGCGTAAAACTGCATAACTCCTTTAAAAACCACCTTTAAGCAATTTATTCTCATACTCAGTAACCCTTACGAATTCTTTTGTGTAGCCCTGCATATGAACTGTAGCATTTATACACACGGTATAGTATGCATAAATGTAGTGAAACATAAAAGCGCATATCGTAATTAAAAATGCATTTCTAGCAATCATTGCTTATGTACAATACTTCGGAGAAAAGTTTCTTGGCGAGAAAGAAGTTTGCCAACGTATTTTCTGACAACCTATTTACTGCTTCATACTCACAAGCAATTTTTTGCATATGTATACAATTTATTTCCTTCTATCCTTCTATATATAAAAAAAAGTTTTGATTTGGAAATGGACCAATGAAGATCTGCGTAGATATTCCGGGTAGATCCACATCCAATTTGAATGCTTAAGCATTGCCTTTCATCGTTAATATTAAAAAAACTGTTGCATACAAAAATATGAAAATAGGTGGTATTATAGAGAAATGTTTCATAAACACGCTGATGCAGACAGTTTTCAAATCGAAGAATTATTTTAAGAGATATTTAATGCTAAAGTTGGACAAAATCGTTCCATTAAAAAAGTTTTATTGGATCAAAAACTACACATGAGAATTTAATCATTTTTAGATCATTTTATACGTTATAAGTTCCCGGTGTGTAGATGGCATTTATTTTTCTTACCTGACTCATTTTTTGAGGTTTTATTTCAATTTTAAATTCAAATTTTCCGCATTTCGAGAGATATTTTTTACAAATTTTAGAAAATGTTATTAATTTAAACTGTTGCCAGTTGTATAAATAGCGCAAACAATAATGTATACTTCAAATTAAAAATTTATTTTATACGTGACTATTATAAACAGAAAATATTAAAAGCAGGAACTCATTGAAAATTACGTCATAAAAACTATAATTACGCGTGAATTTTAAAAGAGACAGAATATTGTAAAATAATAAATTCATAAACATGCGTTAGAAGTTTTAAATAGGAGAATTTACGTCACATTTACGTCACATTACACTTATTATATAAAATGAACAAAAAATAATATTGAAAAACAGATTAAATTTAAAAATTGCTCGAGACATTTATTTGATATTTTAAGATGATCATAATATTTCATTTCTAATAAAAGTATTTTTACGTGAATATTAAAAAGAAAAAGAAAAGTTTGGTGAAAATTACGTCAGATTATAATTCTCAGATTCAAATTATGATTCAATCTTCCGAAATCTTTTTAAAGCCGATCAAATTATCGTGCTGTTAGAGTCTGTGGTGTCTGAACGGGGGTTGACGAGCGTAGCTCGTAGGGGGCAGAGCCCCCTAGTCCTTCTATATATAAAAAAAGTTTTGATTTGGAAATGGACCAATGAAAATCTGCGTAGATATTCCGGGTAGAACTCATCCAATTTAAATGCTTAAGCCAAGACCTCCTTATCGAAATAACAGGCCTCGCAATCGCTAAGTTTCCTTTGCCCGCTGTACACATGGTTAGAAACTACATGGTTTCCCGTGACTAGCTCCATCTAACGTGAGAAACATAAATATTTTTTAATTTGTTTTCTATTTGTCTTTTACCATTTTCTTTACGATGTGCTTTGTAGTTTGCAAATGATAGTTGTTAATCTTAAAATTTTCATATGTTCTAGACATTTTATTTAAAAAATGAACTTATTTTACTGTTAAAAAAATGTTTACTGCTGTATTCCGTTATGTAAATAAATGATGATAATAATTATAATAATAATCAGGAAAGAAAATTATTTTACCATGAATTTCTCAGTGACATTAGTTATTGAAATAAATGGATAGCATCTAGATCTGGAAAATGTAAAATATTTAATTTTCTCTTTTATGTTTTCAAATATGTGATTTATTTTATTTCTGCTATTTCTTTTCTTTTCACAATTAATTTCCCCTTACAGTATTAATTTAACACAGCTCCTTCAATTTGTTTCAATGCACAGTCTCATTTATTTAAATATTGGCCTATCATTTGTTTTATTTTTGAAGGTATGGGGTATCATTTCAGTTTAACATACTTTAGATCATACTTTACTTCATTTCTTTAGATCATACTTTACATACTTTACAGTTTAACATACTTTACTTCACTGTTTTTTCATATAAAGTTTGTATGTATTAATCTATGGAAAGTTTCATAATTGGCTCCACAGCCAATTGGCATATCGGCAATTGGCATATCTTGGCGGGCATAGTTTGGTGCGTAATTAATTTCCTTGTTTTAACTCACATATGTTATGTAAGTTTCACTAAAATGTATCAAAGTATTTTAGGAAAGTTAAAACACGCATAGATACACAAAAAAACAGACTGAAGTCATAAACACTTAAAAAATTGGAAAAATAAAGTTTAATAATCACTTAAATTTATACATGTCCCTCAACTTTCCGCAAATACCGTATTCTTGTCATGCTACGATTTTGGTGTTTGTAAATCTTAATTTGAGTATTCTTCCTTAATCAGACATAGAGCCAATTGGCGTAAGTGTAGTTTGGCGCAAAATTAATATTATTTTTAAACCGTATACTTGATACCACATTATTCCAGCACCGCGTTTTTGCAGTCAACTTTGACTGTGGAACAGATTACAGAACATTAGCTAATACTACATTATATAATAATAAATCGGTATTTTTCAAGTATAAGGGCCTTGGCGAGAGAAGAAAATTTGGCAACGTAATTTCTGGAAGCATATTCACTGTTTCACATAAAGACGCAATATTTTCCAATATTTCTACAATTTATTTATTATAAAAAATGCATTTATCTGTTTTATATACAAATATAAACAAATCGTATATAAAAAATAATAATAATATCTAGAAACTAAATTTATGCATGTAAATTCGGCACAGATGTCATATTGGCGCGATTTTTTTCTGGCGTAAATGTCATATACGCACCGGATACTTAACTAGCACCAAAGTGTCGTTATTTTGCTTGATATGCTTATCCGGATATAGATAACGAGGTTTTCGCAAAATTGGCGTCGGAAAAAAATCGCGTCAATATGGGATCTGTGCCATAAATTCTTATAAAACAAGCTGACAGTTCATAAGTTTTGTTTTCATAACTGTTTATATCAATCGGCAACAAATCGCTCTTTCCGAAGCTCAAATTGTGCCAAGGTTTAAAAAAAAATAACCCGCAAAGTCCTATATACTGAAAATGGCACTTGTTAGTTATTCCGTCAACCAAATTACTGTCGCCAAATTGTAAGATTAAATGCCAATAATTGTTTGCCATAAATTAATTAATTTTAAGATTAAATGACAATAATGGCCAATAAAACCAATATTTCGACGTTTTATTTGTATTTTTATTAATGTTATACTAATTTATTTGTTTTTTCGTTATTTAAAATAAAAAATTGTGTCAATTTGTAGAACTTGGCGAGTAGTTTGGCGATTTATATAATTTAGCGAAATTGGTCGACGGGATAACTAACAAGTACCCTGAAAAATATCAATAAATCTTATATTTAAATCTTCATTTTTGATATGTTTCATTTTTTAAAGCCAGAACATAATTGTGCGAAATATTTTTTTTACGCCTTTATTTTACTGGAATTCGAAAAATATTTTATACAATTTTGCCAATAACACAACATTTTCAATTTTTTACTATGCATTTGTTTATGGAGTATTACCAGGAGTATACACCAGGTGGCGTAACTTACGGGACAAAGTCAGCTAATAAGTTGGCAATTATCGGGGACATTTTCACCCATAGACTTTCTCCGGATCGTCAAGTCTGTTTTATGATAATTGAGTCTTGGCTTAAGCATGGCCATAGCCTACTATGATATATAACGGCCCGCGCATTTCGCCGAAAAAGTGAAGTCGGATCCAACTTCAAACCTTGAACCAAAACTTCACAACGTGCTCTTTGTTTACATTTATATCCTGCCCAGATAGAAGCTTGTTTCTCATCGTCGAGGTTTCAGAATCATTGATCGTATTTTCATGTAATAAATTAAATATTTATATTCTTCAATTTCCTTCGATTTAAAAGGCTATTTTACACAAATTGTAGCATTTTAGTGTTGCACATACTTTTAAGATTAGCTAAATTATTTATCGTTTACCTTGATCTTTGGTTCATACATGAAAAATGCCGGTTCTGTTATTCTTTTTTGAATGTCCCGTATTTATATAAAAATAACTTGGTTTCATATACACGTTTTAAAATTAAAATTTGATTTTTATCAAACTACAGTTCTCATAACTGACTTGAAGCAGCTATTTTTGATTAATTTACTGTTACCGGTAAAATATTTGTTTTTAATATCGCCCGAACCAAGAAGAAGAAGAAGAAAAAAAGCCGATCTTCCTTAAACATTAAATATTCTTATTTTTAATCAGAGAAAGAAATGGTGATTACGGATTTAAATATCGTTGCAATATTCTATGTTATCCAAGGAATTTTGATTAAATCATGTAAGGGTATTTGTTACTTAATAAATTACATTTATTAATTATTACAAGGAATTTTATGAGTATTTTAATATATTAAAAAAATTCCATCAGTTTTATTGTTTCAGCAGTGAAAATAGTAAATAAATGGTACTTAGTTATCCCGTCGACCAAAAATCTATCGCCAAACTATAAGATTAAATGCCAATAATGCTTGATCGTAAATGTCACATTCACTTGACTGTAAGCAAGTTACGCGTGTTTATGTCATCAAGTGATTTTTATTTCGACGTTTTATTTGTATATTTATTAATGTTATACTAATTTATTTGTTCTTTCGTTATTTAAAATAAAAATTATGTCAATTTGTATAATTTGGCGAGTGTTTTAGCGATTTATATAATTTGGCGAAATTGGTCGACGGGATAACTAAGTGGTACCAAATAAATTTGTGACATTGATGTTTTAGACTAAGCATGTGTTTTTTTATTTATATATTTTTATGTGTGTTGGTTTAACAGTTTTAAAGAGAAACACATTATATTAGTCACTTAAATAAATAGAACTTTACATTTACATTGATATGGACAGTTTATAATAACCCTTAACAGCTGTATTCGAATTAGCAGTCATTTATAAGCTTGATTGGAATGTCAGCAGAATTGTAAACGTAACCCTGGCGACATGACGTAATTTTGGTGTTTGTTTATATATCTATCCTTCCCAGGTTGTTTCAGTTACGGTCAGAGTCAAATTTTAATTTTGGGCAGCGTATCAGAGTCCTCTGGCGAGCGACTTCATACATTAAACGCAAATCAGTCTGCCTGTAGTAGTATCTAAGTATGCCTTGAGCATGGCCTTTCTTCGTTAATATTTAAAAAAAAACTGTCGTATACAAAAATATGGAAATCGGTGGTATTATAAAGAAATATTTGATAAACACGCTGATGCAGACAGTTTTCAAATCGAAGAATTACTTTCAGAGATATTTAATGCTAAAATTGGACAAAATCGTTCCATTAAAAAAGTTTTATTGGAGCAAAAACTCTACATGAGAATTTAATCATTTTTAGATCATGTTATAGGTTATAAGTTCCCGGTGTGCAGATTGCATTTATTTTTTTATTTGACTATTTTTTGAGGTTTTATTTCTATTTTAAATTCAGATTTTCAGTATTTCGAGAGATATTTTTTACAAATTTAAAAAATGTTATTAATTTAAACTGTTGCCAACTGTATAAACAGCGCAAACAATAATGTTTACTTCAAATTAAAAATTCATTTACACGGGAGTATTGCAAACAGAAAAAAAATTAGAATTAGAATTAAATGATTACATGTTAAAAGCAGGAAAATTGCGTCATAAGAACCATATTTACACTGGAATTTTAACCCCTTGAGGGGCACCGGTATATATTATATACCACCTACGATTAATGAAGTTTTACACCAGAAAAATTTTATTAAATTTTACTTTTCTAACATTGGTGGAAAAAAGCCGTAAAATTGCTTTTACTTATTTTGAAATAGAATTTTTCAAAGATTCCGGTGGCAATTCAGCATTTCACAAAAGTAATTGCTTGCCCCTCAAGGGGTTAAAAGAGAAACAAAATGTTAAAATAAAAAAATCATTACTATGCGTTAAAACCTGTAAATGGTGGAAATTACGTCATATTTAAAATAGCCAAAAAATATGGCATAAACAATTTAAATTTAAAAATATATCTGCGCGAGACATTTACTTGATATTTTGAGATAATATTTTCAACTATTATCGTGAATTCGAAGACAGCGCAAATAATATTTCCTTCTAACAACAAAAGTATTTTCACGTGAATATTAATAAGAGAAATAAAACTTTGGTGTAAATTACGTCAGATTTAAAACGATACATTTAAAATGAATTATTTAAAAGAACTATCTTATAGCGCTGTTATAATATACCGGGAGATAATGACACTGTTTACTTAATTCATTTTACATTAGCTTATTTTCGAATGTTTAACTGATTTTTTTAATTAAATACGAAAACAGCCATAGTATCTTTTAATAGCAGAAGATATAGTCTTAAAAACCCCAATCCAAGAAAAACGAATGGAAACTCGTTTACAGAGAGATCGCTACTGTTTTTTTTTTTTTTTAATTTTAATTCAATATTTTTAAAGCCGATCAAATTAGTGTGCTTTTTGGATTTTGGCGTCCCTGAACGGGGGTTGGCGAGCGTAGCTCGTAGGGGGCAGAGCCCCCTAGTATATATAAAAAAAGTTTTGATTTGGAAATGGACCAGTGCAAATCTGCGTAGATATTCCGGGTAGATCGGCATCCAGTTTGAATGCTTAAGCGGCCTTTCTTCGTTAATATTAAAAAAAAACTGTTTCATACAAAAATATGAAAATCGGTAGTATTATAGAGAAAGGTCTGATAAACACGCTGATGCAGACATTTTTCAAATCGAAGAATTATTTTAAGAGATATTTAATGCCAAAGTTGGACAAAGTCGTTCCATTAAAAAAGTTTTATAGGAGCAAAAACTGTACATAGGAATTTAATCATTTTTAGATCATTTTATGCGTCAGAATTTCCCGGTGTCCAGATTGCATTTAGTTTTTTAATTTGACTCATTTTTTGAGGTTTTATTTCGATTTTAAATTCAAATTTTCAGCATTTCCAGAGATATCTTTTAGATATTTTAGAAAATTGTATTAATTTAAACTGTTGCCAACTGTATAAACAGCTCATACAATAATGTTTGCTTCAAATAAAAAAATTATTTTACACGTAACTATTATAAATAGAAAATATAAAAAGCAGGAACTCATTGAAAATTACGTCATAAAAACTATAATTACACTTGAATTTTAAAAGAGAAAGAATATTGTAGAATAATAAATTCATTAACATGCGTTGCAAGTCTTAAATAGGAGAATTTACGTCTCATTTACTTCACACTACACTTATTACGTAAAATGAACAAAAAATAATATTGCAAAACAGTTTAAATTTAAAAATTGCGCAAGAGATTAATTTAATATTTTAAGATGATCATAATATTTCATTTCTAGCTAAAGTATTTTTACGTGAAAATTAAAAAGAGAAATTAAAGTTTGGTGAAAATTACGTCAGATTATAGTCATCAGATTCAAATTATAATTCAATCTTCCGAAATCTTTTTAAAGCCAATCAAACTAGCGTGCTGTTAGAGTCTACGGTGTCTGAACGGGGGTTGACGAGCGTAGCTCGTAGGGGGCAGAGCCCCCTAGTTTAATTACAAAATTAAAAAGGAGATATTTCTATATTGTTAAATTACGGAAGGTACAGTGCTATGTAAAGTTTAAATGGGTGCCATTCCCTTAATATTGGATATTTTTTAACCCGACCTGCAAAAGGCACATAACTAAATTAGGAACTTTCCAACAAGACATTATTCATCACTGAATGTTTTCTGGTTTGGATTGTAACTGAGTTGTTGTCTTTTCATCATGTTTCAAAACGTAAAAGATGCAGCTGAGCTCTACTATACAGCACTACCGTGCTGTATGATGATATGCCATTTTCACTCACAGAGGCCCTCTGAGATGAGCGTCTCAACCCCAGTATCTCAGCGGAATGAAAAAAAAAAAAAACTAGTAATGTAAAAAAAAACTATTTACCCATTTGGCACAGATGTCATATTCGCCCCATATTGGCGCGTTTTTTTTTCGGTTGCCAATTTGGCGAAAACATCAGCAGCATAAAAAACATAATCCGGGTTACAAAATCAAGCAAAATAACGGCTCTTTGGCGCCAGTTAAGCACCTATGACATTGGCATCAGAAAAAAATCGCGCCAACATGGGGCGAATGACATCTGTGCCACCCATTTTTAGGTGCGTTCGTAATTATATAAATACGTAGCACCTATAGTCGTCGTTCAGTCCGTCCGTCCGTCCGTCTGTCCGTCCGTCTGTCCGCATGTAACAGAGCAAAAACTACCCAACCGAATGGTGTGAAATTTCAAATATATGATTGTTGCAAAATTTTGTCGAGCCATTTCAAATTTTATGAAAATCGGATGTATAGTTTAATTACAGGGACAGTCAAAAGTTTTTCTTTACATTACGGCCAATCGGAAAAATTATTGCAAGTGCATTTTAATGATATTAGAGCCTTCCGAATGATCTGAAATTTTAAAGATATAACTGTTACAAAATTTTGTCGAGCCCTTTCAAATTTTAGGAAAATCGGATGTATAGTTTAATTACAGGGACAGTCAAAAATTTTTCCTTACATTACGGCCAATGGGAAAAATTATTGCAAGTGCATTTTAATGATATTAGAGCCTTCCGAATGATCTGAAATTTTAAAGATATAACTGTTGCAAAATTTTGTCGAGCCCTTTCAAATTTTAGGAAAATCGGATGTATAGTTTAATTACAGGGACAGTCAAAAGTTTTTCTTTACATTACGACCAATGGGAAAAATTATTGCAAGTGCATTTTAATGATATGAGAGCCTTCCGAATGATCTGAAATTTTAAAGATATAACTGTTGCAAAATTTTGTCGAGCCCTTTCAAATTTTAGAAAAATCGGATGTATAGTTTAATTACAGGGACAGTCAAAATTTTTCTTTACATTACGGCCAATGGGAAAAATTATTGCAAGTGGATTTTAATGATATTAGAGCCTTCCGAATGATCTGAAATTTTAAAGATATAACTGTTGCAAAATTTTGTCGAGCCCTTTCAAATTTTAGGAAAATCGGATGTATAGTTTAATTACAGGGACAGTCAAAAGTTTTTCTTTACATTACGGCCAATGGGAAAAATCATTGCAAGTGCATTTTAATGATATTACAGCCTTCCGAATGGTCTGAAATTTTAAAGATATAATTGTTGCAAAATTTTGTTGAGCTATTTCAAATTTTAGGAAAATCGGATGTATAGTTTAATTACAGGGACAGTCAAAAGTGTTCCGTTACATTACGGGGAATGGGAAAAAAATATTGGAAGTGCATTTTAATGATGTATCAGACTATGCGCTTTATGAAGTGCAAAAAATTATACATTCAGTACAATATGGGGTGCAAAAAATAATTATAAAACTAGTTATAGTACGAACGCACCTCATTTGCCACGTTTGACGAGCAATTTCCAACTTGTTATAAAGAAATATAAGTAATTTTTGCACAGATGTCATATACGTATCGGGATTGGCGTGCTTTTTCTCTGACGCCAATTCGGCAGAAATTTCGCTTTCGAATACCAGTTACTTATATATTTTTAAATTATTTGCTATCATTTTGAAAAGGAAACAACTATCTCTTTATATAAAATCCAACTCTCTGTGTGTCCCTCACGATTCCGGTAGGACCACCTCATTGAAATAAGTAATTGTTGAAAAATACTAATGCAGGGTTACCACAGTAGCGCCAAATGTTGGCCAACTTGGCGATAGCTGGCTGATTTGGCGAAATTCCCATTTAAAACCATTAATCTTTCATAAAGGAGGTCACCAAAATTTAATTTAAACTCCGCTCTTTTAAGATATTTTTCAAAATCTATGGGTGGGAATTTAAAGTACATCTTTACATCTTCCTCCCGATGCTACTAAATAAAATAACCGCCAATAGACGACGTTGTACTGCATGAGCTCCTAACTGAGCGATTTTAATGTGCTTTAAGTACTTTTCCAGTATAAGTGCCTTGGCGAAAAAGGAAATTTGGCAACATATTTTCCGGCAACCTATCCACTGTTTCATTTTATATACACACGCATTTTTTTTTTCGATATTTATACGATTTATTTAACATGAAAAAAGCCGTTTCTCTAATTTTATACAGAAACAGATGTAATTTATACATAAAAAACATGAATAATATACATATAAAATAAACATAGGTAAATGGTAGTAGGTAAAATGGTGGCGGTATCATTTGTTTATGGTTTGAAATCACAAATATTTAATTTTGCAATGTCTCTTAGTTACATTATTTTAATGTTATATTTATGAGCTCAGAACGAAATATTTTATAGCATATTTTTTCATTATTTAGTTATTAAAGAAGGAAAAAAATTATAATTGTGCATGATTTGAAAAATTTAAATAATTTTCTTTCATAATACTAAAAAATAACATCGGGAAGTAACAGCGAGTTTAAGTTAAATAAGTTTAGCTGTTTAATTCTGTTGTAATATTCAAAATAACTTTATTTATTAGATTTCAGTAAACAACATCAGGATCCGATTAATCTTTGAAGTTAGAAGAATTACAATGTCATTTCAGGACCTTTCTTTTGGAGATGCTTTTCTGAATTCCACATATACATGGAAACTCTTCAGTGTTAGAAATATTATTCCTAAGACTGTCATAACATGAGAATGGCCTGCAATTTTACACAAGTTTTTGAAAACTACTTTATATCAGAAATTTTACTAAAAACTGGTTACTTTTTTTGTTATAGAGGCCCACACTAGTAGAATTATGGCAAGTTGCAGCCAATTTCGCCAAAGTCGTAACCAAGATCGTGAAGCACACACATATAACACCATATAATACCATTTCATGAAATCGTATACGATAATTTAATAGTTTTTACCTTACTCCAAGTGTGTAATTTATTTATTTTTAATGCTTAACAATCTGAATTGCCCAATATATCTCTCTATTCTAAAAAAAAGTAACTACCGCTGTCACCGCCGCCGCCGGTTTTGAATTTTTTGTGACCGGAGGTCTTTCTTCGTTAATATTAAGAAAAATAATGCATACAAAAATATGAAAATCGGTGGTTTTATACAGAAATGTTTGATAAACATGCTGATGCAGACAGTTTTCAAATCGAAGAATTATTTTAAGAGATATTTAATGCTAAAGTTGGACAAAATCGTTCCACTAAAAAAGTTTTATAGCAGCAAAAACTATACACGACAGTGTAATAATTTTTAGATCATTTTATGCGTTAGAATTTGCCGGAGTGCAGATTGCATTAATTTTTTTATTTTGACTCATTTTTTCAGGTTTTATTTCTATTTTAAATTCAAATTTTCAGCATTTCTAGAGATATTTTTTACAGATTTCAGAAAATTGTACTAATTTAAACTTTTGCCAACTGTATAAAAAGCGCAAGCAATAATATTTGCTTCAAATTAAAAATTTATTTACACGTGGCTATTATAAACAGGAAAAAAACTTTCAAATTAAAATTAAATAATTACGTATAAAAAGCAGGAATTTATTAAAAATTATGTCATAAAAAGTACACACGTGAATTTTAAAAGAGAAAGGATATTGTAAAATAATAAGTTCATTAACATGCGTTAGAAGTCGTAGGAGACATTACGTCATATTTACGTTACATTATAGTTATTACATAAAATGAACACAAAATAATATTGCAAAAAAGTTTAAATTTAGAAATTGCGCTAGACATTTATTTAATATTTTGAGAGGATCTTTTCAACTATTTTTGTTAGGAAAGCGCAAATAATATTTCATTTCTAACAAAAGTATCTTCACGTGAATATTTAAAAGAGAAAAAAATAGCTTGGTAAAAATTACGTCAGATTAAAAACGATTAATTTAAAATGTCTCATTTAAAAGAACTTTCTTTTCGCTTTGTTAAAAAATACCAGGAGACAAAGACTCTGTTTACTTAATTCCTTTTATATTAGCTTATTTTGAAATGTTGTTACACGTATCTACGTCATCAAGTTATTTTTATTCGACGTTTTATTTGTATTTTTATTAATGCCGTACGAATTTATTTGTTCTATTGTTATTTAAAATAAAAAATTATGTCAATTTGTATAATTTGGCGAGTGGTTTGGCGATTTATATAATTTGGCGAAATTGGTCGACGAGATAATCAAGCAGTACCGCAGCGGATTTGGCGTTAAAATTCCCCAATCAAAGACAAATGAATAGAAATTCGTTTATAGGGAGATCGCCACTGCTTTTTACATTACAATTCAATCTTTCGAAATCTTTTTAAAGCCGATCAAATTAACGTGCATTTAGAGTCTGCGGTGTCTGGGCGGGGGTTGGCGAGCGTAGCTCGTAGGGGGCCGAGCCCCCTAGTGAATTAAAAAAATGTAAACAAATATTGAATAGACATGACCGCAAATAGCCTCAAATCGCATAGCACTAGGAACCAAACTGTGCAGATTATTGGTCTTCTACTGTACACAGTTTTTCATAATTGTGTTTCGTTCTTAAAATGTGTTATTTTCATCTATCACTGCGGAACAAACGAGAAAACTCATATTTTTGCACATGAGTTGTATATATCTTTATATCTAAATTTCCGTCATTTTTGACGGGCTACCTTTCTCGTTATATATAAACATAGATTAGACATAAGACTACACAGCGTCTGCCAAATTAGGTCTAATATATTTTTCACGCGTGGAAGCAGTAATTCGGATCTAGTGAATCTCTTTACGTTTGTCTCATCTGCTATCTTTCTAGTAAGATTACAATTACTACTATGAATAAAATTAATTCCTTAACACTAGAACGCCCGAAAGTAGTCGATCCGACACCGACCATATGATTAAATGACAACTGGGACAAGAAATTCTTTCATAAAATAAGTTAAATTTAAACAACACAGATTTACGTTAAATAAATCAGTCAAATAATTTTAAATAAAAATGCTGGTGTCCAATATTTTTATGAGACTTGGGTAAAATTTCCGGGTGTTGTAGTGTTAAAATTATCCCATGAAAGAAATTATAATTACTAATATTTTATGATAATAACAAACTTTATTGTGCATGACATAATTCTAGATTTATTACTTTCTTCTATCTTTACAAGAAGAAAGTATTGGATTCATGAAAATTTTCGAATTCCGGTTTTCGACGGATTTACACGTTTTAGGGGTCAGAGATTCCAAAAAACATGTTTTTACAAAATGTCTGTCTGTGACTCTGTGAGTCTGTCTGTCTGTGTGTATGTGACACAAATTTTGTGGGCGCTCTATCTCAAGAACTAATGCACGGAATTTAATAAAAATTGATATTCAGTTAGTGCCTAATACAAATTGATGCTGATTAGTTTTTGGTGTAAATCGCTCAACAGGTGGCGCTGCAATGCTGCATTTTTCACGATTTTTGCAATAGCTCTATCTCAAGAACTAATGCACGGATTTTGATCAAACTTCAGATTTAGTTAGTCCTTGATATGAATTAATGATGATTACGTTTTGGTGTAAATCGCCCGACAGGTGGCGCTGTTATGATGAATTTTGCAGGATTTACACGATTTCCCCAATAGCTCTATCTTAAGAACTAACGCACGGATTTTCATCAAATTTCAGATTAAGTTAGTCCTTGATATGACTTGCTACTGATTAGGTGTTGGTGTAAATCGCCCAACAGGTGGCGCTTCTCTGCTGCCTTTTCCACGATTGCCTCAATAGCTCTATCAATAGAACTAATGGACCAATTTTCATCTAACTTCAGATTTAGTTGTATGTTGACACAAGTTGTTGTTAATTAGGTTTTGGTGTTAATCACCCAATAGGTGGCGCAACTATGCAGAAATTTTCACGATTTTCGCTATTGCTCTATCTCAAAAACTAATGTACGGATTTTCTCCAAACTTCAGATTCAGTCAGACGTTGACATAAATTATTGCTGATTAGGATTTGGTATAAATCACCCAATAGGTGGCGCTGCTAGGCAGCATTTTGCTGAATTTAGACGATTTCAGCGATAGTCATATCTCAAGAACTAATGCACGGAATTTCATATCGTTAGAATCCTCATGAGATGCACAGATTGCCATTTAATTTTGGCAGTGTGATAGCGAATTTTGAAGTATTAACATGTATCAAATAGAAGAAAGTTTTGGGATTGGTACATCCGACTAGTTTTTTAATTATTATAGGTAAATTCTGTAATTTTTTTTTTTTGTATTCAGTGCACGATGAAATTTGAATGTATAATTGACGCATTTCTTTTTAATCTTCTTACAAAAAAAGGAGATGCTATAATTACTCTGTATATTTTATTTTGGTATGTCAACACATAACCTTTCAACGGAAGTTCCGATTTTAATGATTTGTTCTTTTATTGAAAAAGCCCGTTTTCAGCGTGATGCACGGTAATTTTTATAAAAATTTCAAATTAATCTGTTTTTCTGGCTATGAGAAAGAATAAACATACAGTAAAAATATGCCAATCCGGAAAAACGTTGTCAAGGAACGCAGAAGCACGGTTGCCAGTTAGGTCAAATTTTTTATTCAGAAAATTAAAATTTATGCAGATAATTACGAAAGTAGAATTGTTACTTTATGAAGGTGCGAAATGTCTGTAATATAAAGCAAAAATATATGGATATTCTGAATACGAAAAGAAAGACAAATTTCGTATCCAACACAGAACTACTTTGCATTTTGGAAGTAGCCATCGTATTCGTAATGTGCAATCAGAGTAAAAAACAAAAGCAAGATCCAACCTCATTTATCCGCAGACCATTTACGATAAAATCCCTTCAAAGATGTCGTTATAATTGCAATATTGTTTTCATTCAGAATATGAATTGCAAGTTTTAAAATATGGGTCATCTACATATTAACCCCTTAATTCTCGCTCCCGTCATATTCTCGGGCTGTGTATTTTACTCAAATTGTTTGATTCTCACCAGTTTTATAAAATAGTGAAATTGGCTATATTTTAGTATCGTTTATCGTTTTTACTGTCATTAAATAAAGTGAGCATTTCTTTTTCATAAAAGTGGTGCCAGTAAGCAATTTGGATTATTCAACCGTAATTTAATTCGAGCGTGAAGGGGTTAAATATTGCACCAACTAACAAGGAATGTCTCCTTTCTGAGCATACTCAGAATACTTTGAAAAAAATACCAATTAAACTACTTATATATATACCCTCATAGCATGCATGGTCACAGTGACGTCATTGTGACGTCACTGTAAGTCACTGTGGTCACGTCACATCTGTGACCAAAATGCCACCACTCAGTGATGTCACATTGTGACTGAGATGTGAACTTCTTAGAAAACTTTAAAAAATTACAAAAATTATTAAAAACATGTTATTTACTGTAAAATATATTTTTCTGCCGGATTAACAAATTTTTTAAACCGTGGTCCAAGTTGCATCTGTGCCTCTAACAAAAACTTTTATTTTCATATAACATAAAAAGTAATTAATTCATCAGCAACACAAAACGATTTCCTAATTATGAGAATTTCATATTATTAAAATAATGTTTTAGGTAAGCAGACCTCGACTTATCTTTTATAAAAATTTTTGTAAATGATCATCTGTTATACTAGAAGTTTCTCAAAGAGTAGTCGAAACATTTCTGTCGTTTCAAACTAAAAACTTTCTATTACAGTTAAGGCTGCAGCTTTTAATGAGCACGCAGAAAGCGTCTTCAAAGTTCAGTCATATATGCATTTCTTGCTTTATAATTTGCATTCAAGTCATTTTTTTTCCTCTTAGTGTTTCACTATTTTAAGTATTTTTTTTTTTTTTTTTTTTTTTTTTATTCTACTTCTTTCAAACGTTTAAAATAGAATTGACATTTTCCGAATATAAAATTAATGTACAAAATTTAGGCAAAGCCCACGACATAATTAATTATTCATGTTTTATTTTTTGTTTTCAAAATATATCTTTAAAAATTATTTTACAAGTTTTATTCTACAGAAAATTAATATTAAGAGAATGACAGATTGACAAAGAAAAACTCATCTCTTCTCGATAATCTTGTTGTATTTTTTAAGAAGATATTTTGTATATATTACCTGTGATACAAATTTTACTTTTAAAAAAAAGGAGGGAGTCATCATTATTACCATTAAATTTATTTGTATACATTTTGAAAATTTAAGCAATGTTTTATCTAGTAAACTCTAATTATGGATAATATTATTATTATAATTTACGTAAATGAAACTTTACAATTCAATAAAACTGATAAAAACAAAAGATGAAATACAATAAAACATTTTCAAACAGGAAATTGAATTAGAGACAATTTGACAAAATTATTACGCATTTAATTTCCTTCCGAAACTGTGGTATAGAAAAACAAATAAAACCAAAAAACATCTGCTTCGAACTTCGAAATTTAAAAATCGTCTGCATCTGCACTATTTCAGTTGTTACCACTCGACCGCAGAATAACGGATAAAAGTAACAGTGAAACTTTTTAGAATAAACGCGGGACACTGGACAGTTCTGTGGACACTGAAGTTCTGTGGACACTGGACAGCATAGATGTGTTGACACGGATTTAAAAACTGAAACAAGAACGTTCTCAGGATCCAAGTTAGTTCAGCTAACAAAATATAAACCCGAGAAAATTACGGTAGCTTTGACTTGTTGAAGATGATTCAAGTCATTGCTATCGTACTTATAATCGGATTTAATTGGTTCCCCAAAATCAAAGTATCACGTACAACGTCAATGAAATTAGGTATGTAAAAATATTATTTTCCCTGTTTGCTTTTTTTTTTTTTTTATATATTACAACAATTTTAGTTAGTTTCTCATTAACATGCTGTAGAACATAAATATTTCATTACATTTATTTTTTATTTTGCTGAAATATCTAAAATATTATTTTCCTTGTTTGCTTTTTTTTTTTTTTTTTTTTTTTTTAATTACAATGATTTCAGTTATCTTCTAATAAACATGTTATAGAACAGAAATATTTCATTACATTTATTTTTTATTTTGCTAAAATATCTAACTTCCTTTTCAACAGCTTTGATCAGATTATTAAAATTAGTGATTTAAATTGCATTTTAATCTGGTTTATTTTCTTATTTAAATATTGGGTTAAAACCACATGGTGGCATAAATATAAAAGTATATGGACAAGTATTATCATCAATCATTAACATAATTAATAGACATTTAAAGATAATTAAATTATTTAAAATTTTTGGATGTTATTAACGTTTACCATAGCAAGACCCCTATTTGTAATGAAGTTTGTAGCATGGTATTTCATTTACAGGGACAGCCAATTGTATTCCATTACATTACGGCTTGTGGGAAAAAAATCGTTTCAAATGATTTTTAATGATTTTACACGCTTTCAAACAGAATAAAATTGATATGCATTTATGAAGCGCACTAAAATGTGCATTCCATAGAATATGCGACGCAAAGAATAGTTATTGTTCATTTACAGGGCTAAAAAAGGAATTCCAATACATAATGATATAGGGGTGGAGGGAATTGTTTGCGGCTTACTTTATTTATGTTAATCTATTTGATATGTAATGAAATTGATATACGTCGTTGAGGTTTACATACTATGAATTATTTCATGTATAATACGAAGTGTATATAGCATTTACAGGGACACACAAAATATTTCAGATACTATATTGTATCCGAAGTACTGTTCATTAGCGATGATTCCTGGAAATGCATTTTTAATTATGATATACACTTTTATGATTCACTACATTTATGCATAGTATATGGTGTATATATATATGCTATAATTCATATACAGGAATATACAAAAGCAGGGCTTAATTTGCGCCGGAGCCCACCGGAGCTCGGCTCCGGTACTTCTCTGTTTTAAGTAAATATTTAAATATTGGTCGGAATTCACCGGAGCTCATAAATACCAGGGCTCCGGAGCCCAGTGCAATAGCGATTCCTAAAATCCGAGGCCTAAATTACTCTTTCCTTTCCCTCCGATCTCCAAGTTTCTGCATTCTTTTCTATCAAAACGCTTACGTAGTGTATCGCTCACGTAGGGGATGGACAGGAAACGGCGCGTAAGATTTTCTGAACATATTTCTTATAAATGTTTTTACTTGTCGTTCATTCATTATCTACATATATGCATAGCTGCGAACAATTTTCTTTGTGTGTGTGTTAACACTATTTCCGAATCATATTCCTTACCTTACTAAATTGCAGGATTCTGCGATTAATTAACATTAAAATTAGGCAAAGGTTTCTATTCGAAGGAGTGATGTGCTAAAAAGTGGAATAGTTGACAGTTAAGTATATGCAGGCAGATATATTTAAAATTCTTATTTTGCTAAAGAAAAAAAAGATGCTTTAAATTTTGCAAATAAGGCATGAAATATAAATATGCGGATCGGAATGATGGCGTGGCGTGGCGTGGCCGGGGGGGGGGGGGGGGAGGGGGAGGCGCTACGGTTTTAGTACTGCAGAATATTAGGGCTCCGGTACTTCTTTTCTTAGAAATTAAGCCCTGTACAAAAGTATTCGAAAGGGTTACTGGGTATTTATTGCTTAAAGGAGGTTTTAAAATAAGTTATGCATTTTAACGCTGCACTGTATTTAATTTACTAAGAAATGTTTGTAGTATATAGATAAAATGATATACAGGGTCACGCAAAGAATTGGATACGTTGCCATCTATGAATTATAATTTCTGGAAATGTAATTTCAGCAGTTTTAAGAGTGTTTTAGCTTGAATAAAATTTTAACTAAATAGTGGAGTGTAATAAAGGTTCTAGGTAAACTACAGGGTTGTACAAAATTATTTAAGTATGTTTCCATATATTAGTATAAATTGCTGAAAGAGAATTTCAACCTGTTATGCGTTTCCTTGATAAACTAAATTTTTCCATTATATAGTATATATATATCAATCTACAGATCAAATACAGGACTGTTTAAAAGAATTAGAAAACATATTTGGCTGTGGATGGTAGGGTGTCAACGATTTTAATCGGTTGATTTAAATCAGCGATTAAATCATGATTTTAATCAACCGATTTAAAAAAAAAAAATCATTGATTAAAATCAAAAATTTTCTAAATGTTTAAAATGTCAAAAAAAAAAGTATTAAAATCTAACATGAATATAATTTGAAAGTTTTTTTACAGGTATTTTGACTTATTAATAAACAAAAAAAGAGCTTTAAATAATTGTTTCTAAGCTTAATTCATTAGTATTGTAAAAAAATTAAAAACAGTTGAGTTTGTAAAAAGCATTGTTTTTAAGTTTTTATCCAAATTAAAACAGTTTCATTTAAAAATGATATTTAAATCTAACATAATTTGCAATGTCATAATTTCCTTTAGGTAATCAATTTATGCATTATTTTATATAAAATACACATAGCAAGTATAATTACATTTCTACAGGTAAAAGAATAAATAGTAATTATTAGCAATCTCAAGTTAAAGAAGAATGAAAGAATGACATCTGCTCAGCAGCTAAATTGTAAATGAATGCATAAGAGAAAAAGAAATAATTGGTATAAAAATGCTAAGCACAGCAAGAGCTTCTTTGGTATAGGTTGAATAAATGTTTATTATTATTATTATTATTATTATTATTATTATTATTATTTTATTTTATTTTTTTTTGTAACTCATATATATTAAAAAATTGAACCATTGAAAGCTAATAGAGGTAATAATGCTGTTACTTAAATATTTTGAGAATTCAGATATTAGTGGCTAACTTATATTTATTCTATATGAATGGGTTTAACTCATTTTCATTTTTTTCTTTTTTTTTTTTTTTTTTTTTTTTTTTTTTTTTTTTGGTTAGCATACACGTACATGTGTGTAAGTATAGATTTTGGTGGTTTACAGAAATTTTCCTAAATACAAATGCAAAATGAGCTGCAAATAATACTTGTTAGTTTTGTTATTTGTGCTACTAACTAATGAATTTTACTTATTTGCAGTTTTTATTAATTCTGTAATTACTTATACTGCTTCTTCTAGGCCATTTTGTTTAATGGTGCCACACCATGCCCCTTTTGAAATTGGCAAAATGCACCCTGCCTTTATAAAAGAAAAAAAAAAGTTGAAATTTACCTGTAGTTGTAGCCAGAGATTTCTTGTAAAAAACTTCCCCATTCAACAGTATTCTAAATTCATGTGGAAAAAATCTTGCAAAAATATAGAACTTTATTTCTTTAGAAAAAACAGGATATTATTAAAATATGTTATTTAATTGTATTTTTCAATTTGTTATTCATAAAATTATTAAAAATTAAGGACACTTTACTTATAATGCTAAAAAATATTCTTTTTTTTTTCCTTACATCATTACTAAACACATTACTAATATATTTCCTCATGAAATAGTGCCCGTTTTTTGAACTAGCATCCTGTCCCTTTTTCTTTCTAAAATGAATTATTATCATTTTAATAATTAAGGCTTAAAAATGTATAATATGTTTCTAATTAGAGAGTTGATTGTTTAATAATTAATTTGAAGTAATGTTAGCTATTTAATTTAATAGAAAATGCAGTTAATAATTTTCATAAATGTTAAGTATCTCTAGTATTTATAAAGTTTTACATAATTATTACAATATTAATGTATATAACATTATTGTATAATACTACCTAACGAAACTACTAATTTGCAGTTTTTATTTCTGTAATTACAAACTAACAATTATAATTTTATTAATTAAAGTGTAAAAACATAGATTATGTTAGCAATTAGTGGTGTAATTGTTTTGGAAACCTAAAACTCATGATAGCTATTCAGTATTTGAACGCTGGGAAAAAAATCATACAAATCTGATTTAAATAAAAAAAATCTGATTTAAATAAAAAAAAACGATTTTTTTTATTTATTTATTTTTTTTTTAATTATGATTTTTTTTTTACCTTAGTGGATGGTAACTGCGTAAATCAGTTTTTAAATGTTTTACGCGTTTTCATGTTTACTTAGTTATCTTATTTACGTTATTTCCCCCGATGTCTTGATAAAACATTTAGGAAGAGTTGGAAAGTGTTTTATAATCTATGCCTAACGCATGATATATCTTACTTGTTGTTTCTATTTCCCAGATCAGTCTTTTCATATAAAACATACCAAATCTCATATTCACAAAATACAATATATACGGGAATAAAAAATTTAAATAAATAGGGCTTATTATGTAGTTCTATAAGTAACAGTTGTATTAATGTCGTATTTAAAAATGTATCCATGTTCGTATTTAAAAAAGCAATGACAAATCATAACACATTAAAAAGCTTACACATTCTTAATATTAAGCTTGAATTCAAGATCAAGCTAACTTAATAAAAAAAGATGTCAGTTAATAAGCATTGTTTTTTAAATGGAAAATTAAAAATATTTTAGAAGAATAGGACTTCAAAATAGCGATATCTTGCTAAAAAGTACGGTAAAAAGATAAAATTTTATATTTCAAACAAAACTTTACTTTAAAATTATCGTAGTTTTTATGACAAGAATCATCACAGTATTAATACTTGGACATTTTTCCAGAGAGAAACATTCGCCTTGCATACAATATTTCAAATGAAAATCAAATTTCAAATAAATTGCTTAAAAGGCGCAAAGGCCAACATAGTGAAAAATATCCACGCCGGGTCTCGATCCCGGGTCATCAGTATAGCGCACTGACATTCTACCGACTAAACCACATGGAACGATACCCAGCCTGGAAATTTTCTCCTTATTACATGTTGGCAAGGCTACAAACGCCGCACAAGATGGAATATTTATCGTGAGCCACCGTCATGGGCAAACACGAAACTTAATTAAACCAGCATCGATTAAATCTATATTAATACTTGGAAATTTTTCCAGAGAGAAACATTCGCCTTGCATACAGTATTTCAAATGAAAATCAAATTTCAAATTAAAATTGCCTTTTAAGCTATTAATTTGAAATTTGATTTTCATTTGAAATATTGTATGCAAGGCGAATGGTTCTCTCTGAAAAAATTTCCAAGTATTAATATAGTTTCAATCGATGCTGGATTTAATTAAGTTTCGTGCTTGCGCCATGTCGGTGGCTGACGATAAATATTGCATCTTGTGCTGCGTTTGTAGCCTTGCCAACATGTAATAGTGAGAAATTTTCCAGGCTGGGTATCGTTCCATGTGGTTTAGTCGGTAGAACGTAAGTGAGCTATACTGATGGCCCGGGTTCGAGTTCCAGCATGGAATCTTTTTCACTAGTTCGCCTTTGCGCCTTTTAAGCAATTAATTTGAAATTTGATTTTCATTTGAAATCATCACAGAGTTTATGACAAGTTCGTCACAAATGACACATATTTCACAAATTGGTCACAGTGTGACTTCAAAACATTGTCACTTTCGTCACAGGTTCGTCACAAAGTTAATGCCAAAATAGTCACAAATGACACACTTTTCACAAATTAGTCACACCGTGACTTCACAGAGTGGTCACAATGTGACGTCACAAACGACCTCTAAAACGGCCATAACGACCTCACATTCTAGTCACTGTGACGTCACATCCACGTCACGTGACGTCACATCGACGGTCACAAAATCACAGTGTGACTTCACAACGACGTCGCCGTGACGTCACCATTCCTTACGGGTAATGAAGGGTCAGTCAAATTTAGCGGCGGAATTACAGCAGAAAGTCTGTAAAAAAAAAATAAAATACTTTCGAGTATTTAGCACGAAAAGACGAAAGTGTCACGCGATTTGGCGAGCAGTACTTTTCCTCGCCAAAATCAAACGATTTTAATGCACCAGAAAATTTATTGTTAATTGATTTTTAGAATGCGTGTAAAAAGTATTTAATGAATTTAAACATAAACGATAAGAATAGTTGAATAAATGCATTTTTTCATATTACATATTTATGTTGCTTCTTATTTAACCTTGCTACTTTAAAAACAATTCCATATATACAAAATGCTTAATATATTTAAGCGTATTCCAAAATAAAGGCAAGATTCATTTACCAGTTATTCATTTCAATATCAAAGAATTCGTCGTTTCCATAGCAACAAAATTGAATCGACAGTGCTCAATTGGACTTAATTTTGAGATATTGAAACAATTTTAAATTATTATAATTTTGTTTTAATTCAAAAATTTTGATATTTAACTTTCATTATATATATATATATATATATATATATTTCTTAACTGTTTTATTAACCTTAATCTTTACGATATGGGTGCCATGTGCGCGTGGATTTATTCTAAAATATTAATCGGTATGGTGTTTATTATTTCATTTTATATCCTATAAATATTTAAATAGGTTTTAATGTTTTTTTCCATTTCATATTATTTGTTTCTATTCTGTTTTCATTTTTAATCAATTCACTTGATTTTAATGGTTGTTTGGGCACAGGGGAAAATAAATTTTAGCTTTAGCTTATTTTTCCCACAGAAAACAACCATCTTGCTTATATCATTGAATTCTGTGCCCTTGAAAACGTAATTCAATATATAAGCATTTCCATTATTTGTCGGTGTCCACTTCCTTATTTTCTTCCATAATAATTCTTATAATTAATTTAATCTTTTATATATACTTACAGCTTTAATTCATAATATTACGGTTTTTGATGGTGGTAGGTTATGTTTAATTATTGGTTATATATATATATATATATATAGTATTGTAAATATTCTCAACAATGCAACTTGACTAACTCAAGGGTTTATTTAATGAACTAGCAGGCTATGCCCGCTGCGCTGGTCAATATTTCCAAATGAACCTTGGATTAAACGAAATGGTGAATTTGAACTTGTATTTTAAACAATATGGACCTTCAGCTGGACCTTGTTCATTGCTGAAAAAGATGCGAACGCCATTGTGATATAATATTATCTTAAGCGTTGGAAAAAAATTACCTATTAAGAAGTAATTCGTTTAGTTGATTATTAACAGTGCACTTTTGGTAGGGTAATGAGACGGTAATGGCAACAGGAATTAACAGCTCTATAACTAATCGACATATAATGAAATTTTATATACTAACACCATTCTAAAAAGCCTTGTAACAGTGCCACTTAGATCAGAATATGTTCTATAGATTTTTTTTTTTTTAAGGCTAAACTTTCATAATCAGGTTCACTTAATTTTTTAAGTTTTTCTGTTGCTCTATAAATAAGTAACGTTGAAAAATATGTATAGACTGAAATCTTTCCAAAATTATTACCTAACTAATTGGGGTATATCCTATCAACGTATTATAAACAATCTAGTGAGTGCTTGCCCCCCTATTTGAAATTTCTATATCTCGATAAAAAAACCAGATCAAATTCTAATATTAGAGAGCAAATTAGAGGTAATTGAGAGCTAAATTTCGGCTCCTTTGAAATGTCGATATTCGAATGTGGGGGGGGTAGTGAGTGCTTGCCCCCCTATTTGAAATTTCTATATCTCGATAAAAAAACGAGATCAAATTCTAATATTAGAGAGCAAATTAGAGCTAAATGAGAGCTAAATTTTGGCACCCTTGAAATTTCGATATTCAAAAGTTAGGGGGCTATTGAGATTTTGCCCCCCCCCCCTCCTACTTGAAATTGCTATATCTCGATAACAAAACCAGAGCAAATTCTAATATTAGAGAGCAAAATAGAGCTAATTGAGAGCTAAATTTTGGCCTCTTTGAAATTTCGATACTCGAAAGTGGGGGGGGGGGCTGACTTTACTCTCCTCCCCTTAATTAAAATTGAAATATCTCGATAAAAAAAACAGAGCAAATTGTATTATTAGACAGCAAATTAGAGCTAATTGAGAGCTAAATTTTGGCACATTTGAAATTTCGATACTCGATAGAGGGTGGGGGGGCTAAGTTAACGCATGCACCTTTAATTGAAATTGACATATCTCGATAAAAATACCGGAGCAAATTCTAATATTAGAGAGCAAATTAGAGCTAACTGAGAGCTAAATTTTGGCACCTCTGAAATTTCGATACTGGAATGTGGGGGGGGGGGCTAAGTTAACGCTTTCCCCCTTACTTGAAATTGAAATATCTGTATAAAAAATCTAGAGCAAATTCTAATGTTGGAAAGCAAATTACAGGTAATTGAGGGCTAAATTTCGGCACCTTTGAAATTCCGATATTTGAATGTGGGGGGGGGGGTAGTGCGTGCTTGCCCCTCTATTTGGAATTATATATCTCGATAACAAAATCAGAGCAATCTCTGATATTAGAGAGCAAATTAGAGCTAATTGAGAGCTACATTTTAGCACCTCTGAAATTTCGATACTCGAACGTGGGGGGGGGGGCTAAGTTAACGCTTGCCCCCTTACTTGAAATTGAAATATCTCGATAAAAAAACTAGAGCAAATTAGAGCTAGTTGAGGGCTAAATTTTGGTACCTTTGAAATTCCGATATTGGAATGTGGGGGGGGGGGGGTAGTGAGTGTTTGCCCCCCTAATTGAAATTGCTATATCTCGATAACAAAATCAGAGCAAATTCTAATATTAGAGAGCAAATTAGAGCTAATTGAGAGCTAAATTTTGGCACCTTTGAAATTTCGATACTCGAAATTGGGGGGACTAAGTTAACGATTGCCCCCTTACTTGAAATTGAAATATTTTGATAAAAAAACCGGAGCAAATTCTAATATTAGAGAGCAAATTAGAGCTAATTGAGAGCTAAATTTTCGCACCTTTGAAATTTCCATTCTCGAAAGTGGGGGGGGGTCTAAGTTAACGCTTGCCCCCTTACTTTAAATTGAAATATCTCGATAAAAAAACTAGAGCAAATTCTAATATTAGACAGCAAATTAGAGCTAATTGAGAGCTAAATTTTGGCACCTTTGAAATTCCGATATTCGAATCTGGGGGGGCTAGTGAGTGCTTGCCCCCCTAATTGAAATTGCTATATCTCGATAACAAAATCAGAGCAAATTCTAATATTAGACAGCAAATTAGAGCTAATTGAGAGCTAAATTTTGGCACCTTTGAAATTCCGATATTCGAATCTGGGGGGGCTAGTGAGTGCTTCCCCCCCTATTTGAAATTGCTATATCTCGATAACAAAATCAGAGCAAATTCTAATATTAGAGAGAAAATTAGAGCTAATTGAGAGCTAAATTTTGGCACCTTTGAAATTTCGATATTCGAAAGTGGGGAGCTAGCGTTAACTTAGCCCCCCACCATTCTAATTAAAATATCTCGATACCATAACCGGAGCAAATTCTAATATTAGAGAGCAAATTAGAGCTAATTGAGAGCTAATTCCTGATGTATTTAATCTAAAATATTCGGAGGTGGGGGGGGGGGCAAGTTAACGCACCTGATAATATGTCAATTGGAACCAGAAATTCTTTCATAAAATAAGTTAAATTTAAACTACGCTGATTTACGTTAAATAAATCAGTCAAATAATTTTAAATAAAAATTCTGGTTTCAAATATTTTTTTGAAACTTGAGTAAAATTTCCGGGTGTTCTAGTGTTAATAGACTTATACAGTATAATTGATTTTATGACTTCACATAAATATTTAATCTTTACAAAAAATGCTTTGTACACCTATTGATTGTCAACATCGTGCTGTAATCTCAAAATCATATCCAAACCACGGGTGCGTTTCTCACACTTTTACACATAAACTATTTTCTATTTACCTTTAGTTTTTCCCGTGATATTCAAGGGCTCTGTCTTATATTCAGATTGTTTGATTCCCACCAGTTTTATAAAATAGTGTAATTAACTTTATTATGATATCATTTTACATGCCACTTTTTCAAAAAAGTGGTGTCAATAAGCCATTTGTATTTTTAAACCGTAATTTAATGCGAATGGTCGCTTTAAAGCACTCGCAATTAAGTCGCATTGGAAGTAAATCTTTTAGAAGATTCATTAAATGCGAAATTTAGAAAAGGTATATTAAAAATCTGATCTAGAAATTTATTACATTTTTTTTGATTAAATTGAGCTAAAAATATAACTTGTCATCTAAAGTGGTATATACAGAGATATTTATGATTTGAAAGATTTGTACTTATTGCTATTGTGATTTAAAAAAAATAATAATAACCACTTGATATATGGGTCATTCCATGGTAACTTACGTTATTTTTAGAACAATTTACTTCATTAATTTCAGTAATATAACACCAAAAATAGAATTAAAAATATAAATTTGACATAAATTGTTAATTAAACCTATCCAAAGCTCAATTTAGTTGAAATTTATCTAAACTCTGGGGGTTATATTTATTATGTAACTGACATTACTGAAAAAGGAACATAAGTTACAATAAAAAATATTATTTTCATTCTCATTTTCTAGCTAATTTTCCTTCAAATTGAGCTTTGAATTGGTTTAATTAACAAATCATGTCAAATTTTGAATAATTTTTGGTGTAATATTACTAAAATTACTGCAGTAAATTGCTCTAAATGTAACGTAAGTTACCATGGAAATATAGCATATCGGAAATATATCTTGCTATTGAATTACGTTATTATCATATTTCATACACATGTATCGATGTCTTTAAATTTTATAGAATAAGTAATGACCCCTTGATCTATCAGAACTCATTTTCTATTTAATAAATTCTTCTAGAAACGTATCGCACTTGCTAAAATTTAATTATATAGTTATCAATTGATGTGCAGGTTTTAAAAAATATGTATCATTTTAAATGAATACTAATTATGAAAAAGAAAGCTTTTGCAAAGTATGCGAATATTTTTGTAAAAAACATGTAAATTATCTTCCATTCAATCTCAAAATTTGCGAAGTCACGGCGGGAAATATCACTGGAAAAATCATAATAGGAAATATGTAAAAACTTTCTTAAAGTTTCAATTTTTTTCTCAAAAGCATATTAAAATTATTCTATTCACAAAAAAAAAAAAAAAAAAAAAAAAAAAAAAAAAAAAAAAAAAAAATTCCCTTAACCCTCTCGCTGCGCAACCCGACATTTCCTCGGGCAACGTAAACGTAGCAAAATTTGCGTAACCCGAGATTTCCTTGAGGATGCATTTCTTCCGTAAACCCTCCTTGATTATTCCCTCAATTTATTATTTTATTGTAAATTTTGACTTATTTAATCGACAAAAAGTTTTGTTTTGAAAAACCAGTGACAAAAGAAAAAAAATTCTGAAAAGACGATCGACGCGAAGGGGTTAAATACGCAATTTTAGGAGCTATTTTGATAAGGCAATTACGCAGCGAGAGGGTTAAGTTCCGAGTTCCGACAATAATTTATAAAGCTAAAAATATAACAAGTTATCCACATAGATATGCACAGAGAGATTTTTGAAATGAAACTTCTGTACTTAACTTTTATACTTGATGATTTTACGATTAAAAATAATTAATAACCACTTAGGTTATCGCGTATATATCTTGCTATTAAATTAATTTATTTTTCCTATGCCACAAATATGTTGATTTCAATAACTATCATTAAATCACTGTGGTGTAAAAAAAAACAGGAGTGTTTTATGATAGCGTAACAATTTAGGACATTGTCATCTCAAAATCTGATCTTCAAAGTGCATTGTTTAAAATTATATAGACCATTGAAATTGAGTAATTGAGAATTCACGATGGAAAGAAAAAAAACCCTTATGGCATTTTCATCAAATGTGAAATTAGCCCCTTAATTCTTGCTCCTGTGATATCCACGGGCTGTGTCTTTTATTCAGATTGTCCGATTCCCACCAGCTTTATAATATAGTGTAATTGCCTTTATTATGGTATCATTTTACCTTTCATTAAATAAGGTAAATATTTCTTTTTCAAAAAAGTGGAGCCAATAAGCAATTTGAATTTTTAAACCGTAATTTAATGCGACAGTTGGGGAGTTAAAAGAGAGTATTTTTTAATTTCACATTTTTACAGGGTTCGCACAGTTTTACCACTAAATTTTAACAGTATTTTCAAAGTATTTCACTGCAGAAAATTATTGCAAAATCTGTAAATAAAGGCGGTGGCTGCGAATTCTTTGGTTTAAAAATTAAATGTAAATTTTCTTATAATTAATAGTGGTGCCAGAGTCCTTGGAAATTCCAAGGAGTGTGCGAACCTTGTTTTTAATGAAGTTTTGAAAAATCGGGTGCATATTTCTATTGAAGTAATTTTTTCTTGATATTTATTGCACTTTCTTCTGTTTCACTAAAATGTTTTAAATTACTGTGTAGTTTAAACACCTGTTAAATATTACTTTAACCTGTTCAGGTACAGAAACAATCTCTTCGTAAAATGATGAAATGATTGACTGACACCAGAAGTTACAAATGGATTTATTAGAAATTAAAAACCTGTTTATCTAAACTTTCAATATAAAAGCAAAAGATTGTTAAATTATTTTTGGTTCCATTTGTAAGTTTGGAATTAAAATAAGGGGCTTATACTATGTGATCACCACCCTTGAAAGGGTAGGAATGCTAACAATCCAGAACAAAGTTTTTTCAAAGTGTAAGACTTTTTGTTGTTAAAAACAATTAATTTCATCTTCCATTCAACCACAATATTTGGAAAAACGCATCGGGATAAATTATTAGAAAAACTCGCTAAATTGGAAATGCAAAATAGGGTTTCATTAAAATAAATTTTTGTCTCATAAAAACGCATTTAATTCATTTCATTTATCGCATTTTTCATTACGATATGAACTCCGACAATAATTTATAAAACTAAAAATATAACCAGTCACCAATGGCGATATGGACGTAGACATTTATGAATTACGAAGTTTTTCCACTTGTAGCTTTTATGACTTAAAAATGAATAATAACCCCTTGTCTAATCGCAAATTTATCTTGCTATTGAATTAAATTATCCTTACTATTTCACACATACATCGATTTTCTTAGGTATCATTAAATCACGATAGTTGAAAAAACGATTGTGTGTTATAAATCAGTAACAATTTAGAACAAAGATATTTCAAAATCTAATTTTCAAAGTGTCATTGTTTAAAAAAATATATTTCACAAAAATGTAACAAGTCATCAATAACGATATGGAAGGAGAAATTTATGAATCGAAACTTTTGTACTTGACATACCGCAAATAGATCTTCCTATTGAATTAAATACTTCTTTCTATTTCACACATACATATATTTCATTAAGTATAATTAAATAACGGTAGCGTGAAATAACGATTGAGGGACTTATAAATGAGTAACAATTTAAACAAAGGTATTTCAAAATCTAATTTCCATAGTGTCATTGTTGAAAAATATGTTTCACAAAAATGTAACAAGCCATCAATAGCGATATGGAAGGAGATATTTATGAATCGAAACTGTTGTACTTGACAGATCGCAAATATATCTTGCTGTTGAATTAAATACATCTTCCTATTTCACACATACATATATTTCATTAAGTATAATTAAATCACCGTAGTGTGAAATAATGATTGGGGTATTTATAAAGTAGTAACAATTTAGAACAAAGGTATTTCAAAATCTAATTTTAAAGGGTCATTGTTTAAAAATATGTAACTTCACCGTCAATTAAAAATGAATAAATAAGAATTCATGATTGAAATAAATCTTTTGGAAGATTCATTAATGTGGAATTTAAAGAAGGTATATTTAAAATTTGATCTAGAAATTCATTTTACCTTCTCTGGTTAAATGAAACTAAAAATATAAACTAATCATCCATAGCGATATATATACAGAGAGATTTATGAATTGAAAATTGTTGTACATGATGCTTTTATGATTAAAAAAAATAAATAAACCACTTGACATTTTGGAAATATATGTTGCTATTGAATTATGTTATTCTTCAGTTTTCTCACACATCGATTTAATTAAATATAATTAAATCACGGTTGAACAATGGTATTTACAAATCTAATTTTCAAAGTATCATTTTTTAAATAGGCATTTCCACGAGCACTTGTCGTGTAAGTCACATACAATTATTTTGGCTACCAGTATTTTAGAACGGAAAAATGTAACTTATTTTATGGGAGGTATCTCATTAATTGAAATAGGCGAAACAAACTTTTATAAAATAACGGTGGCCAATAAGCATAGTATGTGACTTACACGACAAGTGCTCGTGGAATTACCCAAATATATATAGATTTACTTTCCATTGAAATTAAATAAATGTTCACAATGGAAAAAATCATTTATAAGAATGAATTAAATGTGAAATTCTAAGAAGATATTTTTAAAATTCGATATTTTTAATGACCTTTCGACCAGTAGGGGGGGGGGGGGGGTGCTAACTTTGTATTGAATTACTTTCTTCTAGCAATTTATCGCACTTAATTCTATTTAATTAATATATTTTCAATTGATACACAGTTTAAAAAGCTTTGTGAATGCCATGTTAAAGTTGTACTAGTAATTTAAAAATTATTTTACAAAGTCATTGAATATTTATTGTTAAAAACAAGTAATTTTATTTTCCATTCAAACATAAATTTGTAAAGTCACAAAGGCGAAACTCACTTACAGAATTCATTAAATCGGAAATGGAAAAAGATTTCTTAAAAATTTATTTTTGTATCATGAAACCATATTTAATTAATTCAATTCAACGAATATTTCATTAAGTTCCGAGATTCAATTCTAACTTTTAAAACTGGAAATGTAACTAGTCATCAGTAGCGACATGGACAGAGAGAGTTATGAATGGGAATTTTTGTACTTATTGCTTTTATATTTAAAAACATTAATAACCACTTGGCATATCGCAAATGTTTCTTGATATTCAGTTAAATTCTTCTTTATATTTCACACTTGCATCGTTTTGATTAAATATCGTTAAATCACGGTAGTTTGAAAAAAAAAAAAAAAAAAAAAAAAAAAAACTCTTGAGTGCTTTGTTAAAGAATAACAATTCAGAACAAAGGTATTTCGAAAACTAATTTATAAACATCATTGTTTAAAAATGTGTAACTTTAACTCCCATTGAAATGGAGTAACCGAGTTTTCACGATGGAAAAAATCTTTTGGAAGTTTCATTAAATGTGAAATTGAAAAAGAACATTTTTAAAACTTTTTTAAACATTTTTAAAAACATTTTTAAAAATTTTTATTTTTTCTCGTCTCTGAGATGCATATTTTACTCATTTCATTTATAACTATTCCTCGTCGATCTTTTAATATCATCTATAAAACTTCAGACGTATTCAAAGCCCCATTTGGATGTAGAAATAGGGGATTTGATAATTCATGTCTCATTACGTTTATGGCTTAAAATAAATAACAACCACTTGGTATATGATATCATATGAGAAGAATTTTGCTGTTGAATTACTGAAAAAAGTAATCAAACCTGGAGCAACTATAATCATAATGAATTGAAATGTGAATATACAAATAAATGTAAAAGTAAAGAGGAAATCAGATTTTCGATATGAGAGTTTTCAAATGATTTTATACTTTTAAATAAAATTTAGACAGACTTTTTAAATTATTACACTTTTCATTCTTTTGAAAAGTTTAAATTTAATATTTCTTTTAACCCTTTATCGCGTAATAAAGAATATACTTCCCATTTAATGATTATTGAAAACTAATTGATTTGCATCGGAATTTTTAGTAAAATATTTTCTTTTTATAATGTACGTGATGAGATGATACTTGCGCTCATTTTTTTTTTTTCATTTCTTTTTCGCAGTGTGAATGGTAGGTGTGGCGGTTCGTTAGAATAGTCTTCGCTCGCTATTTAGTGCTGCATTATGACGGCTACTGATGATCAAGATTATTATATCAAGGAAGTTATCGACAAAATATGTAATGGAACGTTAAACAGTAATTTCAAAGACCAATTTGATAGATTTTCTTCGAACTTTGAGGACTATTCAAAGACTATACTGGGTGATTTTTACACCTTCGTAGACCAATATATCTTGGATATTAAGGCTAAAGCTGGATATTATGACTCTGCCTCTGAACAGGAAGAGGTAAGAAAAACTTGTCTTGATGTTTTTACTTTGCTTGGGGAGCCAACCCATGATAATTTGTTAAATTCAGCTATCTTTAGTTTTTTTTGCGCTATTAAGTATAAAAAAACTCCAAATTTTTTTCTTACTAATACTAACCTTAAAAATGAAATTTTCAATGCAGTTAAGAAAGGCGTTAAGCGTCCTCTTTCAGAGGAGAGTTCACCTATCCCTCTAAGTAATAAATATAAGAATATCGCTAATGAAGTTACCCTTACTGAAAATATAGAAATGGATGAGTCAAATGTTAGTGATAATACTCAGAATACTGTCAAAGTTAAAAATTCTGTTAACCCTTTCTACGTCGAAGTCGACAGCAATTGGGCGGCGGTAGCTCATGAAATTACGGTGTTAAACTTGGAAAAACCAAAAATAACGCTAAAAGGCGAACGCATTGTTATACAATGTAACTCTGATAAGGACTTTAAATCTACTCAGAAATGGCTAGACCAAAACAAAAAGAAATATACAACTCTTGATCCTAAAGAACTTCGACACAAAAAAATATGCATTAGGGGCCTCCCCTGTTACACCAATACTAAAATTATTGAAGATAGTCTCAGGGAGCATGGTTTCGCAGTCACTAGGGCTGCCATGCTTAAAAATCGTAAAACTGGCCAACCAATGCCAATATACATGGTAAATGTTATCCCTCGTAAGAACTTTGAAGAAATTTACCAAATTAACAATATACATTATATTTCTGTTAAGATTGAAGCTTTTACTAGCAAAAATCGTGTAAAACAGTGTTACAAATGCCAGGGTTACGGTCACGCATCAGAAGTGTGTGGCTTCGATGCTAAATGTGTAAAATGCGGAGATCAACATTTAAGTACAGATTGTCACCACAAGGGGCGTATTAAACCCACTTGTGCCAATTGTGGACTGGGGCACCCAGCGAATTTCCGTGGTTGTCCAAAAAATCCTTATAGACTCGAAAATAAACAGAACCGAAAAACAAGTAATAGCGTCAGCAATCTATCCCAAGAAACCATATCTTAGCGGATATATTTAAGAATTATAATTATACCAAAAATACTAAAGACTCTGAACCCTCTACAAGTAATGTAGAATTAAACTCTGATAACAAAGATAGTACTACCGCAAACACCCATTCCTCCCCTACTATTGAAAATTCTAATGCTCCTACTAATTACACCAATGATATTAAAGACATTCTTAATACTTTCAACGAAGTCAAACAAATCTTTCAAATCACTAAATTCCTAAAATGTATAAAGAACATCTCAACTCAGACTAAGAACCTCGATAATCCGATGCAAAAATTGATGGTTATACTAACTGAATTTGATAAACTTGCTAGTCAAATCAACATTAACGAAGATTAAGCTCTTCACTTGCTAAACTTTTTTCCTTCTTTTTGTCTGTGTTGTTTGTTTAAAAATTTATATATAAAAAAAAAACTTCTTTTCTTGTACTTTTAAGCTCTTCTCATGAATTACTCTTACTTCTTTCATTTTCATGTTTTTTTTCTCCTCAAATTACTAGACTGGGTGGACGCCGTCCTCTTGCTGTCGTTTGATCCCCTCGGCTTTTGCATTTAACTGTTTATTTGGTTTGAACTCTCCTCACTGTAGCTTTTTCTTACATTATTATTCTTTTTTACTTAAAGTAATTTAAATTCTCTTGTAAATATGTAAATATTTAGTTTTGTTTCTTTTATTCATCATGTTAAACTTTTTTTACTTAACAAGCTATATTAAATGTATGGTCTCTGAATTGAGTCTTTTTTTTATGGGGCTTCCTTTGGTAGCTTTTTCGCCTGTCCTGGACATTTATGTGGATCATATGGAACTTTTTTTTTTTTTTTCCTACTAGTTCTACTAACAATTTTTTCTTAAAAATTGTCTATCTCTTTAGCTTTTACTCTCCATTTTTTCGTGGCTGCTAGCCGCGTTTAAACGCTCTTTTTTCCAAGGCTCCCATTGCATTGTAACACAATATAATCTTAGCCTGGATGTAAAGTTGCCATGCAACTAGGGAATTCACACACCTGCTTGATTGTTCCATTGTTCCATTGATACTTGCGCTTTTTATTTTAAAAGCAATTTGCTTGCAGAAATCTTTTCAACATTTCAGTCATAGAATTGACTTCCCCGATAAAGAGTCAAATATGTTTGAAAGGAAGATGATGCTTACGTCTCTTTTATTTTATCAGATAAAATTTAATTACAATCCTTTGCATAATTATAATTTAATGAGATTCACTGCAAATGATTTGCAAAGTTTTACACATTAGTGGTATTAGAGAAAATCTTTTTTTCATATTTATAGAACATTCATGATGTCATTGAATACCTTTAAGATACTTGAATGAAAAAGAAAAGAATTTTTTATTATGTAGAAACAATTTAGGACACCGATATCAAATAGTCATTCAAAGTGTTCAAAGATATCGAATCTTTCGAAGTGTAATTGTTTAAAAAAATGTAACTTCATCTTCTTTTCAAATTCCGTAACTGGAAATTAACCATGAAAGAAAAATGCTTTGGAAGATACATTGAAAATTAAATGCAAATAAGGCGTTATTTCATTTCACGTTTTTTTCCCATGTCTGAAAAGTATATGTAATCAATTCAATTTATTACGTTTATAACAAATCCTCTGCTATGATTTATCAAATCTAAAGCGTAACGTGTCAAGAATGCCAGTATGTAAAGAGAGTTATTTTAAATTAAATATCTGTAATAAATGAGTTATACCGGAATGCACGTATAAATAAAGTTGTGATTAGGAAAAAAGGATAAATTTCTCATACCTATAAAATGGTACAAAGTGTACAAAAATTCTGGTGCCACTGTGGCGTTTCGAAATTGAAATTAAGAGATTTCATAGACATGCAGCCGTCCTTGAAAGGGTTAAACTGTCATATAAGCATCACTGCCAATTGTGTATATGTAAGCAATTTAATTTATTACATTTTTCACAAATATTTTGCTACTACCTACGTCCCAAACTAGTTGCTGTATTTGATTACTTTTGCACTGATTATTGATACTGATGATTTTATGATTTTGTTTGAACATTTTTACGAGATTTCAGGGTGCTATGCTAACAATAAACAACATTTACTTACCAAGCATTCTCTCCGTCTCTCCTTAACCCCTTGAGAGGCAAGTGATTGTGTTCCTGTAAGGTTGAACTCACACTGGAATCTTTGAAAAATTCTATTTCAAAATAAGTAAAAGCAATTAAACGGCTTTTTTCCACCAAAGTTAGAAAAGCAAAATTTAATAATTTTTTTCTGGTGTAAAACTTCATTAATCATGGTATATAATATATACCGCCGCCTCTCAAGGGGTTAAATAAGTACCAAATTAGTTTAAAAAATCCAACTTTCGCACGCTTTTATGCCACGCCCCATTTTGTAAGGATTCTTCCACCAGCAATCGCATAAAACTATCTTCTAGCTAATGAATCGTTAATTATTTAGGAAAAAAATTATCTTTATGGTATACTGGTGGTAGAATCCTTACAAAATGGTGTCGATCTACTAAACTTCATCGGAAGTTATTTATGACTCCAACCACTTGAAATGTGATTACTAACTTGGGACAAAATTTTCGATCTAAATGTCACAACTAATTTGGGACGGAGGGAGTATAATTTATCAAAAACATAACGTGTCATTCAGATCAGTATGTAAAGAGAGGTATGTTAATTAAAAATCTGTACCTGTTTCGTTCACTATTAAAGAAAGGAGTAAACCAATTGATATACCTCAAATATCTTGCAACTGAATTAAATTCTTCTTAAACTTTCAAATATGCATCGATTTCAATTGTGTACCGTCAACCGGGGCTACATTGGGCCACTTTTTCCTGATTCCACTAATATTTCCATTATTAAAATTATACATGATTTTTGAAAGTCAAAATTGAGTTGAAAACAATTAACATGAAACAACTGTTTGGTTTTAACGAGGCACTTTAAAAAATTTTTAAACTATTTTTAAAGTTTTAGAACAAAGTAGCCCCTGCTAGGGACTTCTTTGGTCCATTCCATTAGTTTCATATAAATTGAATAAATTTCATACGTTGGACTATTGAAACCCTCCTGCAATAGGATCTGCTAATGAATTAATACTTGAAAACTAGATAAAAAATGTTTTTTTTTTTTTTTTTTTTTTTTTTTTTTTTTTTTTTTTTTTTTTACATTTAAACACATTAAACCAATTGTAAATATTAAAGACACGAGAAACAGTTTTCGTTATGTTATTCTCTTAAACAATTGATGTAACATTGCGCTACAGCAAAATTTGAAAAAAAAAAAAAAAAGTTGCTTAAAACATTTTTTAAGAGATTTGGTTGTGTAAAAGGCATTGCTAAGAAACTGAGGCTACTTCAGACCAAATCATGTCTGGAACATAGTTGCCCCGAAAAACTAGTTTTCATGTTATCATTTTGAAAATGTAAACATTTCCTGTCAAAAAAAAAAAAAAAAAAAAAAAAAAAAGTTAAAGGAAAAACTATGATAACACATGGGTTACAGGTTTCTAAAGATAATATTTTGACACTTACATTTTTGTAGCTCTCATCCATATTGTGACACTACAGAAAGTTTGGAGGGTTAAAATCTACACACGAAAACAGTTGTTTACAAACACGTCCAGTATTGCGAATAAAAAAAAAATTAAATTACTCCAAACTATTCAAATATCCTATAGTAGGGTACAAAATATTTTTCAAGTGCAGTAACTTGAAATTATCTTGCACTGTTTGTTCAATACAAAGAATAAACACTTTTTTTTATGTGATGGACCAAAGCCCTGGTTGATGGTACATGTAATGAATTCAATTTATTATATTTTTTCACAAATCCTCTGCTATAATTTATCAAATCAAAAACGCAATGTGCCATGCATAGTAATATGTAAATAGAGATGTGTTAATTGAAATATCTGTACTTATTTCGTTTTCTGATAAACAAAAGAATAACTAATTGACCTACACTAAATATATTGCTACGAAATTAAATTATTCTTAAACTTACATATATGCATCGATTTCAACTGTGCATACACAATCAATTCACTTTGTTACATTTTCACAAATCTTCTGCTATAATTCATCATATCAAAAACGTACCGCCTCATGCATACCAATATGTTAACAGATATATGTTAACAGTAGAACCTCGATTAGGGATCATTTTGACTCCTGCCAAATTGATAATAGTCGATTCGAACCAGAAATTTTTTTCAAAAGATGTATTAAATGTTTGGAGCACAAAAATAGGCTAAATAAATAAGTTAAATAGTTATAAATAAAAATGCTGGTATGGATTAGATTTTGTGAAATTTGAATAAAATTGCCGGCTGTTCAAGTGTTAAATGAAATATTTGTACTTATTTTGTTTACTTTTAAAGAAAGGAATAACCATATGACACACCCCAAATATCTTGCTACTAAACTAAATTCTTCTTAATCTTTTCATGGGCAAAGCACTTTTATTGCTGAAATGTGGAAATAAATGATTGTACCGGAATTCACGAACAAATTCAGGGATGACTAGGAAATAATGTAAAATTTCTCATACATATGAAACAGAAAAAAGTTTATAAACATTCTGGTGCCATTGTGGTGCTTGGGATTTAAAATTAAGTGACTGCATAGGCATACCGCCGCCCTTGAAAAGGTTAAATTGACATATATGCGTCGATTGCTGTTGTGTGCATGTAATCAATTCAATTTATTAAATTTTCACATATCTTCTGCTGTAATTTATCAAACTAGGGGGCTCTGCCCCCGACGAGCTACGCTCATCAACCCCCGTTCAGGCACCGCAGTCTTTAAAAGCACGCTAATTTGATCGGCTTTAAAAAGATTTCGAAAGATTGAATTATAATTTAAAAAACAGTGACGATTACCCTATAAACGGATTTCTATTCATTTCTCTTTGATTGTGGAATTTTAAGGCCAAATCAGTTGCTGTTAAAAGATACAATGGCTGTTTTCGTCTTTGATTAAATAAAATCATTTAAACATTTCAAAATAAGCTAATATAAAATGAATTAAGTAAACAGAGTCTTTTTCTCCCGGTATTTTTTAACAAAGCGAATAGAAAGTTCTTTTAAATAAGACATTTTAAATGTATCGTTTTTGATCTGACGTAATTTTCACCAAACTTTTCTTTATCTACTTAATATTCACGTGGAAATACTTTTGTTAGATATTAAATATTATTTGCGCTGTCCTAACAAAAATAGCTCAAAAGATCATCTCAAAATATCAAATATATGCCTCATGCAATTTTTAAATATAAGCTATTTTGCAATATTATTTTTTGTTCATTTTACGTAATAAGTGTAATATGACGTAAATGTGATGCAGTTTCTCCTATTTAAGACTTCTAGCGTGTCTTAATGAATTTATTATTTTATAATTTCCAATCTTTTTTAAAATTCACGTGTAAATATAGTTATTGAGACTTGATTTTCAATAAGTTTCTGCTTTTTATACATAATTATAATTTGAAGGAGTTTTTTCTGTTTATAATAGTCACGTATAAATATTTTTTTTTTAATTTGAAATCAATCATTATTGTTTGCACTGTTTATATAGTTCGCAACAGTTTAAATTAATACCATTTTCTAAAATATGTAAAAAAATGTCTCTCGAAATGCCGAAAATTTCAATTTCAAATAGAAATAAAACCTCAAAAAATGAGTCAAATAAAAAAAATAAATGCAGTCTGCACACAGGGAATTTTTAACGTATAAAATGATCTAAAAAGGATTAAATTCCCATGTATAGTTTTTGCTCCTATAATTTTTTTTTAATGGAACGATTTTGTCCAAATTTAACATTAAATATCTCTTAAAATAATTCTTCGATTTAAAAACTGTCTCCATCAGCGTGTTTATCAAACACTTTTTCTATACTTCCGATTTTCATATTTTTGTATGCAATATTTTTCTTATTATTAACGAAGAAAGACCTCCGGTTACAAAAAATTCAAAACCGGCGGCGGCGGTGACAGCGTTAGTTACTTTTTTTAGAATAGAGAGATGAAATACGTAACGCGTCATTCCTATCAATATGTAAAGAGAGGTATGTTAATTGAAATATCTATACTTATAACGTTCACTATTAAACAAAGGTGTAACCAATTGACATACCCCAAATACCTAGCTACTAAATAAAATTCTTCTTAAATTTTCATATATGCATCGATTCCAATTGTGTATATACAAACAATTAACTTTATTACATTTTCACAAATCTTCTCCTATAACTTATCAAATCAAAAACGTACCGCCTCATGCATACCAATATGTTAATAGAGGTATGATAAATGACATATTTGTACTTATTTTGTTCGCTATTAAAGAAAGGAGTAACCAATTGGCATACCCCAAATACCTTGCTACTAGATAAAATTCTTCTTAACCCTTACCGGCGCGGAGTAATTCTGTTTATAAACTGATGAAATAATGGACTGACACCGCAATTTATAAAAGAATTTATAAGAAAATGCGAAATTGCTTATATTAAATGTACATTATGATAGGAAAATTTTAGTTAAATATTATTGGTGCCGTTTCTCAATTTTGGAATTAAAATTAAGTGTCCTTTTTTTAAGGACACCGCGCCTGAAAGGGTTAAACTTTCATATATGCATTGATTTCAATTATGTATAACCAGACAATTCACTTTATTACGTTTTACCAAATCTTCTGCTATAATTTATCAGATTAAAAACGTACCGCCTCATGCATACCAATATGTTAATACATAGAGCATAGCTGCCAACATCTTACGCTTTTCCCACAAAAATTTTATAGAAAATTTTACCTTTTTAAATCGCCGTAATCTGCCGATTAAGTAAGGCAAAAATGTCTATAAAATTTTTGTGGTCTGAAAAAGCGGAAGAGTTGGCAGCTATGACTTAGAGGTATGTTAAATGACATATTTGTACTTATTTCATTCGCTATTAAAGAAAGGAATAACCAAATGACACACCCCAAATACCTTGCTGCTAAATTCTTCTGATGGGAAAAGCACGTTTATTGCTGAAATGTTGAAATAAATTAATTACACTGGATTTCACGAACAAATTCAGTTCTGACTAGGAAATAAGGTTAAATTTCTCTTACATATGAAACGAAAAAAGTTTACAAAAATTCTGGTGCCATTGTAGCGTTTGGGAATTAAAATTAAGTGATTTGATAGACATACCGCCGCCATTGAAAAAATTAAACTGACATATATGCGTCGATTCGAATTGTGTACCTGTAATCAATTCAATTTATTACAATTTTCATATCATCTGCTGTTATTTATCAAATCAAATACGTAACGCGTCATTCATATCAATATGTTAAGATGGGAAAATTTGAAGATTATGACATTTCACACAATTAAAGGAAGATATTGCCTTCTTATAATTTAATGTAGGCTGTAGCGTAATCAATTTAGGAAATATAAAACGATTTCATTGCAGTTTTAGACTCATGAAGGCCCGAAGTCTTAAGCAAAATTTACTCAAATGCATTTTTTATATATATAATATGAAAATGACATAAATAAAGATATATGTAATAAAAATAAATAATCCCCAATATTTCTCTTTTCTCTGCAACAGTGGAAGTTATCCAATTGGCACCATTTTTATGAAATTTCATAAAACACATTTAAAATTAACATTACAATATAAATATGGGAATATTTGTAAAATTAGTTAATGCGGGTACATGTACAAGTGAATAGATTTAATTAAAAAATACAGGGTGATTCAAAAAAGATGGGAATAATTTTAAGAGATGATAGTACACACCCAGACAAACATTTTGTATCAAAGAATGCATGGTCGAAAACTAAACGTAAAAAAGTTAGAGGGTGCCAAAAGTTATGTTCTTGTACGAGGCAAAAACACACAATGACCGATTAAGTTAAGTTACGAAAACAAATTTAATGGCATTTGAATACAATAAGTGCTCAAAACATTGACCGGCAGCTGTTATGCACGCAGTACAACGGCGAAGGACAGATTGGCGAATTTTCTGAAAAACACCAGGCGCCACCGCGCTCGCCAGATCTTTCATGTCTCGATTTTTTTTTTGTGGGTACAGCTAAAGGCTCTTTTGTATGAGATTCCCATTGAATCCGCAGAAGAACTTGTCGCCAAGCTTTCGGCTGCTGTAGGGGAAGTTCGCGATATGCCTGGTGTGTTTCAGAAAATTCGCCAATCTGTTCTTCGCCGTTGTACTGCGTGCATAACAGCTGCCGGTTAATGTTTTGAGCACTTATTGTAATCAAATGCCATTAAATTTGTTTTCATAACTTAACTTAATCGTCCATTGTGTGTTTTTGCCTCATATAAGAACATAACTTTTGGCGCCCTCAAACTTTTTTACGTTTAGTTTTCGACCATGCATTCTTTGATACAAAATGTTTGTATGGGTGTGTACTATCACCTCTTAAAATTTTTTCCATCTTTTTTGAATCACCCTGTATAATTAGCAAAATTGGTACATCAGAAAACCCCAGCTCAGATGACTAAAAAAACAGCCTTGTTATGAGGGGCAAACCGATACCTTATACCCGATAAGGGGCAAACCATTTCTATTCGGAAAATGCTGAAATTATTAAATGACACCAGAATTTAAGAATAATTTTGTTTCAAAATGGATAAACGATTCACTTCACGTATTTAATAAAAGTAAAATTTTCATTTCAAAATTATGGTGTCAATGTGGCATTTCGCAATTAAAATTAAGTGGGATATATTATATCGCACCGCCCTTCAAGGGGTTAAATATATAGGTTATATGTTAATTTATTTTCGTTTTAGGTAGATTTGCGTTAAAAAGAAGCTTCTTTTTGTGGTGTTCCCGTGGTTTTATTTTGACTAAATTTATATATTTGATACAGTAAAGCTTAGTAATAAAAAAAAATTCTCTATTAATATATTTCTTAAGTTTAACACTAGAACACCCGCAAATTTTACTCAAGTTTCATAAAAATATTTGACGCCAGAATTTTTATTTAAAATTATTTGACTGATTTATTTAACATCATTCTGCGTGGTTTAATTTTAACTTATTTTATGAAAGAATTTCTGCTTCCAGTTGACATTTAATCATATGGTCGGAGTCGGATCGACTGCTTCCGGGCCAGTGTTGCCAGATGGGCTACTTTTATTTTATTCAGATTCTTGATTGACACCACTTTTTGAAATTGCAAAATGCCCCGCATTTAATGACATATTAATTCAGGCGAAAACAAAGGAAATTTTACCGTTTCAAATAAGTGGTGGTAATCAAGAAATCCGATTTTTAGAAAAGTAACCCACTGGCAACACTGTTCCGGGCGTTCCATTGTTAATTTGACTAGACTATTTATAATTTTTATTTTTAAACGTTCACACCAGAAAATCTAAATTGGAAACTTAGTATATTTTAATACAAAAAAGACGAGCAGGTAGTAAAACAATTTTTGACTCTTTCTAAGTTTTATTCCAGTAACGTGCTTACCGCGTTTGATGCTTGCACTGAAGGAAGATTTATTATTTGTTCCATGCACTCTCAAGTGTTGACGTCGATGAGGAATTGGCATTCCATCTGTTACAGGCACATTACGACATCATAAACTAGACCAGTGTTACTGTTTGGTCTTTTCTGAATTCAAGAAGTTCGAATTCATAATTGCTGCTTACAGCGATCACAAAATGTTTGTCATTAAATAAAATTTTATTTCAGGCAATTTCTACAATAAAAGCGAATTTTTCGGATAAAAAAAAAGCCCAAAGTGGTAACCCAGAACTGATCTTCGTATGCAAGGCATCAGTGTTGCCAGTCGACTACTTTATTTTAATTCGGGTTTCTTGATTTGCTCTTTTTTAAAAAAAAATGTACAATTCCCCTTGTTTTCGACTTTATTATTATGTCATTAAAGAAGGCAAATATTACCATTTCCAAAAAGTGGTGCCAATCATGAAATCTGATTTTTAAAAAAAGTAGCCCACTGACAACACTGGAAGGCATAACATTGCAAAATTGAAGCAACCACGCTGATATTAGCGGTTCAAACTAGCCATAGAATTGGAACAATATCTTTCAAATACATTACACTTAATTTAAACAAAAATCATATTTAGTTCAGTTTTATAATGAACTAGCAAACCCCGCGGCTTTGCTCGCGTAATATTTCAAATATGCCAAGTGATATTTATATGTCTAATTTTTATTAAAAGGTACTAACTAATTTTTTATTTTATTAAAAGGTAATATTTTATTTTATTAAAAGGTACTTATTACTTTTCGGAATAATTAAAAAAATTACTATTTAAAACACAGTTTGATTAAACATCATTGTTACACTGCATAAGGCAGAAATGAGACTTAAATTAATAAAACGAAATAAAACTAAATAAATAATAATTTAGAAAATATTTTGAAACATTTATGCTCAATTAATACGCTCATTTCAGTATTCATTTGAAGTTTTGAATTTTTTAGAAACCATCTTCTTACATCTTAAAATTAACCATCATGTCAAATTCCAAGTCCTACTACCTTTCTCAACATAAAGGGCTATGTTGAAATAGGAACTGTCACCATTAATTTGCCAACATTAATTTGGAAATTGGTTTGTTATTTCCTAATATTCCACAGAAACGTAATTTAGGAAGCTTTTAAAGGCCTTTTTTAGAGCGTTTGTTGTTCCTGTGAACCCCAGGTGGTAGAATCATCGGCATAAAATATAGCCTGTGTAGGATCAGACACTGTTACCATTGATTCGCCTATTTAGTTTATATTCCGTGAAATTGCGTAGAAATCGTAATTTAGGACTTTTTTAGAATGCTTTTCGCACCTCTCCTTCACTTCACCCCTTTTTAAATTCGAATTTATTTTCGACAGTCCTTCGAGGGCATTTATATTTTATAAGTAACTACCATGCCATATTTAAAGTTTCTAGCCTTTTCAGTATCACAGAAATCGCAATTTAGAAAGTTTTTAGCTGCTGCAACCCTCTGGTGGTAGTGGCACAGACGTAAAATATAGCTTATGTTTGAGCAGGTTCTATCAGCAACAATTTGTCAGCATTATTTTTTATATCGGTTTGGTATTTGATAAGATTACATAAAAATTGTAATTTATAACGCTTTTCGCTCACTTCATCTTTTTAAATTTGAAATTTTCTTTCGACAGTCCTTAGAAAGCAGTTGCACCTTGTAAGTAAATACCATGCCATACTTCAAAGTGTTAGACCCTTCAGTTATGCAAAAAACGCAAATTAGAACATGTTTTGCTTTTGCAATCCAGAGATGGTAGTGACAGCAACATAAAATATAACCTATGTTATAGCAGGGACTGTCACCATTGATTTGCAACCATTACTTTTAAAATAGCTTTGGAATTTTCTGAGATTAAGTAGAAATCGCAATTTAGAACGATTTTAGAACGCTTTTCGCGCCTTTTCACCCCTTTTTAAATTTCTAATTTTTTCGAAACTGTTTTTAAAGATCATTTATATGTAATAAATATGCACCTTGCCTAATTTTAAGTTGCTAGCCCCTACCGATCACAAAAATCGAAATTTGGAACGCTATTTTGCTCCTGCAACGTCTAGGTTACAGTGATACCGATTTAAAATAGCGTCTATGTTAGAGCAGAGGCTGTCAGCATCAATTTCTTACCATTACTTTTGAAATCAATTTAATTCTTCCTGAGATATTGGTGACAAATCGGCATTTAGAACGTTTTTAGAACGCTTTTCACTCATTTTGCTCCTGCATCTCCTCTGGGGTAGTGGAAACAGATATAAAATATAGCCTATATTGGAGCAAGATTTGTCCCCATCATTTTTTACACCATTATATTTGAAATCTGTTCAGTATTTCCTGAGATTGCTAGAAATCGCAATTTAGAACATTTTTTACAACGCTTTTTGCGCCTTTTGACCCCCCCCCCCCTTTTAAATTTCGACTTTTTTAGGAAATGTCCTTAGAGATCATTGATATCTTATAACTAACTACCATTCTAAATTTCACGATTCAAGGCCCTTCCGTCACGCAAAAACCGCAATTTAGAACGTTTTTCTCCTGCACCCCCTTTGATGTAGTGGCACCGATATAAAACATAGCCTATGTTGGAGCAAGGGTTTCACCATCATTTTGACGCCATTATTTTTTAATCGGTTTGGTATTTCCTGAGATTGTGTAGAAATCACCATTTAGAACGTTTTTTAGAACGTTTTTCGCGCATTTTCACCCCTTTTAAATTTCGAATTGTTTAAGAACTGTCCTTAAAAATCCTTTATATCTAATAAGTAGCTGATACTTCAAATTTCATATTTCTAGGCCCTTCAGTAACACATAAATCGCATTTTTAGAACGTTTTTTGGTCCTACACCCCCTTTGGGGTAGTGGCACCGACATAAAATATAGCCTATCTTGGAGCAAACGTTGTCACTATCATTTTGACAGAAATATTTTAAAAATCGGTTTGGTATTTCCTGAGATTATGTAGAAACTACCATTTAGAACGTTTTTTAGAACGCTTTTTGTGTATTTTCACCCCTTTTAAATTTCGAATTGTTTAAGAACTGTTCTTAGACATCATTTATATCTTATAAGTAACTAATATTCCAAATTTCATATTTCTAGGCCCTTCAGTAACGCAAACATCGCATTTTTAGTACGTTTTTTGCTCCTGCACCCCCTTTGGGGTAGTGGCACCGACATAAGATATAGCCTATGATCTAAGTTGGACTAACACCATCATTTTGATACCATTACTTTTGGAATCGGTTCGGTAGTTCCTGAGGTTGCCTCCTACAAATAAACAATTTTTTTCCTCTTTATAATAGGAGTATAGACAACATATCGCTCACCGCAAGAAAAGTGACACATCTCGAAAAAATTCATTTTGCATTTTATTTGACTAATAGGACTGTCATAGGTGCGTTTTTCTACACAAACAGTACACATAAGTGTAGCTATGTGGAAAATCACATTATTACGCTATATGACCATTTGTGACCACAGAAGAGGAGTGAATTGTGTGGGGAGGTAAAATTAACCAAACCTCCAAACCTCATCCTACGCCTTCATTTTTAAATGTTTTATGATTTTATGCACGTTTTCATGCTTGCATGCAGAGCTAAGTGCTCCAATTTCATGTTACAGTAAAATCATGCAAGTTTTCTTTTGCCTCCCCTGTGAAGTTTACTATGTTTTTATTATGTGAAACAAATATATTTCATGTATAATAATCGGAACGATGCAATACGTCCGAGAACTAGTAAATCTGAACTTAAAATTACGTGGAATTTTGTTTACATTACTAGCAAGGCGTCAAGCTAGCGGAATGAAAAATGTTTCACCGGTCTGGATACTCTGTTGGTTTAACGTATTCTTAGCAAAGTAAATAAATTTTCAATAATTAAAAATTCAGATTTTGTATATTTCAATAAGAAACTTGATTTAATAAATGAAAAGATACAACTTATGCACTGAATAAACGGAACAAATAATTTTATTTTTAACATAGGGCGAGGTCGGGTAGCTCCGGACACATAAACTAAACTCATGAAATTTTGGAAATGATCAGAATTAAACTTCTTTTTTTTTTAACTAGAAGTTAAATACAACATATAACTTATAATTGTAGTTAAGTAACAATAAGACAGCTTACATTTCTCTGTCCTTTTTTAGGCAGCATTTTATTTTTAAAAATTCTTGTTCAAAGTACGTATATGTGACATTAGTGATCTGCTAGTTTCGCAGATAAGTCAATTCAGGTACAATTCTCTTTTGAATTTTCAAATAGTTTACCACCACTATTTCAGTTAAAATAATTATTGTTTAATATATTAATCTCATACTTCCTAGTCATCGGAGTGAATAGTAGAATTTTATTTATTATTTCTTTTTCAAATGAAAAATGTGACAAAATCTGTTAATATATTGTGATTGAAATGTATGCGCACAGCGTAACCTGCTTCTAATGTAAAAGAAATATTCGTTAAAAATTGATTTTAAGTAGAGAATATTTACTGTTCAATTCTCATATTACGTAAATACTGCAGGTTTATTGGAAATATTTACAATAAAATACGAATTTTGCAGAAATATTGGCTTTACGTCGAAATATTTTCACAGAGTCAAATATAGTTGGTTATAGAAACCGTTTATATATTTGAATATCATCTGTTAACCCTTCGCACTCCGCGTTATTTTGAGTATGGGCTATTAGCAACTCCGCGTCATTTTGACTTTAGACTACCAGCAACTCCGCGTCGTTACACAAATATTTTATTCGATGCACCACTTATATATATAAAAAAAAAAATGTTTTATTTAAAAGATGAAAAAATACACAATTTTAAAAATGCTGTGATTAAATAAGGCAAATTTTCTTTTCTTTTATTACTGGTGCCAAAAACAAAATTTTCAAGGCAAGATGATGTCGGCACAGCGGCAACAACGGAGTTTTTCACTTACCTTACAATGTCGCCGCAGCGGCGACAACGGGGTGCAAAGGGTTAAATTAATCATTTATTAATGATGAAAAAAGCTGGATGGTAAGGAAGGATAGCTGGATGGAATAATAAGGTCAAACAGAACTTCTTAACCCCTTGAGCGGTGGTGGGATATCTTATACCCCACCTAATTTTAATCATGATTCGCACAAGAAACTTTTAATTAAATTTTTCTTTTTAAACTTTCATGGTTAAAAGTCGAAAAATTGCTTTTCCTTGTTTTGAACAAAATTTTTTCGTCAATCCCGGTGTGAATTCAATATCACAGAAACAAAATTGCTTACCCCTACTTTGTAAGCAGGAGCAACACTAAGGAGAAAAAGATAAGGGAGAGAGACAGGTTGAAGTAATCGCCAATCGGGAAATAGAAGGCATCAATGAATCACACAAGAGAATCATCCAGTCAGAAGAACACACAATAGAAATATAAATATGAAGCAAATTGAGTAAATCAGAGTCAAAGATTATGAAATATGTAAATGAAGCTAAAAAGAAATAAAATAAAATCATTAAATAAATAAGTAATTAAAAGAATAATTTTATTTAAAAATAATAATATAATAAATATATAAAATAATAATTTATTAACACATTTATAATAATAATAATAATAATAATAATAATTATTATTATTATTATTATTATAAATAAATAAATAAATAAATAAATAAATAAATAATAAATAAAAATATTAATACCAAGCTAATAATAATTAATTTAACGTAATAACTATATGATAGGCGTGAACATGTTTTTCCAAGCTGAAAAAAGCTATTTCATACTTATGGACGATTTTCCAATGAGTGGGATATTTCTCTCTGTGATTTAATGAAAATTAAAACTTAAATTATTATTTTTTTAAAAATAGATAAGACGTAAGGTAGGGAGAAAGCATAATTCAGCATAAATTTACCCCTCTGATGGGCAAACAATTGTTTTTCTCTAATGTTGAATTCCTACCGGAAATTTGAAAATAAAATTTCAAAATAAGGAAAAGCAATTTTTCAGCACTTTTTCATCAATGTTATAAAAGTAAAACTTAATTAAATGTTTCTGTTGCAAATGTAAGTTCAAATTAGATGGGATATAATATATCCCACCGCACCTCAGGGGGTTAAACAGCACTTTTCTTTATCTTATCACTCTATTCACTATCTTATCACTATCACTCTAATTGACCCGTTTCTATAATTTAATGCATTTCAACCAGAAATTTCTTCTAGAAATTATTTTAATAAAATTCTCAAATAGCTTTGTTCAATAAATATTTTGAATAGTTTTAAATAAAAAATCTGATGTATATATTTTTAATCGAAGTTGAGAAAAATCTACAAATGTTAGTGAGCTGATGCAAGGTTATTAAAAGGGGTTTGAGGGGACACGGACAGTAGCAACAAAATTCAGAAAATTGCTTCTGTGCTCATAATAAGCTAATCTTAGTAAGACTAAAATGTGATATATTGAATTAATAAAAAGTATGTTAAACCATGATCAAATCATAAAAAAAATAAATTTAATAATAAGGAAAATTTAAGTATAGGACATTAGTGACAGGTAATAAATATATTCTTATCTTTATATCTATTTTGCAACTTGTAACAACTTTAGAAGTCCAGATAATTAAACCATGTAACTTTCTCAACGATCAGGATTACTTCTTCTGCTAAAAGTAACTGTCCGCCAAATTTTACCTGACCTCTTAATGGTCACATGAGCAATTTTATGCAAGGGGACAGTAGTAACATAAAAACTAGGGTACAACATTTCTCTGGCAAAATAAATATAAAACTGTTTATAGTTTATAATAAAAATTCTTCGTTTTATACTTTAGAATGTAAATGTTTATTTTATATAGTAAAATTTCTGAAAATATTGTATCATTACATTTAAATTTGTATCAGAAAATCAGTGCATGAAGTGGGTGACAAGGGACAGTATTGCCAATTTGAATATTTAACACAGTATTTACCATAAATTTGAATCAAATTTTATAAAAATATTTCACACACGAATTGTGATTTAAAACAGTTTAACTTTATTATTTAACGTTTTTCTTCTTTGTATCTTTTAACCCTTTCAGGCACAGTGTGCCCGCGTCGGGATACCTAATTTTAAATCCAAACTTACAAACGGCACCAAGAATATTTTAGTAAAATTTTGCAATAGCATTGAATACTTAAAGTAACATATTTTTTATTTCTAAAAAAAGTCGTTTTTGAAATTCCGGTGCCAGTCAATCATGTCATCACTTTATAACAAATATTGCCTGTGCCGGAAAGGGTTACACTTATTTCACAATCAAATTTCTGGTTTGAACCGAAACATATTCATATGGTAGTCGTCAAAATGACGGCTCACGGTAGTTCGAGTGTTAAAATATTATTTAATTAAATTTTAGTTATTTACTTCAAAATTGTTTTGGAATTGTAGATAGGCATTATAGAATACAATTTAGGCTAACGAAAATTATATAAATGATAAGATGTAGCATATAATCCCAATGGACATAAATTACCCATTTATTGGCCCATATCTTGTTTTCTCTCGGAGTCAATAAATCACGGAAGTGTGAAAAAACGTTTGTGTGTTTTAAAAGATAGTAATAATTTAAAAATCTAATTTCCAACGTTTCATTGTTTAAAATATGTATAACTTCACCTCCCATTGAAATTGAGAATTAACGACAGTGATAAATCGTTTATTAGAACATTGATTAACCTCTTGCGCTCACTGACGATTATTTTAAAATTTTAAGCGTACGTCCTAGTATTTTGGTCATTTCCGGAAATGATGTACGCAGCGTACATCATGATATATGACTGATTTTTTACCCTCTCGCTGCGTAATTGTTTTATCAAAATAGCTTCGAAAATTGCGCATTTAATTCCTTCGCGACGAGCGTTATTAAGAATTTTTATTCTGTTGTCACCGGTTTTTCCAAACAAAGATTTTCATCTGATTTAATCGGGAAAATGTTCCGATTAGATAAGGCAAAATTTACACTAAAAAGTAACTGGTGGGAATGATCAACGAGGGTTAATTAGACAGAAAAAATGCATATCCGATGAAATCTCGGGTTGCGCAAATTTTGCTACTTTTACGTTGCCCGTGAAACTCTCGGGTTGCGCAGCGAGAGGGTTAAGGTTGACTCTGACTCATGAGCAAGGCCAGAAATTGGATTTAACTTCATTCCATATTCCCTCATGGACGAGCGACCATTATACGTGTCACATAAAGTACTCATAATCCGTGATTATTCTCACCAGTAAATTTTTATTGTAAATTTTGCCTTATTTAATCCGAGCATTTTCCCGATCCAATTAGGCAAACATTTCTGTATCGAAAAACCAGTGATAAAAGATTAAAATTTCTGTAAAAGACGCTCGTCCCGAAGGGGATATTGTAGCGGAATGTACAATGCTGTTATTATAAAAACTTATCAATGCGCCACTTGACTGGCGCTTTCATTATTTGAACCATTTAAACTACCATATAGCAAAGTTATTGACGATTGACGCTAAAGCAATTGCGTTTGTTTAATGCTGAATTCCCACAGGAAATTTTGAAAAAAATCATTTCAAAATAAGGAAAAGCAATTTTTAAATTATTTTCCCTCAAAGTTATAAAAGTAAATCTTAATTAAAAGATTCTGGTGCAAATCTCAATTAAACTTAGGCCCTCCGCCTAAACTTAAAGCCAATGCCCCTCAAGTGGTTAAAGATTGCATTCTAGTAGATTTGTAAAGCGGTTTAATAACAGAAGTGTTCGCTTACAGGGCTCGCACCGTATAGAAAAAATGTTATTGTTCGCACCAGAATCCATCAACAATCTTCGTGATAAATCTCATTAATATATGCAATAGAAACATATTACGAAGATAAGTACAGTAAACATCCTCAAATTCGGCATCCTAAGGCACGACCAAAGCTATACTATAAGTAAGCGTGCAAACTTAATGCGGGAATCGGGCGTAAATTAACAAAGTTCCGTATCTTGTGGACGGAGTGATAATTCACATACGCGGGCTTTTAGTGTGGCGCGTATTTTCTAAATTTTTAGTCACTCATGGAAATGAGTTTTGTTTGCTACATTTATTGCAAAATAATGGCGTAGCGAGAAGGGAAACTAGACGCACTTGACACCACGAAGTTTTTTTCGCCTTTACAGAAGTACTTCAGTTATTAATCAAGATGAAAAAAACTTTAAAATTTTAGTGGTGTGAGTAAGAAAACAGTTAGGTATCTACCTGTAGTTCACACTCCATCCGCTACGTGGTGCATGACCTTGATTGATGTGACCTCGCATTTAATCTTGCGGTTACTTCTCCCATTTAAGATAGGACGCTTACTTATATCGCTTTGGGCACGAGTTTCGAGAAAAAATTGTATTCCTTGTTTAACCACTTAACAGTGTGGCCCGAACTGGATTCGGACAAGAACTCTTTGCTTGCTTCGTTATTAAAAGCATTTTGATACCACTAATTTATAACTGTAAATTTATCTTTATTGATTGTCACATATTTTTCGATTAAGTAAGGTAAATATTTTAGTATGGAAAAAGTGGTGTCCAGCTCCATTTTTAATTTTTTTTGTAAGAAAACAAATGTCACTGTTAAGGGGTTAATCATTCCTGATATTTGTAATAATCCGATGGAACTTCAGAATGAGAAATGAAACATGAAACTTTGAAAAAGTCATTGTGTAAACTTAGGCCTGAAGTAATGGACGGAAATGTTGAAGTTACTGAAAGCGACACAGTTGATGATGAACAAGAAGATGTTTTAGTTTTTTTGCCTTTAGAGAACCCCATGCCAAAATTGAATCGATAAATAAAAGAATAGGTTGAAGTAGATTTTGATGAGCCGACAGAGGAAATTTTAATAGATGAGGCCATCATTCAGAGTGTTATCAATCTAATAGACCTCAAAGACGTTGACTCTGATAAAGATGATGTGGATGATACAAACAACATCATTTGAAATCAAACAGCTGATGTTTTGAATACATTTATCAAGTTTTCTGAGAGCAATAGTTAATTCAACGATGCGGAAATTATGAAACTCCACTTCATACAAATGACTTCCTAAAAAACAACAGAGAAGACTGCTACAAAACAAACTGATGTTCGAGAGTCGTTTAAGATGGCTTCTACGAGTAGGCCTGCAGTGTATTTTTTCATTGTATAGTCATGTGCATATGTTGTTCTTTACATTACTTATTAATTTTTTATTATATTCAAGCTGTTTAACACTAGAACGCCAGGAAGGAGTCGAATCGACTCCGACGAAAGGATTAAATGTTAACTGGTTCCAGAATTTTTTTCATAAAATAAGTTAAGTTTAAGCCACGCAAGAATACATTAAATAAATCAGTTAAATAATTTTAAATAAAGATTCTGATGTGAAGTATTTTTATGAAGCTTGGGTAAAATTTCCGGGCGTTCTAGTGTTAATGCATAAAAAATATGCTTTACTGTCATTTTTGTTTAATTGTAACTGCTACACGTTTTTTCCCAAAATTTATCATGTAATCTGGAAGATTTCGTAATCCGGCATTCTTCAAGTCCCGAACGTGCCGGTTAGAGGAGGTTTACTGTATTTCAAAAATTATAGTTGGAACAATAAGATTTTTCCTTTACGGTACGAGGACCGTGTATCTTTTTTAATAACTTCGCACTCTCTAACCAGACTAAAGGCGTCGCGGATGTTTCGATTTTTTACTCTTGTTTCTTCTACTATATTTTTTCTGGTGCGAGTTTTTGCAAAGTGTAAAATGTATGAGTTTGGTTACTTTTGCCTTTTTCGCATCTAAGAAAGTCGACAGTTATGTATTTTTAATTTTGTTTGTTCCCTCTCTAAAATTTGATTGCTTATCTCATAAATTCTTATCGGCCTATGGGAAAATGAGCAAAATATATCTATAAAAAATGAGTTTAGTTAATCACAGAAAATTTCTTCATTTTAAGGAGAAAACATCTGTCATTCAATGATAATAAATCATTCTTCGTGAATTAACTTCAAGGTTTCAACTGAACTCGGAATTTCCCTCTGACTTTAAATCAGATTAGCAACAGTATTTTTTTAGAAAGTAGCTCGCCTTTGTAATCGCGCGATTATATAAGTCGATTTTATCTAGATGAAAATACTGGTACAACAGCTGAAAGTGTAAGAACCTAGAAATTGTTTCAAGAAAATCTCCAATGAACTACTTATAAATTTCCATTGAACACGAGAAACCTTTCATAATAAGAGAGTTCTGTTATTTTTGATGTAAATTAAAAGCTATTCTGTCTTCATTTCATAAACTTAACGAATTTTATGAAATGCTTTTTAATGAGTTCTTTAAGTGTAAAATAGTAATATTTAAGGATTGGTGTTTCAATATTCAGTATTTACATAATTACATGGTATAAGCAGCTATAAACCTCTCGCTGCGCAGTCCGAGCTCGGGCATGCATTCCCCCGTCAAATTAGTACTATTTAGTTGTTCTCACCAGTTATTTTTTAGCGAAAACTTTGTCTGATTTAATCAGGACATTTTCCCCGATTACCATAGTAAAATATTTCTGCTTTAAAGAACCGGTGACGAACTATTAAAAATTCTGTAAAAGACCCTCACCGCGGAGAATTACTTACGCAGCGAGAGAGTTAATACTCAGCATATTTCAATTGGGATTTTAGAATTTCGCAAGTTCCCGTCATAATTAACTCGAACGTAATCCATTCAGTAGATTTAATATGTGTTATGTACTATTTGAACATCAATCATTCCTTTTACTCGACAATAAATGGAACAGTTTCGTTAAAGTATGTAGCATCTCATTTACTACGTTTACGAAACATAAGTATGCGTGGCAGATAGCAATAATTGCTACATATATATTGCTTAATTTATCTAACTGAAAATACTTTTATAGAGCTGAAATAATTTACAAAGCGGTTTTACCTATCTGTGAGGAATTGGTTATAAACGGTAATGGGATATTTCAAATATTATAATATGTGCTAAAGTATGAAAAAATTCTAGTCTATAACTGCTAACTTACCAATTTTATTATACTCTTCGTTTAACATTAGAGAGGACGGAGTTTTTAATGAAGGGTTATAAAAAATATTTCAAACCAGAATTGTCATTTAATGTTATTTAACTAAGCACTTTAATTTGTGGTATATTTTTGAGCTTCTTTATGAAGAAATTTCTGGTTCGATAGAAACTTATTTATTTGGTCAGGCTTAAATGAGCCGCCCTGGCCAGTGTTGATAAATCTGGCGCTTCTTTTATTCAGACATTCCGAATTCTAACCAGAAAGTTGAAACAATTTTTTTAAAGCAAAGATAAACAATTCGCTAAAATAATAGTTAAAAAATATCATTCAAAATTTTGTGATGTGTATTCAGGATCTCTGATTAAAAAACCCGCAAGATTTGGCAACACTGGGTAAGGGCTTTCTAGTATTAGTTACAGGTGTAACGAAATTAGAAAATAAAAAAAGCATGAGTATATTGGGAATACATTGGCTTCTGGCGAACTATTTTCGCCATAGTGAAGGGTAAGAATTATATGAATTAGTTACTTTCGAAAAAAAAATACATAAAGTACAGTTTTTACAGAATTCAACAAATATCAAATGACTTATTGGTTAATTATAAATTAGGGGTTTGATTGACATTGTTCAGTGTGAATATAATTGAATTTTTGTTTCATTGAAAACTCAAATACAAATTTTATTCTTAATGTATATATATATATACATAACGATTTTGTGCGAGATTGAAGACGTGCATTTGGAAGGCGAATCAGTTAACTAATCAGTTATGTGTAGTCGGGTTAGTTAAGTGCATTCGAATCAGTTAGGTGCAGGCGAAAGGCGAGACAATAAAAAATACACAAAATGTTTTCTAAAGAAACAGAGCTCACTGTAGAGTAAAAGAACTGTTTATTCATATATTTCACAACATGAGACCAATTTCCATAATACACGCATTCTCTGGAGATACGACAGCTGCGATGATAAAGCTGAGTTGGTTAAATTGCGTCTGTTCATTACAACAAAACAGCTATAGGTTATTTTGACAATCAAAAATTGGACAAAAAATCTGTGCTCAAATCTTATGCAAGCTAATTTACGAATGATCTTCGCGAAAGGTTATTGACGCATTAACGTATGTTCCTGACAAATCAGAAGTCTGCGCCAGCTAAGAATCCAATGAGAGCGTTTGAATTAATTTCGATAAGTGAACGAAAATAGCAGTAAAATGTCGCGGCGATGAAAAACGCGCGAAGCGATAACTTTAGAATAAGATAACAAATAAAAAAGAAAATTGTTTAACTCCTTAATTCTCGCTCCCGTTAATATCACGGGCTGAGGTGTCGTTCGTTATTTCTCGTCCCCGTCATATCTCCAGGCTGGAGATTTAATTGCTGGAAAAAACTTCTGAAACCAGGAAAATTTCACTGCCATTTCCATGTGAAGTCTTTGAATATTGTCATGTGGCTTTGACTTTTGTCGCTGGTTGTGATGCTGGGATTTGTATTGCGTGTTTCGAAATAAGTAACACTCAAAAAAATTATTAATAATCAAAATATAAGGTATAAATATTATTTCAAATATTATTTGTAAAAATTTGTGTGATGATGATAAATAATGATCTAAGATTTGGAAAATAAAGGTCTTATTCGCATTAATTTGTATGGTGTAAAACAAACATTAAGACACATAATTCTCGCATGATGGCTTTTCTACAAATTTGAATTTGTTCTATAACATCTTTACTTTTCGCCTTTAAAAAAAAAAAAAAAAAAAAAAAAAAAAAAAACTATTTGCATATTTTATTTAGAGACCTTATAATTATTCAATTTCTGTAATAAAATAAATAGGTACCTTTTTTATGTTTTTTCCAAATATTAAGGGACCGTGAAGGGGTTAAAGAAGATTCGAAATGATCTGACATCTCGGGATTAGCATTGGAAAACGGTACAGCTTTAAAAAGATAATTATGAAAGGAAAATGCTTTTTAGATTAGAAATTGGAATAAGGTAAATATTACATGGTTCGTACGGATACCGTTATTTCTCCAGCAGAACTACCAGCATCTTTTTATAGAAAAAAAAATCTAGGTTATACGCTGAAAATTTCGCCTTCTCTTAATACTAGAAAGAGGCGAGCGGTCATTTTGGCCGCTACCAAATGAATATATTTCGGTTCGAACCAGAAATTTCTTTAAAAAACTAGTTTAAAAGATACAAAGAAAAAAAATAGTTAAATAAATAAGTTAATAATTTAAAATTAAAATTCTGGTGTCAAATATTTTTATAAAATTTGTATAAAATTCCTCGTCTTTCTAGTGTTAAGAAAAGATTTTCTATAAGATAATACTGGCGCCGAAATTTTTTTTTGGTCTGCAAAATTCAAGGAGGCCTACGAACCATGCATTAAAAAACTCGTTTTAAAAGAAAAGGAGTTTAAATAGAAATAATAAATAAGATATTATTAAGAAACATTGAAATAGTGAATATGTGGTAAAATAATTTATTAAAGTATTGGGAATAAAATTTTTGCAATTTATATTTTTGGAACACCTATTATATATATATATATATATATATATATGTATATATATATATATAACATTTCTTTGAGAGAGATATACAAGGTGCATATAATTCCTAGAATTTGTAAGTCAGGCAACACTATCTGAGATCGAAAGTTTTAATAGCATAAATACAAATGTTAAACGTAATACAAAGCTTTATTTTTGGGAATATAAAAGTAATGTTCCACTACATTGTATGTTTAAAAGTTAATTGGCACAACATATAATGTATTTTTCTACGTTATAAGTACGACCATGGAAATATTGTTTCTTTTTACATGTCTCTTTATCTAAGCTACACTAAGATAGCTTAGCTACACGATCAAGCATATGTGCATATACAATTTTACGGTAAACTAATCGGAGTACTAATACATAAAACTTTTACTGTTTTATTTTTCCGGTAGTTAATGCTTATATGTAATGTTTATTTGAATTGATAAAAGAGAATTTTTCGAAACAGGAAAATAATTAATAAAATTATAATTACTATTATGGATAAAATTAATTAAAATTTTGCCGTTGATAAAATTATAATTACTATTATGGATAAAATTAATTAAAATTTTGCCGTTGATAAAATTATAATTACTAATATTTCATGATAATAACAATCTTAAATGTGTATGAGATAATTTCAGTCTATGTTTTTTTTTTTAATTATTATACGTAAATTCTGTATTTTTTTTTTAATTTTAAAGATATGTGTCAAACAGTCTTCTGCTGGATACCACTAAATTTTTACTGAAATAATCGACTTATTGAATCGCAGAGATTCGATCATTAGACAAGGAAATGATATCAATAAAATTTTAGAGGTATCCGGCGTATTATTTAGCGATATTTGCGTATTATTTAGCGATAGTGGCATCCTATGCGTACTTTACTGTAGATGTTGTATAAAACTGGATCGTAAATGAAGAATTCTTCAGCGGAAGAGGATGACGTCATTTTATATAAAATAAAAGCGTGTGTTTTAAGACTTAAATCTAAGATATGTTTTGTACTATCTATATTTATACAATAATTTTTTTCATCGGGGGCGACACTAAATTCTGAAAAAACAGAATTCTTGTTATGTGGTTACTAGAACAAATTTGGGGAACCCCATAAAAATGCAAGAATTATTTTTATCTTCAAATTTTCTGAAGATACTTCGTTAACACTAGAACGTCCAGCTGGCAACCCCGATCAAATGACAAAATGTCTATTCGAACTAGAATTTTTTTCGTAAAATTAATTTAATTGTAACTGGAGAAAACTCGGTTGAATAAATAGGTGAAATTGTTTTAAATAAAAATTCCGGTGTTAAGAAGTTTTTATTAAGATGTGGTAAAATTCCTGGACGTTCCAGTGTTAAAACAAATGCGATGCCTGGTAAGCATGATTTTGCATCTTTTGTTTTTTACGAATTTTCCGTTGGAAATTGATTAAAAATATATAGAAATGTTGGAAACTATGTTTTTGCGCATGTCCAAATGATTCATTCGAATAATAAAAACATTCATTCTGCCCATCGCTACAAGAACTTTAATTTTTCAAGTGATAAAAACTATTGATACTTTATTTGCGTTCCTTGGATCAAATTAGCCTTGAAAAGTATTTAGCTTATGTTTTTGTTTAATGAGTTAGAAGAGGTAAATATTTTCGGATGTTAATGTTAAATTCACATGATAAAATTTAATTTAGATTTTTTTTCTCCCGAAATCATCCGATTTCAAACTTTTGTTTTCTGTGAGATATAGAGTTGTGAGGTGTCCCGAGTAAATTGGGGCTCTAAATGCTCTGTACACCACTAGCTTTTTACAGTTTATTTCGCCCAGATAATTCTGTCATTAAATAAGGCGAAGAAAATTTACTTAAATATTGGCGTCCAGAGCATTTGGTGCTCCGATTCACACGGGACACCTGGTAACACTAGTGAGGTACAGTCTGCGGGGGAACAAAGTAAACCTCCCTTACTAATTCTACAATGTTGTAGGAGAAAGTTTCTGGTACCAAACGATTGGAAATAAAGTCTAATTATAAATAATGTATATAAAATTTGCTTAGGGGGCCATCTACATATCGAAATGAAACTAAACTTTGTTTTTTTTTTTTTTTCTAAAGTAATACTCTTTTGACAACATAAATAAAATCTACACACACCCTTCAATTAGCCTAATTCCAAATTTTTATGAAATTCGAACGATTAGTTTTCGAGAAATTAATTATTTTAAAATAAGCCTATTTTAGGCGCTTTATCCAAATTGAAGTTCCGTACTCGATTGCTTAAATGCTGCAGAATGACTACGGCACTTCTATTAATGTATTATTTCTTGTCAATAGTACTATTTCACACGCATAATATGTTTCGACTAAGGCCAACCCAAATGTTTCAATAAAATGAGAAAACATGGTTCGTACGCCTCCTTGAATTTCGCAGACCAGAAAATTTTTTGGCACCAGTATTATCTTATAGAGAATGTCGTCTAAAAAGAAGGTGAAATTTTGTGTGTTTAACCTCGATTTCTTTTTCTATAGAAAAATAATGGTAGTTTTCCTGGATAAATAACGGCATACGTGCGAACCATGGAAAACTATATATTTTTCAAATTATGCTTTTCTACATATCATAGACGGGCCACTTAAACCATCATTTTGACGTTTTAAAATCATAATTCGAAAGCTACTTGGAATAAAAAATTTGAAATTTTGAATATAAATAAAGCAGGACATAATAAATATAAATATCTAAAAAACTGTGCGTTGTAATTCATATTTTTTTTCGAATGTTAATTTCATAATTTATATTAGAAATTTTTTTTAATTACAAATTCAATGTATTTATCTTTGTGTTTTTTAGTATTATAACCACACAAAAATTATCACATTCGGATAATAATTGCCGGAGATATTAAAAAAATTATGAAAATACAATTTAACATTAAAAGCTCTAAATTTTGAATATTTATAATTCAAAAACTTATCATCCAAATGACTTTAAATTTCGTTTCTATGCATAGTTTGAACCGAAGATTTAAAATACATTGTCAAAATTGGGTGTTCTTATAAAAAAAAATAATTGATATGATTTTGATTTGTTGATGGGCCCTAAGCTAATTTTATATACATCATTGAAAAGCAGACTTTATTTCCAGTCGTTTGGTACCAATAACTTTCTTCTATTATAGTTAGTTGCAGAGTAAGTAGGGGATGTTTATTTTTATTTTTTTTTTCACGTATCATGAATTGGCCCAAACATATTCAAGAATTTTTTTTTCAAGTAAAAACTTTCGCATTAAATAATAATATTAATTTTTATTTTTATTTAATTTACATTAAATAATAAATTATTAATGACTTTCTACTGTTTTCAAAGTAGTAGGTCGTGTTATCAGAGCCTGATAAAGAAAAACTAGGTCTATCGATAAGCCTTGCGCATTTATTTAAAACGTTTTATGGTGTTTTTAAGAAGTTATTTTTATCTTAAAAATTTATTACTCAAAAGTAATGATAACAAGCATTGGGTACAATTTATCAGCTATATAAATATAAGTATATTCGTGACTTGTCAGAAATAAATTAATATGGATATGTTATTAAAGAAGTACAAAGTAACTTGCCATTTCAAAATGGTTATGCAATCATGCATGTTGTTTAAAAAAAAATATGTGCTATGTTTGTTATTTTTCTAATTACATGGATGAGAGCGCTCAACACAAATGACCGATTGCTACCAATAACTACTGTAAAAGCATTTATTTTCGCGAGGCTTTAATTTTCGGGAATTTCGCGAGCCTGTCGTAATCGCGAAAATTTAAACATCACGAAATATTTTTTCCCCTTAAATAACAATCAGAAATTTTTCACTTATCCAAAAGTTAATAATTACAGTTACTTAAATAAGAAATAAGTACAAAAATTTCTTGAATACTTACAACTATTTCTTCAATACTATAGAACTTTTTTTTGAATAAAAACTATAATACAATTAATAGAAATAACTGTTCGGACAAATGGAATTTTCTTAAAATGCCTTATGCAAAAAGAGGTTATATTTAGGTAGTTTCGGGATTTTTCAACTTTCGGTTCTGTTCATATAAAATTCGCGAAATTTTCAACTCGCGAAATCACCACTATCTTCATTTTCGCGAAAATTACAGCTCGCAAAAATAAGTGCTTTTACAGTATTTCAGATGAAACTACTGATTAACCCTCTCGCTGCGGAACTCGATATATCCTCGGGGATGCATTTTTCCATCTAATTAACCGTCCTTGATTATTCCCACTAGTTATTTTTTTATTGTAAATTTTGCCTTATTTAATCGGAGCGTTTTCACGATTAAATTAAACAAAACCGATGACAAAAGACTAAAAATTCTTAAATACACAATTTTTGAAGCTATTTTGATAAAACAATTACGCAGCGACAGGGTTAACATGATGTAACTAGTTAAACATCAGGATAAAATTACCAAAATAATATTTTATTTTTAAATTATAACCTGTTATTTTTCAGTTAATTTATTAACTAACATTAAATAGTAAAAAAAAAAAAAAATATATATCAACCATGAATTATTTCAAATAAAATTTGGAGACATTAATAACTTCCAATATGAAACATATTGCATTAATTGGAAGCTGATAGCAGGAATCAAGTAACATAAATAATATTTCTTGGATCACCGATCTTAAGCTCCATTCTTTATTGTTGAAATTCAAGTAATGACTTTATTCGAAGAAAATAATCGTGAAATTACGTTTACTAAAATTTCGACTGAAAATGTTTCAGTCTAATATTTTTAGGAAATTATGAATTTAAACAAGAATTCTGCTGCCGATTTATTGAAAAGTAAAAAAAAAAAAAAAAACTTGGAGCGACTATATTCATAAAGAATTAAATAGTGAATCTACAAATAACACAAAAAGTAATGAGGAAATTAAACGTTCCATATCAGAGTTTTCAAATGATTATTTACTTTTAAAGAAAATTTAAACAAATCTTTTAAATTAAAATACTTTCCAGTCTTTTGTAAATTTTAAATTTAACGTTTCATTTAATACGTTTTAAAGGAAGACGATGCTTACGTATCTTTTATTTTATCAGATGATTTTTAATTAAAATCTTTAGCAAAATTAGAATTTAATGAGATTTTCTGCATATGATTTCAGGGTTCGTAAGGGGTCCTTGAATTTCCAGACTAAGAAACTCTTCGGTACCAGTATTTTCTTATAGAGAAAACTTTCCAATAATAAGGCTAAATTCTGTGCGTTTAAACTAGATTCATTTTCCATAAAAATATATTGATATTTCGCCTTGAAAATAACGGTACCCGTAAGAACTCTTCATTTACAAAGTTTTACATATTAGTAGTATTAGAGAAAATCTTTTTTTCATATTTTCAGGGGTCGCATTATACAGAGAAAATTTTATTGTTCCTACCAGAACCCTTAATCAGTAATCTTCATCATCATTTTATTTAACATAGGCTATAGAAAGATACGATGAGGATATTATTTTCAAAATAGTTGTAGGAACAATAAAATTTTCCCTATATAATGGGAACCCTGTATTAATAGACCATTCACAATGTCACTGAATTTCTTTGAGATACTTGGGAAGAAAAAACATTTTTTTTTAATTATTATGCAGAAACATCTTAGGACAACGATATTAAATGGCTCTTCAAAGTATTCGAATATTTCAAATATTTCAAAGTGGCTTTGTTAAAAAAAAAATAACTTCACCTCCTTTTCAAATTCAGTAACTGGAAATTCACCTTGAAAGAAAAATGCTTTGTGAGATTCATTAAATATTTTATGCAAATAAGGCGTAATTTAAATTCCCTTTTTTAATGAAACGTATATGTAACCAATTCAATTTATTACATTTTTCACAAATCTTCAGATATAATTTGTTGAATCAAAAACGTAATGCGCTATGCATACCAATATATGGAGAGAGATAGGCTAAATGTAGCATTTGTCATTATTTCGTTCACTGTTAAAAAAAGGAATCCGACTGACATACCCCAAATATCTTGCTACTAATTTAAATTCTTCTTAAACTTTCATATATGAATAGATTTCAATTGTTTGTATATAATCAATTCAATTTATTACATTTTTCACAAATCTTCTGCTGTAATTTATAAAATAATAAACGTAACGCGTCATTCATATCAATATGTAAAGAGAGCTTAACTACCAACATCTTACGTTTTTTTGGAGCAGGAAAATTTAATAGTAAATTTTACCTTTTTAATCGCTTTAATTTGCCGATTAAATAAGCAAAACTTTCTATTAAATTTTTCTTGTACAAAAAAAGCGTAAGTGTTGGCAGCTGTGAAAGGGAGGTATGTTAATTGCAAATCTGTACTTATTTTGTTCACTATTAACACGTTGGCTGTCACGCTAGGAGTATACTCGTAGCTTTAATATTTTTGGCTTTAATTTATTACTTTCTTATCATTATTTTAAAATAAAAAAAATATCTGATTTATTGACAGAAATTTTATCTGTATTAATAAAGCGAAATTTACCTTTCAGAATTTGTGGTGGCAAATGACTTTCAAGAAGAAATTTGAAAATTCTTACTTTTTGCGGCATTAAACGTGTTAAACAATAAAGTAACCAATTCACATACCCCAAGTACGCTGACGGAAAAAAATCCCAACACCAAGAAAGATTTGTGTTAGATAAACGAAATTTGGTAGGCGTGTTTATACATCTGAAAGATGACATCGATTAAAATTTCGCGTGTGGCGCTAGTAGCGCCACTCATAACTTGCGAATCAGGTTTACTTTAAATGCGTGCTGTAAAGTTCGTGGGCGTTATTTAGCTTCGAAATGTGACGTATTGAGTTGATGTTAGCCAAGAATGTCTTTAACAAGACGAAGAAGCCACTGTCAACAGCTCACCGAGTTGGAACTAGGTCGCATATTCGGGCTACGAGAAGGTGGATTTTCTTTCCGCGATATTGCAGAAAGACTTAACTGGAATGCATCCACTGTGCGTAATTGTTGGAAGCAGTGGTCAAGGGATGGTACTGCCTCAAGAAGACCGGGTTCCAGGCGGCCACGTGGCGCTCCTGAGAGGGAAGATCGCCGTATTCGGCGTATGAATGTGACGCATCGTACTGCGTCTGCGCCAGAAATTCGAGTTGCAGTTGGTACCACAGTGACACAACAAACTGTTAGAAATCGGTTACTTCAAGGACAGCTCCAAGCGAGACACCCTGTAGCGTGCATTCTACTGGCTCCAAGCCACTGCCGTTTGCGAAGCCATTCGTGTCAAGACAGAGCTCATTGGTGGGAAGAGTGGAGATCTGTTGTGTTTCTTTTTCATCAGAAAACACAACAGATCTCCACTCCGTTCTAGTAAAAGTTCTAGAATAGGTTAAAAATGTATACAAATGTTAGAAACTGTGTTTTTTGCGAATTCCCTGTTGATTCATTCGATCAAGGTTGCCAGAATGGCCTCCATTTTTATTCCAAAATTTTAACTTCTGACAAAAATTTACTGACTGAGAATTTGTACTGTAACTATTCGCGAAAAATCTGTCGTTAAACAAATCTGAAGGTACTGTTCGTATGTTCTGGTGTGAATCCGAAATTTCCAACTAAAACTGTGAGGCCAAACGGGCAAACTTGCATTCGATAGTAAAATCATTCATTCTGCCCATCGCTAATTAACCGCATCCCTTACTAGCCCGAGTTATCTCGGGTTAGCATGTAGTGCAAATAAATATTATACCGAGATAATTCAGGCATTAAAACCCAATAATTTGACCTCTCCGGCCACCAATTTCAATTGATTTAATTCATAATTTAATTATTTAATTATTTAATCGCTGAAAGTAAATGTGGTTTTACTAACATTCTAAAAATGTATTTGTTTGAAAAATATTAAGGACATATATTAATTTTACTACTGAAAATCCCTTTAGCGGATGTACAGTTAAATTTCTCACGAAACCAAATTTCCTGCATATTTTGCCATCTGTTTTTATGTCTTGAATTTTAAAGAACTTGGTGCCTAAAATGCATGCTTTTTCTGACATTTAGTTTTTTGCACTTTCATAGTTATCAATTACAATGTCATTTAAAATAAATATTAATGTACTTACAAGGAAAAACTTACAAAAATGTAATTTAATAAAATTATAGTAATTTAAAAATTTGCTTAGAATAAAAAATAGATTTTGTAGTATGCAAATGATTCTCTTGTAAATGTTGGCAAACTCCATGTCAAAGATTTTTGTTTTAAGAAAGTAGTGCGAAGTAGAATTAAAATTATTAAATTTAAAAGAAGTAAGTAATTGAAAATAATGGGGAAAATATGATGAATATTTTGCTGTTTTTTTTTTAAGAAAAATTGGTAAGGAAGCGGTTAACAAATGATAGAACTACTGCATGGATTTAACAGTTTTAAAAAATCAATTGTTTAACTTTTTTTGCGATGTGCATGGCTGTACATGAAACATAAAGCGCTAAGAATTTTTGCCTTTTTTAATGTTTATCTTATTTAACCCCTTAATTCTCGCTCCCGTCATATTCCCGGACTGTGTCTTTTACTCAGATTGTTTCATTCCCACCAGTTTTATAAAATAGTGAAATTGGTGATATTTTAGTATCGCGTTACCTGTCATTAAATGTGAATATTTCTTTTTCATAAAAGTGGTGCGAATTAGCAATTTGAATTTTTAATTCGTAATTTAATTCGAGCGTTAAGGGGTTAATATAAACATTTCTTCCTGAAAATCATTTATTTTGGAAAAACTTGTGATGAAAGGCTAAATATTCTGTAACAGACGCTTGTCGCGAAGCTTTTAACCCCTTGGGGACGAGCGACACGTATACGTGCCGGAAATAGGCCTAAGGATGGAAGCGATATAAGTAAGCGTCCTATCTTAAATGGGAGAAGTAACCGCAAGATTAAAAGTGAGGTCGCATCAATCAAGGTCATGCGCCACGTAGCGGATGGAGTGTGAACTACAGGTAGATACCTAACTGTTTTCTTACTGACACCACTAAAATTGTAAAGTTTTTTTCACCTTGATTAATAACTGAAGTCCGTTTAATAAGGCGAAAATAACCTCGTGGTGTCAAGTGTGTCTGGATCCCCCTATCGCTACGCCGTTATTTTGCAATAAATGTGGCAAACAAAACCCATTTCCATGAGTGACAGAAAGTTTAGAAAATACGCGCCACACTAAAAGCCCGCGTATGTGAATTATCACTCCGTCCACAAGGTGGCGCAACTGCGTTAATTTACGCCTCATTCCAGCATTAAGTTTGTTCGCTTACTTATAACGCTTTGCCTAAGGATCCTCGTTTATCCTCACCAGTAAAATTTTACTGTAAAATTTACCTTATTTAATCCGAGCATTTTTCCGATTTGAATAGGCACAAATTTCTGTTTTTTAAAACTGGTAGCAAAGTAATAAATATATCGTAAAAGGCTCCCGTCGCGAAGGGGTTAAGGCATACGTATGTAAACCGCAGATAATTATTGGCATGATCTTGGTTATCAATGGCTAAAATGTATTTTATCCCACTTCATTTTCGTATTCGTAATTTCTACAGAAAAAAAAAATAACAATTTAGCAGTTCTAGTTAGTTTAGCAATTCAGTCTTTACTAAATAGCGCCTTTTATTCCCATAATTACATCGGAAACTCAATAATTTAATCTTTATCAGGCAGGTGCAATGTTTTTATCTTATTATCCATGCCACATAATAAATTAAGAGAAGATATATTTTCAATATAATTGTACCGAGTCATGCAATAAGCTTTTGGATATTCCAGAAATATTATTAATTCATTTAATTTTATTCGCATGTTTCAGCTTGTTAAAAAATGTAGGAAATAATAAATCATCTTTCTTTATTACATGGAGAAAAATGTTTCATATAATATAAATCATGTCCTAAATTATGTATTTGAAGTTCCAAGCTGAAGAAAAATAAGTTCTCCTCAAACGCAGTGCTAAAATTAAGCGGGGCAAAAATTATGTATTTCTTCTATTGCATTTGATTTAAATTTCTCTTTTTGAAAAAAAAAGTATAAATAAAATTATAAACATAATAAATCTAAAAATTTAAACATGGCGTACTATAACTCATACTAGAATATAGAATTCAATAATGTATTAAAGTATTAAGAATAGAAATCTTAATATTTCTTGACGATTATTTTAAATAATTTCTATTCACGACTAACGTTCTGCCAGTGTTGGCTACTTTTTTAAAATTCAGATTTTCTGATTGGCACCACTTTTTTGAAATAGTAAAATTCGCCTTGTAACGTGCGCTGCCCGTTTCAAAAATAGACTCATCCGGCAATCAGGTGACTAGCTTGCGTGAGCTTTGCCGAATGAGAAATACTGTGAGTTCGTTGGAGTTCTGTTCTGTTTTGAGCCGTGGTAACCTTGGAACTATTAATAAAAAGGAACTGACATATCCTTAAAATAGTGAAGCTTCAACTGTAACCGCTATAGCAGGAGTTGTTTACCGCAAGTGGAAACTTCCACCAGTAGATTTATATAGAAATTTTCAACTTCTTCAAACACCTTATTATAGCAAAAATTCAATCATAAATAATGGTAGAAACAGAGTTTCATTTTTACTGGTAGCAGTTTTCTTTTGCGGTAGTTAGGCCTTGCGGTTCCGCCATATTGTGACAACCAGGAAAACAAACTGAAAGTTTTACAAGGCATTTACTGACACCAGTAAAAGCAATTAGAAATTGTTACAACAATTTTGAGAAACATTTCCCTGAATACGACGCTTAATTAAGACGAAAGTTTCTATTGAATTTTACTGCTGGAAAGTTTGCGCTGGCGGTAATCATAAACTGAAGATCCGATAAAAAAAAGCAGCCGCCATCTTGTGACAACCTCCTCAGTTACTTCACTAGCCACTGGTAGACAATGCACTATATGTCTCCTCCTCTTTATTCATAACTCCATTGTGGTAACATGCAAAATGTTATATCCGCGTTATTATATAGGGGAGACTAGGGAGGGTTGACCATACGGGAGTCTTGACCCACCCATCAGTTTTCATATTTAAAAGAATTTCAGAGTTTTATCAATAGGTGTCAACCAAAGCTACCAGAATGCTCAAACAACAGTCTCTATTTCATACAGACAGTCGAGATAGGTGTGGAAAAAATCGATTGTGAGGCGTTTTCAACCTAAAAGTTGTGTTTTTTAGAAATATTTTGTAAGCTTTTTTGAAATAAAATATATCACAGGAATTTAAGTAAGTAGGTTTTAAGGGGTCTGAGGACTCTTAAAGCTTTAAAATTTTCGAAAAGTTAAATTTTTTTAGAAGTTAATCTCCTAGCGTTTCTGAACATTTTGACATAATTGTTTCCCTGAAATTCCTATTAGAATTGAAGTTATGTCTTTTACATTTATACACGTTCAATAGCTGAAGCGTTGTTTCAGAAACTTTGAAGCCATTTTTCTCCAAATGACGTTTTTGGGCATAACGCGCACGATATCTCAAAAACTTCTAAATATTTTTTCATAAAATTTTCCAAACATATGTTTGATGCTAGTCTGTATAAACTGAACCTAAAATTTCCTTTTTATTGTTCAAAACAATATTTTTTTAGGTGATTATACTGTTGAAATTTGCTTAATTTTGCATTAGCTAAATACAACTTTGTATTAAAAATATTAAAAAGCTTTAAATACAAATTTATTTAGGTTCAGGGTAATTATTACAATCTGAAGTATCAGTAGGCACCAAAATTTTCATTCTAGTTGCAATACTTATTTTGTAATTGTGGGTGTAAGGTGTTATGCCAATTTTTTGCTCGTCAAATGTCTAACAGTTTGAAGCCCCCTGTAAATGCTAATTCAGCATCTTATAATTTTTTAAATACATGAAATGAAAGAACATACTTATATATTTTATTCCAATTAAAATTGTGTCTTAAAATCAAATACATTTTAAGATATTAAATGTTGAAAATGGTCTTTTTTTTTCTTTTTTTTTTCCAATTTTAAGATTCCTGAGACCCCTTAAGTAATGCAGAAATATCGAGCTTTCATTCCAGGCATAAAGGTTATACAGTAAGTTAGGCTTAACATAACAGTATGCTATTCTTTAGAAAAAGGCTATGTGGGGAGGCTTGACCCAGTCAATGTGAGGGAGGGTTGACTACATGTTCAAGGCTTTTTTAACATATTCACGGCGGGAAACGAAAATTCTCGTTTTCATTCAAAAAACATCATTGATTAAAGGCGTGGCTTCTATCTTACAGAAAATGAATTTATATCACGTTGTCTAAATTTTTTTAGATTGTAAGCGATTTTTTATTAAGATCGTTCATTGAAAGATATTTACCGATGCATAAACTTGGGAAACCTATCTAGAACACCAATTTACAAAAGACTTTCAGAACAGGGAGGAGCTTCTACTGTTTTACAATTCAGATTTGATAAAAGATCGCCCGTCGGCTATGTGTTAATTAAGGGGTTTTGGAAATCTTTTTATTATATACTGTGCATAATGAAAGATTAATGGTTATATATGAAAATGAATGTAAATTTATTCTGCAAAGGTACAGTAAAATGGGGTGATGGAAAAGAAAACGTTTAAATCTGATTAAAGAAAGATGTAAAAAATTGCTATTTGCACCGCCCGAAAAAAATGAATGAAATATAAATGCGAAAGTTGATAGGAACTTTTTTCCATTTAAATATTACTTACAATAGGCAAATAGAAACAGTGCAAAATACTAGAAAGTACGAAAGCAGCAGTCTTAACCGTTTCAGGGGCAGTGGTATGTTTATGAAACCACTTTATTTTAATTCCCAAATTCCACAATATACATCAGAATTTTGTTAAAATCTTTTCAATTTAATATGTATGTGAAATATAGTTTCATATTTCGAAATAAACTTATCGTATATTCCGGTGCCAGTCGTTTATTTCAACATTTTAGTACTGAAAGTGTTTTGCCCCTGAAAGGGTTAAAAGATGTTAATGATAAGTTAAGTATTCATGCGGCTGCAAAAGAACATAGCAAGAATCGAGAAACTATTGGAAGGTATGTAGACAAATTTCAACACAATGTATAGAGTGAGATGAGGCCAAACTATGTGACAACTAGAGTTGTCAGATCGCATGTCACAGAAAGTAGGGCAAGGAAACAAATAAAAAGAGCGACAGTTGCTTCTACAGGATTTAACAATATATGAAACCCTATGAAAACGGAACCTGTTTCTAATGGAATAATATCTTAAATATTAAAATTTCATCTTCCCTGTTGTAGAATTATACCTGCTCAGACAAAATCCTGCATAAAACAAAATTTTCTCTCTCTGACATGCGATTTCGCCTAAACAGGTTTATTGAAGTCTCATATTTTCAAAAAAAAAAAAAGAAAATTATAATAATTAAATTATGTAGCATAATGTTATTTTACCTTTTTTAAATCTGATTTTATTTCTCTTCACAAATATTTCAATATAAAACAAAGTGGGTCAAGCCTCCCTTATAGTGGGTCAAGCCTCCCGTATGTGGGGAGCTTTGACCCATTATTTTCTCATGATTAAAATCACCCATTTTTCAAATTCTTATACATTACACTTATGTAGCAATTTTATTTTGGTAACTGATTGTATAACGAATAAAATGATACATAAAACTTTATTCTACGTTCAATATTTAAAAAAATAAAAAATTCTTTTGTAAAAAGTGGGTCAACCCTCCCTAGTCTCTCCTATGTGTTATGTGCCGTGCTATTTGTGATGTGCCGTCTTACCAAGATTAAATAAAAAATATTTAAAAAGCTACCTCGAGAAAGTAATGTTATTTTGAAATAATGTGAAATTTCTGTGTGAAGTTAATTTGAGCTAGCCCGACAATTGACTACCCAACGTTCGGCCACGAATTCGAAGAAAAATGTTCTCATCCTAATTTTTTAAAAGCGTTCGCAATATTATTTCATCATTCTTCAAGTCAAGTGATATAGTAATATATTTTTTTTAATTAAGAAGCATCTTGATAAAGTGTGGTTTTCAACTAGCATGCAGAAAAAAAATGGCACGACCGGTCGTCGTCTGCGTCTAAAATATGTTCCTATAATTCTACAGATTAATTCGACGTCGTAAGCTTGTGAGGTATGTTCGCCATGTTCTATAGATTAATTTTTGTTTCACTACCTTTGCCATTTTCATGCATCAGCTTTACACCATGTGTTATGTGTTCTTATTTTCGAAAGTTAAAGTTCTCCAAATTGTTTTGTTTACGACCAAGAAAAATGCTACGATATGAGTGTTTTTAACCCCTTAATAGTGACATTTGTTTTCTTACAAAAAAATTAAAAATGGGGCTGGACACCACTTTTTCCATACTAAAATATTTACCTTACTTAATCGAAAAATATCTGACAATCAATAAGGATAAATTTACAGTTACAAATTAGTGGTATCAAAATGCTTTTAATAACGAAACAAGCAAAGTGTTCTTGCCCGAATCCAGTTCGGGCCACACTGTTAAGGGGTTAAAAACCTTTCAATTCATTTGTTCACATATGCCTACAGTTACTTATTCTACAAGATTTTTTTTATTCTACAAAATATTTTCAACAACTAAGCGATTTTAAATAGAATGGATCCATACTATTTTTATTAAAAAGAATGCATTATTCGTAACATTCTCGATATTCTCATGTTCTAAACATATATTTAGAATTATTAATTTTAATTCATTCTATTATTTTCCCTGTCATTTATGTATTGTGTATCTCCCTTTCCCCCCTCCCCTCACAAATTATTCTGAAATTTAATTTTGATTCTGTTCATGCATGATTTATTTTTACTTTGTTTTAAGTAAAATATTTTTTGCTAAAAAAAAAAAAAAAAAAAAAAAAAAAAAAGTGAGTGAGAGCGGAAGCGAAATAAGTATCTACTCATCTACGTTCGTTGATTTTTTTTCTTTTCTTTTTAAAAAGAGGAAAATAAACTTTCAGTCAAATGGAAGCTGTTTATTTATTTAATTTTTTTTATTGGTTTCGTAAAAGAATTTATTACCATTTTATTAAAGTGTTTGTTATTATTTAAATGCTAAACGTAAGTAGTACTTAATTTCGAGTTGCTGATTTACTGATGAAAGAAAGCCTTGAATGTGATTTTCAAAACGGTATGAGTAAGTTTTTGCATTTATTGTTTGTTTATAATAATATTGGTTGAAATTTTAATTATTCAATTTTGTGTTTGATATTATTTAGAATATTGTTTGAAAGTGTTAACTATTCAGTAAATGTCATGTAATGTATTAGTCATCTACATAACTTTATATTGGTTACAATATTGTTTTGATTAACCCGGCGTTACTCGCGCTAATCGTACTCACGCATGTACTCGCGCCGGGCCTGCGAGGCGTCGTTTACGGATTTATATGTCACGCAGGGCATTAAACACCATATTAAGCATTAACTAACAACATAACTTAAGACACTGTTTAGAGTAGTAATTTTAATTAATATATGTATAGAATCATTAAAAAAAAACTTACCAAATTTTATGTACAATTGATACACATAAAAACAGAATATTCCCCACAGACATTTTTTTCGCATTTTATACAACTTATTTTAGGTTTTCGGTCCTTTGAACTTGGGCAAATATAGCACCTTTTTCTCTCAGCAACTTTCTGTTTTTTAGCAGGAGGGCTTTGGGAAGCTAGTTATTCTTGCAAATGTCGAGGTAGACATATTGCAGTGCTTCTCTTCGCTGTGTGCTCTTTCAGCAAATCCGTTGCAAGAGCTCTCAAAAAATGACTACGCTTCTTGTGCTCTAAGGATGGATGTTTAGAGCATTGGAGTAATACTCGAGAATTGATTGCAGCAGTATTCAAGATTGTATAGAATAAAACCATCGGCCATCTGTTGCTGATTCTTGCAGTTGAATACGCTGCTGACATTTGGTCTATCACATCAACAGCTCCTTTCGTCAAATTATAAAACATTATTATCTCAGGCTTTTTTGTCTCACCTGTTGTTTGGTCAATAGCGTGGTCATTATGCATTGTGGATAAGAGATTAACAAATTTGTTTTTTTTAGGAACATACGACACTAACGTCATGTTTTTCTGGAATGCAAACAAGGATGAATGCACCTTGCGATTTTTATTGTTCACAAACTCTTTCGGTATTTCTCTCTTGTTCTTCCTTATGGTGCCCACTAGAGTAATGTTTTTCTGAAGAAGATATTTTGCAAGTTCATAACTAGTATACCAGTTGTCGACAGTTACATTTCTCCCAGAATTTAAGTTTTCTGTTAACCTTTTCAAGACTTCAACTGATGAGTTATTTACGTGATACGGACCTTGGGGCTGAGTACCTGTATAAACTTCTAACTTGCATGTATAGAAAGTTCTTGCATCAACAAGAGCGAAAATCTTTATCCCATACCTAGCTGGCTTTTTAGGCATGTATTGGCGAAATGAACAACGTCCTCTAAATGGTTCGAGTTTTTCATCAATTGTAACATAGGATCGAGGTATGTACAACTTCTGGCAGTCATGCACAAATGAATCAAAAACATAACTTATTGGGGCAAGTTTGTCCACTTCTTTTCTTATTTGCCTATCTCTAACATCATCAAATCTTATACATCTTATAAGAAATAAGAAATGATTATGGGACTTGGTCCTATCAAATATTTCTAGCCCATTCCATCAGTGCGCCATAAATCTCTTACATGCACATGAGATGATTTATGTATACCCCATAAATACAGTAATCCAATAAACGCTTTGATTTCAGAGAGTTCCGTTTTATTGGCATCGCGTTTCCTCTGAAAACTGCCACTGGTAGTGTCAATATATATATTTGTACAGGTGACAATCGTATTCAAGATGTTTTCATCCAATAATAAATTCCATGACTCAATAGGCTAAGTTACGTCTTTTGCCTCTCCAATATTTCCTGGTAATTTTGAAATAATATTTCGTGCTAAAGTTCGAAAATTTTGACGAAATTTTGTTTTTTTTCCAAATCGTCTTTCCATCTTTTCCAGTAAAACAATCATCTGAATTAGATTCAACAGCATCCTCTTCATCAGACTCGATTTCTTCTTCCGACAATGTATCATGCGCACTAAACATTTCATCGCAATCAGAAAATGCATCATTTTCTTCGCTAGATTCCTCATTCGTCGATACTTCTTCTAACAATATGCGTAATCGTTCCATTTCTTCATTATACGTTAATTTGCGAGCCATATTGTGCTCCGAAGTTGATGCACTTCAATCTCGAAATGAGAGACACGTTTACTCGCGTCCGGCCTGAGAGACCCGAAAATCAAGTTTCCCTCCGAACGGAATAAAAAAAAATTCCGAAAACACTTCCTTTGTGTCGAAGTTCACATTAATCTCAGCTAGACTGGGTGCGGCCCATTTCAGCATTAAGGGACGCAGCTTTAAAAAACTGTTCGGGCCTCGGAAGCCCGGCGCAAGTAACGCCGGGTTAAATGTCGCGTTATTTCAATACAGTTTATTTATACGTGCAGGGATTTAAAGATTGTTTTGTTTTGTAGTCAGAGTTTTGCTAAGGTTAAACCTTTTGCTTTATTAAAGTCTTGTTTATTTGAGTTGTAAAGGAAAAGCTCACACGTTTGGGGAATAATTTAAACGAATTTTTGGCATTTGTGGGGTACTTGTTTTGTTGTTTTGGTAAAGTTTAAAATGTCTGAACTTAATAAAGCTCGTAAAGAGGATTTATATCAGGTTGCGTTAGAAATGAATTTAGATGTGCAACCTTCTATGACAGTTGTCACATTGCGTGAAAAAATTAAATCCCCCCCCCCCCCTCGTACGAAGTTGAACTTGTAAATTCATTAGTCAGAATCCAAATTTCGACTCGCGAAGAAGAACAGCGCAGGCGAGACTTAGAGGAAAAACAAAAAGTAGCTGAGTTAGAACAGCGTAAACTGGAATTAGAAGAAAAACATAGAGCGGAAGAGTTAGAATTAAAAACACTTGAGATGAATTTTGAGCTTGATAAGCTCAAGTTACAGGCTCAGAGACAAAGTGTTTCCAGTGGAGAGGTAGGTGGTAATGCAGCAGTGGTAATGTCTCACCCGGAGAGTAAGATAGATATCCAAAAGCTGTTGCCTACATTCAGGCCAGAAACTGATGATGTAACCTTGTTTTTGGTGCTCCTGGAACGTCAATTAAAGCTCTCGAAGGTACCAGAGCATATCTGGGTTTCGTATTTACTCAGTGTTGTACCATCTTCTATCTCTGCGCTTATTGCTCGTTAATCAGAAGAAAACGCTTCAAATTTTTCAAATGTTAAAGATTTACTTCTAAAAAGGTTTAAAATTAGTACTGAAAAGTTTAGTCAGTTGTTCTTTACTCATCGCAAGGCCAAGGAAATTACTTGGCGAGATTATTATTTCGAACTTCGAGCTTATTTTGAAAACTGGCTTAAAGAATTAGCTGTAACATCTTTTGAAGCTCTTCAGGATCTTATCATAGCTGATCAAATGAAAAGGTGCTTGCCTGTTGAATGCAAACAACATATGTTAGATGATTGGGAAAATTTAAATTCGCCAGTCGACCTTGCCGAAAAATTCGATGCGTATGATATTATAAGAACTACGTTCCCTAAAAGAGATCCGGTTGTACCCCAAGAGAAAAAAAGTGTTTTCTGGTCGAGAAAATAATTGGAAGCAGAGTAAGCCTCCAAAAGAAGACAGATTTCCCCCTAAGTTTGTTAATCGACGCACGCATAGAATCCGATATTGTTTGCTATGGTTGTGGTAAATTGGGATTTATAAAGAAGAAATGTCCAGATTGTTCCCCTACGGTTAAAAAACAAATTGTTCAAGCACATCGTCTTTATCTATATAGTTTAAATACATCAGCAGTTTCAGCTTCAAATGTGCTTATCACGATCTGCAATAAGAAGATACTAGTCTGTGCAGATACGGGAGCGAATCGTTCTATAGCGGGGGAACGTATGTATGAATTATTTTTAAAAACTGGTGTTGCATTGAACCCTCATACTCATGAAGTAACGTTAGCTGACTGAGTTACGGTAGTTAGAGACACTTTGTCTGCCACTGTGCCCGTAGAGATTGAAGGCCGAGTCTTCGAAACGGAGATCATTATATTACCAGATGCCAAGGGTAATAGAACACATTTAGGTATGGATTTCTTGCATAATGCTAACATAGTGTTAAATACTGCCAACAAAACATGGCATTTCAGTGATAAACGTCGGGAAAAATTTTGTTTTGTGGATGAATACGAAGAAGAAAATAGTACGTCAGCTGGTGCGGTCGAAGTCAATCCGTACGCTTTACGTGAAGATGAAGGTAAAAATCTGAATTCCGATGAAAGGAACAAACTTAATGATCTTCTGAAAAGGTATGAAAAGTGCTTTCAACCAGGGGGAGAGAAAACCCTTTTGTGGAGCATCGTATCAATACAGGTGATAGTGCTCCTGTTGCTGTACCACCTTATCGGATGACACCTGCTAAGAAAGAAATTCTTATGAAGAAACTAGAATATGAACGTGAAAAACATAATGTTGTGGCTGACATGCTGTCACGCCCTGTCTGTAATCATGAATCTGCTTTCTGTGAGACATGCAATTTTATCAGCATAGACATGTCAACAAGAAGTCCAAATGATATCAGAGGAGCGCAGTTGCAAGATGAAAACTTTAAAAAGATCATAGATTCTTTTGAAGACGAACAGAAAAGCGAAGATTTCGCCAATTGGACTGATAGAGGATTCCTGATGAATCAAGGTGTGTTATATAGGTATGCTCCTGAATCAGATGCCGAGGAAGCGCAACTGGTCATTCTAGTACAAGAATGACAAAATATTTTGAAACTTCATCATGACGACCCCTCAGCTGGACATTATGGTGAAGCAGGAACTTACCAGAGAATTGCTAAGAGATATTATTGGACAGGCATGAGGGCATACATTTCTGAATATGTGAGAAAGTGCCCAGAGTGCGCCCGTTATATAGCAACAAATCAGAAACCAGCTGGTTTATTACGAACACCTGCTTATGCTCAGCGGTTTGAGACCCTCAGCATTGATCTTTTTGGACCATTGCCTCCTAGTAAAGATGGGCACCGATGGATTTTTAAAGTAGAAGATCGTGCCACTAAATGGGTAAAATTACTTCCCTTAACAACTGCCATTGCACAAGAATGTGCGACTACTCTGATTGAAGAGATCTTTCTTCGTTATGGTATCCCAAGAAGACTCATAAGTGATAACGGCCCTCAGTTTGTGAGCGCTGTTCTACAACAAGTTTGTTACATTCTTGGAATAGACCAATCGTTGACACCTTTGTACCCCCAGGTCAATCCGGTAGAATGCAAAAATAGAGACTTGAAACCTCGAATAGCAATCCTTGTTGGGGATGAACACACTTCCTGGATTGATAAACTTCCTTTTATTAGATTTGCTATGAACTCTGCCAAATCTGATACAACAGGCCAAACTGCCGACTATCTGCAATTTGGTCGAGAATTAAGAACAATCGATGATGTGGTGAACGATTTTAGAGCTGTTGTGGAAAATGATAATTTTGTTCCGGAAATAACCCCATATCTTAAACGTCTTGCAAATATTTCAAAAAGTGTGAAAGAGCGTGTTGAAATGAAACAAGATCAGCGGAAGAAATATTACGATAAAAATCGTAGACGAGTGTATTTCGCACCTGGTGATAAAGTATGGGTTACCCTACATCCTGTGAGCAAAGCAAGTAAAAATAAAACATCCAAATTTATGCCTAAGAGAGATGGGCCCTACATAGTTTTGACTCAAAACTCACTAGTGACATATGACATTGCTAGCCTGGACAATCCTACTGATCGAATTGGGTCGTACTAAGTTTCCGCCTTGTGACCTTTTCAAGAAACTGAAACTATTCCAGTTGCAACATTGAGAAAAAGAGGAAGACCCAGAAAGCATCCTGTTTCCTCTCCGAGACGTAAATCGGAAACAGAGGGGGAGGATGTAACGCGCGCTGCCCGTTTCAAAAATAGACTCATCCGGCAATCAAGTGACTCGCTTTCGTGAGCTTTGCCGAATGAGAAATACTGTGAGTTTGTTGGAGTTCTGTTCTGTTTTGAGCTGTGGTAACATGTAAAAAGTTATATCCGTGTTATTATATGTGTGTTATGTGCCGTGCTATTTGTGATGTGCCGTCTTACCAAGATTAAATAAAAAATATTTAAAAAGCTACCCGGAGAAAGGGATGTTATTTTGAAATAATGTGAAATTTCTGTGTGAAGTTAATTTGAGCTAGCCGGACAGCCTTTTTTAATGACATATTAATTAAGCGAAAACCTAGAGAATTTTACAATTTCAGAAAAGTAGTGCCAATCAAGAAACCTGAATTTTAAAAAAGTAGCCCACTGGTAATACTGCGTGCTGCCTTCGATATTTCTTTTTTGTTTTTGTTTTCAGTTACTAAATTGTTTGCATTTACAAAGTTCATGATATGCCGAGTATAATGTTTATAACATAAAAGCTAATGTTGTTGTAATTAAATTTTTCGAGTCAGAATTGAAACGTTATAGTAAATTTATTAACCCTTTGCACTCCGTTGTAGCAGCTGCGGCGACGGCATCTTTCTTAGCAAAATTTGTTTAATGCACCAGTAATAAAGGAAAATAAAATTTGCCTTATTTAATCAGAGCATTTTTGAAATTGATTGTTTACTTGAAGGAAACATCTTTTAAAAAAGAGGTGCCGACCAAATAAAATTTTAAGAAATGCCGGAGTCCAAAGGGTAAATATTATGTAAAGATGAACTTTTTTCGGAAAATTGATGCGACAATGTTTGCTGTGACACTATGTAAAGGGTGATAAATCTACTACATTTCTCCATTCAACAAAATTCCGGTATTAAGTTATTTAAAGTTCGGAAAAGTTTTATTCGTGTAATTCATTTAATCGCCAGTTTTCAATACTTTCACGTGTTATTTTTAAAACGGCATCAATTTCGCTTGTAAAAGCATTTCGTCCTTCTCAGATTAAATTCGAATATCAGTGACCGCGAAAGAAATTATTATTAAAATTCATTTAAAAAACTGCATTCAAATGCAAAACGTTTATGAATGAAAATTCTTGTATTTTCACAATCTACTAGGGGACTTTGCCCCTTACGAGCTACGCTCGCCCACCCCCTTTCAGACACAGTAAACTCTAAAAGCACGATAATTTAATTGGGTTAAAAATTTTTCGGAAGAATGAATTATAATTTAAAAAACAAACAATCAGTGGCTATCTCCCTGTTAACACTAGAACGTCCGGAAGTTTTACCCAACCTTAATAAAAACATTTTAACACCAGAATTTTTATTTAAAACTATTTCACTTATTTATTTAACTGAGTTTTATCTAGTTAAAATTTAACTGATTTTTCGAAAAAAAAAATTCTGTTTCGAATCGACATTTTATCATTTCATCCGTGTCGAATTGACACCAGTTGGACGTTGAGTCTTTGTCTCCCAGTATTTTTTTTAAATGCAATAAGAAAGTTTTTTAAATAAGACATTTTAAATGTATCGTTTTAAATCTGACGCAATTTTCACCAAAGTTTTCTTTCTATTTTTGATATTCACGTGAAAATACTTTTGTTGTTAGGAAGGAAATATTATTTGCGCTGTCTTAGAGTTAGTTCTCGACACAAGAGCAATGCGACTCTTGTAGGCACTTCAATAACATCTGCATTGGTTCAAAATATCTCAATATGTTGATTTTCTGTAAGCAAGTAAACCCTATTGGTTTACAATGGAAGTGTATACGAATTTGGCGAAATATTAGAGATATCGTGAAATTGGCGTCTCTTTTGGTGAATTATTTTGGTCGCCAAATTTGGCGATATATTGTCAAGTTCGCGATAAACTCGACAGCATTTGGCGACAGAACAAGGTTGAAACTGGTTGATTGCACTTGCGTTTTAGAATTTGATTTATTTAAGGACTACTTATAAAAGGACGGACATTATTATTTTGAAAAAATGTAGCATTCAAACAATTTTAATGAAAATATTTGGAATAAATTAGTCAAAACAGAATCTTTTACCATAACATAATGATTTTCCATGTATGCAAGCATATTATATTTAAAAGGAATGTATTAAGTAGCTAATTAAAATTAATAATAATAATATATATAGACTATATATACATATACGAGTATATGTGTGTGTGTGTTTGTTTGTTTCTGTGTGTGCAATGATCTACGTTCGAAGTAAGTTTCACTTATTGAATTATTTAAAAAGTTCAGTAACGAAACTTTAACTAGAATATCATATCGTTATACGGTATTTATTATCACAAGAAAACTTATAAACAATACCATTAGAAAACATCTGCTTTAATTAAAAAAAACTCAATAGCACCATTTGCAGCTGCGCGCAGACGATCAGTATAGAGTCAGACTTGTGTCTTTAGAACAACTCTGACTCTTGAAATATCAAAAATATATTTTTTGTTCTAATTTAATGGAAGCAATAAAACCCATGTGCAACATTACGTGGAATTATAATTTCGTGTGATGCATCCGATCCTTTTTAGCAAATGGGATTCTTAAACGCAAGTATAAGCTTTGAGATTCGAAGCGAAAACACTGGATTACCATTAATGAGGTACGTAAGCTTTTAATATGGTACACTCATTTATAAATCAGGCACATACAAAATAAAATATCGTTAAAAAAATAAAATAAATAAAAAATAAATAAAAAAGACCCCTGCCATTGATTTAACATTGGTTGGAGAGTGTGTTCGCGTTAGTGTTGCCTCTTAACTCTTTAACGCCGAGAAACCCGAAAAAATGACTACCTCTAAATCCTGGCCTATGAAAGGAACATTTTGAAAAAATTGACTCGTCCGTTTACCTCATTTGAGTTTCCTATGGGAGAGGCGTGGTTGAAATGTCATCTTGATGTATGTTTACTCTCCTCCTTTCCCCACATACTTTTGCTTGTTGATCTGTTATTTGTTTGGAGTGATAATTCTAAACAGAATGAGGAAACGTTATTTATCCCTTTTCACCTGTAGTAAGAAGTATTTACACTGCATTCTTACTCCATACATTTTATCGGAAATGCGTGTTTATAAATTAAAAGACTTGGAAGAAAGGCTACTGATATTGTTCTTTGACAAGCGCCTTTGAGCGGAAAGGTTTTTCCACGATACTCCTCATACGGCAAATTATGTATGCATATAATAAAAATGGTAATAATCACAGAACAACAAACAATTTTATCAATGCCACAGAAAACCTCATATCCCTATAAAATTACAATTAGAAATTAAAATTCGGCAAATATACTATATGTGCAAAAAAAGAAAAAAACCCAGAATAATTCTATTTGGTTGGTTTGTTGTGTTTATGACGCCCAATTATTAACACGAGGAATATAGGCCCAAAAACGGGGGGGTGCCCTCCGTTTGGGACTTTCTAAGGGAACCTAACCCGTATTAACCCATGGAAATTCACGGTTCGAAGAAAACCACGAAAACTCCGAACGATTATGTCGACGGGCACGATTGGGTTTGAATCCAGCACCTCTCGTCTATCAGTTGCGAGAGCAGAAACTCTCGGCCACTGGTGGGGCAATTCTATTTGTATTAAACCTCATTATTTTCATTATAATGTAAATATTTCTGTACCTTCTATTAGAGTATGAGATTAAAAAATTGAAAAAATTATTAATTTAGGACCAGGCTAATACTTAATTTAAGGATTTAAAATTCAGAAATTTTTAGAGCCCCCCCCCCCTCTAAAGCTTTTACGGTACAATTTCAGAACAAATGCTTTTAACCCTTTATGTCCTAAATTATGAATTCATGAAAATGTCATCTTCTAAAGCATTTCTCGTGAATTTTTGAAACTACATCAGAAGATTGACACAATCCTTTAATAAATTTTAGAAGGATTTTGTCAATTACAATTAATTAAATTTGAATTTATAGGGATTTTGTACAATATTTATTACTCCACTCCAATCTTTTATTTAAAATACTTTTGTTAGCATTTTGTAAAGTTAGGAAATGTACAAATATAATGTCCTCACAATAGAAATATTTCCGAATTGAACTCCCCCCCCCCCCTACACACATACATACAATCTTTCAGTGTCAATAAACAGGGCCCGACTTAGGCTATGGGAGGCTCCGGGGCAAGAATCATTCTGCCCCCCCCCCCCCCTTCTATCTATAGATTTTTTTGCCAATAATGTGGAAGTAGGAAGTAGCTGGTACTAAATTTCATACATATTGTATTATATGCATAAATTTTGTACCCGGTACTGATTACGTCTGTATACAGAGTGTGACAAAAAGATGGTCACAACTTTAAGAAAAAATACTAGTAGGATAATAGTAGAAAAAAAATGATAGATTGGTTAATACGAGTATTTCTTTGCAAAATTTTACTTTTCTTATCTACGTGCGTTATAAGATGTCTAAAAGAAGATGTCCCAAATTGGTCATAATTAATGGTTTTAACTTGCCACGTTACGAGAAAAACATTAATAAAGAATTTCTTTTGAAAACAATAGAATACTAAGTTGTCATGATAAAATATTAATTATTAGTTTTCTAATGATATAGTTTGTTTTTTGCATGGGTGGCACTGATGTAGTCGTAAAAAACCAGAGGGTATACGCTAAAGTCAGGAATGTCATGCCTAGGGTATATGCTGTAGCTTAATTTGAGAAACAGAGGGCATACGGAGCTTCTTTAAAAAAAATCCAGAAGGTATACGGCGTATACCTTCCACTACATCCCTGATGGGTGGAGAGGGTACAGGAAGCAGATTGTTTGAAAATATACGAGTTTTGGTTGCTTTTGGCTAATTTAATCATTTGGCACCTTTTAATGAAATTCCTGAGTACTCTCATGGGGGCCCCCTAAAAAGGGGGGCCCGGGGCAGCTTCCCCGCATGCCCCTGCATATGTCGGGCCCTGTCAATAAAGCTAAAAAGATGCAAACAAGAGCTGATGCAGCTCTCCATTTAGAGCGTGGTCATGTCTCTTTTTTTATTGGGGGGGGGGGGTCACATCTCTTAATAAGCAATTTTTATATTGAAGGTTGTCCCCACATCCAAAATGGCTAAATTTCTGATACATTTGGGAAATTATTTTCATTTGTAAATACCAAAAAATTAATATTCATAATTTATATTTGCATTAATATTCGTAAAAAATATAAAATATACACATTTTATTCAGATACCCAGAAATTGAAGAATTTCCCATTTTCTTGTAAATGCAAAGAATCTTTAAGAAATTGAGCATTATATACAAATTTTTAGGACTTAACAGTTATTAAAAAATGCCGTCATCAGGGAGCAATTGTCTGTCGCGGCCTGAAATTCAGTTTTAAATCCCACAGTTTAAGGAGATTTCCCGAAAGATGCTTTGCCTTTATCGGAAAATGGAAAACGCTAATAAATCCCATTTGTTTTGAGCAAATGCACTTGCAAATATCTTGCATCTGAGATTAAAAATGACATCATGGATGTGTCAGAAATTACCTACTTTGGATTTAAGTACAGCTTTAAAAGAGACAGAAAGATTCTCATAGTTGAGCAAGGGATGAATGTGAAAGAATTTAATATATGTTTAATTTTTTTAATTTCCTTTGGAAATTTTCTTCGTTCAGGAAGGGGGGGGGAGCTCACGACCCCCGTGAACTCCCCCTTGGATCCACGATTAGATGCAAAGGCAAAAGAATTCAACCGTTAATTACTTTATTTATTATTATTGTTATTATTATTTTATTTATTCTTTTTTTTTGTAACCAATAATGCTCTTGGAACAAGATAAAGTAAAGTATCTATAACTCATTCTAAACTGTATTGCAACTAATCGATATTTCAAATGAATTTTATGACAAGTTATTTTAATAGTACTTATAAGCACTGTCGGTGCATAAAGTGTTAAGGAGATTCCAAAAAAAATACCTTTTTCTGCTCAAAATTATGAAATTTTCCGTGACATTTATAAATTTATTTTTTCGAGAAAAATCACGAAATTTCAGCCATGCTCTTGAATGTTTCTGATTTTTTCTCTTTGTTTTCAATAAATGCATTATATCTTGAATTATAATCGATTGTTGTCTCATGACGACTTTTCTATGGATTTCCGTCGGGTATTTTGGTTCAAAGCGTCAATTTTGACAGTATTTTCAGAAAGAACGTGCTCTTCTATAGAAAAGGGGAAAAAGCTATTCGCTTGAATAGTTTCTGAATGTGAATATTTCATGTTCCTAACTTTAAAAATGACTTCATGAGGGAGAATAGCTCTTTAGAATTTGAGAATAGCCCTAATAAATATTATTTAATAAGCAATATTAAAACAGTTCTCAAATCCAAACTGCTATTTTATTACACGTTCATGGAGTTATTTAGAATATAATGCGGCATTCTCTATTAAAAAAGAAAGAATTAGTGTCTTCAATTCGCTTGTACAGACAAAAGCTTTTGTTGAAATACGGTGACAGAAATCGTGTTTTAAGTCGACTTTTGTGATGTTACAGTAAAAAAAAAATATATCATTGATGAAAAAAATATCAAACGATTATATTCCAGTATGAAACCCAATTTCGGGAATATAAAAACCCTTATTCGCTTCAGTGCCGAAACTAAGGGGGGCAGAGTGGGCATGTGACCCAGGGGCCAGAACAAAGGGCGCCAAATGAAGATTATACCTTTGGAAAGGATAATTTTCTTCTGATGGTCTGATGGCTTCCATTATTATGAAACAGTCATTATAAATGAAGTGTTAGGTGAAGATGAAAGAGCAGCCGTAAAATGTTAGAACTCTGATTTTCTGGTCAGAATGGGAAAAAAAAATTGCCATAATTTAAAAGAAAAATGGCCATAATTTTTTTTGAAAAAAAAAAATTATGGCCATTTTTTCCCCATCAGTCCATCAGAAGAAAATAACTCGGTGAAAGCGGAAACTCGGTTAGGCGGGACTCTGATAATCGGGACTCTACTGAATATGTCATTTTAAAAATGATCTTTAGAATATTTTTGTTGATGTTCAGAGGGACCTCACTCTTGGATCCGCCACTGTAGATTACGTAGTTCAGTATTACATATTTTATGATTACATATTTTAAATTTTAAAATAAGTCGTCTATTATAAAATTATTAAAATTCTCTTTGTAAATATACTTTGTGGAAGAGGGGGGGGGGGGGCGCCAAAATCCATGTTTGCCCTGGGTGCAAAAAAGGCTAGTTTCGGCCCTGATTCGCTTCATAGATATTTGAATAATAATGTTTGCAAATTTCATTATTATTATTTTTAAATCAAAAATAACTTATCTTTTTGTTAGAATATTTCACGCTTTTGAGAAAAGGGGGAAAATCTCCAATTAAAAGGCATTTAGCACCCAAATTTAAGTTGTTGATAACTTTTATTTTGCCTGTTATGATTTTCCTGAAATACTTTAAAAATAAACAAATAATATACTCAAATATGAAACAAGGTTATTTTTATTTTTATAATTTTATTAATACATAAGGTCTTGAAACAGCTGTATGATAAATCTGATTTCAACTGTTTATACTTTTTATTACATTGCCACAATTTTCTGCACAGCAAAAAAGACAATCAGAGTTTTAACATCTTATATGGTTTTTCATGTCACTGTAACACAGGAGTGTCTGATCTAACTTTATCAGATTTTTCGCACTCTTGAGGAGTTAATTTTTCAGTTTATCTTATTATTACTGTATCACTGAATTATCCAACAAACAGTGATGGAACAGTGTAGCAGCAGATAATCAATTTGCACCGCAAAATTTTATTAGTATTACTCATTTAACTTCAGGACAGAATTTCTGAGATTTTTGAAGGCGAAGAATACTATAAAAATTTAGTGGTGACAATCGCGCAACTGCTGCGCCAAAATATCAGAAGGTTTTATTTAGACGAAAAGCTAGATTTTTTTTTTTTTTTTTTTTAGATTAAAAAAAATTAGTTTTATTTCTCAAAATCTTTAAATGTGCCTATTTCTTTGATCAACAGCTAATGCACCAATGAGGGGGATTTTAGATGTTAGAAAAATTCTTAGTGCATTGAAAAAAACTACGAAAAACACCAAAAGGTGCGATTGGTATGTGTGCAGATTTCTTATGAAGAAGGAAGGGGGGGGGGCGGTCATTTAGCTAAACAACTCAATTGTTTAGGAACCTTATTCGCTCACAGCCCGACATACCAAAAGCGTAATTGAAGTGTTTTTCTAATATATTTTATGAAAACAGAGCTATGCAGTGATACAATGAACGTAAAATAGAAAATTAAAATTAAAATGTTATAGTAAATTTATTAGAAAACTAAAAAATCAAATTGAGTCCTTTCTGGCGAATTTATCAACTATTAGATGTACAGATAGGTTTTAAAGATTGCTTTCATAATTTATTCTGACAGTTTTTTTTTCTGTGTGTGCGAGCGTGTATGTGTGTGTGTACTGGGTTTAACATGCCAAGTGATCGCCAAAATAACCAATTTTAAGCACGTAATATATGTCTATATCTATCTACCTATCTATCTATATATATATAACCATTAAGTAAACATAACCTACCACCATCAAAAACCTTAATATTATGAATTAAAGCTGTAAGTATAAAAAAAAGTGCCAAATAATTCATATATATATATATACATTAGGGCTGGACGATACCAAAAATTTAATATCGCAATATATCAACGAGTTAATATCAATATCGGTGATATATCGCGATAACTACTTTAAAGTGTGAGGGAATAGAAAAATTTCTTATTGCTAAAGACAAATGGTATAGTAGGAGTAATTTTATTGCAAATAGCTGTAGGAAGCAAAGAATTAATGTTTTATACCTATTTGCTCACGCAATATTCTTTAAATAAATATATATATATATAAATAGTCTTCAGTGAATGACAGATGCAGCAGAAATTTTATTTTTTAATCTTTTTCTAAGAGTATCAATACATTCTTAATAGTTAAAATATTAAGAAAATTTCTCTGTCTTTATACCTTCATATTTGTTTATCTATGGATGAATAAAACATTAAAATTTTTAAAATATACATATTCAAATCCCATTTGGAAATAGACCTATGCTAAGGAAAGTTCACTTTTTTATAAATATTTTGTAAATAACATCTAGACCCATAACAACATTTTTTTCCAGAAAGAAACTAACAAAAAAGAAAAACTTACCATAAAATTCTACTTGATTACGCAAAATACTCGGTTTGATATTTAAATCTGTTTTTTTTATTTCGAAAGTGCCACTGAATTTAAAAGGAAAAAAAAAAAAAGAAATGTTGCAAATGAAAAAAAAAATTGAAATAAAATAAAGTTATTGGCTAACAAAAACAAATACATAAGCAAAACAATCGATATTCTGCATTAGATTTCAAGAAGTTCGAAATCAGAGAGTCTTGGTTAGTTCAAAGAAGTTATTGCATTATAAATTTATGAAAATACTCATAACATTTATTTTAAAAGATTAATAAACAAAAAAATTTAAAACATTAATAATCATATAATTATTTACAAATGAATATACATCTTATAGATACCCACGCCTTGTCCGGATAGCTTTTTAAAAAGCCGTCATGACAGAAAACTTCCCCCCCCCCGTCATTTTAGCGCGAGAACACATTATTCAAATTCTATTCTTTTAAATCGTATAAAAAGGACCTTGAAAGTGACATCAAGTTTGTAGTGCTTAAGTGCAGAGAAAAAAAACAGTTGCAAGCAAACAAAAAAAGAAAAAGAATGAAAATCAAAATCTTCTTTTCCTTACTGTTAAAAAAATAATAATAATCAATATATCCATATCTCCTATGTAAATTCACCGATTTCTTTCAAATTTTCAGCTAGTTAAAATAATAGTAAATTAGGCTGTGTAAGAAATTTTTATTAAAATTTAATTATTTATTAGAAAGTTACGCCGCCTTCCGAAACTTCGAATGAAAAGCAGGAGCGCATCTTCAGTTTGTTTTCGTTTATTCACCTCGCTCCCAGAAATCGGAAGTCATATGTTTACACAATCAGATCATTATGTTTTTCAATGCAGAAAGAAACCATGGATAGAGCTTTTATTTGTTTATTTTTTCTTTATAACTCAAATATCTACTTTAGTTTTATTATTTTTAAGTACTATCTTTTTTCAGTATTGTAAACGTGTTTCTGATATAAATAATTTGCGGGGAAAGAGAGTGTTCAATGTGGATAGATTTTTTTTTCTTACATTAAAAAAATTCGCTATTAAAACATCTGCTTTAACATTATGGTTTTTTAGTATTGAAAACGCATTCTTGACGTAAATCACGCACTGTTTTTTGTATTTTGGGAGAGGAGGTGGGGTGGAGGGCGGCGGTAGATATATATATATATATATTTAATTAAAATGAAACGAAATTCGGAATCGCCAAGGTCCAATGGGTGCTGGATTTCGAATTTTGTACCGCATATTTATGTATAAAAATTAAAGTACTGGATTTTTCAGATTATTTGTGCGTCTGTGCCGGCCATAGAACATGGTATATCAATTTTAGTGATCTTGATCTGATCACTTAAGCAATTATAAGCACTAGTGTTGGCTCTAAGCTGCTTTAGCAGGGCGCAGCGGCCGGCGGCCCTTTTTAATTCTATTGTACGCCTGGCGGCCCTTGTTATTTCTATTTTGGCACCCGGCGGCTCTTTCGAAATTCTTCCGATGCGCCCGGCTGCCTTTTTAATACTTCCTATACGCCCCGTGGCAATTCAGTTGATCTCGGAAAAATATCACAAATTCTAGGGACTCTAAACAAACCAGCTCAAAATATTTTTTGTAAACAAGGTACAAGTGTGCCCTTTTTGAAAAAAAGTGCCCTTTTATTAGAATAGTATTCCCTTTTTGAGAAAAAGTATCCTTTTTCAGAATATTGTCCCCTATGTGAAAAATTCCCGCCCAGCGGCCTTTTTTTTTCTAGAGTCAACACTAAGCACGTAAACCTATAAAATTTTTAATGTAAATTAAAATGAAAGGAAAATGTGGTTAAAGAAAATCCAAACTTTTAAACAATGAAAAAAGAAAATAGATTTTTAAATTATTACTCTGTAGTTTTTTAAGCAAAAATAAAGCTTCAAAATTTCTATTAAAAATGTATTATATAACTATTATTTTTACCAAAAAATAGAGAGAGAAAAGTAAAGTAAGGGAAACTATAAATTCGACGTATACTACAAAAAAGTTCAAACCCGACCCAGTCTTCAAATTAGATTCTTGCATCGTCTCAGGTTACCCGAACCCGACCCGACACGCGGTTCGTGTAGACCAACCATTTTAAAAGAAAGTCAGGAATATATTTTATGAAAAAAACTATATAATTGAACATTAATGAGTGTATATGTATTCAATTTTGTACTAAAAAGATAAATTTGATATTACAGAATAATTCTTTTTTATATTGTATTAAAATATGAATTTATTTTCTTCCACTTCGAGTTTGTGATGAAGTGTGCCGTGTGTCGGTCGGGTTGACTTTAAGCAGAGTTTTCGGGTTTGGCTCTGGTAAGACGCGACCCGTGCCGCACTACACCCCGAGTGAGCAGAAAAAAAGGCCGACCTAGCCTGCATGTTCAGAGCAAAAAGCAAACACGGCTTCAGTCTAATGACACGAAGTTAATCCAAGCGTTCCAGCCCAGTTTGCAGACATCCAGTATAATTCCATTTAATAATATTACATTTACAGACTTTAAAAATAAGGCCCAGATATAGTAATATTTTTAATTTTTATTGTTCTTTTTTATCTTTTTGCTCATTTATGTCATTTTTTAAAACACGATTTTTTTTTGTCTTATTTAAAATTAAAGAAATTATATAATAAAAAAAAAATCAGAAATATATTTTCATTGAAAAATTACAACTGGAATTCGTTTAACTAATTTTCACGCCCGTGTGAATATTATCAATAAAATCAATCAGTAAAGTAAATCTTATAAATAAAGTAAATCAGTAAAATAAAGTAAATCAATTCTTACCTTGAATGTAGTCCATCATATTGTAGAGGATGATTATAGCTAAGATGGCTCCATAAATTAGAAGTAGCTTTTGCAAATATCGGTCGAACGCATATACTGCATACTGCAATTTTTTCTTTTATTACTTCACCATTTTCATTACCTGGGCATCCAAAATATTGCCACACGTTACTCTTAGCCTCTTTTTTTTTAATCACTTGATTATAATTCGGGCAATTTACCCGACACCGTACGTTCATCTTACTATAAAATATAAAATCACTGCCGATAACTCGCTCGAGAAGACCATACGAACGAGCATTGAATGAAGCCTATAGACAATAGCAATTATTGACTCAACAATGAACAGATGTTCTAGCTCATGTCATTGGCCAGGACGTATCAAACTTGATATGTTCTAATATGTCTAGACCAATAGTAGCAGCGAAATTAAATCAACGACGATTAAAACATTATTCAGTAACGAACGGACATATGTATGTTGATATATTAGAATATGAATTATTCTGGGTCTGGGATATCAACGAAAGACAGATTATCACAGGAGGGGAGTTTAGAATAAAGCGGGGCTGCGAATAAATGCATCTATCGGATGAGAGAAAGGATTGAATAAGTCATTGGCCAGGACGTATCAAAGACTTGATATGTTCTAATATGTCTAAACCAATAGTAGCAGCGAAATTAAAACAACGACGATTAAACCATTATTCAGTAACGAACGGACATATGTATGTTGATATATTAGAATATGAATTAGTCTGGGTCTGGGATATGAACGAAAGACAGATTATCACGGGAGGGAATTTAGAATAAAGCGGGGCTGCGAATAAATGCATCTATCGGATGAGAGAAAGGTTTGAAGAAGTTATTGGTTACGCAATATTCGGTGCTTTTCTTCTTGCGGTTCGAAGTCGTGGTGCGAGAAAAAAATGTTATTGGGATATATAAGTAGAGCCAGAGATTAGATATCGCTATTGGGATATATCGTTAGAGTCAGAGCTTACATATTGTTATTGCGATAGTTAAAAAATATCAATATTTGACCGATATATTGATAATTTATCCAGCCCTAATATACATATATATATATATATAGTACATGTCTCCAGAAGCCTGTTCATCGAGTATAAAAACTTTTCTTTTACTCATTTTAAATTAAACTTTAAGTAAATATCTCAATACTAGCGGTTAAAGATGGTTATCGTTCTCTTGAAATAAGAAACTAAGATGGAAAAAAGAAAAAAAAAAAACGGCTCATCTGAATAGAATCACTTTAGCTTTTAAAAAAGGTAATGACAAACCTGCAAGCAATTAAAAAGTATTCCATCACTGTCGTCGGACAAAGTGACCGGCGACAATAAAGACGAATCCCTCAGCACAGGGAGAAACGAATCTCTTTCTATACCTATCACCCCTTATTTTGCTATAGACGGCCGAAACCGGCCGAATTAGGAATTAACTCACAAAGCCGTATGGCCGTTTTAGGTGTTAAAAGGTTAAGAGGAATGCGTATTTTAAATTCTGTAAAAGTTTTCATAATTTCAGTAGTTATGATTAGAAATGTGTGAGTTGTTATTACTTTAAAAATGATTAAAAGGGTAATTTAAGACGGTTTATCCCAAAAACGTGCTTTTGTTTTTGAATTGTGCGTAGGATTTATGTTAAAGTACTCAACATTTTTACAAATACATTTTTGGAATTTACAGATGATATCTTAAAACTGAACCAAATTCGTTTGTAATTCTATCCGCAAAAATAGTATGCAATACTTGCAACAGCATTTTTTAAATAGAAATTTTGCTAAAATATACTGCAAATTTAGGTCTAATCTTAAGTTACAGATATAATCTGTAAATTTGTAAAGATTGCATTTAAAAATATTAACTAGTTTAAAATAAATCTTGCGCGGAATTTAAAAAAAAAGAAAGCTTTTATCATTTTGAAAAAAAAAAAAAAAAAAAAAAAAAAAAAACAACTTCAAATGTGTCCTTATAAACATTGCTCACAGTAAGAACAACTGACAGATTTTTTTAGTCATAACTTGCGTAGTAATAAGAATATTTCTATGCAGATTGTTTTAAGATGCAATAAAAAATATTGTTCTTTCCTATATAATTTTTCGAAAAATCAAATTTTTGATGATTTAATAGTTGTATGCCTCCTTAAAATTTCAAGATAATGAGATTTCAATATTTTTATGGTTAATAAAAAATGATTTGATTCATTTTATAGTCAGGAATATTTAAATTATATATACAAGTGCGTTATTAATCTTTTTGAATTTATACATAATACATATTTTTAAATAATATAATCTGTACAATATACTCTTTTTTTCCAGATTGTCTAGGGAATTTTAATAGGAAATAATTATTGTATATGTATTTGTATTCTGTTGATTTGCATGTATGCGCTGAGTTATGAATTTTATTTTGCGTAAAACATTACATTACATTACATATAAAACTTGAAAGATCTAAAGAATTAAAATAATAAAAAGAAATTTAAATTGCATTTTCCATTCTTCAGGGCTCCTAAATGGTCTGCCAACTGAACACCAATATTTTTTAACAGAAATTCCATGGTAGGTTTCTAAAACATTTGCGCTACAATTAACCTTCGAAGGTGATTTCTGCAAAGTTTTCCAAAAATATGTAAAAGAGATTTTTTTTTCAAAGACAATACTGGTATTCAAAAAGCGAACAATTTGGGAGCCCCGATTCTGAAAAAATATATCTTACTGAAAAATGTGTTTATATAAATAAATACCATTATATAATTTAGAACGATTACCGTTATGTAACACAGCATTAAGATTCTACACAGTTGCTTCTAACAGGGTCTAAGGTAAAAGCAAACAAATTACCACTATTTCAGGATAAAATTTTCTTTGCAGAAACGTTGCGCTTAAATAATGAAATTTGCAGTGAGAATCGACTTCCAGTTCCTGTTTCAAGACCCACATTCTAATGTATAGGCAAAACTAAGTATATTTTGATGCTAAGGGGTATGATGGTTTTGATGGTAAAGGAATGGAAAATTAAATAATTGTTTATCTAATGATCACAACAAAATATGAGTAAAATTTAACTGCACATTAAATAAATGAATATATGTATATTCACAAATTAAATAATAACAAATTCATGTAAACAACAAACAGAGGTTTTTTTATGCTTTGAAAGATGAAAGTATTTATAATATAATTGGAAGTTACTTTTTTGTATTTGAATCAGAGGTTAACATTCAAGAATGAAATATTTTGAATAAAAAAAATATATACAAATTTATATTGAAACGTTACTAAATTTAGTAAACGTTAAATCAATAAATATTTTTATGGTAATTTTTTCATAACAGATTAAACAATTTCTTAATTTTTTATATCTAAGAAAAAGGAAACCTCAAATAAAAAAAAGTATTTTTTCATACAGGAAAAGCAGCCTATAAACATAAAAATAAACTGAAAATTTAATCTTAATTTGTAAACAAAAAATAATAATATTAATATTTTAATAAGAATGTCATCGATTTTAATCAAATCACAGATTAAATCGCGATTTTAAACGATTATATATATATATATATATATACATATATGGGTACATCACGGATGAGAGTTCTCCGACCCAAATGATAGTTTGCTACCATTAAATCTTAATACTATTTCTCGCCGTATTTATAGACAGAATTTCCGAGACTCAATAAAGCAAAGAACACTATTAAAATTTAGTGCTGAAAATCAACCATTTGGGTTGGAGCACTCTCATCCCTGGTACATATAATTTATTAAAATTATATACCTAAATTTTTAAAATGATCTATAAAAGCATTTATTCGTAAGTGAACATAATTTGAAGAGATTCTATAGGCAATTTGCCTAATGAATAAACAGAAAATGCTAAATATGTTAAATAAGTTTTTATAAGCTTAAATGGTTAGATATGTAAAAAAATTAAGTGCAATGACTTTGTAAAACGCCAGCTTTTATCTGGCGTAAAGAGAATTTAATTTAAAAATGATATTAAAATCCAATGCCGCTATTTAATATTTTAAGGATTTCAGAAGTAACTGGCTATTGTCATATTTACTTCGTGCATATAAATTAATAGGTGTAAATCATTTTCATAACTTGTTTTGGTTAGCATATACATGCATGTGTGTAAGTTTATATTTATGATAATAACAGTAATTTTTATCAGTAGAAATTAAAAAACTGCTGCCATGATATTTGTTTGATTTGTTACATTGGCGGTAACTAATTAAATTTACATGTTTTCAGTTTTAATTTTTTTTTGTAATTATATTAAATACAATGTCATTAATTAAAATATAAAATGTAGAAAGTAGAATGCGTTCCTAACAAGAGAATTTTTTAATAATTATTAAATTTAAACAGTTTTAACAATTTATTATTAAATGCAGTTATTTATTATTTTAGTAGATGCAAATATCTGGAGTATTTAATATAGGTTTGCATAATTATTACAAAATATTAAGACAAAAAGTTATTGAATCAATTAAATAATTAAATAACTAATTTAAAGTTTTTATAAATATCGTTAACTACTAAGGATAATTTTATTAATTAAACATAAAAACATAGATTATGTCAGTAATTAGAGGGCTGATTGTTTTGGAAACTTACAATTTTTCGTATAATACAATTATGGTTGCCACATGTAATCTTTCTGTTAGCGTTAATTTGGAGTCCTAAAATCGTACAGTCACAATTTATGTGTAGAACCTGTACAATCTCAATAAATAGCTTTATAATATGAATAAATGCAGAACTGTCTTCCAAATTTAAGTTAATCCTTTCAAGGGCAAAGTACTTCCATTGCTAAAATGTTGAAATAAATGATTGACACCGGAATTTATGCACAAATTTATTTGAAAATAACAAGAAGCTATTTTTCACATACATAATAAAGAATGGGGAATTACAAAAGTTCTCGTGCCATTGTGACATTTAGAATTAAAATTATAAGTGGTTTCGTAAACATACCACCGTCTCTGAAGTTAAAAAGACGCAACATTACAACTGTAATAGCTCGTGTCATTTTTAATATTTTAAAGGATATTTTTCGGAAATATTAATGCATTTTTTCCCCACATTCTGAAAATTGCCTAGTTTAAACTATGTTTATAACTGACACTAAATATTGTGCAGGAAAAGAAATTTTTTTCAGAAGTATTTGAAAAATTTGCTCCATTTGATAAAAATGCTTCTAAAACTCAGAATAACTTTCTTTTTCTGTTTGATGCTACAACAAATATCTCTTAATTTGAAACTTTTTAAGGGACTGGACATATATAACTTTATCACTTTAGGGGGTAGGGGTGGCCTGGCAATGGATAGCGTAAGATATCTCTAGGGGGAGAGGGAGGCTGTCTTTTGACATCGTTATCATTTTTGATTCAACCAAAATTTTCTTTTTCGTTTATAAGAAGTTATGCTTACCCCCGTGCAAGAGCAAGTGCAAGAAGATATTACTGTTGAATGCATTATGCAACAAAAAAGTATCATTAAACAGTTTTAAATAATAAGTATTTCTGTGTTATTTGATATAAAATTATTTCAGATATAACAGTGATATTTTATGAACTTCTTTTCGTCATTTAAGAAAAATATATATATGGTGCTGTCCATAAATGTCACACTTTTCTCAATATTATTGTCCCTCTCAGCCCTCCCCTTGTCACAAACTGTCACAATTTCACAACCCCCCCTCCAAGCGTGGCATCATTTGTGGACGGCCCCTATATATATGGGAGAAATAAATGCATAACCATACTTGGATATCACTGCAAACGTATAAAAAGAAAAAAAATAATAAAAAGAATTTTTAGACACAGATGACGATATTATTAGGGAGAGGGGAGTGGTAGAATGATGACATATGATATCATAAGGAGGGGAAGGGGTCGAAAATCGCCAAAAAGTTTATCGTTATAGATGTATAGTCTCTAGAAGATACTTTTAATTAAATTCCTTTGTCTGCAGTATACCTAATTTAAGCTGTTTCAGAGAGCGTGTAAATATAGGCAAGCTGCTTATACTAAAATACAGAACCACAAGAGTGCTGCGGGCGCAGACGCAGCCAATTAAAGTAGGCGCTGGCAGGCTTTGCTCGCTCCATCAGTTACTGATGCGTCATTTATCTATAGAAGAATTAACTACGCTTTTCGCACCAGGCGCGAAATATTGTTGCTGCAGCGATGCTTAGATATCAAAGTTTGAAATTAACTTTTTTTTTTTTTCCAGGAGATTTCAATATTTTTTTCTGAATCAATTAAATAAAAAATACTCCATTTTTGAATCGATCCTGTTTTATGCAAAATCAGGTATATCGATGATAAGAAAACGATTTGTCTATATGTGGCATGTAAATTGTCTAATGACATTATGAGTACACTTTTTGCTTACTAGAAAGAACAATCACATCAACCCTATAAATTTGTTTTTCATGTAATTTTTTTTACTATCATAAAACATTTAATTCGCAATTTTACACATACCAAAGTATAAAGATAACACTATGTACACAAAAATCTGCATATTTTGAATATTAAGATAAAATCTGCGTTTTGTGTATTACGCAGAAATATGTGTAAGAACAGAATATGACACACATATCTGCGTATTTTGCATATTACACAAAAATATGTGTATTTTATACATTACACAAAGATATGTATAATTTGAATATAACACAAAAACATGTGTAAAATTGAATATTACACAGATATGTGTGTAAGAATATTACACAGAAATATGTGTATTCTTGTACAATTTACACATTAAAGTGTGTATTTCAAGACTTATCACCTAATTTTTACACATTTGGACTTATCATCAAATTACACATTAAAATGTGTATTTCAAAATTTACACATTAGGCGTGTATTTTGGCAATTTACACACCAATTTACACATATAGACAAATCGTTTTTGTATCATCGATATACCTGTTTTTGCGTGTAAATTTACACTTTTTTTTAGAGTGTGTCTGCATCAGCGTGTTTATCAAACCTTTCTTTATAATACCGCCGATTTTCAGGTTTTTGTATGCAGTATGTTTCTTAACATTAACGGAGAAAGACTTCCGGTCACAAAAAATTCAAAACCTGCAGCGGCGGGGATAGCGTAAGTTACTTTTTTTTAGAATATACTAGGGGGCTCTGTCCCCTACGAGCTACGCTCGTCAACACCCGTTCAGACACCGCAGACTCTAAAAGTATGCTAATTTGACCGGCTTTAAAAAGATTTCGGAAGATTGAATTATAATTAAAAAAACAGTGGAGATCTCCCTATAAACGGATTTCTATTCATTTCCCTTTGATTTGGGAATTTTAAGGCCAAATCCGCTGCGGTACTACTTGATTATCCCGTTGACCAATTTCGCCAAATTATATAAATCGCCAAACCACTCGCCAAATTATACAAATTGACATAATTTTTATTTTAAATAACGAAAGAACAAATAAATTAGTGCAAAATTAATAAAAATACAAATAAAACGTCGAAATAAAAATAACTTTATGACGTAGACATGTGTACCTTGCTTAAAGTCAAGTGAATGTGACATTTACGATCAAGCATTATTGGCATTTAATCTTATAGTTTGGCGAATGATAGATTTTTGGTCGACGGGATAACTAAGTAGTACCAAAGATACAATCGCTGTTTTCGGCTTTGATTAAGTAAAATAAGTTAAACATTTCAAAATAAGCTAATATAAAAGGAATTAAGTAAACAGAGTCTTTGTCTCCCGGTATTTTTTAACAAAGCGAAAAGTAAGTTATTTTAAATAAGACATTTTGTATTAATCGTTTTTAATCTGACGTAATTTTGACCAAACTATTTTTTCTCTTTTTAATATTCACGTGAAAATACTTTTGTTAGCAATGAAATATTATTTACGCTTAACAAATAGTAAACCCCGAATTAGCGAATTCTTTCAACAGCGAATTTTTGTTTTCTTTTTTTTTTTTTTTTTAGATTGGGTTAGAAAAATATTGGATAGCTTTTTAAATAATATCCACCTTGTCTAGAACAGAAAAAAGACTCTGTACTCAATAATTTTTGACAGCGGAGGATGCAGCCACAGACTTCTCATATAAGTAGACTCAGAAACGGCAACCTTTTTTGAAACAAGGACGTCACAGCCGGTGGTCACGTGATGCTCAGCAAAGGAAGCGCGTCCAACCGGTTTTTTTCCCGCCAATATCTTCTCAGAATTTCTCTTCGGATTTTACCAAAACATCCTCGGTGTTTGTCTAGAATTCATTGCACTTTTTCTTTAAGCGAATGTCATCGGAATATTGCCAAAGAAGCGATTACCGCCAAGAGAGACAACCTTTAAAGCGCCTAAAATGATCCGATGTTTGCGTTAACTTTCCTTCCAAATAACATTGCAAATTTAGCAAAGTAATCATGGTTCATGATAATATGATGAGGTGAATATAAATCAAATGCCTATTACGGAAAATAAACTTTATTTAATAAAACATAGTCATTCGCATATGTCACTGCGAGAATAACTCAAAGCGCACACGGGCCTCTCCGATGGGACTCCGCAGAAGTGAGGTGGAGGCGAGGTGCGGCACGCTGTTGGCCAAAATGTAAAACTTCTCCTCAATGAGACCAATAACATGCGGCACCTACCTTCTTCCCTGGCTTCTGCGGCCAAGAGAGAGTGCAGATCGATACAGGATCCTCTCTCTAATCACCTTTTCTTTAAGGGTAAGCTCATTACTATTCACAGGTGATGATGAGTCATGAGTGTAACCTGTCATGTGCGTTTTAAGTAGGTCAAGCTTACAGTTTAAGAATATGTTCACAATCTCTTTTGAAAAAATTGCATAATCTAAAAGAAGACATTGTTCCATGACAAATGAGGTCTTCGATATAATTTTATTGTAAATGGTTTCGTTTTATTGTAATGACATTGTAATTTTCATTATATGTGGGTTTTATTGTAAACTCTCCAAGTTTCATGACATTTATTTAATCCAGAGGTGTCAAACTGTGCTTCACCTTATATCACTAAACTTTTATAGTAATCATTGACTTATCTAATTATCATAGCCTCCACAAACGACTATTGTTATATCCTTCTAGCTGTTTAACCCGTTCTACGCCCGGGGGTTCATGAATTTAATTCTAAAACTATTCTTTGAAAAATATTTTTCTATTAGTATGCATTTTATAAAACGAAATTTAATTTATCATGTTGCTGTGGTAGTAGACGATAAAACGATATATTTGGAATAAGGGAATAATTCGAATAAAAAGTTTTGTTGATATTTGTGGTAAAATGTTTTTCTTTATACTTATCCTTTACCATCACATCAGGCATTATAATCAAAGTAGCTATGACAGTATAGATATTTTTCCATTATCTGTTATATATTTTTTCAGTTACATAAAAAACCATGACGCAGTTATTGTTTCATTAATTTTTTTTTATCTTGTTTGTATACAATTACATTAAAATCAATTTCTATAAGATATATTTCGTTATTTTTCATTAAAAACTTTAAGACATATTTCTTTTTTTTTTTACTTAAAAACATATACAATCAGGTTTAGAGCAGTGTTGCTAGTGGGCTACTTTTTTAAAATTCTCATTTCTGGGTTACTCCAGTTTTTTAGCCCCTTAATTCTCGCTCCCGTCATATTCACGGGCTGTGTCTTTTACTCAAATTGTTTGATTGCCACCAGTTTTATAAAATAGCGAAATTGGCTATATTTTAGTATCGTTTTTCCTGACATTAAATAAAGTGAAATTTTCTTTTTCATAAAGGTGGTGCCAATAAGCAATTTGAATTTTTCAGCCGTAATTTAATTCGAGCGTTAAGGTGTTAAAATAGTAAAATTCGCCTTATACAATGACACATTAATTAAGGCGAAAAGAAGGGGAAATTGGGCATTTAAGATAAGTGGTGTCAATCAAGAAATCGGAATTTAAAAAACAAGTAGCCCACTGGCAAAAGTGGTTTAGAGTATGCTATATAACAAGGATATTATTTGTGCAATGCATAGTCTATACTTTCCAGTTCTTTTCAAAACAACAACGTTTTCACCTCTCTCCGGAGGCATCCTAGACTATCCAGAGACTATTTTTCGCTGAATTTCTTTCCACAAGAAATCAGAAGAAGAACTTAGGGAATTCTTTGAATTGACTTCATTTCCAACTTCTCTGTTTAATAACTTTGGGATGAGGAAAATGCGAAAGTCGGTATTTTACGATTTGTTCACTCCCCTTGATAATTTAGAACAAAGCAGAAGCACTTTGCCCCTCAAAGTGCAATTATGGACAAAGGGTTTTTTTTTTTTTTTTAACCCTCCGTCTACCAGACGGGTCCATTGGACCCGACAGGTACATACAAAATATTCATTCAAACCAGAAATTTCTTTAAAATAAACTAAGTATATAAACCAGACAAAAATAAGGTAAATAAATACGTTAAATAGTTTTAAATAAAAATTCTGGTGTAGAACGTTTTATTAAAACTTGAATAAAATTCCCGGTAGATCTAGCGTTAACTTAAAAAAAATCATCGTTATAACTATATGAAACACTAATTACGGAAAAGGGAAATAACTTATAATACAGTCGCTACACCTTAAGGAATTTAAGTACACCTATTTCAAAATAATAATCTTACCTTTAATCAAGATCACAATTTATTCATTAAAAAAGCATAATATAAAATTCTATAAAACTGTTGCTCTAAATTCTCTGGCCTGTATGAACCATGTTATAACCATGGAACTATTAATAAAAAGGAACTGACATATCCTTAAAATAGTGAAGCTTCAACTGTAACCGCTATAGCAGGAGTTGTTTACCGCAAGTGGAAACTTCCACCAGTAGATTTATATAGAAATTTTCAACTTCTTCAAACACCTTATTATAGCAAAAATTCAATCATAAATAATGGTAGAAACAGAGTTTCATTTTTACTGGTAGCAGTTTTCTTTTGCGGTAGTTAGGCCTTGCGGTTCCGCCATATTGTGACAACCAGGAAAACAAACTGAAAGTTTTACAAGGCTGACAAGTTTTACAAGGCATTTACTGACACCAGTAAAAGCAATTAGAAATTGTTACAACAATTTTGAGAAACATTTCCCTGAATACGACGCTTAATTAAGACGAAAGTTTCTATTGAATTTTACTGGTGGAAAGTTTGCGCTGGCGGTAATCATAAACTGAAGATCCGATAAAAAAAAGCAGCCGCCATCTTGTGACAACCTCCTCAGTTACTTCACTAGCCACTGGTAGACAATGCACTATATGTCTCCTCCTCTTTATTCATAACTCCATTGTTATAACTTAACCCTTTGCACTCATATGTCCAGTCTGACAGGACATCATCTTGCTTTGTAAAATTTGGTTTTGGCATCAATAATAAAGGAAAATAAAATTTTCTTTTTTTAATTAGAGCACTTTTGAAATTGTGCAGTTGAAGGAAATTTTTCTCAAAAAAGTGGTTTCAACCGAATAAATTTTGTGTAAGAGACGCTCGAGTCGAAAGTGTTTAATTGTATACAGATTTTTAAAAAGGCTCGTAATTTTAATGTTTTAATTTAAGGGAAAATGGATGAATATACCATATATCACCACAAGGATTAACTTGTAGTAAACAGATTTTTAAAAATACTTCCGCTGTTATTGTGGCTGAAAATGCATGCTTAGCGCCTTCGGGACGGGAGCCTTTTACGAAATTTTTAATCTTTTCTCACCGTTTTTTAAAAAAAAGAAATTTGTGTCTTCTTGAATCGAGAAAATGCGCTGATTTTAAATAAGGCAAATTTTACAGTAAAATTTTACTGGTGAGGAAAAACAAGGATGCTGAGCGCTTCATGTGGCACGTATACGTGTCGCTCGTCCCCAAGGGGTTATACGTGCAAGATCAATATAGCATATATCGAGCCTGTAAGGACCATTTATTAAACACATTTCCAAAAATACTTGCACAATTACCATTTTGTTTACCACACTGTTATTTCGAAAATTAAACTTTTAAATAGACATCTAATTAGTTCCCTTATTTTTAGCTGACTAGTGAATATTCATACTTTCTTTCATTTCGGCTGTTAAATGACATCCAGATGTATGCGCAGCTTTGCCATTTTGTGAAAACGAAAATCGCTTTTTCGTGAGTCCGTAATTAAACTATAGGCTTATTATGAAAGTATTAAAAATCTAATCCTCAGTTGCATCATTAACTGCCTTGGACTACACTCAGACACATTTTCACACTTGTATGTGAGACAATTATAGCGAGCCATTACAAATAGGAACAAACAGACAGAGTGAAACTGTCTTCTAATCTAATAGCATAGAATTAATTATTATTTGTTAATTTGCATCTGTATATAAAGCATACTTGTTCCTCTTTGGGGTTATTAGCGTAGACTTATTTCGTCTGATATAAAATAAGTGGTTCAGAAAAAATTAATAATGTAACGTTTTCCAATTCCTCTATTACAATTTCTCGGGAGATTCAGCATAAATTAACGAATATTTATTATATTGTAAAAAAAAATATTCCCACCAGAAAATATATACTGAAAATTGCATATATAAATATGCAATTATCATAAATCCGCGGATACTGAATTCACTCTTCTGTACTCACGTGACAGTGCTGCTTCCGAAAGTGGCCCTGTGTGTGTAAATAAAGGAATTTCGTTTTGACGACAATGCGGATTTTCCAATTCGGATGATATAAACATTAAAGTATAGGACTTCCCACGTTACAAGTGTTGCCAGTGGGCTACTTTTTTAAAGTTCAGATTACTTGATTGGCACCACTTTTTTCAAATACTAAAATTTGCCTTATTTAATGACACATTAATTAAGGCGAAAACAAGGGGAATTTCGCCATTTCAGAAAAATGGTGCCGATCAAGAAATCTGAATTTAAAAAAAGTACCCCACTGGCAACACTGTCTGACTCTACAAAGTTTTTCTTATTTAATTTTTTTTTTTTTCAAATAGCCCATTAATAACAAGAAAATAATTTTTTATATCAAAATATTAATAATATATTCGAACAAAGCTTTGAAATTTATTAAAAGCATAACTTTCACAATAACCTTTTGTATTCACCATTTCAGCGGTTTAACTCCTTAATTCTCGCTCCCGTCATATTCACGGGCTGTGTCTTTTACTCAGATTGTTCTATTCCCACAAGTTTTATAAAAGAGTGTAACTGGCTTTATTTTAGTATCGTTTTACATGTCATTAAATAAGGTGAATATTTCTATTTCAAAAAAGTGGTGCCAATAAGCAATTTGAAAATTTAAACCGCAATTTAATTCGAGCGTTAAGGGGTTAACTGCGTAGTGCGATTAGATGTTTGTTAAATTTGTATCTTATCAACCCTATATATAAAAAAATCCTAATAAAACTAAATTATGAAACGAATTCGCGAAACAATTTTATGAAACGACTGATTATGTATCACGGCTATTTCTTCTAAAATACGGAAGGTTTGGCAGTAAAATTGATACAAATTATCCGTATGGTGTCACCCCACAGGTGTCAAAACTGGTATTAGAATTTAAAAATTTGAATTAGTTTTCGAGATATAATTATTTTTTTCTAGATTTAATGACATTTCTGATATGATGGCATCTATTGGGTTGTTCGGAAAGTCGTGTCCGTTTAAATCAATTCCTACTGGAAAATTCTATCGGGTAGTTATTAGACGTTAGATATCGGAATCAAGGTATAATAATTAAATGATAGAATTTTCCGGTACGAATTGTTTTTCCCAAACGGACACGACTTTCCGAACGACCCAATAAATTACTCCATTTTTGTTGGAAAATGGAAAACAGGGAAGAATATAGGAATTATTAGATTTCTATTTTTTTCTGACATTTTCAAATTGAAATTATTTTTTATTTCAATTGATAGTAAAACAATATTATGACATCATTATACTTTTCAGGAAAATTTGCAAAATTAAAAATTAAATATATTTTTCACTGGTGGAAAATTGGCGCAGAGGAGGAGCCTATTGACACCACTAAAGTTTTATAGTATTCTGCAACTTAATAAAAACGCATAAATTCTGTCATTATATAAGGCGAAAAATACTACTAAAATTTAGTGGTGTCAATAGGCTCCTCCTCTGCGCCAATTTTCCACCACTGATTTTTGGTCTTCATTTTCAAATTGAAGTTGAAAAGTGAAATTATTAAAAACAGAAAGAAAATTTTAAAATAAGAAATCACTTGTTAACCCGTTAGGAACCATGGGTGCATATGTGCACCCTCAAAAAGAGCATACAAGCCTTGTTTTTCGCACCAGCGACGAATGAAACGATGGTAACCAAAAAATACCCCATTCAAACGGAAAAGCATGACAACTCGATTACTGAATATAGCCGCCGTTATAGTGACGATATCATTCAATCTTCCTTAAACAGGAAATATGTTTTAAACAGGGCACATTACTATGTTTTTAGATGCTGTGAAGCTTGAAAGGGGGATGGAGGGCATAGCTAGCAGGAGGGTAGAGCCCCCTAGTTTATATTATATTATTTTTATTTAGTTATTGATGAAGATTATATTTCATTCTGGAACTTTACCTGTAAAAAAACACTGAACTATATTTATTGTTTTAAGTTCCAGCGGATTTATTTTTAGTAATCAGTCCTCACGCGATAGAAGATTTAAAAATATTTCACGCTTGAAAGTTACTCTAAAATCCATAAAGAATCGGTCAACTGAGATACAATTTAGAATATTTGGAAGAACACTTTTTTTCCTATCCAGCGGTGAAAAAATTAAAATTGCTAGAATATATATTAAACTTTTGTTTTATTTTGTTTTAGTTTATTGTCACTATTAAGTTACTCGGTAACAAATCTGGCCAAAAGCATTCTTCAAATTGCCAATAGCGACTTTTATATTTCGCCCGTGTAAATTATAAACAATTCTTTCATGTTGAAATAAAATATTTTCATTTATGGCATTGCTACTATTTTTTCCTTTTACCATTTTAAAAGGAATTAGTGAAATAAATAAATTTTAAATAAAATGAGTGAAAGGTTTACCTTTAAATCAAAATTAATGCAATATGAATATTGTATGGGTGCAATATTTGAGATTTATCACCTACGCACTGCTAACATAAAGGTGCCATTTTAATTTAATCTATTCAATTGTATTTATTTATTGATGAAATTTTAATTGCTTTCACACGATGGAAATTGATTTTTTTTTTTTTAATTATGCTTCAAAATCATTTTAAAAACAGCAATAAATGAATAAACTGAGATTAGTCCAGGCAATAGAGACCTAGCAAAATTAATGGTAGTTCTGGAAAAAGGCTTACTACATGTTTTTTGGGTCGCTGAATCAAAATTTTTAACTTCCACAAATATTTCCCCATGCACCCCCCCCCCCCAAATTTTGGTAAAATGCCTCCAAAATAGTTTTTTATTAAAAATATGAATTATTTTATTGTTTTAGGGAAAAAGTGTCTATAAATTCAGAAACTAGACAAAATTTGCGACAAATTAGATATATGACATTATGACGTACGATGAATAGGGACGGGGGATCTGCCTCGGAACATGCGCCGCAGTGCTGCGTGGACTAAATTGCGCAATTCCACTTAGCCACTCACATCGTTTACATTCGCCCACACGTCTCTCCTCCGAACTTTCCCTACGAGGTTTACTTTAAATTCTTTGGGTCGCTGAATCCAAATTTTTAACTTCCCACCAAAATCCCCCCCCCCCCCCACCGCCAAAAAAAAGTTTTTTTTTTAATTCAATTTTTTATTGTTTTAGGAGAAAATTATCCAGAAAATCAGAAAGTAGACAGAATTTGCAACAAATAGGATATATGACATTATGTCATAGAATGAACGGGGAGGTGGAGGGCTGCCTCGGAACATGCACTGCGGCGCTGCGTGCTCTAAGTTATTCAAGTCCAGGCAATAGGGGACTTTACCTGGCAAAATTAATGCTAGTTCTAGATTTCGACACACTTTATGTGTTTTGGATCTCTGAATCCGAATTTGTAACTTCCCACCAAAATCCCCACCCCCCCAAAAAAACAGATTTTTGGAAAAACTGCGGCTTTTGAGAACAGCGCGGGGGGAATGTTCCGAGGCAGCCCTCCCCTCTCCCTGTTTATCCTACGTCATAATGTCATATATCCTATTTGTTGCAAATTTTGTCTACTTTCTGATTCTCTAGATACTTTTCCCCTATAAAAAATTGAATTTAAAGACAACTATTTTTTTTTTTTTTTTTGGGGGGGGGGGGTTGGTGAGAAGTTAAAAATTCCGATTCAGCGATCCCAAAAACTTAAAGAAAACCTTATAGGGAAAGTTCGGAGGAGAGATCGGAGGGCGAATGTAAACGATGAGATTGATTAAATGAAATTGCGCAACTTAGTCCACGCAGCACCGCGGCGCATGTTCCGAGGCAGATCCCCCCTCCCCATTCATCCTACGTCATAATGTCATACATCTTATTTGTTGCAAATTTTAACTGCTTTCTAAATTTCTAGATACTTTTTCCCTAAAACAATAAAAAAATTGATTTTTTAATAAAAACCTTTTTTGGGGGGCATTTTACCAAAATGTGGGGTGTATGGCGGTGGTAACTTTAGTGGGAAGTTACAAATTCGGATTCAGCGACCCAAAAACATAAAGTAAGTCGATTTCTAGAACTACCATTAATTTTGCTAGGTAAAATCACCTATTGCCTGGACTAGATGCAGTTTTCAAGCAAATTGCCTTTGGAAGTGCATTTTTCCCCTTAGATACGGTGTAAAAATTGAGAATGTCCGATGTTTAGAAGTTTAACCCTTTCAAGGGCGGTGGTTACTTTTTGGACCACTTAATTTTAATTCCCATATCTACACTGGCACCAGAATATTAGGATGAAAAATTTCTTTTAATTAAGCACACAAACAAAGGCTTTCGTTTATTTTGATTTTTTTTTCTTGTAAATTCTGGTGTCATTCACTCATTTCATCATTTTACTAATTGAAGGATCTTGTACCGGAAAGGGTTAAGAACTTGCATTGGCGAAAATTGCAAAACCGAAATTTCCTCCTCAGATGTAGCCGTTCTCATAATGACACAGGCGTACAGACAGAGAAACCTGTCCTTTATAATATAGGTAAGCGATTTCTGAAACTAGAACTCACATGCAAGGCATAATACTCCAAAATTAATGAAAGAAACTATATTATTATCAGCGGTTCCAACTAATCATAGAGCTGGAACAAATAGATCTTTCAAATACATTAAACTTAATTTAAACAAAAATAACAACTACTTTAGTTTCTTAATGAACTAGACATATATGGCCACTTGACCGTTAACTTGCATGCTTGGAAAATAATACAAATCATTCAAATATCATGAAGTCATTAAATTTTTGCGAAAGAAATAATGAAAAAATTTGAACCGGATGTTTACACATTAGTGAAGACTTACCCACGCATTTTAACAGTATTTATTGAGAAACCAATAATAGATTAATATTAAACCAATGATGTTTTCATTGTCAATACATAGCTACAAACCTTCCCGTTTTTATCAAGTCAAATAAATATAATTTTAATTAATTGTTCAACTACATTTCAGGAGTGAAATTACGCTTGAAATTATTGAATATTAAAGACGTGAATTATCACTTTGCTAACTAAGCATAAACCAACAGAGTGAAAATGTTTAAGCCGGGAATCGAACCCGAGCCCCTGGAATAGCGCTCAAGTGCTCTTCCACTAAGCCACAAGGACGATGCCCAACCTTGCATTTCTCAGACATATAAGTCGGTAAGACTCCTACTACAGCTACTAGATGGAAAAGTCTTCATGAGCAGACAATCTTGCGGCGTAACATGAGATGCAGTTGAACCCAGCAATTTGCTGGGTTCAATTGCAGTCTTACCAACTTATGTGAGTGAGAGATGAGAGGCTGGGCATCGTCCTCGTGGCTTAGTGGTAGAGCACTGGAGCGCTATTCCAGGACCTGGGTTCGATTCTCGGCTTGGACATTTTCCACTCTGTTGGTTTACACTTGTATAGCAAAGTGATAATTCACGTCCTTAATATTCAAATAAATATAATTCAACCAGAAATTTTATTTGTGTCGGAACATCGATGCTGTCGATGATCTCCTGAACGGCAGTTTTCAGCTCAGAAATGGTTTTGGCGTTATATCTGTAAACATTGTCTTTAATGTAGCCCCACAAAATGAGTCAAATGTACTCAGATCCGGAGAGTATGATGGCCAAGCGAGTGGAAATTCCAGTGGCCTCTGGGTACCTTAGAAGCAGAATGTGTCCTCAAAGTGCTCCTCCAGAACACCCAACGTTTTCTTAGTTCGATGGGGTCGAGCTCCGTCTTGCATGAACCACATCTTGTCGAAATCAGGGTCACTTTGGAAAATGGGGATGAAACCATTTTCCAAAGCCCTCACGTATCGTTTAGTCACCGTGCCGTCAATGAATATCGGACCACTTATTCCGTGACTGGACACTGCACACCACACAGTCATCCGTTGAGGGTGAAGAGACCTCTCGATTTCGAAATGCAAATTCTCAGTCCCCCAAATGCGCCAATTTTGCTTATTGATGAAGTTGCGTGCGCATGCGTATACTAATTCCCACCATGCCTTGCGGCCAACCACGAATATTGAAGTCGGTTATTTCTTTAAAAAATTAGTGGCATCCGGCGTGCCACAGTTGATCCCTCTTGATTTAGCATGACGTACGCTGCGTACGTCACTGGGCGCAAGAGGTGAATTCTGGTACAAAGTGCATAATCTCCATGGATTTTTCAATTTGTCTGCTACCAATCTCAAATTAGAAAATTTCTATAAAATATTTCAATCCCATAATTCGTAGTCACTACATTTAACCCTCTCCGGCGCGCGGTAATTCTGTTTATAAACTGATGAAATGAAATAATGGACCGACAGAAGAATTTATAAACAAATTTATTAGAAAATATGAACTTACTTATTTTCAAGTACGTTATAAATGGCAAATTTTAATTAAATATTCTGGGTGCCAGTAAAATAAAAATTAGTTGTCCTTTCTTAAGAACACCGCTCACGGAACGTTTAAGGCCAGATTTTGTGAAATTTTTCTGTGAATAAGTAGAGCGAAAAACTCTGTTAAAAAATGTGTTAGAAATGTTTGCACATTGTTTCTAATAATGGAAATATTCCTAAAAAAATTGATTTCACTTTGAAAATAATTGTGGTACACTATCAATATAGCACAAACACTGACTGTACATTGTAAGAATTTGGTTTGAAAGCAGGGCTCCTTGTTTAATAAATATTGAGCATTTCTAATGCATAATAAATATCCTTTTGATTACAAAGTTTTACGCCTTTATTATTTTTTTAGAAATATGAATCATTTTTATCGTTTAACAATATATTCCGCTAAAGTCAGCCACGTCGTTTTTATGAACATATTTCCGATATTTTTTTCTTATTTAATAAAAGCATATCTGCGATTAAATTAGATAGAAATTTCTATTTTGAAACACCAATGATTTAAAAAAAAAGTCTAAACGACGCTCGTAGCGTAGGGTTTAACCCATTAACTGCCTTAGACATTTTCAACTTTTTCGCTGAAAAGCGTTTGCCACCAAAAATTTTGAAAGATAATCTTCGTTTTAATTAACGGTCAATGTTTTTGTTAAAAAAAATCAGAAACAAATTTCTATTTAAAAACAGTGATATAGGTTTTTTTAACCGATGTCTCTAAAGGTAATAATCATTTTCGTTTTCCTTCAAAAATTAAAGGTAAAATACTTGGATGTGCCAATCCCAAAATTTTCTTCTATCTGATACATGTTAAAACTTCAAAATTCGCTATCACAGTAACAAATTTAAATGATAAACTATGCCCATCATGAGGATTCAAAATGTATAGATTCGTTGAAGTATGCACTGAAAAAAAATGAAGTATTCAAAAATGAGTAAATCGATGTACTCATATTGAATTGAGTATTTTTTGGTTAAAAAAGAACCTATGCTTTCATAATTTTGAAACATAACATGTTATCAAACCCAAACAAAGCGATAATTTTGTACCCTGTAGTGGTTTATTTCTTTATGGCGGCATAAATGATGTTTATTAATGTAAATATTAAATTATGCACAGTATTTTAAAATAATTTAAAAGTGCTTGCAAATAAAGCTCTTCTCAAAAAAATATTCGATTTGGATATCTTGTTAATAATTTTGCTATTTTTCTTAATAAATAATCAATTAAACTATTCTTGTTGATAAATTTGAACGAGAAATAAATGTCAGTACATTTTTACTGTAATTTTTAGATTTAGGGGGTAGTACATAATGATTCCTATTTGAACACAACCATGGAATCAAAAATGAGTACACGTGTTTCTCAATTTTGAGTACATTTCGATCGGAGCTATTTTGAGTATTTAAAATTAAGTACTTTTTACTCAATTTTGAGTACCCATTTTTTTCAGTGTGTGCATCTTAAAAGAAGATATAAGCATTGCATTTTCAAAACAAATCATTGAATTTCGATACGCACTCTCTTAGACGTCTGCAACGGAAAATCTCAATTCAAAGAGCATAAAAGCGACACTTGTTGGGCAGTATGCACCAAAGCAACAATAAGGATCTATTAGATGTAAATTTCCAACCAATTTCAAAAATGTCCGGACCAGGATTTGATCCATGATAATATATGCCATGTTGATGAACCAATATGATTTTTTTACCAATTGGAATAAAAGTGTTAAAATTAATCTAGTGTAATTTCGTATCCAGCGATTTCTGGAGTTCCATTACCTGAGATTTATTCTGTTGAGCTGAACAAGGTTTTAGACCAGATGCTCTAATCATTAAGGTTAGCTGGGTGAAGAAGTTCTACCAGATTCGTCCGGGATAGCTTAGATGGCAGAGCACTAACGGCTTCAGCCAGGAGATCCCTGGTTTGAATCCTGGTCCGGACATTTTTCGCCCAGATGGAAATTTACATCTAATATGATTTATTTACCAATTGGAAGAATTGTGTTAAAATTAATCTAGTGTAATTTCGTATCCAGCGATTTCTGGAGTTCTTTTACCTGAGATTTATTCTGTTGAGCTGAACCAGGTTTCGGACCAGATGCTATAATCATAAAGGTTAGCTGGGTGAAGAAGTTTCACCAGATTCGTCCGTGTTAGCTCAAATGGCAGAGCACTTGCGGCTTCAGCCAGGAGATCCCTGGTCCGGACATTTTTCGCCCAGTTCGAAATTTACATCTAATATGATTTATTTACCAATTGGAATAATTGTGTTAAAATTAATATAGAACAAGGATCTATTTATGTGAAAGCGTAACAGAACGTTGATTAAATTCCGTGCATTAGTTTTGAGATATGGCTTTCACGAATGTCATGAAAAAAGCACTATAGCAGCTCAATCTGTAACATAATTAAGAAGAAAAAACAATCAGGAAAACTTATGCCAATGTCTAACAGAATAGTAAGTTTGATGAAATTCTGTTCATTACTTCATGAGATATTATCGCTAACATCGTGTAAATCCTGAAAGACAGGGTTGAATTCAGGGTTAATACGGATGGACAACACCTCCCCCCGAAACATTGAAATGTCCCGCAGGAAAATTTGAGATTTTATGCTTAACCCATTAAGGACCAGCGTAACCATATGGTCACAGAATAGCTCTCAGCCCTTTTGTTGCTTGAATACCAGTAATTTAGAATAAAAATGTTTATTTTCTTTAATAAGAGAAACTCTGAGATAAAATAACATTAATATTGCTTTTTTGAAAAAGTGGTATGAAATGCAATTTTTGCATTTTAAAGAGAAAAATTATTTCCGTCTTTAAAGGGTTAAGTACCTATTTCAATATATATATGTATATATATTTGCTCAATCCTTCTATAAGCTTCGATGGAAGGGGGCCCCCAATATGGATGCCAAATATGGCCCGAAATATGGATGCCAATTTTATTTGCCTTTAGAGTAGAACCTCGATTATCCGAAGTAATTGGGACCGACCATCTTTCGGAATATCGAAATTTTCGGATAATTGAGAATGCTTCAATTTTAAGGATTAAGGAGAAATATATGCAATATTTATTTCTTATTAAAAATAAAGAAATAGCAAAATAGAAACAAGAATAAATTACCTGAATTTTAATTTTGAAATTAAGTACCTTTTACATATATCACAAGGGTTTGAAAAAATGTTTTGTTTGTTGCAGTTTCGTTTGCCTTTGCTTTGAAGCTCTATCACGGGTTTTTTTTTAATATTATTAGTTCACCAGTATCACAGTCTTTCTGCTGCTCCAGCCATGCCAAACCTTTTGCAAAACATTCAAAAGATTTAGAATTGCTAATTAGTTCGTTTTCTTCGTTCCACTCCGCAGCTTACGGGAGCTCAATTACATTCAAAGGAACTCTAAGAAAGGGGATTGAAAATATTTATGTGTACTCGTAGTTACGAAAGGTCCGCTTGCAAAGAAAAAAAAAGCTTTCAAAATGGATTTTGCGCACAAGGAATGTGATAGTTAAAAAAAAAAAAGCTTTAAAAATAGATTTCGGTTAAGCGAAAGTTTCGGTTAAAGGAGTTTCGGATAAAAGAGGTTCTACTGTACTTTCAGTCTTTAATTTTTAATTCGTAAACAATTGTTATCTTCCTTTCTCCCGTAAGTTGAAAGTGTAAAAAAGAAACAGCGCCGCGCATGGGGGGGGGGGGGGCGGTATACCGGATTTTTTAAGTTGCCGGATTTCCGCAGGCGAGATTTTCAAGATCCCACTGTTCCCACATACAAAAGAAAAATACTATTTATTTCTTAAGCATTTTAATGTGAATATCTAAAATTTTCAGGAACATGGGAATGGAAATAAATTTTAAATATGTTATGAAGTTTCTTTTTTTCCCTTTTTTGAGCAACGAAAATAAATTTAAGAGCTCTGATTAGTGCTTCATTATTGGTATGGCTGTTTAGTATTTTAAAACTTTAACAGGATTTCCACAGCAATAGCTTTTAAATATTGACTTCCATGCTGTAATTCCTCCAAAATTCGACTCATTATTATTTTATTACATTACAATATTTTTTGCTTTTCTGTCAAAATGATCAGAAGGAGACGACACCTTCAGCATAAGAAATATCTGAATTATTTTAAATATGAATATTTTTAAATATTTGTGAGCAGTTATGTGCACGCCAGATCCATGGTTAACAGTAACCACTTTTAATATGTTAAATAATAATAATAAAAATATATGTTGCATGATTACAGAAAAAAAATGTATGTACAGCGAAAAAAAGGAATTGTTATTCATTTATTTTTGTAAGATGTTTATTAATATTCGGATTTATATCAAATGAGAAATATTTCATTTTGTATCCTTTTTCCCTTACTTTGAAAATTATTTTTCATTCAAATACCTATATGAGGGTGTCTGTCTAATACTTAGGTTAACATGGGTTTTTATGTACTCTGTTTAACCCATTTGTGCCTGACGTCCCAATTTTGTGACGCTTTCTTTAAAAAAATCCCATTACAAATGGGATTATGATATCCCTTCAAAACTTTGTAAAATATATCCTTAGTATTTGTTTTTAATATTTATTCATAAATGGCAGTACATTTTTAAGAATAAAAAGGTGAAATAAATGTTTGTTGTAGCACAAAGTTGGATTTTCTTGAAATAAAATGGCTGGTAAAAAAAAGTAAGATATTTCTTTTTTTATCAATCATTTTATAAGTGGTATTATTTATAAGACGAAACGTTATTTTAGAATACGCATTTTTTGCATTTTTTTCAGATTTCTATTTTTTTTGTTCGAATTTGAACCTTTATATACCGTCGTAATTTTGGGACGCTAGGCACGAAAGGGTAGGGGTTTCTCCGTTACTATGTATTAAATGTATGTTTTATGCCTTTTATTTTGTTACAAAATGGTTGCATATCATTCGGATTATTATTTGGCTATAAAATTATTATTAGGATTGTTATTTGGCTATTCTCTGTTATTACTATGGGGGGGGCGGGGGTGTAGGGGCTGGGCTCGGCTCAAGAACAAGCCCCAGTATATGACATTCTTAGGTTACTAATATATATACAGTAGAACCACGATTATCCGACATAATTGGGACCGAACCTATATCGGATAAGGGAAATTGCCGGATAATCAAGATTTTATCAATAATTTAGTTTCATATTAAAATTGTCATCGAACTGCTATTAGGACTATTTAAACTGCTTAATAAATATCTAAATTCAAATTATGCATAAAAATAATTTTATTTGTTTAGAACAGGGACGTGTACACAGGGGGAGGGGGGGGGGGTACAATTATACCGGGATCGGATTTTGCGAGATCTCAAGCTAATTTCCATTGAATTCGAAGAAAGGGGAACCAAAATACTTATCTCTACTCGTGGTTTGGAAAGGAACGCTTGCATACACAAGGAATGTGAGAGTTAAAAAAAAAAAAAAAAAAAAAACGTTGGAAAATAATTTAGGATATCCTCATCAGTTTACGGAGAGTTCCGGTTAAACGAGGGTTGGATAATCAAAGTTCTATTGTACCATACATACTAATGTGTAAAACAAAGAATTTCTGACAGTTTTCTGCAAGTAAATTGGGTGGGTAGACTTATACGCGAGTCAATTACAAAAGCCAAAAAAAAAACTTCAAATACTGCAAAAGTCTGATATTTTATGTGTATAAATAATAAATATTATGTAAAATATATGCTGGGCAACATATAACAATGATATGTTCCCGCACCATGTTGGTTAAATAAAAGTAAAATTGCGTAATTTGTTATTTCTGTTTGTATAAATATTTTTTATAAAATATAATTATGAGTGTAAAATTATAATGTTTATATATTTAAGTAAAATAGGAGTGTAAGTTCATACAAAAATTATTAAGTTGATTTTAAATAATAAATATATATTTTTAAAAAATTGTTGTATTGTAAAATGAATGTATAATGTTGAATAGAGTTCGGATCTCAGATAACAACAATAGCCAGACGCCATGGTGTCGTTTTATGACAAGCCAATGGAAAGTGGTGTATAATTAGAAATCATAAAATAATAAAAACGTTGGAATAAATTTATGGCCTTAATAAAAGTGTTGGGATAAATTTATGGCTTTTCAGACCACCCAAACTTTAAGGCAGATAATAATATTAAAGTATATGTAAGGGGCCATTTGCAGACTTTTAGCTAATAGGCCTATCGAAGGATAATGCAAAATCTTCTCACATCCAATAAGAGTGGACTAGACAAAATAGTTCCACCCACTGCAGAAGTTGGTGTGCCAGAAGAATAAGGTTTGAAAAAGGGAGTCTGAAAAAAGATGTAGAGGACGCAGGAGCTCTCCTGAAAGCCCGTGCAATGAATCAAAAAAAGCCCTAGTAATGCCCAGGCGAGATGGACATATCGGAGTGAGCCTAAGCAACGTGACAACTCTGAATTTGATGAATAAAGGCCACCATCCCGTATATTAAAAAAAGGTACTACTTTAAACTTTTTCTTTTACCACTTAAAATCTTATAAAAAATTATAAATATCCTTTTCTGATATTTTATGGTAGAGAGTAATCTGAGATCCGACAAAACCAATAATTAAATATAATTAAGGTAATTTAAAAATGAAAGAGAATTATTCTTTTAGCAAAAAGAGAAATATATAATAATAAGAGTAAATGAAAATATTGTCTTTTTTTTTTTTTTTTTTTTTAAAGATTAAATATACATAAAATAATGAGAAGCAAACAAAAGTGTTGCTTTCTTTTTTTTGAATTAATATTATGTATTTCTGTATATAGTTGTGTTCAATGTAAATAAAATATTTAATCAAGTTTTAAAAAGTTTCTGTAATTATTTAATTGATAATGTTTAAGGTGTGTCAATTTATTTTTACAGCTTAAATTTTAGTTTAATTCATAAGTGGAAGAGTTCGTCTAAATAATTCACAACGCAAACTCTTAATTTTATTCGTAATTATTTAAATTTAATAATTACATTTTGACGCGAATTATAATTTAATTTTATTAATGCTTCGCGTTGCTCTTCTACTAGAATTATGTAATTACGATCACTTATGTTATTTGAATTTAGCTAAGGTATATAAAATTATATACCAATTTACTATGAGGTTGCTTGGATGATTTGGACCAATTAATAATTTTGGATGTAAATTAAATAGAAAATAAACAGGTGTAATTATCTGTACAGCAATATACAAATAATAATAATTTATTATTAAAAAAAATCAATGATTTGTTTTTGTTTACTTACAAATTTTTCGCATTAGTAAGTGAAATTTTTGGTTTGATTTTGTGCAAAATTGAAATAAAAAGTTAGGGGGTCGGCGTATATGTGAATATATACGTATATATACTCTATTAGTAATTATTGATTATTATAACTTTTTACTATAAAATTTTTTGCTATGCCAATATCTTAGGGTGTGGAGGAAGGGGGTCTTGTTCTAGAGCCGAACCCAGCCCCCCTCCCCCTTATAGTAGTAATAAAGAAATTTTTATAGTCAAATAATAACCCGAATGATATATAACCTTTCTGTAACAAAATAAATGGCATCAAACATAGATCTAATGCTTAGACAATAACGGAGAAAACCCCTACCCTTTCGTGCCTAGTGTCCCGAAATTGGGACGTTTAGATTTTTATATGTTAAATAAACATATTTCAAAGAGAATTTTTTTATTATTTTTTACATTCATTTTACACCATTTACTATAATTAAGCACAATATTGAGTTGAAAAAAAATTCAGGCACTAATGGGTTAATGGACACAAGTCCTATCTCCCCCACCGCCGGAACTCTAGAATGTCCCTCTTCCTAAGCACAGAAATCCCCCCGGAGAAAAATGTCTGAATTCAGCACTGCTGAAAAAAGCAGCATGGCAGCGCAACATGTTATCATGGAAGACGGTAGTATTCCGAGTGACGCAGCCTTAAGCCTAAAATTGTATCGTATCGTATCGTAGAATTCGTAGATGGCGGAACTCATATATACAGCTAACTCGACATCAAAGAAAATGCGAAAAGCCGCCTGTTAATAACTCATCAAATATAGGTCCTATTGTTCTGATTTTTTTTAAACAGTCTTATATCTGCAGTCTAATCCTATTCTGAATTTTTTACAATTCTACGTGCAGTATATTTTCAGATCTGTAAACCCATTTTGAAAGCAATTTCGATGGTGTAAGTTTGTCTTTTTTTTTTTTCTCCGAAACGGTCTAGATTTTTTTTAAAACCTTAATATATAAAATGAATCTGTTTTTGATGAAGTGGATAAGACTAACCTAGTATCTAGGAAAACTCTTAATTTTTATATAATCCGCATGAAAAAATGGACTTCTTAGGATCGCGGATTACATGTTATTCTATGGGCTAGCAGACAGAACGTTGCACATCGGTTTTGCGCGGTTTAGGTCACAGTTAAAAATCTGAATATTGGCAATAAATCTTTTTTTAAACTACGAAAACAGTTTATTATGCGCTTTAAAATACTTAGGCTGATTTTTTAAAATGGAGCAGTATTTTGTAATTATAGGTATTTTATTTCACTGTTATTCATAGTAAGTAAACATTTTTTAAGGAGAAAATATTTCACATTTTAAAAAAAATTCTCATATCGAAATTCGATATTTATCGAAAATTCTCGTATCGATATGAAAATTCATCGCATTCGCCATAAGACTTCGCCATGTATTACTACGCGATACGTGAAGTTGACTGAAGAAATAAGAAATATCAAAGATCTTGAAATGGTATTCCAAGGGGAGAAAGTGAGTACAATTTCTAATTATCCAGACAGCATTCTTTGCAACCGATCCTTTCTAATTAGTATAATGTTCTGAATTTTCAACAATACTTATAACTGTTTTCCTTACAAAATAACGTTCTTGTTATCATAGGTATTTCTTGTGATATGTGAGTGTAATACAGATAGATTAATAATTTAATTTTGAGTTTTCTTTTAAAGAAATTAAACAAAATCTTTCATTTTTAAAGAACGCACAATTTAAATAAAAGGTATGACGAAATCAAAATTAAGATTTCCAATCCCGTTTATAAAATGATTCATTTGCGAATCGTTTCTAATAATATTATAAACGAAAATTGACTTAAAATGACATCTTTCGTTTATTTATTTATTTTTTTTATACAACTCTTTTCAGCTTCAAAAATTAAAGCATCGTAGTATTTTATTTTTATAAAATTTAACCTAAAGGGGAAAAAAAAATCTTATTGCCGTTTATCTCTGTAACAAAAGAAAAACTGAAAAAAAAAAAAAACACCTGAAGCTATGCTTTTAGGCTAATTGATTACAGCCATGGTTGCAAGACCTTCAGTCTCAGGACTGATTTCAGTCTTGGCCATATTTTTGACTGATAGTAAATTCTACTTTATATACTTAAATTATCACGATTAGCTCAAAATGAATCCTTTTATCCTGACTGGTTGTTTTGAGCTCCTAAAAGTAAAATTTTCATCATGATACTTTTCCTTATTTAGTAATTAAAGTTTATAGATAAATGAGATAAAACAGCTTTTTTGCAAAAATAAGGTACTTGTTTTTATTTAATTTTAAAGTTAATATGCGTAAAAGAAAGCTTTAAATAATTTACTTTTAAAAAATATAAAAGTAGCCAGCTCCCTTATATGGTATTTGTGGTAATGAAGTATAATTGTAAATAAGAACAATTCAGAACATGTTACTATTTAGAAAAGATTGGTTTCACAAAATTTCATTAGCAGCTGCATTGTAGCTGTCATGATAATTAGACTTTGTATAAACTAATAAAGTGATTACTCAGTAACCATTTCAATTAATATATTAATCTGACTCGCATCTTAAATTAAATATTAAGTTTTTATTCTGCTTTCATTAAACCAGTCACTATTCTGTAACATTCCGCATATTCCGACTACAAAAACTCTTTTTATCAATTCCACCTGTATACTGGAGGGTTGCCGTGCCACTTACAGAGTAGCGCGTTTATCGCCTCGTTGTGCAATAGCATTTGAAAGATCACCACACTAACATAAAAAAGTAGCAATAAAAGAAAAACAAAATTAATCAGTTGATTGTAAAAAACCCGCTCCATTCTCGGTCGGGGGAGGAACATCACAAGAAAAAAAAAAAGTTGCGAAATTTGACAGTATGTCAGGGGGGGGGGGGATCCAAAACTTCATGAAAATAGTTGAAACTTTTCTAATAAATATGTTACACATAACATATGGTAGTAATAATCAGTATATCTGATGAAAATACAAGTAATTTTTTAAAATAAACTATTTAATGATTTTTGTTATCCCTATTACTGTATTTGATTAATAGTAGTTCAAGAGCCATAATTTTATATTGTAAAATCCTTAAAAGCACTGTGCAAGCAGTCCTTGTTCAATCACAAAAGCCTGCCACTAAAAAATTTTAATGCAGAAGATGTAATGTATTTCTCAGATATAAACAATTAATTTTTCAGTTAAGAAGCGCATGTATTTTACAAATATTGCTATTTCTTGGAACACTAAATATGATACATTATCGCCTTTAACACATTATTTTGGAGTAATGAAAACATTGTTATTATATTAAATTTTTTTGTAAATGAGTGTTATAATCAGAGCAGCTCATGACAGGTTTTTCTTGCAGCACTAAAATGCATGCTTTCCAAAAGTATTTTTTGTTGTTGGTTTTTTTTTTTTTTTTATAAATTTTTGCTTTATTTAATGGAAGAAAATTCTGCTAAAAATAAGTCAAAGATTTCATTATTAAAAATAGTGAAAAAGAATAAATTGGCCAGCCATGCATTTAGTGTTCCCAAAACTGTCAGTCATGAGTTACCACTATTTATAATGATTTTGCCCAGGCATATTTGGATGTTATATTTCAAGGTAATATCTTTAAGGTAATTTAATAATGTGTGATCTATACCTATTATGTAAAATTTCATAATTTGCACATTTTCTGGTTCCAAGGAATGTAATTTAAAGCATATATACGAAGTAAATTTAATGATGTATGAAATATGATCTATATAATGCAAAATTCTATAATACGCACAACTTCTCATACCAAGGTGTGCATTATAAAAATCTTCTACTGTATTCATATGTAGTTCACACATCAAAAACCTTAAAGATTTAGTATCTGTAAGAGGACATTATTACAACTTTATATTTTTTTCATTCTGTAGCACAAATTACTCAGCTTAGAATTTGCCAATCAAAACATTGCCATCTTGATTTTTTTCCACTGTCTTTATTTACCTCAGAAGTGATTAAGATTTTTTTTTATATTGTAAATCCTAAAGGTTATAATAGCAAAAAAGCATCTTTAAGCCCTTAGGGAGTAGCGACCGGTATACTTAGCCACTTAAGCTGTTCAGAATCCTTCATTATTCTCACCACTTATTTTTAATTGTAAAGTTTACCTTCTTTAATGGGAGCATTTCTGTGATTCAATTACAGAAAATTTTCTGTTTTTAAAAACCTGTAGTAAAAGGTTAAAAATTAACCAAAGGGCTCTTGTCGCGAAGGGGTTAAACATCTTGAATTACAGTGAACTTTAATAACCCTTGGCTTTAATTGCCAGCACTCTTCCAATTGAGCTATCTGTACGACAGCCCAGTCAACACAATATTCGCTCAGAACAACTATTATCATGACATCAATTGATTGTGTGAAAAATAATTAAAAGTGTACATGATTATACGTATATTTTATTATTAAGCAACAGAATTTGCAGATCCGATTTTCTATAAAGCTTTAAAGATTGAAATCTCTAGGCTGGGGTGGGAAAGTGGTAATTTTGAGGAATAGGAGGATAATTTATATAGAAGAATTTTCTGTATAAAAATAAAGATTTAAATTTTTTTAATGTTGGGGAGTAGGGGGAGGGAGAAGAGCTGAAATGTACAGTCGTGGAAAAAAAAAAGTAAACACCCTCTACTAACTCCTTAACAAATTATTATCGTAGACAAAAGTTATTGGTACCGAACGATTGGAAATAAAGTCTATTTTTAAATGATGTATATAAAATTTGCTTAGGGGGCCATCTACATATTAAAACAAATCCAAACTTCATTTTTTTTCAATGGCAATACCCAATTTTAACGAGATATTTCAAATCTTCGGTTCAAACTATGCCTAGGCACCAAATTTCAAGTAATTTGAATAATAAGTTTTTGAATTATAAACATTCAAAATTTAGTGCTTCTAATGTTAAATTATATTTTCATATTTTTATTCATATATCCTGAAATTATGCTCCTAATGTGCTAATTTTTTGTGTAGCAGTAATACTAACATACCCAAACATAAATACGTTGAATTTGCAATTTTTATAATTTTAATATATGAATTATGAAATTAATATTCGAAAAAATTATGAATTGTAACCTAAAATTTTTTTGATGGATTTAGATTTATTAAGTCCTGCTTTATGGAAATCCAAAATTTCACATTTTTTTTTTCCAAATAGTTTTCAAATTATGCTTAAAAACGGCAAAATTATGGTTTAAGGGGCCGTCTATGATAGAAGTGACTAGATATTTTGAAATGTCTTACGCTGTCCTGTAATCTAGCAAACTTCATTGACTGCTTGAGTGACAATTAAGGTGCCTTGATCAAGAAGGGGGCTCTCTCGGTTAACAATCGAGTACCGAACTTCAATTTGGATACAGCCCTTAAAATAAGCTTCTTTTAAAATAATTAATTTCTCGGGAACTTATAGTACGAATTGTATAAAAATTTGTTTTTAGGCTAATTAAATTGTGTAGAATTCATTTATGTTGTAAAAATTGTGTACTGCTATTGAAAAAAACAAAGTTATGGTTCGTTTTAATATGTAGATAACCCCTTAAGCAAATTTTATATACATCATTTAAAAGTAGACTTTATTTCCAATCGCTCGGTACCAGTAACTTTCTTCTACGGTAATTTGTTGAGGAGTTAGTAGGGGGTGTTTCATTTTTTTTTTCATGACTGTACATTAGGGAAGTTAGAGCTTATTTATGTTAGTGAGCAACAAATGTTGCAGATTTTTTTTTTTTTTCAAACTAATTTTTGAAAGATTTTATTATTTAGGTAAGCTGGAGAGATGGGTGCAAAAGCAGAAGTGGAATCTTCGGAGCTCAGGGGATTATTTTATATGATTTATTATTATTGTTAATAAAGAATTTTAAATAGGGATGGTGAAAGATTATTTTATATAAAATTAAAGAATGTTTGATTTTTTTGCACTAGGAATGAGAAAAGGGAGAAGCAGAAATTTGTAGTTTTGGATTTAATATAAATGTATGGAATTACTTTTATAAGTGAGCGATGATTGTTATATATATATATATATATAAAGGTTTAAAGAGTAATATTTCTTGCTATTTTTCTTAACAAAGTAATTTTTTTATGTAGTAAAATTTAACATAGCTTTTTATATCTCTGAAGCAAACCAACAGAAATACCCTCTAAACATGCATGTTGTACATTACTTCCATATCTTACCAAAGAGTTCTTATAAAAATCTCATTGCACGATGCTCTTTAAAATTGAAGTATGGTCATCCTTTTTTGCGGGGAGGGAGGGGGGAGAGATTGAAGGTGAATTGAAATCCTGACTATGAATTCTTTGTATTGGTCTTTAATTTTTTTTGTGTGTGTTTATTGTTTTATTTATTTTTTTCAATAACCTTAAAAAAGTAATGATATCAATGCAAAAACCCTTAACGGGTTAAAAGTTTGTGACGCAGCACTTTATCTTATGCTCTAAGAATTTTAAATATGGAACTTAAAAATAATGATATCAAATTTTGAGTGACGCTATGCTATTAATTATAATCTCTCTATATATTATTTATTTCATCTTTTTATTTTTTTTATAATCGCATGTGCAAAAATTATGTTCAATTTAAAAAAATGTATAAAAGTTTATTCATTGATGCTTTAACATTTACACCTCTCATAAATTCCAAGTATGAGTTTTAAAAGATATGATATCAAAATTTTAGTGACGCTTTGATGTGGCTTTAAACGATTTGTTTTAAAATTAAATTTAAATTATTTTTGTTTTGGCTAAGATATATTCACACATCTAAATAATAGTTTTAATTTTCCAATATGCTTTAAATATGTCACTTTCACTGAATTTATATAATGCATTTAAATGTATTTATTTGAATAAATTGATTTATCCTTTGTCCAATGCTATTAAAAATTTAAAATAAGATTTGCGTAAATAATTTTTTTGCGTCATTGTATCCAAACTAAGGGAAATGCATTCAAATGGATACTATGAGGCAAAAAAATTATTTACGCAAATCTTATTTTAAATTTTTAATAGCATTGGACAAAGGATAAATCAATTTATTCAAATAAATACATTTAAATGCATTATATAAATTCAGTGAAAGTGACATATTTAAAGCATATTGTAAAATTAAAACTATTATTTAGATGTGTGAATATATCTTAGCCAAAACAAAAATAATTTAAATTTAATTTTAAAACAAATCGTTTAAAGCCACATCAAAGCGTCACTAAAATTTTGATATCATATCTTTTAAAACTCATACTTGGAATTTATGAGAGGTGTAAATGTTAAAGCATCAATGAATAAACTTTTATACATTTTTTTAAATTGAACATAATTTTTGCACATGCGATTATAAAAAAATAAAAAGATGAAATAAATAATATAGAGAGAGATTATAATTAATAGCATAGCGTCACTCAAAATTTGATATCATTATTTTTAAGTTCCATATTTAAAATTCTTAGAGCATAAGATAAAGTGCTGCGTCACAAACTTTTAACCCGTTAAGGGTTTTTGCATTGATATCATTTACACGAAAACCGATTCGATTCGCGTTGAGTGGATTCTTCCAATTTTACTGCTTTAGTCGCAGAGTTGCTGTAGAATTTTGTGTAACAGCATTTTTTTTTTCCTTTCTAGGTTAAATCAGTGTTGAATTTTTCTCCGGTAGGGATTTCTGCGACTCCGGTTGGGGGGGGGGGATATTTTAGAGTTCCATAAGGGAAGAGGGAAAATGCACACTAGCTCAATAAAAAGCATAAAATCTCAAAACTCCCGGGAGGGAAATTTCAGTGTTCCGGAATGGGGACCGGACCACCCCCGAATTCAACACTAGGTAAAATCGTTATACTTTTGTCTTGAAGTCTAGTTATTTGGGTTACTAGTTTACTATGCTGTATTTTTCAAGTTCGTGCTTTCTAATCACTCTCCATCCCCCCCCCCTTCCTCACCAATCTTAATTCACAGGGCCGTTCAAAATATGCATGCAGTTTTAACCTTTTAAACGCCACACTATGATTGAAAGATAACACAAACTATTTATTGGTAAAAATCACATTAAAACTCAAACAAAAGCACTATGAATAATTTAAAAAAAAAATTTGTATAGGATTTTTAGCATGTTCCAGAAATGGAACATTGGCGGGAAACACTTAGTTTTTTCACATGTTTTTATAAAATGTGATTAACGTTATTTAAATTAAAATTTCTATTTTTATGCTCATTATTTTTAATAACTACATGTTAAGTTATAAGAGTTATTCAGGAATAACACAGATTAAGCAGAAAAATAGCCGGTCTTCGCCCGTCGATCCTTCGTTCTGCTCAAGATTTCAGCAAAAATTGTCAAGAAGTGGTTGGAAGTTTTCACAGACAAAGCTTTGCCACTAAATTAAAAATGTTTATATTATTTAGAAGATGATCAGGAATTACTGTATAAAAAAATTACAATTATTTATCAGAATAGTAAAAAAATCAGAAAAACAGCATAAGAAAATAATAATAATGCCTGTACTAAAATTCACAGCGCAATAATCATATAAATGAAAGTGTAAAAAATACAAGGAGAAATAAATAATCTCCTAATTTCAAGGTTCTATTATCTATAACAATTTTTTTTTTTAGCATTCTAAATTTATTTCTAGGCATTACTGTAGAATCAATTGGGACCAATAGATCTTCTTGAGTGCTCCAATATAAATCTTCTCCGAGTACTTGGTGACAACCACTAAAAACACTAATCCAAAATATTGACATATATTATTTTCATCTACAGCTATAACTTCTCCTTTTTGAAATGCATAAAATGTTGTCATATTTGCTACACGTAGTAGATATTCTATTAGAAAGAATTCATGAAATATTTCACCTAGAGATAACCAACTCAGGAAACATTTCAGAAATATTTGTAATGCTTTTACTTTTTAGAATTTTTTTTCAATTTTTAATTTTTTTTTCGCAGCGATGTTGGATATTTTTCTCTTTCTACATAATTTTTCGCTTCAAATTCAGTCTTCCCTTTGGCGTTGAAGGTACTTCAGGATCAAATCCGTCTTCATTAGAAATTTCAATGTCATCTACTTTTCTAGAGCTATTTCAACTTCACCATAAACATCTGCTGGCAGAGCAGACTGAAAAATGTCCTCATTTATATTTTTTCTCATATATTAAACATCCACTTTCTTCTGGAGGTAGTTTACAAATATCAATGCATTCTTCATCCTAATCACCCGATAATTCATAAAAGTATTCAAGAGCGTCTTCTGATGTACAAAATGGTTTTGAATGAGACATCTCATCTGTGCGACGTATCCTAACTAACTGAAAAACAGTTACAGAGGGAAGTAAAAAGAATAAGAAGTCCTTATTTTACAATATCCCTCTCCAATCCTATCTTGGCTCTCAATTTGAGTCATAAACAACGTCTGACTATCAACAAACACACGTGTTTTTCAGCGGCAATCTACTTCAGACCGGAGAACGTGTGTATAAGATGGGGCGGGGGGCAGGAGGGGAGGTGTGCAAGGAAATAGAAAGTAGATCAAAGTCATAAACATCTTTCATTGGCACTTACTGAAATTCTTGTATTCGGAAACTTTTTATCAATACTTATATGCACGGTAATCAAAGAACTTTATCATGTTAAAAAATATACCTTTACACGCCAATGTTCCATTTCTGGAACATGGAGATTGGTTATATAAAAGAAACAATAAAAATATTTTTTATTTCTTAGAACTTATGTTGTACGAATAAAATGATCATTTTTAATTACTCTCACATTAGTTATAAAAACATTTGTTAAATTTTGAATTTTATATGAATTTTCGAATTTTGTCCTATGAAAAGTCTAAAAAAAGACCGAAATTGGGATTTTCTCCCCTACACAATATTTATTTTATTAACGCAATATCGACGCCAAAAAATCAATCCGCACTTTCTTTTTACATAATAATTTTTATAGAGCAATGCGAATAAAATTGTATTTTTCGCAGAATTTTGAAATTGATGTTCCATTTATGGAACATTGGCGTGTAAAAGGTTAAAAATGTCCAATTCGTGTTCTATTTTATTATAAAGCCACATTTTGAAACCTTGACAAAAGATACATTTACGGTCTCCCCTCCGACCATTTGGGGCTTACCTGCTCCCTCGGGAGCTTATTTTTTGTTTCTTCCAAACCATATCGTGTAATATATCGTTGGAAAGCTTTAAATGTGCTCTTTTATTTTCTGTCCCTACCCTTCCTTCCTTTTTATAGGGGTCAATCGCGCTCCAACCTTTGTATCGATATTTTTATAGTAGTTCTAAAGCAATATAAATATTTATTTTTCCGGTTTTACTATTTTAAAGGCAGAGCTGCTGTCAAATTTCGCATGAGAGCCTTTTTCTTTTCAGGTTTAATAGTTTAGGGGCCAAGTTATTTGGATTACTAATTCAGAGTTGCCAAGTCTCCGGCTTTTTGCTCACCAATATTATCCTAGAGAAAATCTGTTTCTTTTAAATCGCCCAAAGTTTCCAATTGAATAAGACCACATTTTCTGCATTAAAATACTGGTATCCAAAATCTTTGCTTGGGAGCTTTGCTAGTTTATTAAGCTGTATTTTTCCAGTTCGTCACCAATCATATTACCAATTCATGCCCCCCCCCCCCATCCCAATTTTCTTAATTATGGTCCTATTCCAATGGGACTTTTTTGACATTCTTAACAAATAAAGCAAATGTTAGATATTTAAAACTTCGAAAAAAAATTCATTTTTAAGCATTAAAATACATACACAGACACAAATATATACTTTTATATATAACATGAAACTTAAATAAATAATTAGAACTAAGACAAAATATCAAAGTTCAGTTAAGGAATAGTTGCATAGTTTTATTACATATATTTCTATCAGTAACTTTATGCAAATAAATAAGCGTCCACTATTCATTTAAGACAGTAAAATTAATTGACATTTTTTAGTTTGAAAGTTTTTATCTGATTATAATAGCCAGCTGTAAATATATATATTTTAATTTGAATGAAATATTATTCTCTGCGCCGTCTTTACATTTGGACAAAATTTAAAATAATAACCTTTTTTAAAATATGTAAAAAATCTCTCTCGAAATGATGAAAATTTTAATTTAAAATAGAAATAAACCTCAAATAATTAGTCAAATAAAAGAAAAATAAATGCAGTCCACACACCGGGAGCTTCTAATGCATTATCCTTGGAAAATTGGTTAAATCCCTATGTATAGTTAACTGCATGTATCAGCATAATTATCAAACATTTCTCAACAACACTACCCATTTCCATATTTTTGTATGCAATATTTTTCTTAATATTAACGAGGGAATGCCCCCCCCCCTCTTCACGGAAAATTCAGTTACAGCATTAGTTACTTTTTTACTTTCTTCCATCTCAGGAGTGGCCAACTGTGACACGCCGGATACCCGTAATTTTTCAAAGAAATAGTCGACTTCTTGAATCGCAGAGATTCGATAATTAGATAAGGGAATGATTAAAATAAAATTTTAGTGGTGTGTAGCGTGCCACAGTTGGCCACCCCTGTTCTATCTTTACAAGCAGAAAGTATTGGATTCATGAAAAGTTTCGAATTCCGGTTTTCGACGGATTTACACGTTTTAGGGGTCAGAGATTCCAAAAAATGTTTTTACAAAATGTCTGTCTGTGAGTCTGTCTGTCTGTGTGTATGTGACACAAATTTTGTGGGCGCTCTATCTCAAGAACTAATACACAGAATTTAATAAAAATTTATATTAACTTAGTCCCTAATACAAGTTGATACTGATTAGTTTTTGGTGTAAATCGCTCAACAGGTGGCGCTGTTATGCTGCATTTTTAACGATTTTCGCACTAGCTCTATCTCAAGAACTAATGCACGGATTTTGATCAAACTTCAGATTTAGTTAGTCCTTGATATCAATTGATGCTTATTACGTTTCGGTGTAAATCGCCCAACAGGTGGCGCTGTTATGATGAATTTTGCAGGATTTACACGATTTCCCCATTAGCTCTATCTTAAGAACTAACGCACTGATTTTCATCAAACTTCAGATTTAGTTAGTCTTTGATATGACTTGCTACTGATCATGTGTTGGTGTAAATCCCCAACAGGTGCCCAATAGGTGGCGCTTCTGTGCTGCCTTTTTCACGATTGCCTCAATAGCTCTATCTATAGAACTAATGGACTAATATTAATCTAACTTCAGATTTAGTTATATGTTGACACAAGTTGTTGTTAATTAGGTTTTGGTGTTAATCACCCAATAGGTGCCGCTGTTATGAAGGAATTTTCACGATTTTCGCAATAGCTCTATCTCAAAAACTAATGCACGGATTTTCTCCAAACTTCAGATTCAGTCAGACGATGACATAATTTGTTGCTGATTAGGATTTGGTATAAATCACCCAATAGGTGGCGTTGCTAGGCAGCATTTTGCTAGATTTAGACGATGTCAGCGATACTCATATCTCAAGAACTAATACACGGAATTTCATATCTTTTGAATCCTCATGAGATGCATAGATTGCCATTTAATTTTGGCAGTGTGATAGCGAGTTTTGAAGTATTAACATTTGTGAGATAGAAGAAAGTTTTGGGATTGGTACATCCGACTAGTTTTTAGAGTGGAGAGATACTAAATATGTAGAGGTCACGCGTAAAAATAGGAAAGTTATTTAACATATTTTTACTCATTAATTTCATGATTAAACAAATGAATAACCACTTCATATACAGACGTATCATTTTATTGAAATAAATCCTTCTTTAACTTTTATATACACACCGATTTAATTAAATATTATATATTCACCATAGTGTGTAAAAATATTTAAGTATTTTGTATGAGGAAGAAACGATTTAGAACAAAATATAAAAAAAAAATAAAAGGTCTAACCATCGAAACCTATCTAGATACATATATTTTGTAAGTGTAATTTAACACTAGAATGACGACGAGGGGCCATTTTGGCAAGTACCAAACGAATATATTTGGGTTCGAACAAGAAATTTCTTCATAAAAAAAGGTTAAAAGACACGAAGGAAAAAAGGGTTAATTAAATAAGCTGAAGCGATGAAGCTACCGAACGACTCCTAGCTACTGTCGAGCTCATTATATAGCTCTGTATAAACAAATCTTCTTGTATAATGAAGAAAAAAGAATACGAGTTCGAATTAAGGCGGTATTCATAAAAATATTTTTCCATGCTCAACAACCCGAAGTTTTCGAACACGTTTTCAGACTCATATTTAAAGACGAAAACATGAAATTAGCTGAAGATTTTAAATAAAAATTCTAGTGTTAAATATTTCTATAAAACTTGTGTAAAAATTCCCGTCTTTCTAGTGGTAATCTCCGATTGAAATTACATTATCTAAGAAATCCTAAAGAGAAAAATGGCTTTTTGCGAATTTATTAAACATCAAATGGAAACAATGAAAATGTAATAACAATTATAAAGAAAAATATAAATAAGGTTATGGAAATATTATGGAAAGGTTACGGAAGGTTATGTATATAAAAAGCAGTTTACAAAAAAAGTCAGTTGTTTAATCAAACCACTTCTATTAAATCAGTCAAAATTTTCTGATTTGAAAAGCCAGTGATAAAAGGTTGAAAATTCTGTAAAAAGCACTCCTCGCGAAGGGTTTAAGGTAGACCTGTATTAATCGGGGTAAGATATTCGTACGATATAGTTTTTGTATAGTATACGTATAGTTTTTGCTCGGTTTAATAAACCAGGGTTCGTATGCATCGAGGGGTTCAGGGAATTTTAGGTGTTTTAGTTCTAAAAATTTCGTAAAATTCTGTTCGCTATATTTGAAGATAGATTTTTTTATTGTAAGGCATAATTGTATGGCAAATATTGCACCATGGCAAATACTGCATTATTAAAATTCTGGTAAAAGGTGCTTGAAAATCCTTGAAGCGTACGAACCCTGTATTTGTATATAGTATTCCACTTTCTAAGGGGAAAATATAAATGTAGAAGTTTCTTTTCAAAATAACTCATTCTCTACCCCTTTATAAATCAGAAACTCAATAATTTAATCTTTACCATGCAAATGTCCCATTTTAACTTATTATTTACACCTCATAACGACTTAAGGGAAAATCTAATTTCAGTACAATTGCACCGAGACACGCAATAACCTTTTTTATATTCCAGTGATAATATCGATTCATTTCATTTCATTTGCATGATAATATGTTTTAGCTTGTTAAAGTATCTGGGAAATAATAAATCACCTTTCTTTACTACGTAGAGAAAAATGCGTCAAATAATAACAAGACGGAAATTGCACGTCAAACGTCGCAAATGAGATGCGTTCGTACTATAACTAATTTTATAAATATTCAGATCTTGGTGAAATAGCTGTTGCACTCTTATGAAAAATGATTGACTGCAAAATTTATTTCCATTACATATATTAACCTTTAAATGCCTGAGTTTTCAAAAATCCTTTTAAAAAGGTTTTTCAGGTTTATTTATTAAACAAATATTGGGAAAAATACTTTAGAAAATCATATTTTGTTTTAAGTATGGTTTACGGCTAAAAAATTGTTTGTTACTAATCGGCAATACCGGTGTTTAATTGAAAAAATAATTTTCCTTGACAAAATTCTATGATATTAAACACACAAGAATTTTGAGAACTATCATAAGAAATAAATTTTACTTGCTCACTGCAGAACAAAATAGGGTATTTCGCAAGCTTCCAAACAAAACAAAAAGTACATGTATCAACAAGTGAAAAAATAAATCTATCTTTATTCTTAAAAAGCACAAGTGTTGCCATCTAAATGTTGAAAATCGATTTAATAATATTTTCAGAATGTATTTTATTGGCAACATTAGGCATTATAGCTTCAATATCATTCTAATAGTATTTATAAACCTAAATTGTGTATGTTGCCGAAAGACAGCACCCGGCACTTAAGGGTTAAATTCAGTAATACGGAAAAATAGGACTCCATTTTAAATAGGACGTAATCACCATGCCAACCTAGAATCATCACCTGCCATAGGATATCGTTGAATTAATTAACTATGATAGGATTTAATATAATAATCACCATGACAACCTACAATCGCCTAGAATCATGAACTACCATAGGATACCGTTGAATTAATTATCTATGATATGATTTAATATAATAATCACCATCGTAAACAACAATCATTACCTATCATGGGATGTCGTTGAATTAATTGCGTATGCTAGGATTTAGAAGAATGAAGAATACTTTTATTATCTTTTTCAGTTTTGATTCGATTTTCATAAAATTTGAAAGGACTCGACAAATTTATGCAACAATTATATATTAAATTTCAAACCATTTGGTTGGGCAGTTTTTGAGCTGTTATACGCGGACAGACGGACAGACCAGACCACGACTATAGGTGCTACGTATTTATATAATTACGAACGCACATAAAAATGGTATCCTAACTTACGTAATTTAAATTACCAGCTAAAGAAGAATAAATTTCACTCAAACCCCATGCTACAAGAAAGCAGAGCAAAAAATATATATTCTTCACTTTTAAATTATATTTAAAATCCTGTGTTTGATGAAAATGTATAAATAAAATTAAAAGAATTTATATATTTTTTAAGTTTAAACATGGCGTCGTTTAAGTTATATTAAAAAATAAAATGTAACCATGTATTTAAAATGTAACCCCTTAAATGCATGATTTTTTACTTTGTTTCGAAAAAATTATATATGATTCTCTGAAAGGTTCCTAACACACGAAAAATAATGAAAAAAAAAAATTCAGAGACACATTTTTCGTAAAATACGTCAACCTTTTCTTATGTTGCACATCTGTAATACAAGTAAAAACTAAAATATTGCAAATTAGTAAATATTTTGATAAATATGAATCTAAATACCTTATTTTATATAATTTTTTATTTTGTAAAACTTAACACTTAAATGCGTAAATTATTGTTATAGAATTATTTTTTTAGTCTCATATTAAAGATTGTACACCAGAAATTTTACGATGTATAATTTTATGTATTTGTAATTTTTACAGGATTAATATTTCTATATAAATCTACTGGTTACTGAGAATTAAATAAAAACTGATGCAGATATGTAGAAACTCAGAGCTTGTAATAACACATTAAATGAGACTATACACCATTATAAACTTGATCCTGACACAGGTAACTTTTAAAGTGAATTATATTGACAAATTAACTATATACAAAATGAGTTATTTACATTATTAATATTGACATCTCAATAGATCATAGATTCCCACTTCGCAAATACAGCTTTACACTTCTTAAACTAAAGTTTCTACACATATTCCGAGACGTCTTACTTACCGCGCACATCACGACATTCTACTTCCACATCATCATTCCACTCTGCTTAGTTCAGTTTATCTGTTTTCTCCGCTTGCAAAGAGCGTGTGCCGTTCCGAAGTCTGTCCCTGGAGCCCATGCGCGCTGTATCTGTTCAAGGAGAAAGGAAACAGGGTGAAGGTGCCTTGATCGTCGGCTACGTACAGTGGTGGAAAAAATTATAAAGCCACTTGAAAATATGATATAATTAAAAAACAAAAGATGGAACATTTGTGAAATTTCATACATATATATTATATGCTACAAGGAAGTAAAGAAAAAAAGAAATTTATTAATAACTACATTAATAAAAGGTTAATAGACTTAAGAAAATTTTCTGTACAAAGAAAGTTGGAAACAATTATAAAGTCGATACATGTATTTCATCAATAATCGATGTGAGACCCTTTTTTTTCGATGACTTTGACTAGTCTCTTGTTCATTGAATTTATCAGACCACACAAAGTACTTGCATCAATATTGTTCCAGCAGTTTTTAATAGCATTCATCAAATCTAACTTTGAATTGAATTGTCGTCCATTTTTGTAAACATTTCGGACTAAAATTCCCTAGAGATTTTCTATTATATTCAGATCGGGGCTACGAGCTAGCCATTGAAGGCATTTCACCTGATTAGCTTCCAGCCAAGATTTAGTTGACTTCGAAACATGAACGGAAGCGTTGTCCTACTGAAATGTCCAGTCTCCCGAAGTTATAAGAGGAGCAATGGGTAATGCATTATCTCCTAATATATCTTGATACATAACTGAATTCATTTTGTTGTGCATGAAAACAATTGGAGTGGTTCCACAGGCACCAAATGCAGCCCAAACCATTACTGAGCCACCTCCAAATTGACGCTTTGAAAAAAATATGAGATTCCTGCCGTAAATCATGCCAAAAGAATTTATAGCCGTCGGGTCCATCGAAATTAAATTTCTTTTCATCGGAAAAGACAACATCTCTCCAATTTGTGCCTTTGGTTAAAAGTTTTCGTGCAAAGTCTAAGCGAGCATTTTTGTGGTGCGTAGAAGGAGGAGGTTTTCCTTTAAATTTTTTAAATTGAACAATGGGATTGTTACTTAAAATATTTCTTACCCTTCGGCTTGTACATGGTAATTGTAACTGCTCTTGAATTTGGGCTGACGACATTTTTTTTGCTTAACCTAGCTTCCGGATTTGTCTTGATTGCCTTACAGTTAAGGATTTCGGTCTTCCTGTATGCTTCTTACTGCCGTGATCTTCGGGATTTCTGAGAAAACTGTTTACTGCAGCCTTGGACTTTCCTATTTTTCTCGCAATATTAGAACCAGCCATTCCAGCTTCATTTAAAGTTAATATTTTAATTTGTTCACCATTGGACAACTTTTTTCCTCTTGGCATTGTATTAAACACACCAAATACAAAATGAATGCACGTAACACGTTTACATTTATCTAAACTTTCCTGGCAACCTGCTTTCTCAAGTTTGGCATTACGCCAAATGAGGCTAGAACGATCGGCTTTATAATTTTTTCCAATTTGTTTTTCATTGGTTGTAAGAAATCAGCATAATTTATGTTCCCCCTTCCGATTTTTCTAAACAAAGTTTATGCGTATTATTGCGATGTTGATCATGCAAATGTAAATAGAATTTTCGATATCAATAATTCCATTACTTTTTGACTTTTGTAAATTTTTCTATCGGCTTTATAATTTTTTCCAGCACTGTAAGCAGTTGATGGCGCTGTATACACCAGGAGGCACGCAGGGAAAGCTATTAAGGTGTTTGGAAATGCTTTCTCACAGATATGTATCGCTATGCATTTAAAGGTTAACACTAGAACTTCCGGACATTTTACCCAACCTTAATTTTTTTTAATGTAACACCAGAATTTAAAACTATTTCAATTATTTATTTAACTGAGTTATCTCTAGTTACAATTTAATAGATTTTAAGAAAAAAATTCTGGTTCGAGTTAACCTTTTATCATTTGATCGGTGTCGAATTGACACCAGCTCATTCTAGTGTTAACCCATTAAAGACATTCCTTTACATTTCTTTAAATTCTTCGATAACGGTTTTTTCTACATTGTAATTTTGATTTATTTAATCGCTCAAAATCTGAAATTAGATAATGTGAAAATTTCAAAACTAAAATACTGGTACGCTACCAGCTGGACGTTCTAGTGTTAAAGTATTAACAATAGAAATCCTCATATTCCTTGACCATTCTTTTATTTAAGGGTTCTTTTACCTTTGAACGCGTCGAAAATTAACGAAAAACTTCAATGCTTGAATTAGTCTATCTTCAACACATTTTTAACACGTTCACGCCGGCGCGGTGGGTCACACTCGACTGTCTCAGAGCTGCCAAGGCTCCGGCGTTTTGGGTACAAGTATTTTAATACAAAAAATGTTGTTTTATTTAATTGGAACAATCGGGTGATTTAAAGGAAAAACACTTTCTCTAAAATAACAGTGGTGTGCAAAAAGCCGGAGACTTGACGACTCTGAGACAGTCGAGTGTGACCCACCGCGCCGGCGTGAACGTTTTAAATATAAATATGAAATTTTGGATATTGATTAAACTGTGCTTTGTAATATGCTGTCATTAGAAATTTATTAGCCTTTTACAGAATTTGTGTATTGTTGAAATCAAAATAGCCCCTTTTTTTTTGCTCCAGAAATCATTGCGCGCATGACACCTTGAGAAAGTATGTATGGATTGTCATGAAATTTGGTAAATATACTAAACAAATATGTGTGTTTAAAATGCATAGCTGCCAACTCTTCCGCTTTTTCAGACCACAAAAATTTAATAGAAATTTTTGCCTTATTTAATCGGCAGATTACGGCGATTTAAAAAGGTAAAATTTTCTATAAAATTTTTGTGGTCTGAAAAAGCGTAAGATGTTGGCAGCTATGAAAATGAACTACTTTTAAGTATTTACAATGGTAATATTTTTAATTATGACTATTTTGATTCATTAAATATATATATCTATATATAATATAGTCAATGAAATAATTTTGGGCTAAGAGTAGTTCATTTTAAACACACATATATGTTTAGTATATTTAACAACTTTCAGGACAGTCCATACATATTTTCTCAAGATATCATGCGCGCTATGACTTACGCAGTACAGAAAAAGAGCTATTTTGATTTCAACAATACACAGATTCTGTAAAAGGCTAATAAATTTTTAATGACAGCATATTACTAAGCACAATCTGTTTAATCAATATCCAAAATTTCATATTTATGCATAGAAAAGTTCTGAAGATAGACTAATTCAAACTTTGAATTTTTTCGTTAAATTTCGTCGCATTTAAAAGGTACAAAACCCCTTAAGTTCTAATCACGATTAATATGCTGCATTCGATATTTCATTTGTTTTGGTCAATTACTAAATTATCTGCATTTATAATATTCCTGACACTGCGAGCATAAAGTTTATAACAAAATATTTCGCTGTAATTGAATTTTTTGAGACATATTTAAAAAGTTATAGTAATTTTCGCTACATTTTGTAAAGGTGACAACTTTTTTTCTAAAATTGGTGTTACAATGTATTTTCTAATACTATATAATAGGGGGTAAATCTATTATATTTTAAACTTCCCAATCTCATTTGAAGAAAATACTTCTATTAATTAGTATAACCAGAGATTAAAAAAATTCTGATTCGTCTGATCTTAATCGCTAAATTTTTCGAACTGTACATATTATAACATATTTCTAACATGTACATAATAACGGTACAGTGCTCAGCAAAAGTTTAGACAATGATCAATTATGCTTCTGTATTGAGAAATATGTAGCGAATTGTTGTAACTCAACTGTCATATATTACTGTGGACTTATATTTCTTACACAAACAATAAATTTTAATCTATACACTTTACATAATATATAATGACAAAAAAAAAAAAAAAAAAAAAAAAAAAAAAAAAAATTAACATTGTGGCAAAAGTATAGGCAATTTGTCTGTTAACAGAAAAATATCGAAAAATTAAAATCGAACTGCACCTACATTGTCTGCTATTAATGCAAAAATGTTAGTTCCCATCGAAGAAACTAAATCCTGCATAACTTGGGGGTCTATTTCGTACCAAACACGTTCAACAGTAGATCAAAGTTCATTTACAGAGGGGTATTGTCAAACAATTGCATAAACCGCATGAGATATGATGTCACAAAAGTTTTCAATTGGATTCAGATCAGGGCTACAAGCGGGTCAGTCAAGAACAGTAATATTTTGAGAGTTAAACTAATTTTTTGATTTGTATGCAACATGAATAGATGCATTATCTTGCACAAATACATACTTTGGAATAGCTAAAAGTTCACCAAATGGCTGTAAGTTGTTTTCCAATGTATGTATGTAGTCTTACGCTGCTTGGCGACATTTGAGAAACTCAAGAGATACTCGAGAATTAAAACAAATTGAGGCTCAAATCATTAACTCTTTCGAGGGCGGTGTCCTTAAAAAGGACACCTAATTTTAGTTCCGAAACTGACAGACGGCACCAAGAAGATTTAATTAAAATTTTCCTTTTATAATGTACGTGAAAATAAGCAAGTTCGGTTTTCCTAATAAATTCGTTTATAAATTTCGGGTTCAGCCCATTATTTCATCAGTTTTATAAACTGAATTACTCCGCGACGGCAAGGGGTCAGTTTGTTGTGAGATTTAAAGGCTGGTTGTTTTATCATTTTCATGTAAACTAATGTACAGTCGTGGAAAAAAAAGTAAACACCCCCTACTAACTCCGCAACAAATTACCGTAGACGAAAGTTACTGGTACCGAACGATTGGAAATAAAGTCTACTTTTAAATGACGTATATAAAATTTGCTTAGGGGCCATCTACATATTAAAATGAATCCAAACTTCATTTTTTTCAACGACAATAGCCAATTTTAACGAGATATTTCAAAACTTCGGTTCAAACTATGCTTAGACACTGAATGATAAGTTTTTGAATTATATACATTCTAAATTTAGTGCTTCTAATGTTAAATTACATTTTTATATTTTTATTTATATCTCCTGAATTTATGCTCCTAATGTGCTAATATTTTGTGCAGCAATAATACTAATATACCTAAACATAAATACGCTGAATTTGCAAATTTTATAATTTTATGTTATGAATTATGAATAATGAAATTAATATTCGAAAAAATTATGAATTACAACATACAATTTTTGTGATGGAATTAGATTTATTAAGTTCTGATTTATGGAAATCCTAAATTTCACATTTTTCTTCCAAGTAATTTTTAAATTATGCATAAAAATCGACAAAATGATGGTTTAAGGGGGCCGTCTATGATAGATGTGACTAGATATGTTGAAATTTCTTCTGCTCTAGCGGGCTTCATTGACTGCTTGAGTGGAGCTTAAGGTGCCTTGATCAAGAAGGCTGTGTCTCTCGTTTAACAATCAAGTACAGAATTTCAATTTGGATACAGCCCTTGAAATACGGTCGTTTTAAAATAGTTCATTTCTTGGACACTTATGGTACGAATTGCATAAAAATTCGTTTTGGGGCTAATTGAAGGGTGTAGAGTTCATTTATGCTGTCAAAACCGGGTATTGCTATTCGAAAAAATAAGTTTGGGTTCGTTTTAATATGTAGATGGCCCCCCAAGCCAATTTTATATACATCATTTAAAAGTAGACGTTATTTCGAATCATTCGGTACCAGTAACTTTCCTCTACGATAATTTGTTGAGGAGTTAGTAGGGGGTGTTTACTTTTTTTTTTCCACGACTGTACATCTTTCTATAATTCATCTACGAAAGTATCCGTTGACACAGAAAGCTCTGACTCACTTTTAATGCGATTAGCAGTCATTATTTGTCTAGTTTATGGATCATTCTATAATCTCGTTTTCTGGCCACATGAGGCCTTCCTGATTTATGTTTTGCTTTGAAAGAGTCACCTTGGAAGATTCAAAGTAGCTGAAATTTCTGCAACAGTCTTTCCTTTCGATTTCAGTTTCCATGCTTTAATTACCTCATCTGACTGAAAATTTCTACCTCGCGGCATCTTCACTAACCGATATGATCACGAAGTGCACTTAAATACTTCATGCATATTATGTCATAAGTTTGAAATCTGCGTTTTTCCGTGAACAGTTGCCGAAAAATCACAAAAGCATCTAAACTTTTGCAATATGAAAATTTCACTTTTTTCAGTTAAATTAAGAAATACCCTACATTAAAACCGTTATTTTTGTCCTAAAACGTTAAAAATATATTAAAAAATAAGTACAGTCATTTGTATAACCCATGTCTTCTTATTATTTATTTAAAGGTTAAAAATCACCCGAGTCTAAATTTTTGCTGAGGACTGTATCAATTTCACCGGTGGGAGCAATTCGTCCTTCAGAAAATACACCCGACTGACACACAAAAGGTATTATTGTTACCACTAGAACGCCCGGAAGGAGTCGGTTCGACTCCGACCATATGATTAAATGTCAATTGGAACCAGAAATTCTTTCAAAAGTAAGTTAAATTTTAAAAACGCAGATTTACGTTAAATAAATCAGTCAAATAATTTTAAATAAAAATTTGGTGTCAAATATTTTTATAAAACTTCAGTAAAATTTCCGGGCGCTCCAGTGTTAAAAAACATTAGGGTTCTCAGGACTCTTAAGGTTTCAGGTAACCTTTTAACCAATAAAGTACATGGAAAAGTGACCTCTGTAAAAATTGCAGTCATTCTTTAACTAATTAACTTTTAATAATAACATTGTACACACATATTAGGAACGATTTATTTTATCAATCAAAGTTGTTAGAAAAGGTATACACATATATAGATTTTTTAAATTTATTTTTAAAGATAATACAATTTTTACGAAATAATTATTCTTGCATGCATTGCGCGCATGATTTTTCCCATTTCAATGGGTGAAACAAGCCAAGATTTTTTTAATGAGTACACATATAAAGTGTTTTCAAAATGACCTACAATTAAAAAAATAAAACTTGTAGATCTCGAGAAAATTTTTTTTTTTTTAGAGAAATTCGAAATATCGAGATTTTTTTATACAAAAGTAGCCGTGAATTCTAAACTTCTTACTTGAGAAACATAATAATCGGCCATTTTGTGCTTCTGTACGTTTAATAGATCCACCAAAAATTTTGTGAAATTCTAGGCAACCGTTTTTCAGAAATCGTGCGCGCAATTATCAAAATCGCTGTTTTGAGAAAATTGGCTTTAAAGATTGAAAAACCCGTTGATCATATAGCAAAAGCTCAAAGTGTTTTAGACATAACTTCTCTTCTAATGCGAATTTTTGTATGGGGCTTGATTTTAAATGTTCCCAAAGAATCATATTTAATTATAAGCTATTTAAACAAAATTTGATTTTTGAACGCTTCAAAGGTTACCTGACCCCTTAAAACTGGAAAAAATGAAATAAAAGACAATTTTCAATATTTAATATCTTAAAATGTATATTATATTAAAACACAATTTTGATTGGGTATGAAAGATATAAGTATATTCTTTCATTTCATGTATTAAAAAATAGCAAAATGCATAATTAACATTTATAGGGGGCTCCAAAGTATCAGACATTTGACCAGTGTTGCCAAATGGGCTACTTTTTTTAATTCAGATTTCTTGATTGGCACCATTTTTTTGAAATAGTAAAATGCGCCTTCTTTAATGACATATTAATTAAGGCAAATACAAAGGGAATTTTACCGTTTCAAAAAAGTGGTGCCAATGAAGAAATTTGAATTTAAAAAAAAGTAGCCCACTGGCAACACTGCATTTGACAAGCAGAAAATTGGTATAGCAGTTAACGCGTAGGATTACAAAACAAATTTTACGACTAGAATGAAGATGTTGTTGCCTACTTATACTTCAGATTATAATATAATCCTTATAATATAATCCCTTAATCTAAATATATATGTATTTAAAGGATTTTTATATTTTCAATACAAAGTTGTATTTAGCTAATGTAAAAATTTTAAAATTTTAACTGTATAATTTTTTGAATAATAAAAAGGACAATTAGTCTCAGTTTATGCAGACTAACATGATACATACGTTTTGAAAATTTCATGAAACAATATCGAGTAGTTTTGAGATATCATGCGCGTTATGAAATACCAATCATACGTCGTTAAGAGAAAAATGACTTCAAATTTGCGGAAACGCCGATTCAGTTGTTGGGTGGGTATAATTCTAAAGGCCATAACTTCTGTTCTGAGAATTTCAAGGAAAAAATTACATCAAAATGTAAAAAAATATATAGAAGTTTAACATAAAAAAAAATTTAAATTTCGAAAATTTCGAAATTTTAACCCTTAAATGCCGAGTGTTGCTTTTCTGTAACATACCCAATTTAGGCTCTAAAATACTATTAGAATAATATTGAAGCTATAATGCCTAATGGTGCCAATAAAATACATTTTGAAAATATTATTAAATCGATTTTCAACATGTAGATGGCAAAACTTGTGCTGTTTAAGAATAAAGATAGATTTATTTTTTTCAATTGTTGCTACTTGTTCTTTTTGTTTTGTTTGGAAGCTTGCGAAATACCCTATTTTGTTCTGCAGTGAGCAAGTAAAATTGATTTCTTATTATAGTTCCTAAAATTCTTGTGTGTTTAATACTATAGAATTTTATCAAGGAAAATTATTTTTTCAATTAAAGACCAGTATTGCCGATTAGTAACAAACTGCTTTTTAGCCGTAAACCATACTTAAAGCAAAATAGGATTTTTAAAGTATTTTTCCCATGATTTATTTAAAGAATGAAAGCCGAAAAACGTTATTACAATGATTTTTGAAAAATCAGGCATTTAAGGGTTAAGAGTCCTGAGACCCCTTAAAACAACCACATTCAAATTTTATACGTTTATCAACGAAAATGCGGGTTTATTAATAATATTTATCTATCTAACCTATATATATAAAATCCTAATGAAATGAATTTATGAAACAATTTTATGCAACGACTGATTATGTTTCACGTCTATTCCTCCAAAAATATGGAAGGCTTTGTGGTGGAATTAACTCCAATTATCGTATTGATCCACATATGTCAAAACTGGTAATAAAATTTTAAAATTTGAATTAGCTGTCGAAACATTAATTTTTTTCTAATTTTGATGACATTTCTGTAGTGAGAATCTGTAACGACGACAAAATTACTCCATTTGTTTTTTTGAAAGAAAGTGGTGAACTGGGAAAAACTATACGGATTATTAGATTTCTCCCTTTTTGTCATTTTCAAATTGATATAATTGAAATTTTTTATCTCAATCGATAGGGAAACATTTTTTTTTTCAGAAAAAATTGAAAAACTACAATAAAATTTGTTTTTCGCGTTAATTTCCAATTGGTATTGAAAAGTGAAATTATTAAAATAGAAAGAAAATTTTAAAATAAGAATTAAATGATCGCGCGTTAAACCCTTAACGGTCGCGTTTAATTACGGTTTAAAAATTCAAATTGCTTATTGGCACCACTTTTTTGAAAAAGAAATGTTCAGCTTGTTTAATGACAGGTAATATAATACCATAATAAAGGAAATTACACTATTCTATAAAACTGGTGGGAATCAAACAAATCTGAATAATCTGAATAAAAGTCACAGCCCGTGAATATCACGGGAGCGAGAATTAAGGGGTTAAAAGCTGAAAATAGGGAAAATTACGTCAATATACTTACGGGCAAAAAAAAAAAAAAAAAAAAAAAAAAAAAAAAAAAGGAAAACTTTAAAATAAGCAAATTTTACTCACAAAACGCGTTTAAAGATGACAATACCCAAATATTAAATAGCGTCATAGTTATAAAGCCTAAAATAATTAAATTTTTATGCGTGAGAAACATTTATAGTTGAATATTAGATCATATTTAAAAAGCTCATTTCTCAAACATCTAAAATTAAATAATATATATTCACATGTGAATCCTAATAAAGAAAAAACTTTATAATAAATAAATTAATACATTAGGAATGCATGTAATAGCGAAAATTACTGCATACAATTAAAACGATATATTTGAAACAAATTTCTTTCCGGAGAATTTTAAAGTGACGTCACATGGTATTAAAATAGTGCGGCTAGCAATTCTACTTGTATATTGCATCACTTGATGCAGCATAAATTCAGGTAAATGTATGCGAAAAATACTTTTGATTTGTTTTGTACGAATTACTATTTGATAAATACATATCATACAATTCGGATATTTTTTATTAATTAAAATAAACATTATGCAGTGTAAAGATAACATGAAAATATGCTTGAAGGTGCATTAAAATAGAGAAAATAATTCATGAATAAGATATATCTGTTCCTGAAAGTAACTAAAACTCGATCAAAACATAAAATATAAGCGTAAATTTTCAAAACACAATGCTTTTCAATATCGCGGCTCAGAAAGAAATTTTAAGCGGACGGAGTTTTTAACCTCGAACCTAAAATACCTCGAGGCGACTGCACAGACTATCACCTCATCGAGTTGGCGGCTGAAATTCCAGGATTAACCCATTCGCGACGGGAGCCTTTTACGAAATGTTTATTACTTTGCTACCGGTTTTAAAAAACAGAAGTTTGTGCCTATTCAAATCGGGAAAATGCTCGGATTAAATAAGGCAAATTTTACAGTAAAATTTTACTGGTGAGGATAAACGAGGATCCTTAGGCCTATTTCCGGCACGTATACGCGTCGCTCGTCCCCAACGGGTTAAGCAGAATATGCTTAGCATATTAACCCTTTCGGACACAGAAAATTTTTGTTGCAAAATGATGAAATGATTCACTGACACCGGAATTTAAAAACGACTTTATTAAATATTAAATGTATGTTACTGTGTTTGTTTATTCCAAAAGTAAATTTTTACTAAAATATTCTTGGTGTCGTTCGTAAGCTTGGAATTAAAATTAAGTATCCCGACCTGGGCACACTGAGTCGAAAGAGTTAAAATGCAACTGGTCTGTGAAGTCATCTTGATGGTAAGCCATTGCAGACACGATTTTAGTGGTTCATCGGTAAGTTTATCATTGTGTTTTTCCTGAACCTAAAGGTATGAAAGCATTCACGATTGGGAGCAGGAAAACTTAATGATAGATTTGTCAGTAAACCACAGAAACCAGGTTTATAGGTGTTTTACATCAAGATATAACTTCCAGACCAGTTGCATTTTAATATGGGAATCGAGTTTTAATTAATCCGTCCAATCGATTAGGGAATGTTTTGTGCAGTCTCTTCCCGGTCCATAAAGAAAGAGTATTCACCATAGTGTCGTTATGAAAGTAAGAAAGATAGCAACATTTTTAACATGAACATTGTATACTAGCTGATTTTCAAATGTATAATTGATCTGATTTATTAATACCGAAAACAGCCAAATTCGTTACGACAGAGATTGATGAGGCCATGGTAATAGAAATACATTTTTTTTCTTTTTATTACAATATGAAAATGGTATCATAAGCAATAAAAATAAATAAGCCCTAGTATTTCTCCTTTTTTTGCAACAATGGAGGTAATACAACTGACACCCTTTTGAAGAAATTTCATAAAAAAAACCATTTAAAATTAAAATTACAATATAACAAGCAATATAAAAATTTTGTTTTTTAAGTCAATTCCTACTTAGGTCATCAAAGAAAAATTTAATATAATCCCTTAAGCTAATATTAGTTTTTGTTGCATTAAAATATCTCAATTTGTTGATTTTCTATAAGCAAGTAGGTTTACAATGGAACTCTATGGGAATTTGGCGAAATATTAAAGATATCGCCAAGTTGGCGTCACTTTTGGCGACTCATTTTGATCGTCAAATTTGGCGATATATCGTCAAGTTGGCGACAAACTTGCCGGTATTCGGCGACAGAACAGGGTCCCCCCTATGGTAACCCCCCCCCCCCCCCTTATAGATATGAAGATGCATTAAATGCTTCAATAAACAATGGCCGCCATTTTGTCTCCCATGCAAAACAAAAATTAATTAATTAAAATTTAATTAATGAATTAATATTTGAAAAAACTATATTAACATCAATTGTCATCCAGTACAAGTTTTAAAAAATTTATTTTGCTTGATGGGATGAATAATAAGTATTTTATTAAAGATTAAAAATTTGAACAAGATATATATATATAAATAAATAAATATAGGAGTAGTGTGAACTAATAGTAGGAATTGAAAAATGGGGATATTTGTAAAAATAGTTAGTGCGGGCGCATTTACAAACGAACATATTTTATTTTAAAGAAATAATTAGCAAAATTGGTTCAGCAGAAAACCCAGACCAGAACACTAAAAAAGGAGCCTTGCGTTTTAACCCTTTCAGGGGCAAGGTACTTCTATTTGCAAAATATCGAAATGATTGACAGACACCTAGGATTTAGAAACAGATTTATTTAAAAATAAGCAAAAGCTTTTGTTCACATACTTAATAAAAGGAAATTTTTCATTCCAATATTCTGGTGCCAATGTGGGATTTTGGGATTAAAAGTAAGTGGTCCAAAAAGGAACTACAGCCCTTGATGAGTTTAAGGATATAGATTATATGTTAATTTACTTTCATTTTAGTTAGATTTACGTTAGAAAGAAGCTTCGTTTTAGAGGTGCCCATGTTATCTTATTTTCTCCAACTTTACATGAGAGCCTGCGCAATGACGCCATAGCTGTCTCTTACGCTTACCTATCTTACGCTTTTCTGTACCACAAAAATTTTGTAGTAAATTTTACCTTTTTAAATCGCTGTTATTTGCCGATTAAATAAAGTAAAAATTTCTATTAAATATTTGTGGTACGAAAAAGCGGAAGAATTGCAGCTATGTGACGCGTGACCCTGTCAAATCACTTAATGCGGCCCAACGTCATATTTAACTAATCGTAACCAACGACTTCAATATTTAACTAATAAAAATCCTTTTTAAAATTGTATTTGTCATCGAATAAATTATAGAGTATTAAAATGCATGAAAAATAACATGCAGATTCTTTCACATAAAAGACGTATAATCATTTTTATTTTCTAAAAATCTCCTATCCTTTAGAATATTTCAAATATTTTCTTTTTGCATTTACGGTTACTTACAGGATCCTCCCATCTATACATTCCCAGACAATTATATTAAATTTGGCTGTCAGAAATAAAGTTAAAAATACTATATTTTTTTTCGAAAAAATATTTAAAGACACATTTAGAGCAATACTTGTCATTCGTTTACACGGGGTAACGTTATTTCGAATTGTCTTCAGAGGACCTAACAAGACTCCAACTGGCCTCCACCCCCTATGCCCGATGGTTGTGCCGGCCGTTTTACAGAGTTGCCAGTTTGATCTCCATTTTTATTCCGAAATTTCAAATTTAAACCAGAAGTTCTAAAATAAGAAGAATAAAATACCTTAGGTAACCACGAAATGTCTGTCATTAAATAAAGCAAAGAATATTATTCTTAATTTCTCGTATAAACTCGGAATTTCTCATTAAAAATGGAAGCCAACCTGGCAACCCTGCCCTTTTTTACAGCAATGATTACTGATTTAAAAAAAAAAAAAAAAAATAAGTCTTTATTAAAATTTCTCTCAAGTTTAAATTCACTCGACAATTTATGATTTTTATTTTTAAATACTTACACCAGAAAATCTAAATAAAAAACTTTATATATAAAAGTTCAAAATTTTGAGATAAAGGGTACGAGGTTATGCATCCCGGGCTTCATGTTTTTCAAGTAACAGTGGTTGGCGCTGAGTGTGTAATCGAAGGAATTCTGTATGCCAAAGTGATGATCTCGAAGCGGATTTGGTAAAATGACTCTCATGTACTAAACTAAGCTTCGTTTGCAAGGCATAATGTTGAAAAGAGAAAGCTACCACGCAGGTATTAACGGTTCAACACAGCGGGCTACTTTTTTAAAATTCAGATCGCTTGATTGGCACTACTTTTCTGCAATTCCCCTTGTTTTCGCCTTAATTAATATGCCATTAAATAAGCTGAATTTAACTATTTCATAAAATTGGTGCTAATCAAGCAATCTGAATTTTAAAAATGTAACCCACTGGCAACGCTGGGGTTGCCAGTTTTCCCTTCAATTTTAATCCGAAATTTCAAATTCACATCGGTTATTTCGAAAGACGAATTTTTACAGTATCTGATAGCTAAATGGTAGAGCAGCATTGATGGGTTCCCTAATTGTAGACAACTTAAATCCCGGGCTATAGATGGATCGTCTTGTTTCATTGTGAGCAGCTGGAACTAGAGTAAATGTTATTTTAAACTACTTAAGGTAAATGACAAATTTAAAATAGAATAAGACTGATAAGTAATTGTTAAAATAATTAAGTCGAGGTAAGAAGAAAATGTTGTATATTTAAGCATATTATTGATTAAGATACATATAGCTCTAGTTGCAAAAACGATTAAAATTATAGTTTAAAAAATGCTAAAAAAATCAAGTTTGCATACTTTAAAAAATAACAGTCGCACGAGCAGGGCATGTAAAGCTAGAAAGCAGAGGTGTCAAACTGTGGCCCAACGGACACTGATTTTTTAAAGAAACGAGTTGGAACCCGTCGAAATTCGACGAACTATAATGTTAGAAAGAAACTGACAGATCGAATTTATAATAAACGTACAAAAATAATTGCAATAAAAAATTCATCTTACATTGGTTGTCTAACTCTTAAACAAATAATATTTTTAACCTAAAATTACCAAAGTATTATTTCCACAAACTTCAACTGCTGAAATTATAGAAAACTTATACTGTATTTGAATACGTAATCAAGATGATTAATTATGATGAAGTTATCGATTGAGGCTCTTACGTTGTTTTTACAGCATGAAAAATCAGTAAAAAGGATTTCGCTTTGTCACATCATAAAATTTTACCCCATAAAATCTAAACTGTACGTTATTTTCAAATTCTCATAATTTACATACGCCCCACTCAAATTCACAATTTGAAAGTATTTTATCGCCCAATAGATTATTAATGAATGTATTTCCAAACTTAAAGTCACGTTTGTCCGATACAACTTTTCATGTGAACATTCACGCAAACTTTAAGTTCTAATCTCAGCACCCGCGAAAAAAAAAATTCAGAAATTTGCCTTTAGTTGTCATAGTATTGGTCATTTAGTATTGTTCAAATGTTTAGTTTTATCAAAAAAAAAAAAAAAAAAAAACGATCGTTTTGTTTTAAATATGACATCATTTTTACTCACTAAATCATTTTGCCTAGCGTCTCAAACTCGGTATCAGCGTAATGTAAAAATATTGAAATGTAACTGATTTATGAAGAAGAATTCGTGTTTTGTTTAATGTCTGACGTCATTTTCTGTTCAAAAATTATAAAAAAGTTACTTTTATTTGTAATGTGAAAATGGCATCAATAAGGATATAATCAATAAAAATAATAAACCATGATTATTTTTCCTTTACTTTCAATATAAATGGAGTACTTCAGTTGCCACGATTACAAAATTTGTATTAAAAACTACGAAAAAATTAATATCTTAAAAATAAATTGAGATACAGCTTTCAAACAAATTGCATTTAAAAGCACATTTTTTTCCCTGTACGAAGGTGTAAAAATTGAAACTGTGTGATGTTTAGAAGTTTAAAAATTTGCAGTAGCGAAAATTGCAAAACGGAAATTTCATTTCAAATTTCAAAGTGTTGCCATTCGCAAAATGACGTATGCGTTACGCACAGATATGTTTGTCCTTTATAATATAGAAAGTCGACTTCTTGAATCGCAGAGATTAGATGATTTAATAAGTTAAAGATTGGTATAAAATTTTAATGGTATTCTCCGGGCCACAGTTTGACACCCCTGTTATAAATGAAGTGGCATATATAACTGAAAAGGTACTGAACAGGTGAGTAGCATTAAGGGGTTTCCTAGCTGAGATCAGCTTAACACCCAGTCTATAAATGAATTATCTTATGTTTGTATGAGACATTGGGATAAGTATAACTGTCGTTTAAAACTACTTAAAATAAAAATTACAAAAGTTAAAGAAAAAATAAAGGTGAAAAACATCGAAATATTAAAGTTAAAAATTAAGTTAAAACTTAAGTAAGTTTAATGATAAACATCTTAATAAATGGTATAGCTGTATAAAAGGAAAAGATAAAAAAGAGATAAAAGTTAGCACTGTTCAGTTCCTCTCACCAAGCTTGTGCAGGAAAAAAGGAAAGGAGGCCACATTAACAAAAAAGGCATTAATCAAGGCGATAATTTTTTGTCATACATATTTCGATATAGAGAAGATATATATATTTAATAAGAAGATATAAAAAAGGTTTTATATAGATGAAAAAATAGACATTTAGCAATCTTAGTGTGTTGAACACAGAGTGCTATGGGTGTCCATAATAATGTATAATCTGGGTCGATTCCGGTGATGGGGCTCGAAGGCGTCATAATCCGGTAGCTCCGCTAAAATTTCATTGGGAAGATCCTAAATTTAGCTGTAGATTTTTTTAGCAAGACCATTGGTGCGGATACGTAAGATGATGGTTTTGAGATCCTTTGGACTGTGGTATTGCCTAAGTAACAAGAAGCGTTAACGGTACGCAGGTGCCTGTTATATAGATGACTCAGGCTATCCTTTGAAGTGGTGCAGGTGAAGCCCCAGACCGGTCTAGCGTAAGTTATAATTGGGAGGATACAGGAGTTATAAAGGGTAAGCTTATTATGAACTAAGAGGTTTTTTCTATTAAGAAGAGGTTTAAGCGAGTTGAAAGCTCCAGCGACTTTCCCCCTGATAGAACGAATGTGCCTTATCCATGTTAGTCGGCGGTCGAGGATAACTCCTAGATATTTAGCATCGTCTGACGAAGGGATGGTGGTGTTATTAATTATTATTATGTTCGGGTATGTTAGTTTGCGAGAGACATATTCTGCTGAGGTTCTATTTTCATTTATTAGGACGCGTCATAACACACACCAATTCAGGAGATAGCCAATGTGAGTCTGTTAAAGAGCGAGATATGTGCGCAATGAGCTTGGGATGTCGTTGAAGAAGATGTTAAGCAATATAAGGCCCAACACGCTCCCCTGAAAGATGCCAACTAGGATGAAAAGAATAATAGATAGAATGTTGCTTATTCGGACGCGAAAAAATGTGGTCGCAAAGGTACGAGAATATTAAGTGTATAAGTCTGGGGTTACATCCGAGCTGTATTAATTTGTATATGACGCCTTCATGCCAGAATTCATCAAATGCCTTTGCGACATCAAGAAATATAGCAGCTGTAGGTATCTTTGCGTTGAATTTCTCACTGACAAATTCAGCAACTCTAAGTAGCTGGTGTTGTGTTGAGTGTTTTGGGGGAAGGCCCAACTGCTCAGGAATAAGAATGTTATTTTGCTGAATAATGTCCTGTAACTGGGTACGAATGACGCGTTCCACAACTTTAGTGATAGGGGGTAAAAGTAATACGGGTCTGTAGTTGGTGGGATCAGAGAGGTTAGTACCAGGTTTAGGGATAGGTGAGACATTTTGCTTACGGAGCGCCTACAGAAAGTAAGAACCTCTCCGCTAAATCTCCAACTAAATATGAGGCAGAACATAACATTGGTTTGTTAAGATAAGATGATAGTATAAGTGCATATAGAGCTGTTTTCCCATTAGTCAGAGCCGTTAAGCCCCTCCCCCCGGTAGAACAGCTCATGCAGGAGTACTGACGCGACCTAGTCTTCCTCTCCCACCAGGTCCCGCGAACAGCTGAGTGGCGGTAGCAACATTTGGAGTCTTTCTTCCAGGTTCTAAAAAGAGCCGGCCCTCACCGCTGTACTCTTAACCGTGACTGGGTCCCTGGGGAGCCAAGACGGTAAAGTCTAGTCGTTCAAGGAATTTTAAGGATGGGGTCTAAGGGGGGGGGGGAGGGGGGCAAACGGCACAGAACAAACAAAAGGACCTTTTCAGTTACCACATATTTTTACCATACATTAAATTAAAATTTTTCGTATACAATTTGAAAATACAACAGGTTTACCTTACAAAAATAAGAGAAAAATATTTACAAAATTATATTTACAAGATATTTACAAGTTCAATTTTCCCCTAAATTTTTCGCATCTGCGCGATTTTTAACAAAATTTGACATTCTTTCCGCGAATGCTTAAGTTTTTTTGGCAATGTCGAACTGCGCGACAATATTTTCGTATACTTTCTCCAGATAACTCGCTATTTCGAGAAAAGACTCAATTTTAGCTCTGTTATAATTTTAGCAAGGACTTCTAGGAATTTAGTAAATCCACTTTCCAATTCGCTAACTTGATACAACTGCTCCGAGGCAGGTGGCTCCATCTTAGGCGGTTTCTGGCAAATATTCTTAAGCGATTTTGATTCAACAAGCTTTGGGGTTTTTTTTTTTTTTTTTTTCATTTTTCTTCGTGGTTTGCGCATAAGTTTTCCTAAATTGAGGTTTTAGGGGGGTCATTTTTACAGTCTTTGTCCGAGACTGGATGTTGCAATTCGCAGTTACAGCTTTTCGTAGGGGCTTTATCGTCTTCCTTAGCATTACATACTGATGTAATACTGTTATAAAATATAAGCTGGTATGTACCGGACTGCTTTTATTTACAAAACAGACTACCAAATTTTACACAAATTTCTAAGCACTCAACTTCGTAAACGAAAAGCGTAATAAGTTTGCATTAATAACAATTTACAACTTCTGATTTTAACTACAGACAAATAAATTTAAAAATACTTTTATTTTTGAGGGAAAAGTTCATTGTTACTGCTTTTAAATGATTAATTACTCTAAAAATGGAATCATAACAGGAATATCGAAGATAAGTCACCACTACCCTAACACAAAAATTTCTAAGCACACAATTTCGTGAAGGAAAGACATAAAATGTGTGCTTTTTGTAACAATATCGAACTTTAGTTTTCAACTGCAAACAGCTAATAAATTGAAAAAGACTGATATTTTGAGAAAATAAATTGATTTTTATTGCCTTTAAATGCTTAATTGCTTTATGAAATAAATCACAAGATGAATCCTTTAGATAAGTCTCTATTATGTTAAGACACAAAGTTCTCCGAATACAAGACCGTAAAGGGAAAGCTTAAAATGTCTGCTTAAGAAACAACTTTGAATTCTGGATTTTAACTATGGATTTGGGTAGATAGAAATTTGTGTAAAATATGGAAAGATGGCCGCCAAGCCCATAATGCATAATTTTAAAAGATTTGAATTTTCAGAAACACGTTGTGATGTATTTAGTACAGGAGAAAAGGATTTCTATGAAGATGCACGAAGTCATTCGACTTACAAATGGTAAATTTTTCAGTGGAAAATGTTATAAAAGTACCATAATATGAGCTTGGAAAATTGATATCACACCATTTTTTAGCCACAACTTTCATCTTTTTTTTTTTTTTTTGCTTGGCTTTTTCTACTTTTGAAAAGTTGGTTTTTAGTAGATTTATAATTCAGTTCTTATTCAATGGTTAAGAGGGCTGGTCACTCAGCTTTGGAATTCTCGCTCCGTAACGTTAAGTCTATGGACTATTGATGCATTCGTACATTTAAAATATATTCTCAGGAAATTCATATTTTCAACATCTTTTTTCTGCGTACTTTTCTTTAAAAATATCTCTTTTTTTTTAGTTTTCAAAATATTTCTAAAATCTATGCTAAATTTAATATTTTATGTGTTAAAAGCGGGCGAACTGTGAGTAAAATTTGAACACTTCATATAAAATTAAGTCTGTACTTTAGAAATATTTTGAGAACTAAGAAAACTAGTATGTTGTGGCCATCACAAAACTTTCTTCTTATATAAATCACGTCAATTAAATCGTTTAAATAGTACCAATTCATATCACAATATATCTGAATTTGAAGTTTAGTGAAAATTCGTGCATTAGTTCTTGTATAGAGCTATAACGGAAATTCTGAAAAATGTTGTATAGCAGCGCCACCTGTTGAGCGATTTACACCAAAACATAAACAGCATTAATTGATATCAAGGTATACCTAAATCTGAAGTTTGATGAAAATTCATGCATTAGTTATTGAGATACAGCTGTGGCGGAAATTCTGAAAAATGCAGCATAGCAGCGCCACCTGTTGAGCGATTTGCACCAAAACATAAACAGCACTAATTCATATCATGAATCTGAAGTTTGTTGAAAATTTAAGCATTAGTTCTTGAGATAGAGCTATTGCGGAAATTGCAAAAAATGCCCAATAGCAGCGCCACCTGTTGAGCGATTTACACCAAAATATATAAAATGTCTATTTATGTCAAGGACTAACTGAATCTGAAGTTTCATGAAAATCCGTGCATTAGTTCTTGAGATAGAGCCATTGCGGAAATCGTAAAAAATCCAGCATAGCAGCGACACCTGTTGAGCGATTTACACCAACACGTAATCAGCATCAAGTCATATCAAGGACTAACTGACTCTGAAGTTTCATGAAAATCCGTGCATTAGGTCTTGAGATAGAGCCATTTCGGAAATCGTAAAAAAGGCAGCATAGCAGCGCCACCTTTTGAGCGATTTGCACCAAAATCTCTAAATTGTCTATTCATGTCAAGGACTAACAGAATCTGAAGTTTCATGAAAATCCGTGCATTAGTTCTTGAGATAGAGCCATTGCGGAAATCGTAAAAAAGGCAGCATAGCAGCGCCACCTGTTGAGCGATTTGCACCAAAAACTAATCAGCATCAATTTGTATCAGGGACTAACTGAATATGAATTTTTGTTAAATTTCGTGCATTAGTTCTTGAGATAGAGCGCCCACAAAATTTGTGTCACATACACACAGACAGACAGACAGACAGACAGACAGACAGACTCACAGAGTCACAGACAGACATTTTGTAAAAACATGTTTTTTGGAATCTCTGACCCCTAAAACGTGTAAATCCGTCGAAAACCGGAATTCGAAAATTTTCATGAATCCAATACTTTCTTCTTGTAAAGATAGAAGAAAGTAAAAAGAGAAATCTTTTAGGAAGTTTACACAAAAAATAGAAGTTAAAAATATTAATTTCCCGAGGAAATATTTACAATATACGAAGGTATCAAATACACATAGACTTTACATTAGTGAGGGGAAATCGGGAGCTGAATGACCAGACCCCTTAAAAATAAATAATAATCCCCTGGCATATGAAGTCATATCTCAATAAAAAAGAAAAGTGTCCAGGTAAACTAATGGCATTGAGCTCACAGGATATTCACACTAATTGTATATTATACTCCTATTTTAAAGAATAATGACCCTCAAAAAATACATGAAGGGGGTTAGCCCCGTTTCACGCCTTTACACTTATCCAATGAATCTCCAAAACTAATCAGGGAAGCTCCTTAACATAATAAACCGGTATACAAAATTTTAGCAAATCGAATAATTCTGCATGAAAAACCCGTTTATCTAAATTAAAGGGGGTGGGCTAAGCCCTCTTTTCCCCCTTTATCCTTAACCAATGAACTCCCAAAACTAATTAGGGAAGCTCCTAACACAATAAACCAGCATACCAAATTTGGAACAAATCGAATAATTCTGCTTGAAAAACCCATTTATCTAAAATAAGGGGGGTGGACTACCCCCCTTTTCCACCTTTATCATTAACCAATGAATCCCTAAAACTAATCAGGGAAGCGCATTATCAGAATGAACCTAGAAAGAAATTGAAGCAAATCGGATTTTTCTATCAAGAGTTATCGCATTACGTACGTATATATGTAAACACGTTCATACGTACAGTCGTGGGAAAAAAAGTAAACACCCCCTACTAACTCCTCAACAAATTATCGTAGAAGAAAGTTACTGGTACCGAACAATGGGAAATAAAGTCTACTTTTAAATTATGTATATAAAATTAGCTCTGGGGCCATCTACATATTAAAACGAAGCATAACTTTTTTTTTCAATAGCAGTATACAATTCTGACAGCATAAATGAACTCTACACCCTTCAATTTGTCTAAAAACAAATTTTTATGCAATTCGTACAATAAGTTTCCGAGAAATTAATTATTTTAAAATGAGCGTATTTTAAGGGCTGTATCCAAATTGAAGTTCGGTACTCGATTGTTATCCGAGAGAGCTTCTTGGTCAAGGCACCTTAAGCAGTCAATTAATCCTGTTAGATTACAGGATAGCATAAAAAAATCACAATATTTAGTCATTTCTATCATAGTCCTATGGGTATCTTAAACCATCATTTTGCCGTTTTGAAAGCATAATTTGAAAATTACTTGGAAAAAAAATGTGAAATTTTGGATTTCCATAAAGCAGGACTTAATAAATCTGATCCATCAAAAAAATTGTAGGTTGCAATTCATAATTTATTTAATATAATTCATAATTCATATCAGAAAATTATAAAAATTCCAAATTCAACGTATTTATGTTTGGGTATATTAGTATTATTGCTACACAAAAAAATAAAACATTAGTATTATAATTTCAGACGTTATAAATAAAAATATGAAAATATAATTTAACATTAGAAGCACTAAATTTTGAGTGTTTTTAATTCAAAAACTTATCATTCAAATGACTTGAAATTTGGAGTCTAGGCATAGTTTGAACCAAAGATTTGTTAAAATTGGGTATTGCCATAGAAAAAATATGAAGTTTGGATTCGTTTTAATATGGAGCTGGCCCCCTAAGCAAATTTTACATACGTCATTTAAAAGTAGGCTTTATTTCCAATCGTTCGGTACCAGTAATCTTTCGTCTAAGATAATTTGTTGAGAAATTAGTAGGGGGTTTTTACTTTTTTTTCCACGACTGTACATACAGAACCGGCGTTCACATTAGCTCTCAGGCTTTAACAGGCTAGAGCTAAAAAGCTTGGTGTTGAATTGCTAAAAAAGTGAAGAAACTAAGAGCAACGATACTCATGATGTAGAGAAATGTGAAAATCTGCATATTAACGAAGAAATTAATGAGGAAATTTTATGTTTTATATCAGAGTTTTCTAATAATTGTTTATCAGGTCTCTTAAATGGTAGACTTTCTGAATACCAATGTCTTATAAGAAAAAATTTCGTTGTGGGTTTCCAAAACATTTACAATAGAAATATCCTTCGGGGTTGGAGTCTGAGAATTTTGCAAAAAAAAAAAAATAAAAATAAAAATAAAAATTTTCTTTGAAAACAATATTATCCCATAATTTGACCAATTAATTGATATTTATTTTAACCCTTTCAGGGGCAAGCAATTTTGTTTTGGCAATGCTGCATTCACACCGGAAATTTTGAAAACAAAATTGTTTCAAAATAATGAAAAGAAATTTTTTAACTTTTTTCCACCAAAGTTTAAAAGGTAAAACTTAATAAAAACTTTCTTGTGCAGAACATGATTAAAATTAGGATGAATATATTATATCGCACCGTCCCTCAAAGGGTTAACACTTTGGCTGCCGACCTTTTTTCAAAATCCCCCCCTTGGTAACACCTACTTTTTCTCTTCCTAAATATTTCTTAGAAATAAAGCGCATTGCCATGATGCATATAAATTTGTATATATATGTTCTATTTTTTTTTTTTTGGTCAGACGATCTTTCGAAATTGGCATACAAAAGATTGCGTAGTTTTTCCGCCGTCATATGCGGACAGACGGAACGACTGACAGACAAACGGACCGAACGACGACTGTACGTGCTACGTATTTATAGATTTACGAACGCGTTTAAAAATGCACTCATATCTAATCCGGACATCTACTCTTTCCTAACTTAAGAGTAAAGGCTAGCTCCATGGAGTTTTGTAGTGTATGTCACATAGCTGCTAATTGCTATAGTTATTGGGCACTGTTATTTTCGAAAAGTTTGCTTGGCCTTATTAAATTAACGAAATATCTCTGATAAAATAGGGCAATGTAGAGAAAAAGCTTATCTACATAGATTGCATCTTCATATTAAAAATAGTGAACTGAAAGCACATATTCTCATAAAAAAAAACAGCAATACTTCACATACCGAACGCACGCAAGAATGTAAACAATCATCTGTGTTTGTACAGGAATAGCAAGTCTTCGCAAAGGGAGACGTGACTGGTGAATCTCTTTTTCCCTCTCCGGAAGTCAGACCAGGGAAGCAGTAGAGGAGGAATGATTTTTTCTCCCTAGCTTTTTGACGGCGGTTTGGCAACCTCTTCTTCTTGAGCGGGAAAAAACTAGTTGTTGGTCGGCCGCGCGTAGCGAAGAGGTAGAAATAACTCTTTGCTGTGGCGTTAGCAAGCAAACTTTTCGAATGTTTAACCCCTTCGCGACGGGAGCCTTTTACGAAATATTTATTACTTTGCTACCGGTTTTAAGAAACAGAAGTTTGTGCCTATTCAAATAGGGAAAATGCTCGGATTAAATAAGGCAAGTTTTACAGTAAAATTTTACTGGTGAGGATAAACGAGGGTCCTTAGGCCTATTTCCGGCACGTATACGTGTCGCTCGTCCCCAAGGGGTTTTAAGAAACAAACAAGTTGTATTTTCTCTGAAGTTTTAATTTAATAAACCGACTGTTAAGAATGACATCAGTACAGGAATCCTCAGCATAAATTAAGTACAAAACTAGTGTTCGAAGCAATCCTAAGCTCTGCATCTGTATCCCGATGTTTTTTCCAACCATTGTTTCTGCGTGGCTCTTTGCAAATTTTCGAGACGGTGTTCCACCAAAAGGGAAATTAATAATTTAGACATATTGTGTTGCAAGTTTAAATCATCCAGATGATTTGTGTGCAAGCTGTGCCTCAAAAAGTGTGATTAAAGTCAAGATATGTGTTGGTAAAATTGATAAAAATCACATGGTGATTAAAATATGTTGATAAGATGGTGATAAAAATCACATGGTGAATAAAATATGTTGAAAGTCTGTAGTACCTGATCGCTGCAACCTAAAAAGTTTTCTAGCAGAGATATGGGCAAATATCATCATGAGATTAAATTAGATTTGCATAAAATGTGATTTAACAATAGAGCACATCAAAACATAAGTTCTCAATGGATAGGTCATTTCATCCAATATTAAAATTCAATTACCGTGCTCAATACCTGACATGCATCATCGTTATTTGTGATAATTAATAATTAGATTAGTCAAGAAATATTGTTCTCTTCAAAAATTGTTCAGGATCATGTATTTTTTCACTTTAAGTATTTATTATATGCATATGATTTGTTTAATTTCAACTTATTTATTTATTTATTTAATTCATTTTTGCCATAATAAATAATCCAGTAAAATGTATATATATATATATATATATATATATATGTTTCATTATTCATGTGTAATCTCTTTTAATATTAAATGATAGGTTAACAATTCTAATTCTGCATCTATTCCAAATTCATAACGCAATGATCTTTTCTTTATAAATTATTTTCTACTATACTTGATCTGGTTAATATCTATCTATCATGATTACCTTATCCTCTACAGTCACATTTGCCGTTCTAAAATACTGGTAGAAAAAAAATTGTAGCAGGTGACTTACACTACAAGTACTCATGGAAATTGCCTAAAGATATACAATAAGAGGATATGAAAACCACGAATTTTGCCTTTTAACAGCTGCATTTACAAATATTTTTAGTTTTGCTTTTTAGCTCACAGGCTATCAAAGCCTGCGAGCTAATGTGCCAGCCGGTTCTGCATGTATGTCCGTACGTAAGTATGTATGTATGTATGTATATACGTAACGCGATAACTCTTGATAGAAACATCCGATTTGCTTCAGATTTTTTTCTAGGTTCCTTCTGAAAATGCACTTCCCTGATTAGTTTTGAGGGTTCATTGGTTAAGTATAAAGGTGGGGAAAGGGGGGCTAGTTCCCCTTAATGATAAATGAGTTTTTTCATGCAGAATTATTCGATTTGTTCAAAATTTGGTATACAGGTTTATTATGTTAAGAAGCTGCCTTGATTAGATTTGGGGGTTCATTGGTTAAGTATAAGGGGGGGGGGGGGGGAGGTGGCTAGTCCCTCTTAAGGATAAATGAGTTTTTTCATGCAGAATTGTTCTATTTGTTCCAAATTTGGTATACAGGTTTATTATGTTAAGAAGCTGCCTTGATTAGATTTTGAAGATCATTAGTTAAGTATAAAGGGGGGAAACGGAGCTAGTCCCCCCCCCTTAATTTAGATAAATGGGTTTTTCATGCAGAATTATTAAATTTGCTCCAAATTTGGTATACCGGTTTATTATGTTAACGATCTTCCCTGATTAAATTTGGATGTTCATTAGTTAAGTATGAAGGGGGGAAGGGGCTACCCCCCTCCACCCTTAATTTAGATAAATGGGTTTTTCATGTAGAATTATTCGATTTGCTCCAAATTTCGTATACCGGTTTATTATGTGATGTTGCTGCCTTGATTAGATTTGGAGGTTCATTAGTTAAGTATAAAGGGGGAAAGGCGGCTAGACCCCCCCCCTCCCCCCTTAATTTAGATAAATGCGTTTTTCATGCAGAATTATTCGATTTGCTTCAATTTGATATACGGGTTTATTCCGGTATGGCGCTTCCTTCATTAGATTTGGAGGTCCATTGGCTTAGCAAAGAAGGGGAAAGTGTGGCAAGTCCTCTGCCCTAATTTAAATAAATGGATCCTCATACACAATTATCCAATTTACTTTATTTATTTTTTCTATGTTTAATATGATAAGGAGCTTTCCTGATTGGATTTGGATGTTCATTCGCTAAGTACAAAGGAAGAAAGAGGGCTTTGACCCTCCCCTTTATTTAGCGATAAGATTTTTTCATGCAGAATTATCTGATTTGCTTCACATTTGGTATACTGGTTTATTATATTAAGGAGCTTCCCTGATTAGATTTAGAGGTTCATTGGTTAACTATACAGGGGGAAAACGGGAGCTAATCCTCTTTCATTTATTTTTTGAGGGGCATTATTCTTTGAAATAAGAGTATAATATACAATTAGTGTGCACAGCCTATGAGCTCAATGCCATCAGCTTAAATGGGCACGTTACTTTTTATTTTATTTCTTCTCTTTGATTAAGTTGCCATTTATGGCAAGCCTTAGAGTGTCTGCCATAAAAAAATTAAATTGCTTTCTACCTAACCGCTGTTCTAAAATTATCCCCTTGGCTCAAACTGAATTTTTCATGTTGGCAGTGTAACGAATATAAGAACGGAATCAGATTCCCTCTGACTCTCCTGCTGATAACAAATTAGATATTTGCAAAACGGATGACCACCTGGACCCTGTCTAAGACTACAAGAAATGAGCTTTAAAATTTCTATGGATTTTAAGTACGAGTATTGAATTGCATTTTAGAGTTTGTGGTTCTTGCCTGACATTACGAAATGTTACTCCAAACTAGCCTTAACCACTTAACTGATGAATAGTTTTGAAAAAAACCTTTCAAAAAACAACTATTTTTTTCATGTCTTTCATAGAATTTTTTATCTTTTATCACCGGTTTCTCAGAACAGAAATTTTTGCTAATTGAATCGGACAAATGCTCAGATTAAATAATACAAGATTTACAATACAAATTTACTGGTAAGAATAATAAATCATGATTGGAATATGGATTCCCGTACGTGGTACGGGCAAATCATAATCGGCAAATATACGTTGCCCGTATGACGTATGGGAAAATCAGGAAAGCGGTTAAAACATTTCGTCCTATTTCTCCTACAATTTTCTACGAAATCAAAAGAAACGAAAACAAACCAGCCATTCAGTCCTCCGCAACGATGCAACGATGTCAGTCCTCCGCAACGATGCAACGATGTCAGTCCTCCGCAACGATATCTGCAACGCTGCAACGATGCAAAATTTCATCAATTTTGATTTTATCAAATGATGTTTAACTATAATCTTATGCAATATTAGAGTTTAGTGAATTTTTCTGCATGTGATTTATAAACTTACATATTAATGATATGAGAGAAAATAATTTCTCAAACTTCATTACACATTCACGTATTTCATTAAATATCATTAATAATCCTAGTTTAAAAAAAAAAAAAATGTAACTTCATCTGCATTTAAAATTGAATAGCTGAGAATTGAGAATGGGAGAAAAATATTTTGGAAGATTCATTAAATATTAAATGCAAATAAAACGTTATTTAAATTCATTTTTTAACTTTCAAAAGAAAACTCATTCCATTTATCACCTCTTTTCACAAATCTCCAGTTAAAACTTATAAAACAAAAAAATATATCGCCTCGCAGTTGTATATTAATTGAAATATTTGTAATTAGTATCAGTGATAAGGCCCGATTACCAACGGGACAAACTTCCACCAGTAAATTTTGATCGAATTTTTCGTCTAATTTAAACGCAAAATATTGTTATTTTAAGATTTAAAATGCAATTAGCTCCATTTAATGTTGGCATATAGCCTATTAATATATACCAAATAAATATATAAATAAAATCAAAGAAATTTGCAGCAGTTTTTTATTCTAAATAAAGTGTTCTGTTTCCACAACTGTACCGGAACGGAGACTCGGTAATTTAATCTTTAGCATTCAGGTGCACTTATTTCAACCGACTATCCACGCCAGATAATAAATTAAGAGAAAATCTAAATTTAACATAATTGCATCGAGTCACGAAACAAGTTTATTTTATTCCTATGATATTATCAATTCATTCCATTTCATTTGCATAACAATGTGTTTTCGCTTGTTAAAGTATACGGGAAATAACAAATCATCTTTCTCTACTACGTGGAAAAAATGTTTCAAATAATATAAATTATATCCAAACTTAAGTTTATTGAATTACCAGCTTGTGATAATTAATTATGCTAAATGCCGTACAAAAAGGAAGCAGATAAAAAGCTTTACGTATTTAGTTTTCTTTTGCACTTTATTTAAATTTTTGTTTTCGATGAAAAATATAACTAAAATTTAAAACATAGTCTTAAACTGTTATTCCAAATCTGACGGATTTTTATTCAGAGATTCGAGTTTACACCATCAAATTTATAATAATATTTTTTATTTTATTTTATTCACATAATATCTATCAATGTAATAACAAAAAATATTGATTCAAATTTGCTGGGGAGAATTCAGAATTTCTGACTAAAAAAAAACCGCCAGATGTTACAACACTGATCGAAAATTTTGCACATTGTGTACTATGAATCATATTGAAAAATAAATTTTATTATCTAATGAAATATGAACAGTATAAATCTGCAAATTTAATGAAGTTTCTTTTAATTAAGTTCTAATCACGACTAACATACTGCATTCGATATAATGCAAGTGTAAACTTACATAATTACACAACTGACTCAATGAAAATAATCACAATTAACTATAAATTATAGATAATTTTTAATTTTGTTTTGGTCAAATTCTTATTACTTTGAAAGAAATCAAAAAACATATTTAAATGATAGGTTTCAGTTCATTGAATTACCAGATGGAGTTTTAAGATAATTGCTCAAATGCAAAGCTATAGTAGAAAAAGAGAAAATGTGTGTTTTTTTTTTTTTCCATTTTAGTTAAATCCATGCTTTCCATGAAAAAAGTATAACTAAAATTGAAAACAAAATAATCCTTTGTAGAGGAATTTTTTTTTTATAAATATTTAATTTCCGAACATTTACAGAAAGAAACTCAAATTAAAAGTTATATATTAACCCCGTAATTCTCGCTCCCGTCATATTCACCGGCTATGTCTTTTTTTAGATTTATTCAAATCAGCTTGATTCCCACCATCATAAACTAGTGTAATTAGCTTTATTATGGTATCATTTTACTTGTCATTAAATATGGTTAATATTTCTTTTTCAAAAAAGTGGTGTCAATAAGCAAATTGAATTTTTAAACCGCAATTTAATGCGACCGTTAAGGGGTTAAATCGTTTTGTGGTCAACATTAACCCCTTAATTTTGCACGGGCAGTGAAGCTACTTTTTTTTTAAACTCAGATAGTTTGGTTTTAACCTGTTTTTTAAAATAGTGTAATCGGCTTTATTCTCGCATACTTTTACCTGCCATTAAATAAAGTAAATATTTCTTCTTCAAAAATGGTGTCAGTCAAACAGTCTGAAATATTCGCTGGGCCGGCATGTGCCCCAGACCCGTAATCAAAAGGTTAACCCGCTCGCTGCGCAGCCCAAGATATACTCGAGCATGCATTTTTCCGTCAAATTAATACTATTTGGCTAATCCCACCAGTTATTTTTTAGCGAAAACTTTGTCTGATTTAATCAGAACAAATCCCCCCTATTACGATAGTCAAATATTTTTGCTTTAACACCCTTAACGCTCGAATTAAATTATGCAAAAAATGGCCAAAAGTTCTCTACGAACAGATGGATATCTTGACTCTTGAAAGCTGTCTCTAGAAAAATTCAACGGGAAAAAAATTGTCATCATACTTTTGCATAAGAATACCGCAAATAGAAAATTTTGATGCATCAGTAACCAAATATAGTTGTTTATTGCCATCTAATTAAAAGAGTAGGTTTGTTCAGAATCCCATCTTGTATTTTATTAAAAACATTTTGACAGACCTCAGTCCAAACAAAAGGTGTAACTTTACGTGTCAAGGCTACAATTGGCTGAATGATTTCTGCATAGTTAACCCCTTAACGCTCGAAGTAAATTACGGTTTAAATATTCAAATTGCTTATTGACACCACTTTTATGAAAAAGAAATATCCACCTTATTTAATGACAGGTAAAACGAAACTAAAATATAGCCAATTTCACTATTTTATAAAACTGGTGGGAATCAAACAATCTGAGTAAAAGACACAGCCCGTGAATATGACAGGAGCGGGAATTAAGGGGTTAAAGAACCGGTGATAAACCATTAAAATTCTTTAAAAGACAATCATCGCGAAGAATTACTTACGCAGCGTGAGAGTTAATGGGTTAAATAAGAAAGAAGGTTTTCACAATGCGAATATACAATTAAAGAAAAAAGTATTGGGGAGATTAGATGTTCGAATAAGAGTTTGTAAATGCTTTTATAATTTTTAAAGAAAATTCAGACAGGCATGTCTCAATTTTAAATTATTATATTTTTCAATTTTATTTAACATTTTCAATTTAACACTTAATTTAGTGCGTTTTAAAAAGAAGGCGTCTTTCTTTAAAATTTTGATTTTATCAGATAACGTTTAATTACAATGTTTTATAATAATGAATTTCTTTTTGTGCAATATTTATAAATTTTTACACATTAGTATTATAAGCGAAAATGTTTTCTTTCAAATTCATCACACATTCGTGGATTACATTAAATATGATTAAGACACTTCAGTGGAGAAAATGTTTACTTTTTTTGTAATGCAGAAAAAATTTGGTGAAAAGTATTTTAAAAACTTCAAATCTTTCAAACTGCATTGTTAAAAAAAAAGAAAAAAAGTAATTTCATCTCCATTGGTGAATTGTTGCATAATCATTCCTAATAAATTTGGAATTCCCCAAATGAGAAACAGATTTTGGAAGAATTGTCAAATTTTAAATGCAAATAAGACGTATCTTAATTTCGTTTCTTATCTTTGAAAAGTAAGTATATTTAAACCTTTAAAGTCTGAGATTGCGTTTTCGCAAGATTATGCTTGTGATTTTTTTTATTTTATTATGGATATTCTTTTTCAACAAACTTACTATCTCATATTGTATATACGATTTTTATTTTGGAGGGGGTTCTAACTGATTCGAGTTGTAAAAAAATTAGAAATATGAATGAAATACTATGGAATGTTTTGAAAATTTTTATCAATAAATTTCGGATTGTGTTCATAGATGCACTTGAAGAATGAAATAAAATTCAGCAATTCAAGATACGAATATTGTAGCTAACTGTGTGTATTTTTCCATGAGCACGTGTAGTGTAAGTCACATGCTACGATTTTTGGCTGCCAGTATTTTAGAACGGATAAATTTGACTCATTTTATCGGAAATATCTCATTAATTGAATAAAGCGAAGCAAACTTTTCGAAAATAACGGTGGCAAACAAGCATAGCGTTTATCAGCTTTGTGACTTACACTTAAGAAAAAAAACAAACATGGAACTAGCCTTTGTTTTTCGCAACATTAGCATACCTCAAATAAAAAAGAAAATTGTAATATGTTTTTTTTTCTTCTCTTAATTAGTCATTTACCACTTAACTAATTTGCACGTTGCCGTAACGGCAAGAAGAGTTTACTTGATCCATCACTTAAAGCTTTTTGATACCACTAATTTTTTTAATTGCAATTTCATACTATTTATTGATAGAAATTTTTAGACTAATGTTACGAATATTTTACTTTAAAAAAGTGGTGTTCCACCCATATTATTATTTTATTGTGTGAAAAAAAAAGAATCACTTAAGTGGTTAATATGTATGAAATAAAATTTTATTTGATATACAGTAGTACACCGACTTAAGTCCTCTCGACTTACGTCACTCCGCATTTACACAGTCTATCCTGGAAGAAAAAAATTCTCAATTAGGACACACATTGAACTTTTTTGAAGCTTTTGCTACTGTGAAAAGAAAATTTCCTGAGACAGTCATTGATAAAAATATGAAGAAATAGATGAAGATTTTTAACTCCTTAACGCTCGAATTAAATTACGGTTAAAAAATTCAAATTGCTTATTGGCACCACTTTTATGAAAAAGGAATATTCACCTTATTTAATGACAGGATAAACGATACTAAAATATAACCAATTTCACTATTTTATAAAACTGGTGGGAATCAAACAATTTGAGTAAAAGGCACAGTCCGTGAATATGACGGGAGCGAGATTTAACGGGTTAACCTACAGAAAAGATTATGACGATTGCAAAATTACTCGAAGGACTAAACCTTATTGAAGCAAGATTCTTAAAAATATTAATTTGGACGAGCAAAGAGTAAGAACGACTAGGAAAATCTTACTAAATTCCCTTTGTTGGTACAAACGGCTTTAAAGAGTAAAAAAAAAACATCTGCCAGTTCATTCTTCATTGCAAGATTTTTTCACGTACTCACAGACTCGAACGCTTCACAGGTTCGTACGGGTTCCTTTATTTTCCAGATGAAATACCAGTTCTTTTTATTAAAAAACTGATATAGACAATCGCGCGACAGTTCCCATTATTTAAGCAGATATTTTCTATAAGAAGTTACTGGTGCCAAAGAATTTCCTGGACTGGAAATTCCATGACCCGTACGAGCCCTAGTTCTGTTAGAACTACACACAAATTTATGTATTGCAAATTTATTATTACAAATTTTTGTATTGCAAACGCATTTTTTGCTAACACAGTGAAACCTCCTTGAACGGTTATCTCTAAACAATGATAACCTCCGAATACCGGCCACATTCCATATTTATTTGCAAACTGAAATATGAAGCAGGTCAAACAAATTTTACTTAATATGCCAACGAAAAGTCGCTTTATCTCTTAAACACTCAAATCTTTTCACAAAAATAAACATAAAAATTGAAGATATTTATTAATGATGGGGAAAATTTGGATCATATTCTTAGAACGGCAGGTATTACTAATACAAAGGCCAGAAAGTTGGTTTCGTAAGTTCGGACAAAGATTTGGCATTTACTGATTCATATAGCAAATGGTGGAAGCTAAGAAGAGAGGAAGAGAAAGGTGATGCGGAACGGGAAATGGAAGAGATTATAGAATCGCCCTAAATTTCGAGTATTAATATGCATACCAAATTTTTGACGAACTTTCTTGAAATCCAAAATTTCGCTTTAAATCATAATAATGATGAGTAGTAAAGCAAAACAACTCATACTGCTATTTCTTTGAAGAAAGATATTTGCAGCAAAGAGAAAACAAAAGCAACATCAAATCATTGATTTTTTAATGTATAAAAAAAAAATGAGGATTAATTACAATGACTGTGTAGTTTTATTTATATTTATGTAATTATGATTTTAAAAAGATGAAACCTCTGAATAACACCCACCTCTGAAGGGCGGTCACTTTTCACTGGTCCCACCAGTACCATTATGCAGAGGTTACACTGTATTAAATGTTATGTACCAACATAATCCCTAAATACAATAGAATATTTTCATTAGATTTTGGCAAATTTTTATTTTTGATCCTTTTTTACTTATCTGAATGACTTCGACTTACGTCGTTTTCAAAATACGCCGCTGGTCTTAGTACGAATTGCTGACGTAAGTCGAGGTATTACTGTATGTGAAGTATAAGAAGTTACAGTCCGTAACGGGTTAACTCAGTAAATTTATAATTGTTTTCACGAACCTCATGATAGATATTACAAAACCAAAATTGTTGCGCGTTATGCATACACATTTGACTGTTATTTGAAATATTTCTACTTTTTACGTTCATGATTAAACAAAGGAATAACCATTTGATGTACCGCAAGTTTTCTTGCTCTTGAAATAAATTCTTTTTAACTTATACATACACATCGATTTCATTAAATATCATTCATTCAACATAGTTTATAGAAATATTTAAGTGTTTTATGAAAAGAACAATTTAGAACAAAAAAAAGAAAATCTATCTTTTTAAATTTTGATATAATCTCCGATTGAAATTCAATATCTGAGAAATCACAAAGAGAAAAATGTCTTTTGATGAATGAATAAAACATCAAATGGAAACAATGAAAATTTAATGAAAATATAAAGAAGGTTATTGTATAGAAATAGCTGTTGACAAAAAAATCTGTTGTTCAGTTTCATTAAAGCATTTCTCCGATTAACCCTTTATCTACTGACGGTACTTATAAGTACCACTCACTTTAAACTTTTATACCATAGTGAATATTACTAATATTATAATGGTACTTTGCAAAAATCGCTCTTTTAACTCCACTTTATCCGAATACATGGCAGCGGTAGTTCTAGGTTTGTTATTTTAGAGAGGAATGAGGCAATCTTTGAAGCAGTCGATGTGTTTTGTGCCGATTTTTTGTACAGATTGCCACGCTCGACTTTTCATTGCTGCAAACACAGTAAATGATATAAGATAAGTGTTGGATTTTTTTTATGTGTTCATTATGGTCTTAGAATTCAATTTGACTAGCTATTTTAGTTTAACGGTGTATGTATTTGATTTAACAGTTGAATTACTCGGTGGTACTTATAAGTACCGTCAGTACAATCGGTGCTGGAAAAAAACTTCTTGTTTACTTTTCGTCTGTGTAGTTATCCATCGTTTTCATCGGATTTAAAATGCAATTACTAAAATGTAGTGCAGTAGTGATTTCCCTGGTATTTCTTTTCTGTTTCATTTATTTTTTATAGGCAATCGAAAAAGTAGTGGCACCGGCTGGTTTTTGCTATGCTAGAAATGGCATATGTAAATACATATATTGCATATGCGGAGATGCGAGATAGCATGTTGTCCCTGGAATATTGACGTCGCTAAACTAAAGGGCTGCTAACAAGATCGAAACCTAAAAAAAAAAAAAAAAAAAAAAAAAAAAAAACACTTTCAGGAGCAAAGCATTTTCAATTGTAAAGTGTTGAAATAAATGATTGGCACCGGAATTTGCCAAACGATTTATTTGTAAGTAAGAGAAAGCTTATATTTCATATACTTATTAAATCGAAAATATTTTCTGGTGCCAGGTGAAATAACTTGTCGGTTTTCTGTTACGAGAATTTAGTCATAGTGTACTGACGTTACTTTAAAGTACCACTTTAGTTAACTACCTCTAAATAATTTAATTTCTCACGGGTGAGTATTTTTTTAATGTTTATCCTTTAATTTTCATTGTAGTGACCGAAAAAAAAAATATTACATGAAAATAATTGCAGTAGATCATAATGCCGTAAATAAAGGGTTAAATCAATCAAAAAATTTTTATTTGAAAAGCCAGCGATAAAAGATTGAAAATTTTCTAAAAGACATTCCTCGTGAAGGGTTTAACCCAGAGCTGCCAACTCTTCCGCTTTTTTGTACAACAAAAATTTAATAGAAAATTTTGCGTTATGTCATCGGCAGATTACGATGATTTACAAAATTAAACTTTTTTGTAAAATTTTTGTGGTAAAAAAAAAAGCGGAAGATGTTGGCAGCTATTGTTTCAGGCAGGCCAGTACCAGCCAAAGCGTTTATTATAAATTATTATAAAAAATACCTAGAAATTATAGTGAGGCAATTGGCTGTCCAAAAAGTTTTATAAAATTGAATCCAACAAACGTTGAACGATGCTGAAAAATAAATGTCGATCGCAGCGACTTCTGGTAGTTTCAATCATGGAACTGGGAATAAAAAGGAACTCGCATATCCTAAAAATGGTGAAGCTTCAACTGTAACCGGTTTCACCAGATAGTTATTCTTTTCACAATCAAAGCTTAAACCCGGCAATATTTGGCTTTAGTCACATTATGTCGTCGAGTAATTCACAAGATTTTTATTCTTAGTTAAATCTTCTATTTTACATCGTCGAAAGAAGATTATGTCCTTTTAACAACAGCCGTTTAGTTCTTTCCCTGCGTTCTTTTTACTTTTTTCCCTTTACCCTTTTGACACAGCTTCGTTAGCTTTTAATCTCGAAGCAGAGCTGTGTCGGGAATATTCAATCTGAATGTAAGTTTATCTTACGAAGTTTCCCACTTATTAAGACAATGACAAAACAAAAATACAGATAGTTACTCTTTTCACTATCAACATTTAGCTTAAACCCGACAATCTTTGACTTTAGTCACATTGCGTCGTCAAATATTTCATAAGATTTTTATTTTTAGTTAAATGTTCTATTTTATATCGTCGAAAAAAGATTCCGTTCTTTTAACCCTTTCCAACGCGGAGTAATTCTGTTTATAAAATAATGAAATAATGGACTAACACCGCAATTAATAAAAGAATTTGTTAGAAATTAAGAACTTGCTTTTTTTCATGTATATTATAACAGGAAAAATTTAGTTAAATATTCTTGGTGCCGCTTGTCAGTTTTGGAATTAGAATTAGGTGTCCTTTTTTAACACTAGAATGCCCGGATGGAGTCGATTCGACTCTTGCCACATGATTAAATGTCCATTTGAGCCAGAATTTTTTTCTTAAAATAAGTTAAATTTAAGCGGCGCAGAATTACGTTAAATAAATCAGTTAAATAATTTTAAATAAAAATTCTGGTGTAATATATTTTTATGAAACTCGAGTAAAATTTCCGGGCGTTCTAGTGTTAAGGACACCGCGCCGGTAAGGGTTAACAACCGCCGTCGCACAGTGGATCAAAGTATAGGCGATGCCGAACATAGGATTATCACGATAATATAAGTCTACATATATGATGTTTTTTGTTATATTTAGGTTTAAATGAGTAAAATAAATGATACCGAAAGTATCTGCATGGTTCTTACGAACAATTCCGTGCTTTTTTGTCACAAACAGTAAGCTTAGGGAGATGATGAATAACTAAAATAAACTGGAAAAACAAAGCATGCAGTTTTTATTTATATCCAAATGACATTTTTGGAATATTTAAAGCATTTGTTTAATTTTTAATTGGCAACATATACATAACTCTTTAAAATTGTTTTATAAAACTGCAACATTCTACTGGAACATTTTAGAACTTATTTCAGTGCATATTTGTAATTATTGGATTTGAGTTTTTTAAAATTAATTAGTAGTAATATTAATTTTAGCATATTTCTTTTTTATTTGAAACAAGATTATTTTCATTTTGTCTATTTTCTTATAATGTTTTGAAATATGATAACAAACAGAGATTTGTTTTTGTTTCTGAAAAAATTAAATAATGGTTTTAGTTATGAAAAACCATTGCTTAGTTTTGTAAGTGAACAGTGCGGACTATCTGCCTCAGAAATTGATCGAGAAAATTTAAAGAAGCGTTTACGTATATTTTGTGTAAATGCAAAAGATAGCTGGCTGAAATCTGAACGAAATTTAGATCGTTTCAATAATAAAAACTATTCTTCACTTCAGTGTTATTAAAGTTGGTAATGAGCTTAAACCATTTGCAGTTGAAAATTTGCAGAAATCAACATCACGAAAATGTTTTTCAGACGTAACCAAAACTCATGAAAGAAGACTAACTCAAAGCTTCAGCGAGGATACTTCTGGAGAAGCTAAATTAAGAAGAATGAAAGAGTAAAATGAAACGCGAATTCAGAAAATAATTAGGTTTGCTAATAGATGTTAAACCAGGAAGTGGTTTGACACACGATGGAAACATTGCAAGGACATTTTTTGCTGAGTTAAAAAAGACAGCTGAGATCATTGGATTAGATAAAGAACTTATCAAACGTTTTGAAATTATAATGGTGATCGCCTGTGACGAAATAATTATTGACGAAAAATAAAAGTTTGGCAATTTCGCACAGGGAACAGCTAAACAACGTACCTCAAAGTACGGTTGGTATTATATGCCAGCTTCTGTACATAATTACTAACTCATGAAAAGGATATGATTACAAAATTTTGCTGGTCCAATTAGATAATTATCGGAAGAAGATAGCGAAGCTCGAAATAAAGAGTTTCGAATGTACCGGGAGTCTCATAAGGGAAAAATAAGTCGAAGAGCATGTAATGAAGACTTATTGCACCATTTGCTTAAAACATCTGACGGTTTGATTTCCAGTATCAGACACAAAATAAAAAACATTCAACGGAATAGAAAATTTCTAGAAGCATTGAGACTGTTACTTTAAAATATAACACTTTATCACTGACATAGCAGCGCATTTATTTATTAGAGTACATTAAATCCTCTGAGAGCCTTTGCGCTTTTCAGCATTTTCATGTAAACGTTAACCCGAGATACGTGTATATTAAATTTAATTTCGCAGTTTAATGTTAAATTAGTTTTTTATATCATTTCATCCTAGAAATGTTTTACAGTATAATCGTCTTTAAAAAATATTTTTGTGTACAGCCAATTTAACATGTTTTCTGAAATGGAAAATTACGTAATAGCCGCTTTAAGGCCATTTATTTCGAAAACGCGCAGGTTTGCGCAAAAAATCCTCTATACCACATTAAAATATAGGCTTTCAGGAATACCAGCATGTGTTTGAAATTTCAAACAATTTTAAACAATTTAAATTACGTAATTTTGAAGATAGATTATGAATCCGTTAATTCTATATGTATTGTTCATAATGTAGAATGAGATATAAAATTCAATCAAAATGTAGTCAGTAGTGGTTTAAAATGTGTTTTAAGAAATTAATAATGATATTTTAAATAAGTTATTAGTAGAGGTTAATTAGGTTTTATTTCTGAGCACAGCAAAAAGTTAGTAAAATTTCCAAAAAAATTCCTCTGCTTAAAGGTGTATATTCCGAGCTATACAAATACGATATAATTTTGTATAATTTAAAAAATAAACATATATTCGTATTTTGTAGATATTCTTTTAAAATATTTCATTGCAAAAAAATAGTTATTTAATGATTTTTTTTGGCTCTATGTTCGCATTCTTTTAAGGATTGATCCACTGTGCGTCGAGTTCTTTCTCTGCATTCTATTTACTTTTCTCCCTTTATCCTTCATACAGCTTCGTTATCTTTTAATCTCGAAGCAGAGCAGCGTCGGGAACATTCAGTCTGAATTTAAGTGTAACTTATGAAGTTTCCCACTACTTAATGACAGAAATTTTCAGACTAAATATTAAAAAAGTTTTAGTTAAAAAAAAAAAAAGTGGTGTTCATATTTTCTATTTATTATATCCAAAAAAAAAAAAAAAAACAGAATCACTTAACCTTTTCCCGGGCAAAGTGCTTGTGCTAATAAAATGTTGTTTCACCCCGGGATTAAAAAAAAATTATTTTGAAACAAGTAAAAGATGTTCTGCAGTTATAAAGATTTAATTCCAAAATCTTGGTGCCATTTTGCCGCATTGGAATTAAAATTAGGTGGAACGCATTATATACCACCGCCATTCAACGGGTTAAGTGATTAATGTTCGTATATAATCACCCAAACTCTACAGAAAAAAAAAATCTAGCATTTTATTTTCAAAATAACTCATTCTGTACCCACGCCTATATCAGAAACTGAATAATTTAATCTTTACCGCACAGGTGCCCCATTGTTTCTTATTATCCACACGTCATAATGAGTTAAGAGAAAATCTAATTTTAGTATATTTGCACAGAGCCACGCAATCAGATTTTTTGTATTCCAGTCATATTATCAATTTATTTCATTTCATTTGCATGATAATGTGTTTTAGTTTGTTAAAGTATCAGGGAAATAATAAATCATCTTTCATATTACGCGGAGAAAAATGCCTCACAAAATAAAAATGACATCCTGACACAAGTATTTTAAATTACCAGTTGAAGAAGAATAATTTTTACTGAAACGCAGTGCTACAAGGATGCAGAGCAAAAATTGTGTAGTCGTTACTGTTAAATTTAACTTAAATTTCTGTTTTTGATGAAAAGGTGCAAATAAAATTACAAACGTAATAATTTCAAAAGTTTAAACATGGCATTCTAACGTATGCTAAAAATTAAAATGTAACCATGTATTAAAGTATTAACAATAGACACCTACATCTTGCTTGGCGATTCTTTTAATGAAGTACTTGCTGCATTCTTGATATTTCTAGAGCAAACATTCAAACCATGCTTTCTCCTTTAGATACAAAATTTCCAAAAACACAAAAAAACTGATAAATTAGAACATAACTTGTATTTAATTCTAATTTTTATTGTGTATTTTTATTACTAATTATTAGAAAGAACTGCAAGCATACATAAGATATTAAACCTAAAACAAATTAATAAAATGCATCGAATATTTGGAGAAATCACATTTTGACCGAATTCAGATGAGGAAACATGTCTTGATTATTTGACAAGCGGATAAAACGCTTTTTGAATGAAATAACGTCTAACTCACAAATAATACAAAATCATTATTTTATGTGATTATTGACTTCAGTTGATTATTTATAAAATAAAATGACAGATTATGGTATCTAATAGTATTCACTAAATATTTACTAAATAAATACCCGTTTGCCAAAAATCCACTTCAAATGTTAAGACCAATATCTTCATCTAGACAGTCACACACTTCCCCCTCTTCTTTATTGCAGGCTGGTAAACCATGGATAATGTGGTTGTACCATTTGAAGACATCATCAGGTTGATTTTGCCACTGTTCACCATACATTATCTTCAAAATTTTGTTAACATCTTTTTTCTTTTCAACTGATATGGTGTGGCTAAGAGGAAGATATTCTAAAACAACCCTTTGACCACGGGCAACAGTAATCCCCTTTTTAAGAAGATTTACACCACATTCTTCACTTAGATCTTGAAACAAATAATTCTGGAAGCCTTTAATCTTAACAGTTCTCTTATTGTTCACTAAAACAATCCGTTTCAATATTGATATGTATAGTACGTTTCGAAAGTACACATTAAGTGACAACTGTGATTAGCAGACTGGAGAAATCACTGTTTGACTGAATGCAGGCTTTAGAGGAAACACTTTGATTGAATCGCAGAGTTTTAAAATTGGTTTATAATGGGGAAAAAATTTCTTGTTAAAAAATCCGGTTATTTCGTATGCAATTTAACACTGAGTTTATAAAATTAACAATAATTCATTTTTTATTTTTATTTATTTATATATTTATTTATTTATTTATTTTTATTTTATTTTATTTTTTTTTATTTATTTTTTTTTGTGAGAAAACACGGTTTGAATGTTTGCTCTTCATTTAGTTGTTTTTTTCTATTATTAATTTATTTGGATTTAGAATATTCTTGACATACAGAAAATAAAGTTTATAACATAAAATTTTGTTGTAATTGAATTTTTCGAGACATAATTGAAAAGTTATAGTTAACTTCATAATCATAATTATCATATCATATCATATCATATCATTTTATAAAGATGAGAATTTTTTTTTAAATTGAAGTGACAATGTATTTAATTTATTTAATGATGCTATACAATGGATACTAAGTTTATTTTATTTGAAAATTGCCAATTTTCATTCAAGAAAATTCCGCTTCTAATTATTTAAAGTACTCACTAACCCTCTAGTGCATACTGTTGCCGATTGGCAACAAATTAATGTTTATCTCCTTATCGTTGATTTACTGTTGTCTCTTAATAACTTTATGTTTTACATATTCATTTTAACCCTATATTTAGGTTTAGTTCATTAAAAATACCATAGTTGTTTATCAGTTACAAATAAAAATGAACTTTTGAAGCCTTCTATTTTCCTAGCAATAGACGATTTCTAACACAAATAAAAATATTTAAAATGGAAAGTTTCATTTGAAAAAGACCTTTTTCAAAAGAATATGCTTTTAAAAGTTATTTCAAATAATTTTCAGTTAGGTTTTTGGCAAAAAATATTGTATACATGTAAATATACTTTTACTGCCACCTGGTAACACCATGAATTGAATTCCGCTTTTATCTATATTTTTAGTATTCTTTTCAATGAATTTGTTGATTGTTTCATCTTGCTTTTTATCTATTTTTTCATAAAAAAAATTGTTCTGATAAAGCCTCATCATGGTCAACATATATTTTAAAGCAATGACACTAAAAAAATAATTAACAAAATAAATATGGATTGTATTGTCGCGTGAAAGTTACATTTCTGAGAATGACGATCCAACTTTTGATCCAAACTTTCTGGTAAAAAACGGTTCAGACAATTATGATGAGATTTATTGTGATTTACAAGCAGATAAATCAGTTGAAATTGACTAGACTGTTGATGCAAACGTTGGAATAGTGAATATTCCATCTACATCAAAACATCTCTGCCTGAAAGTGTTTTAGTATAAAATCTATATCTATCTATCTATCTATATATATATATATGTTTTGTATTTTCCCGCCCTGAACTTTTCGAGCATATCTCTGAACAAATAAGCCTGTATAGCATTCTAAAACATATTCAAAAGCCACTCAATGTATGCTCGGCAGATATAAAAAAGTATCTAAGAATATGTATCTTGAGTAGCGGTCATATTTAGGATTTTATATCTCATTACCCCTGGGATGAAAAAATATTGAAAATCCTTAAAATGAAACTTTAATTAATTACCGTAATTTCGGGTGTATAGCCCGTGAATCAAACAATCGTTTTTCGACCCAGAATTTTTTAAAAATAAAATGTAACTTTTCAGATCACGGTAAATATTGGTCTTCAAATACTGAATAAAATTTCTGCGTCCACACTGAATTGTTTGATTTGCAGGCTATACAACGGAAATTACGGTAATCAAAATGTGTTTTTTTTAACGTGACGTCATTTTCCATACAATGTTGCCAGTGGACTACTTTTTTAAAAATTCAGATTTCTTGATTGGCACGACTTTTTTTACTATTTTGACGGATTTTTCTGAAATGGTAACCCCTCCCCCCCCTTGCTTTAGTTTTAATTAATATGTCATCAATTACGGCATATTTTACTGTTTCAAAAAAGTGGTACAAATAAAGAAATCTTAATTTTATTTTTTAAAAAGTAGCCCACTAGAAACATTGTTTCCAGACAACATTCAAAAATTGAGACTCTGAAATCTCATTTCTGTGGGAATGGCAATACAATGTAAAATAAATATAATTTTTTACATCATTACTACTGGAATGGAATGGAATGAAAAAATATTGAAAATTCTTAAAATGAAACTGTATTTAAACATTGAAAATGTATCTTTTTTTCTAACATGAACTCATTTTCCACAGTGTTGCCAATGGGCTAATTTTTTAAAAATTCAGATTTCTTGATTGGCTCCACTTTTCTGAAATGGTAAAATTCCCCTTGTTTTCGCCTTAAGTAATATGTCGTCGAATACGGCGTATTTTAAAATTTAAAAAATGTGGTGCCAATAAAGAAATTTGAATTTTTAAATAAAGTAGCCCACTGACAACTTTGTTTCCAGAAAACATTCAGAAATCGAGACTCTGGAATCTCATAGCGAAACAGCACCGAAAACTGGTGATTTGAAGTAATTAAAATAATAAAACTTTGTAAAAAATCACCATAAAATAAAACAATACACACGACGAGTTTCGAGCTAAAAACATAACAGCTCGTCATCAGCTACAACAAACACGTGTCCGCAAGCGAACAAGGTAAAAAATGAACTGAAGGTAAAGAATGTTGCAAAGAATTCGACAGATGGCGCTAGCTGAAAGAGGCACATGTAGAAGAGAAAGGTGTTGCCAAAAAGATAGAAGAGAAATTGATAGGGAAAAAATGGAAATAAAAGAATTAAAATAAAATAAAAGAAGTAAATTAAAAAATATAAATAATAATAATAAAGAAAGAAATATAAAAGATTAAAACAAGAAAAAAAAACAAAAGATCTTTTTTTTTAAACAAAATAAAAAGTAAAGGGAAAAGAATTACAAAAGTAATTTCCACGCTGGAGATAGGAAAGGAGATGATGGGAGATCATTGACAAGATTAGCAGAATTTTTAGAAATAAAATATGCTTCATGAAAATGGGAAGGGTGATGAGAGGGAGAGGCAGGGGAAGAATCCCCTCTGACCTGGATCTTTCTAATCTCCTTTCTCTCGTTAATTCTGTTGATCCCTGTATTCAATTTACTCTCGAGGTCGAAGAGAACAATTCTCTTCCTTTCCTTGACGCATTGGTTTCAAAACACCCAGATCGGTTCTCTACCTCCGTTTATAGAAAACCTTTCGCTGTCTCTCTTCCTCCTCATGCTCTTTCAAATCATCCTCCTCAACAAAAAGTGGCTTCCTTTTATACTTTTGTTTTTAGGGCGTTACGCATTTGTTCTGACTCTTCTGCTCTGAATAATGAAATTAATTATCTCAAATCTCTTGCCCTTGCTCGTGGTTATAATCCCTCTTTGATTGATAAAGCTTTGTATAAATTTAAGAAGCCTAAACGCAGAGTTGCCAAGTCTCCGTCTTTTTGCACACCGCTATTATATTAGAGAAAATGTTGTTGTTTTAAATCGCCCAAATGTTCCAATTAAATAAAATGAAATTTTCTGCATTAAAATACTGGTATCCAAAAAGCCGGAGGCTTGGTAGCTCTGTAAACGTCTTTTTTCTGATTCAAATAATCCTCCTAATTTTAATTCTATAATAGTTCTGCACTTTTATTCTCTTCTCTGTTTCAAAATTGCTAAAATCCTTTCTCGTTTTAATTTTAAAGTTATCTTCAAACCTAAGAATAAAATTAAATTCTCTTCTCTGAAAGTTCCTCTTCCTACTGAGAACCGGTGGGGTGTTTATTATATTCCTTGCTCTTGCAATTTGGGTTATATTGGTCAAACAAAGAGAGCTTTAAAATTCAGATTAGGCGAGCATCAGAGGTATATTGCAAATCAAGAAATCTCTAAATCTTCGATTGCTTCGCACTGTTGGTCTTCCAGACATTGTTTCAATTTCTCCATGGCCAAAATTATCTCATCCCCTGCCTCTCCCTCTCACTTGGATTTTCATGAAGCATATTTTATTTCTAAAAATTCTGCTAATCTTGTCAATGATATCCCATCATCTCCTTTCCTATCTCCAGCGTGGAAATTACTTTTGTAATTCTTTTCCCTTTTCTTTTTATTTTGTTAAAAAAAAGGATCTTTTGTTTTTTTCTTGTTTTAATCTTTTATATTTCTTTATTTATTATTATTATTTATATTTTTTAATTTACTTCTTTTATTTTATTTTAATTCTTTTATTTCCATTTTTTTCCTATCAATTTCTCTTCTATATTTTTGGCAACACCTTTCTCTTCTACATGTGCCTCTTTCAGCTAGCGCCATCTGTCGGATTCTTTGCAACATTCTTTACCTTCAGTTCATTTTTTACCTTGTTCGCTTGCGGACACGCGTTTGTTGTAGCTGATGACGAGCTGTTATGTTTTTAGCTCGAAACGCGTCCTGTGTATTGTTTTATTTTATGGTGATTTTTTACAAAGTTTTATTATTTTAATCTGGAATCTCATTTCTGTGGGAATGACAATACAATGTAAAACATGACGATTTTATACATCATTACTACTGGAATGGAATAAAAAAATATTGAAATTCCTTGAAATGAAACTGTGTTTAAACATTAAAAATGTATATTTTCTTTTTCTAACATGAAGTCATTTTCCATAGTGTTTCCAATGGGCTACTTTTTTTAAAATTCAGATTTCTTGATAGGCTCCACTTTTCTGAAATAGTAAAATTCTCCTTGTTTTCGCTTTAATTAATATGTCATCGAATATGGCATATTTTGCCAATAAAGAAATCTGATTTTTTTTAAAAAGTAGCCCACTGACAACATTGTTTCACAACATTGTTTCACAGTGGCACAGCCAATCCGCATTCAGAAATTAAGATTGTGGAATCGCGTTACTGTAGGAATGACAATACAATGTAAAATACATCATTTAAACGCATTTGACATACTTTATGGCAGATTTTTGAGTTAAAATGCAAGTTTCCCAGCCGAATGCTTCTTAAATAATAATATCACTGTCACAGGGGAGAATACTATATTCAAGAAAATTTTAGTCGAATTTTCAGACTAAATATCTAAAATAAATCTATTATTTTAGAACTCGTGGAATAGGATAATTCAGAAAATGATGACAATTGCAAGCAATTAAAGGAAGATATCTTCTTACAAATTAATATAGGGAAATCAATTTATTACAAATAACGTTATTTCGGTTTTAGGTTCATGACGCTGCGACGTTTTAGCACAATCTACTTAAATGATTTTTTTTTCTATTACAATGTGAAAATGACATCAAAAACGATATAAGCAATAAAGATAAAAAATATATTATTTCTCCTTTATTTGTAACGATGGAAGTAATCTAATTGACACCAATTTGAAGAAATTTCATAAAAAAACATTTAAAATTAAAATTACAATATAAAAATGGGGATATTTGTAAAAAAGAGAGTTTGTGCGGACATATCTACAAATGATATGATTTTATATTAAAGAAATGATTAGCAAAATTGACTCAGCAGAAAGCCCAGACCAGAGGATTGAAAAAAAACTGCTTTGTGTTTTAAAGATATAGAGTGTTTTAAAGATATGTTAATTTATTTTCGTTTTAGGTATATTTTCGTTAAAAATAAGCGGATGTTAAAAAGAAACTGTACATTAAAAAGAAGATTTGCTTTAAAAAGAGGGTGTTCCCGTGGGCTTATTTTCTCTTAAGTTACATATTGTATACAATAAAGATTACTTATTAAAAAAAAAAAAATAAGTGTGTTACAAATTTTCTCAAGTTTAATTAGACTCGACTGTTAATGATTTTTATTTTTTAAACATTATCACCAGAAAATCTAAATAAAAAACCTGTTACATAAAACTAAAAAATCAAACACTTAGCGGAGGCAGCACAATGTCATCTGAATATTTTTCAAGTAGCAGTGCTTACCGCCTTTGGCGCTTGCGCTGGGTGTCTGAATGAAACAAGATTCATTATTTATTCGTTCTGTCCTGAGTGTTTGTTTCGAGGAGGGATTGGACATCCGATTGCTTTAACCCTTTCAGGGGCAAAGCAATTTCATTGCTAAAGTGTAGAAATTATTGAATGACACCGGAAGTTGAAAACAAATTTATTTGTAAATACGAAAAAGCTATATTTAGCATGTATAATAAACCTTCAATTTTTTTACCAAAACTCTGGTGCTATTGTGGCATTTGGGAATTAAAATTAAGTAGTTTCATAAAAGTACCGCCCCTCAAGGTTCACCGACCCTCAAGGGGTTAACTATAAACGGAATCCTAAACTAAACCTCGTATCCAGGGCACAGTATACAAAAATAAAGGAAACACACAAATATTAGTTGTTCAAATTTGTCATAGAGTTGGAATAAGAAGATCTTTCAAATATTTTACTCTTAATTTAACAAAAAACATATCTAGTTTAGTTATACGATATGTGGTCGCCTGGCCATTATACTTACATGCTTAGTATGGCATAAAATACAGTTCTGTTTCGTACATTTTTGACTGGATATTTGTATCTTAGTGAAAACAGACCCAAGCATTTTAATAAACTCAGGGACTAGAATTCTCCGTCCCAGTTGCTGATTTTCACCACTAAATTTTAGTAGTATTCCATGCTTTCTTTAATCTCAGAAATTATGTCATTAAATAAGTCGAGAAATGCCATTAAAATTTAGTGGCAGCAATTATTCATTTGGGATGGATAATTCGCATCCCTGTAAAATTCTTTAATGGCAAACCTGCAATTGTATTCATTGTAAATACATAGTTGCCAACTATTTCGTTTTATCATGTGACACATATGTACTTTGTATGTAATTAATTGATGCAATACGCCCGAAATATAGTAAATCTAAACTTTTAATTCCGTGAATTTTTATTCACATTGCTAACAAGGCGTAAAACCAACTATTTCTGGTCAGGTTACTTTTTCATTCTGTTGGTTTTACGCTTGATTAAGCAAAGTGAATAAAAATTTACGTAATTAAAAACTCAAACTTTCATATCAGAAATTTAATTTACATTATTATTTTAACTTCCACAATGACGAACGGGACACAATTTAAAATTATATTCTTTAAATCATAATTTAAAAACATACTGTTAAAAAAATAAAAATGTTATAACGATAACTAATACACACACACGCACACACACACATACGTGTATAAATAATATTTAGCCTGTAACTTTTATAATACATATATATATATATATATATATATATATATATATATATATATATATATATTGAGAGAGTTTTTTATGGTTAGGGCGAATCTCCGATGGCTGTTGACAACGAACTTCATTTTTTTGGACAATAACCACAGATTTTTTTTTTTTTTTTTTTTTTTTTTTTTAAGGGACACTGGAACTTTGAGTTTGTCGAAACGATCGATACCATCGGATTTTTCAAAGTATTGATACACAAATAATAAGCAATTAAGGTATTTTGTATTCGTTACTCATTAAAGTATATATTCTTAACTACATTATACAGAAAAAACAGTGTTCTATATGCAAAATTAATATTAAAATTTTAAATTTAAATATTCATCTCACTAACGCATTAACTAACACCCTTAAGTGCTACACACATAAAAGTGTAGATTATGCCTTCATAAAGCAATTTTTGAACAAAATAAAATCATAACACGTCTACTTCTTAATCAAAAGCAAAATATATACAAAAAGCTTCGTATAAAATTTAATTTTATCACAAAAAATAAATAAATTTTCAATTTTTTTCTTTTTTTTTAAGTTTTTCAAGTTTAAAAAACTAAATAACCAAAATATGTGTTTTTTCTGTTGTTGTTTTAACATGTAGACTATAAACAAACCCATATTTGGTTAGCATACATAGTTTGAAAGTAACGGTGCGCACAAACTCCAAATTTACTAATCTTAGAAAATGCTTTTAAAAGTTATTTTAACCCGGGAGGACGTGCGCCGGGCCTGATAGACCCGGAGTGCGTACGGTTTTTACAATTGTCACCACTATCTTTTTATAAGTAATCTTTAACTTCTTTTATCACAAAATTCTCTCTGATTAAATAAGGTTACCATTATTATTTGTTTTTATTGGTGGCAAAGTAAAAATTATTCATACCCTGGGTATGCGCACATTCTCCCGGGTTAACACGTAGATTATAAAGAAGCACATATTTGGTTAACTTTTTAAAGCAGCAGCATGCGTAGTTTGAAAGTAACGGTGCGCACAAACTCCAAATATACTAATAATAGAAAATGCTTTTAAAGTTTCAATATCTACACACCTTCAATTATATTAACTATTAACACTAGAACGGCGGCGAGGGGTCATTTTGACCCTTGCCGAATGAATACATTTCGATTCGAACCAGAATTTTTTTTATAATATAAGATTAATATATGCTGAACAAAAATAACTTAAATAAATAAGTTTCATAGTTCTAAATAAAAATTCTGATGTGAAATATTTTTTATAAAACTTGAGCAAAATTTCCCGCCGTTCTAGTGTTAATAAATTATTATAACTGAAGAAATAATGCAGGTTTTTGAATGGAGATTTTGCTTATTGTTAAGAAGTTTTAAAAAATCAGAATAAACAAAAATTGAAAGCTGATTTTTTGAAAGTTTAAATGTCCTGTGTCCCCTTAATTTATGTTTTGTTCTTTTTTTGTATCTTAATTTTAACCATTATTTATTCATTTATTCTTCAGAATTATTTAGAATCTGTCTTATATCTTTATTTTTTAAATTTGGAATTGAATTATTTATAATTTAGTTTTATGCTACAGTTAAGTTTAATTTTCAATGGCGCCTACAAATCGGTAAATCGCTTATATATCTCCTTAGCTGTGGCGTTTCTAACGTGGTGATCGAAAGGCTCTGGATACTTCTTTTTTAAAGAAATAGTTTCCCCTTTTCCAATCGCATACTTTTCTGCAATTACGGAGACGAAAAGAACTAAAAGAAATAAAGTGTAGAATCCATAGCATCTGGAACCCCACTGTCTATGTCAGTGCTCTTGGATATAAAGCCACTAGGAAATCCGTCTAATTACATTAAGACCTTACATTGTTCTCCTCTTCCATGCAATATTTTATTTTAAAAAATTCTAGCTCAAAGTGCATATAAGGTTTGTTGGGGCAACTGGGTTATGACTTTAAAATGTGACTCTGGAGCTTCTGACAATTCAGCTTCAAAAAGCTAATGTTTATTTGAATTAATGTCTAAACTTCTGTAAATGCGTTCAGTTAAGTTCCCTCTATCAGGTTCTGTTAGGCGGGGAGGCCTACCAATTGGCTTAACCAATTCCCTCTATCAGACAGAAATGCTCAAAATTATATTTTAATGTTTAAAAATATAAAAATATGCATATTTCATCTTTCTTTCCTCATGGGTCCAGTTGCCCCATAAAAATGGGGTAAGTGGACCAGGAGGGTCTATGTTCCACACACGTTTCTTTCTTTTCATATGGGATATCAGATCCTCTTTGAAAAAGTATAAACAACTAAAAAAATGATTAAATCAGGCAGATCATGCAAATTATATATGAACTAAAGGGACTGTAAGGGAAACCTTTGCTGTCAATTTGTCTAAAAAAAGCACTAAAAGTGAAAATATTAGATTTATTTATTCCAAAACATAAAAAAAAAATTAAGCAAGTACTTATGTACTTTAGTATAGGTAATATGTATACAATTCACATGGGTATTTTAAAGAAATAAAATAGCAAGGTAAATCTATGATCTAACGGCTACGTAAGTACGTAAGTACTTTATCTGTATCAGTATCGCACAATTTAGAGTTTGACTATCTCGCTTTCATTTTAATTTGTATTATGTGTCATACTAGCAAACCTGAACGTTTCGGGGCTAACGGAAAAAAAAAAAACTGAAAAATATTAGAATATATTGGGCAAGACTACAATGAGACTTTAGTCACTGTATTAACACTTTCATCGCGAGAGACGAGATAACTGGTCTCCCAGGAATGTTAGCTATCAATCATGGAAAATTACTTCCTACCGGAAAATTTTGTCATTTAATTATTAGACATTGATTTCGAAATGCAATGTCTAATAATTACCGGCCAGAATTTTCCAGTGCGAATTCATTTTCCCAAACGGACACGACATTTTATTATTATTTTATGCTTGTAAGAACAAACATAATCATTAGAACGAGAAATGATATTGTTTATTATTTTTCAAAGTAAAATAAACAAGTTTTAAACGAATTTGTGTTTTGTTTCAATTTTAGCGCTGCGAGGAGCGGCTAAGGCTCTTAGCGCAAAGGGTGGAACAAAGGTGCGCCATTGCTGCGATGAAAGTGTTAATTTTATATATCAGGACTGCCACATACAACTATTTTTTAATTCTATTTCGCACTGCTTTTTCAAAACAAAATTATTTTACAACATTTGCAAGAGCATACGGCAAAATTATTTTTTTTAAATAGTGGTGCGATAAGGATATAAAAAATTTCGTCTGTTGCTGCCCTGATATATGTGTATATAAAAGTAAATATTCATACTTGTTTCGATGCCACTGGGATCAGGAAAGTTATTTCTCTCCTTGTTTTTAATTGTTTCGATAAGTTGGGAACAGGAAAGTGATTTCCTTCCGTGTGTATTAAATAATAATTTATTTATTGTTTACTATTATTATTGTTTTTAACTTCCATCAGTGCTATTGGAATGGCGATTAAAATCTTCAGAAAAAAACGGAAAATATGAAAACGACATTCAGGTATTCTTTTTTTCTAAAATAGAAATAATTTTACTTTTCATGCTGGAAGATACCATGAGTAACACGCAAGTACTGAAAGGTAGGTTTTTGTTTTCTTATAATTCTACATGAGCCCGGTCAAATGATATTTTAAAATGCACAAAAAAAAAAAAAACTGAAATGAAATAGTAAATATATATATATATATATATATATATATATATATATATATTGCGAAAGATGAGAAAAAATTTCCGGGCGTTCTAGTGTTAAGTAAGGTGAATATTTCTTTTTCATAAAAGTGGTGCCAATAAGCTATTTGAATTTTTTAACCGTAATTTAATTCGAGCGGGAAGGGGTTAACGTTCGCCATAAATTACGGTTTAAAAATTCAAATTATTCATTGGCACCACTTTCTTGAAAAAGAAATATTCGCCTTATTTAATGACAGGTAAAATTATACTATAATAAAGTGAATTACACTAGTTTATAAAACTGGTGGGAATCAAACAATCTGAGTAAAAGAGCCATGCGTACGTGAAACTGTAAATAACACGGGACCACGAATTAAGGGGTTAAAAAAATAGCGGTATCCGGCGGGCCACAGTTTGATACCCCTATTTTAAACGAAGGCGCATTCCCGGAATTTGCGATTTTAAAATATACTAAAACCGCTAAATATAAAATATACATTCATAAGATATTCTTTTTGGGGGGGGAAATAGTAACTATTGAGTTTTTTATGAGTTGTACAACACATATTAACACATTCACGATGGTATGTTTTTGTGATATCTGGGTTTTAACCCCATCACGGTCGCTTAATATTTGAAAAAAACCATCAAAAGTGTACCTATTTTTTTTTATTACAGAAATTGAATAATTATAAGGTTTTTAAATAAAATATGCAATTAGTTTATTTTTAAGACGAAAAAACAATATTTTACAGCCATATTCATATTTGTATAAAAGCCATCATGCGAGAATTATGTGTCTTAACCTCTTAAGCTCCGCCTCCGATAAATGTAGGTTACTTTTTTTTTATTATTCAGATTGTTTGATTCCCACCACCGTAGTTTACGGCAGATAAAATGATGCGAAAATAAAGCCATTTACACTATTAAAAAAAAAAAAAAAAAAAAAAAAAAAACTGGTGGGAGTCAAACAATCTGAATTAAAAGATAGTAGCCTACATTTATCGGGGGCGGAGCTTAAGAGGTTAAGACACATAATTCTCGCATGATGGCTTTTATACAAATATGAATATGGCTATAAAATATTGTTTTTTCGCCTTAAAAATAAACTAATTGCATATTTTATTTAGAAACCTTATAATTATTCAATTTCTGTAATAAATAAAATAGGTACACTTTTGATCGTTTTTTCAAATATTAAGCGACCGTGAAGGGGCTGATATTCCAGTTATCATCTGAAAGGCTTGATTCATCAGAATCCATATCACAATGACAAAAATATTACAAATGTATGACAAATCTATGGCAAATTATAGATCGTACAAATCTAGCCAGAGAGCTAATATTCAAAGACTTCAAATGGAAATTTCAGTTCAATTTTTCTGGTTTCAGAAGTTTTTTCCAGCAATTAAATCTCCAGCCCGAGAATATGACGGGCACGAGAAATAACGAACGACACCTCAGCCCGAGATATTGACGGGAGCGAGAATTAAGGGGTTAAAAAAGATGTGACTCCTAATTCTTCTGAAAGTAATTGATAAATTGGATTTCGAGATAACTTTCTCAGGGTTACGCATCATGTAATGTCCTTCAGTGTAAGGATTTCATATAAAATGTCTTACAATCTAAAAAAAAAAATATGAACAACAGGATACAATTTCATTTTTTTGCAAGGAAGAATCCACGTTTCTAGTCAACAGGGTTGTCAGTTTGGCTTCCATTTTTATACTGAAATTTCACGTTAACCCCGGAAACTTTGAAAGAAGAATTTTTACTTTAAGTAATTGCAAAATTTTCGTCATTAACCCCCTTAATTCTCGCTCCCGTGATATTCACGGGCTGTGTCTGTTATTCAGATTTCTTGATTCCCACCGGTTTTATAAATTAGCGTAATTAGCTTTATTATGGTATCATTTTACCTGTCAATAAATAAGGTAAATATTTCCTTTTCAAAAAAGTGGTGCCACTAAGCAATTTGAATTTTTAAACCGTAATTTAATGCGACCGTTAAACTTTGCTACTCAATAATATTTTTTCAATAAAAACGAGAATTCTCCTTTCCTGTCGCGAACTAGTTAAGGTATTACCTACTCGCAGGTGTCTTTTTTATTATTATTCATATTGGACATGAGTTATCCTTATTTTAAACTGTGGGAAAACAGAACCTTTTCCTTCCCTCTGGGAATGATGTGCTTTTCCAAATTTGATGTTCTAAAATAAAAAGGATGTTAATCATAAAAATATACTATGCTATAAAATGCAATAAAATACCTAGAAATTTCTAAAAATACTTTATTACTTCAGTTTTTTTAATAATAACACGTCAAAAATAACTTTTTACTATCGATGTCATTATCAAAATTTTCAAGCAACTCCTTAACCCCTTAACAGTTGCATTAAATTGCGGTTTAAAAATTCAAATTGCTTATTTGCACCACTTTTTTGAAAAAGAAAATTTCACCTTATTTAATGACAGGTAAAATGATACCATGATAAAGCCAATTACACTATTTTATAAAACTGGAGGGAATCAAGCAATGTGAATAAAAGGCACAGCCCGTGAATATCACGGAAGCGAGAATTAAGGGATTAATATTGCTTTCTCTAATTGGTACATCAGAATGAATGACGTCAGTATGTACAGGGTGGTTATAATTAACCCTTTATCTACTGACGGTATTTATAAGTAGCACTCATTTTAAACTTTTATACCATAGTGAATATTACTAATATTATAATGGTACTTTGCAAAAATCGCTCTTTTAACTCGACTTTATCCGAATACATGGCAGCGGTAGTTCTAGGTTTGTTATTTTAGAGAGAAATGAGGCTATCTTTGAAGCAGTCGATGTGTTTTGTGCCGACTTTTTGTACAGATTGCCATGCTCGTCTTTTCATTGCTGCAAACACAGTAAAGCATATAAGATAAGTGTTTCATTTTTTTTTATGTGTTCATTATGATCTTAGAATACAATTTGACTAGCTAATTTAGTTGAACGGTGTATATTTAACATATAGTGTATACATACAGTATATATTGTAAGTGTAGATTTAACAGTTGAATTACTCGGTGGTACATAGAAGGACCGTCAGTACAATGGGTGCTGGAGAAAAACTTCTTGTTTACTTTTCGTCTGTGTAGTTATCCATCGTTTTCATCGGATTTAAAGTGCAATTACTAAAATGTAGTGCAGTAGTGATTTCCCTGGTATTTCTTTTCTGTTTCATTGTTATTTTTTATAGGAAATCGAAAAAGTTGTGGCACCGGCTGGTTTTTGCTACGCTAGAAATGGCATATGTAAATTCATATATTGCATATGTGGAGATGCGAGAGAGCATGTTGTCCCTGGAATATTGACGTCGCAAAACTAAAGGACTGCTAACGAGATCGAAACCTAATTTTAAAAGAAAAATAGTTTTTTTAAACCCTTTCAGGAGCAAAGCATTTTCAATTCTAAAGTGTTGAAATAAATGATTGGCACCGGAATTTACCAAACGATTCCCTCGTAAATAACAAAAAGCCCAAAATTTCATATACTTATTAAATCGAAAATATTTTCTGGTGCAAGTTGAAATAATTTGTGTATTTTCTGTTACGATAATTTAGTCATAGTGTACTGACGGTACTTTAAAGTACCACTTTAGTTAATTACCTCTAAATAATTAAATTTCTCTCGGGTGAGTATTTTTTTTTATGTTTATCCTTTAATTTTCCTTGTTGTAACTGAAAAAAAATATTACATGAAAAAAATTGCAGTAGATCATAATGCCGTAGATAAAGGTTAAACTTCCCCGATAAACAGCATCCTACAGCGCAAACGGGTGAACCAAATGCAGTGGAATTTGGAATATAGACTATATCACCGCCCCCTGAATACTAGGCCTGAGAGCTGTCACTAAAATGGCGGCTGCCGAAGGCGGATTTTATTAAACGTAAGTACGCTCCCTTAAATGTAGACACCATTATTTTATAAAAGATTTCTCTGACTTGTTTAACCCCTTAATTCTCGTTCCTGTCATATTGACGGGCTGTGTCTTTTACTCAAATTGTTTGATTCCCACCAGTTTTCTAAAATAGTGAAATTGGCTATATTTTAGTATCGCTTTTACTGTCATTAAATAAGGTGAATATTTCTTTTTCATAAAAGTAGTGCCAAAAAGCAATTTGAATTATTCAACCGTAATTTAATTCGAACATTAAGGGGTTAATCTCAGAAAAGTAAAGCGGAAAAAACTTTAAAAATTTATTGGTACGAGTATTTAAGGGACCGTGCACACGCTGGAAAAAATCCGCCTTCGGCAGCCGCCATTTTTGTATCAGCGCTCAGGGCTAGTATTCAGGGGGCGGTGACTATACACGAGATACACTCACGGGATTTCGAAAAAAAAAAATTGTTCCAAAATGTCCACAAGATGGCGCTTTTTCCGGAAAAACATTAAATTTAAGACAATAAACGGCCAAAACAGCTGGTTTTACATTTTATTCTTCTTAATTCTTGTTCTGAATTGTTAATATTGTTTCTGTATTCGTTTTGGTCATTTATTGCGTTAAATTTATTGCTTTTTCCGGAAAAGGCACCCTCTGGTCGACGTTTTGAACTATTTTTTTCCAAATTCCGTGAGCGCATCTCGTGTATAGTCTATATACCAAATTTCGTTGCATTCCTTTCACCCGTTTGCGCTGTAGGATGCTATTTATATGGGAAGTTTAATTATAAGCACCCTGTAGTTCATCTCGCACGAATTATGCAACATTTTTTGAATGATCGGATGATCATTTCTTGCAGTAATTCAAATCAAGCTTCTTTCAGCCATCCAGAGATGACAATGATGTCAACTTTTTAAAATTACTGTCATTTGTCACAGCTGCATCCCCATATGACATCCATTCAGTTCATTTCGAAACGTCTGAGTGTTGAAGATAGAAGTAAGGCCAATTAGGATCTACCGAAGATCTCTAAAAGATATTTGTAATTTCGAAGAGCGCATTTTTTTCTATTAACCATTCAAAAAAAGTGCTAAGATATAGTTCGGTGACTTTTTTATCACTTTTGTTTAACATCGGCATACAAATTATTGGTTTCCAATTTTGGGCAATTTTTAACCCAAAAGTCGAATATTCGGCTTATACAATCGAAAATATTCGGTACTTTTCATATATGTGATCTGTTTACAGACTTGGTTTACTATGTGAGTGGTTAAAACAGATTTTATGCACATTTTAAATGAAATACCTCATTTTTCTTTCAAAATGAACTTGGTTTACTACGGTTGTGAGCCCGTCATATGCAGAGCTCCCACTGGTCTGTTTTTTGTAAACCAATAATTTTTAAGAAACAGTTTTTGTGGTAGGTTTCAACAGCAATTGTAAGAAAAAGGCCCTTACTGATAAATTTCTACGAAATATAAAAAGAAGATTTTTCTTTGAAAAATAGGTGTATTCAAAAAACGGTCCGAGTAGGAGCCTTGGATATACCGTAATATGATGATTACGGATTAACAAGTTCACTGCCAAGCCTATAAAGAAAGAATTTTCAACTTTCTTCTTGAATGTCGTTTGCCACCACAAATTCAAAAAGGTAAATTTCGCTTTACTTATGCAGCGAAATTTCGGAAAATAAATAAGGCGTTTTTTTTTTAATTCTAAAATAATGGCGGCAAAGTAATTAATAAATTAAAGCCACGAATATTAAAGCTACAGGTATACTCGTATCTTGGAAACGAACGTGTTAAAAAACTTGCAAAAGACTTATTTCAATATATCTTAATTATTTTTTAATATTTACACCAGAAAAACTAAACAGGATATTTAATATATAACAATACTAAATTGCCATAGCAGCGCTGAAGTTTTCCTGCTCATCAAGTACCAGTGTTGTCTCAGAACCGAATCTTTAAATATCGGTTGATACGTTATTCGTTTGGTGTACGTTTGTGGTAAGGCGGGTCTGCAACCTAGCTGTTGAAAATACGGGCTTTTTCCGGGGTTGCCACTTCGTGTTTTTTTTTTATTCTGAAATTTCGCATTCACACCGGAAATTAACTGTAATATTACTTTCTTTATTTAAAGACCAAGATATCGTAATTGCTTCAAGTAAAAATTCATCTTTAGTAATAACCTGTGTGAAACCAATTTACGTTTTTTTTTCTTTTAAACTGGCAACTCTAACTTTTTCCGAGACTAGAAAAATGCTGTCTTTAGAATAAGGTTAAGTCAATAAATAAAATTTCTAAACTATCTTAATGCTAAATGTGTAATTTATTAAAAATCACCCTCTGGTGGCAAAATTTTGAACTATTTTTGTTTATCTATTTTCTTAGCTTAAATGAATTCCCGTCCCTTTATTATGTCTTTCACTAAATTTTTCAACTTTATAAACAATAGTTTCGTCTACAGACAACTTTAAAGTAGGGACGTTTATTTATGGCGAAACTTTGAACTATTTTTATTTATATATTTTTTTAGCTTAAACAAATTCCCATCCCTTTATTATGTTTTTCACTAAATTTTCCAACTTTATAAACAATAGTTTCGTCTACAGACGACTTTAAAGTAAGGACGTTTATTTATGGCGAAACTTTGAACTATTTTTATTTATATATTTTTTTAGCTTAAACAAACTACCATCCCTTTATTATGTCTTTCACTAAATTTCCCAACTTTATAAACAATAGTTTCGTCTACAGACGACTTTAAATCAAGGACATTTATTTATGGCGAAACTTTGAACTATTTTTATTTATATATTTTTTTAGCTTAAACAAACTACCATCCCTTTATTATGTCTTTCACTAAATTTTCCAACTTTATAAACAATAGTTTCGTCTACAGACGACTTTAAAGTAAGGACGTTTATTTATGGCGAAACTTTGAACTATTTTTATTTATATATTTTTTTAGCTTAAACAAACTACCATCCCTTTATTATGTCTTTCACTAAATTTTCCAACTTTATAAACAATAGTTTCGTCTACAGACGACTTTAAAGCAAGGACATTTATTTATGGCGAAACTTTGAACTATTTTTATTTATATATTTTTTTAGCTTAAACAAACTACCATCCCTTTATTATGTCTTTCACTAAATTTTCCAACTTTATAAACAATAGTTTCGTCTACAGACGACTTTAAAGCAAGGACGTTTATTTATGGCGAAACTTTGAACTATTTTTATTTATATATTTTTTTAGCTTAAACAAACTACCATCCCTTTATTATGTCTTTCACTAAATTTTCCAACTTTATAAACAATAGTTTCGTCTACAGACGACTTTAAAGCAAGGACGTTTTTTTATGGCGAAACTTTGAACTATTTTTATTTATATATTTTTTTAGCTTAAACAAACTACCGTCCCTTTATTATGTCTTTCACTAAATTTTCCAACTTTATAAACAATAGTTTCGTCTACAGACGACTTTAAAGCAAGGACGTTTATTTATGGCGAAACTTTGAACTATTTTTATTTATATATTTTTTTAGCTTAAACAAACTACCATCCCTTTATTATGTCTTTCACTAAATTTTCCAACTTTATAAACAATAGTTTCGTCTACAGACGACTTTAAAGCAAGGACGTTTATTTATGGCGAAACTTTGAACTATTTTTATTTATATATTTTTTTAGCTTAAACAAACTACCATCCCTTTATTATGTCTTTCACTAAATTTTCCAACTTTATAAACAATAGTTTCGTCTACAGACGACTTTAAAGCAAGGACGTTTATTTATGGCGAAACTTTGAACTATTTTTATTTATATATTTTTTTAGCTTGAACAAACTACCATCCCTTTATTATGTCTTTCACTAAATTTTACAAATGTATAAACAATTGTTTCGTCTACAGACAACTTTAAAGTAGGGACGTTTAATTATGGACACCCTGTATATAGGGTAGATATTGTATTACATAACATTATGTACAGTCTGCTCCGCTTAATCGGGTAACGGATAAAAAAAAATACACGCTTAATAGAAATAAAATCTTCTAGAACCAAAATTTTTCCCATAGAGGCAATGTTAAATCCCCCCCCCCTTATTTGAATAATTTCCCCCGGATACCGGATAATGCAATAACGACTAATCTGGTGTGACGAATATTTTCCTAGAAAAGGTGTTTTGTTCGAAAATTTTAAATCACCGAAACACAGGTTCCTCAGAGGAAAAGTGAGTAATGTCGTTATCACATGAAGTCCCACCGCCCCCTGAATACTAGGCCTGAGCGCTGGACCAAAAATGGCGGCTGCCGAAGGCGGATTTTTTTCAGCGTGTGTACGGTCCCTTAAATATTCCTACCAATAATTTTTTGAAGTTTTTTCCGCTTCGTTTTTCTGAGAATAAACAAGGTAGAGAAATTTTTTATAAAATACTGGTCTCTACATTTAAGGGACCGTATCTACGCTAAAAGAAATCCGCCTTCGGCAGCCGCCATTTTTGTGTCATTTTTGTGTGAGCGCTCAGGCCTAGTATTCAGAGGGCGGTGGAAGTCCAGTTACTTGCGTCACGTCAAATTCGAACCACCGCCCCCTGAATACTAGGCCTGAGCGCTGACACAAAAATGGCGGCTGTCGAAGGCGGATTTTTTTTAACGTAGGTACGGTCCCTTAAACATTGACACCAGTATTTTATTAAAGATTTCTCTGACTCGTTTAATCTCAGAAAAATAAAGCGGAAAAAACTTTAAAATTTTATTGGTACGAATATTTAAGGGACCGTAAACACGCTGAAAAAAATCCGCCTTCGGCAGCCGCCATATTTGAGTCAGCGCTCAGGCCTAGTATTCAGGGGGCGGTGATTCGAACAGGGACGCCATAGCAACGGGCGTCTCGAATAAAAGGGGTGTTGATGGTGGGAAGGAAACAAAGAGATTACGTCTGTATGATTACGGTAAAGAAAAACGGATTGGCCACGTGATGTTGTAGAATATTGTAGAATATTCGAGGTTATTGTATTGTGACACTGAAAAAAGAGACATTTCTGACCAAAGTTTGGTTCTCACTTTATTTAATCAGTTTGTTTGAAGGTTCAGAAGTAGAAAAATATGAACGCGAAAAGAAAAGACTTAAGTTTGTGCGATAAATTGTAGATTTTGGATGCCATAAAGCACTGAAAAACACAAACTGAAATAGCTAAAGAGTTTCAAATTTCTCAGTCTCAAGTCTCGAGCATTAAGATAAATGCTGATAAAATTGCATAATTCAGTCGCCGCGTGGCGACTGGCGACCGTAAATCTGCACCTATAATTTAAAGATTTTTTTATATTTTTAATACAAAGTTGTACTTTTCGAATACAAAATTTTGAAATTTTCAACAACATAATCACCTAACAGAATATTTTTTTAACAATAAAAAAGAAATTTTAGGTTCAGTTTATACAGATTAACATGAAATGTATGTTTTGAAAATTTTATGAAAAAATATTCAGAAGTGTTTGAGATATCCTGCGCGTTGTGCCCAAAAACGTCATTTGGAGAAAAATGACTTCAAAGTTTTGGAAACGCAGTTTAAGCTACTGAATGGATATACAACATGTGGCCAGAAAGTTCGGTGAATGAATTTTTATTTCAAATACAGTATTGTACAGCATCAAATACAATTTATTGTCCTTCAAAATAATCTCCATGGATGGTAATGCGCTGTTGTGAACTTGTATATAAGTCGTAAAATCTCCTGTAAAACAGTCCTTTCGGAATGGCTTTCAGCTCGGCCGTCACGTTGCGTTGAATGTCGGTGATGTCCATAAATCTCTTTCCCTTCAGGATTGACTTCAATCTGGGGAAGAGGAAGAAGTCTGCAGGTGTCAAATCAGGTCATTAAGGGGGTGATTAAGCGTCACAACTCCATTCGCGGCACGAACTTTCTGGCCACTGGTTGTAATTCTAAAAGCCATAACTTCTGTTCTAATGAGAATTTAAAGGAAAAAATTATATTAAAATGTTCATTAAAAATGGGAGATTAACACTAAAAAAAATTAAAATTTCGAAAGGTTTGAAGCTTTAAGCGTCCTGAGACCCAATAATACACTTTTCGCTTTTCTATATTTATTCAATTATTTTTAACTTGTAGTTTTTTTACTATTATTAAACACAGTTTAATAGATCCATATTGTCTCTCTAAGTCACTTACCATTGAACTAGTGAACGGCAGAATAAATGATTTTAAAATCGAATGAATCATTAGGGCATGCCCAAAAACATTATTTTCCAATATTTGTATATACTTTTAATCAATTTCCACCAGAAATTAGAAATTTAGTAAAAAAAAAAAAAAAACCCTGCCGGCCAGCTTACAGGCGCAAGTCGATTTCGAAGTTAAGTACTAATTACAAACACAAAAGCTGAATCATGGTTAGTGATAAACCCACTTTAACAATATTATCTGGTCGCTTTCAACAAGTTTTTAAATTTATTTTTTTGCAAGAATTGCTTTTATCACCTTTGGCTGCTTTAGTACACCTTAATACGATGAATTTTTCTTCAATTGCTATGTACTTTTAATTTGTTTTTGCTGTAAGAATAGGTCCTATCAAAAACTTGTCCGTACAAAAGTTGTCGATAATATTAAGAAGATATATAATAAATTCATGCGAATTTTGTATCTTGTGAATTGACGAAATTATGGATTTTTTTTTCTTCAATCCCCATTTTTGTTTTTTATTTTATTTTATTTTTTTTATTTTATTTATTTATTTATTTATTTTTTGCGGTACGAATTGGTCTTATAAAAACTTTTCAACATAAACGATGTAGATAATATTAAGAAGATTTATAATATATTTAATTTATTTTCGGTTTTCACAAAGCTCCTCCCTATTTCTACAACCTTGGTCCGATTTTGCAAATTAACGAACTTGACCGATATTTTATGCCCCTTGATTTTATGTATATTATGCATATTACCACAACTCAAAGCCTCCTTTGAAGTTTTCTGGAACCAGCACAGCTTCTTCGATGCTGGTGCTCAGGTTATCGCATGCAAAATGTGTCAAAGTGGCCGCTTCATGTCGTAACTTCGAGAAAGGGTTACCATTCAGAATCCTCTTTTTTTTTTTTTTTTTTTTTTTTAAATCAGAAACTCACAATTCGTACGTTTAATTGCGAAAGACGAATTTTTACTTTCTGAAATACCTAAATTTAGCTGCTTTGTAATAAAGCAAAAATAACCAGTGTTGCCGCATTTAACGGATTTTTTATTTAGAAATATTAAATTGGCACTAGAAAATTTTGAATAACAATTTCTTTTTATTTTTTATGGAAAAAATATCAGCTTGTAAAGCAAAAATAACTATTAAAATTTACTTGTGAGAATTCGGATGGCCTAAAGAAAAAATCTGCCGACACGGCAAAACTGAAAACAAATATTCGGGATTTCCAGTAAAAATTCGGAATAGCTAATTAAAAAAAAACGAGATCGATCTGGCAAATCTGATCTTAATCCTCCTGACTAGTATTGACAAGCCGGTAATAGGTTTAATTAAATCAATTCTTATTAACAATAAAATCGCCGGCTATTTTACTCAAGTTTTATAAAAAGTGTTTCACACCAGAATTTTTATTTAAAACTATTTAACTTATTTAATTAGCCTATTTTGTGCTACATATACATTTAACACCTTGAGGGGCATGTTACAAAGCGTTATAAGTAAGCGAACAAACTTAATGCTGGAATCAGGCGTAAATTAACACAGTTGCGCCACCTTGTGGACGGAGTGATAATTCACATACGCGGACTTTTAGCGTGGCGCGTATCTTCCAAATCTCCAGTCGCACGTGGAAACGAATTTAGTTTGCCACGTTTAATGCAAAATAATGGCGTAGCGAGAGGGGCATCCAGACGCATTTGACACGACGAAGTTTTCTTCACCTTATCAGAAGCACTTCAGTTATTAATCAAGGTGGAAAAAACTTTTTAATTTTAGTGGTGTGAGTAAGAAAACAGTTAGGTATCTACCTGTAGTTCACACTCCATCCGCTACGTGGCGCATGACCTTGATTGATGTGACCTCGCTTTTAATCTTGCGGTTACTTCTCCCATTTAAGATAGGACGCTTACTTATATCGCTTTGGGCATGTAATTGTGTTCCTGTAATGTTTAACTGACACTGGAATCTTTGATAAAATCAATGTGAATGTGTTAAAACAGCCACACGAGAGTAGTTTTTACTTATATTGCAGATGTGCAACAGAAGAAAACATTGACGTTTTATATGAAAACTGTATCTCTGATTTTTTTTTTTATTATTATTATTTTTCCTGTGTAAGAAACCTTTTAGAGAATCATATATCATTTTTTCGAAACAAAATAAAAAATTACGCATTTAAGGGTTAATTACTGCAGAGTCTGATCCAAGACTATGTTTAATGCCGGACAGTTTATATAAAGAAATGTAACTCCCTTCCATAATGTAATTATTGGATTTTGTTTTAAAATTCTCAATTAAATAAAATTTCCGGTACAGACATTTTTGTCTTGGAATAATGAAGAGATGTTGCCATTTATACATTTCATAGCCTTTGGTTTAACATTGGAGAAGGGAATTTGAGTTCTGGCTGTCTAAGACTTATAACAGTCAAACTCTTACACAGTAAATTATACTATTGTATCAGTATTGACAGACTGTCTTCGTTTTTGCAATACTTCAGATGAAATAACTGTATGAAGTTAATAAAAATATTTGTATTCGCTTTCGAGGAATAATGTCCTTTAACCCTTTGAGCTCTATAGGGTGAATTTCTTCAAAATTCTCAAAAATAAGATTGGCACCAGTATTTTACAAACAAAAAATTCGGCTTACAATATACTCAAAAAAAAAAAATACATTAACCTATTTTTCAAACAAATTTTGTCAAATATTACGGTGCCAATATGACATTTGGGAATTAAAATTAATTGGGAAAAAATTCAACAATCAGAGCTCAAAGGTTTAACAATAATGAAATAAAGTGTCTCATTAAAATTATCTTTAATATTTATACCAGTAAATTTATATGTAAAAGGTTGTTTATAAGATTTAAACAGTAGGTTAGAACGTGGCTGAAGTCAGATCCAGTGGCAACGTATCTCGAAATACTGCAGCTTTCCGGGGCTGTACCACAGTATTTTTTAATCAGAAAAATTTGTAAAATCGTTTACGCTGGTTCTGTCTTTCGATCAGTGTCAAAGCGATATAAGTAAGAGTACAAACTTAATACTGGAATGAAGCGTAAATTAACACAGTTGCGCCATCATGTGGATGGGGTGGTAATTCACATAGGCGGGCCTTTAGTGTGACGTCATATATGGCAGAATATCTATCATCTGCGCATATTTTCTAAATCTTTAGTCACTCATGTAACTCAATTTTGTTTACCACATTTATTGCAAAATAACGACGTAGCGAGAGGGGCATCCAGATGCACTTGACACCACGAAGTTTTCTTCGCCTTGCCAGAAGCATTTCAGCTATGAAAATGAAAAAAAACTTTACAATTTAAGTGGTGAAGTAAGAAAACAGTTAAGCATCACCCTGTAGTTTAACACCGTTCGCTACGTGACCTTGATTGATGTGTCCTCGCCTTTAATCTTGCGGTTACCTCTCTCATTTAAGATAGGACTTATGTCGCTTTGATCAGTCTTCCCAGTGAGATACTTTTTCAGAATTCAGATTTCTTGATTAGCTACAATTTTTTGAAATGGTAAAATTCCCCTTCTCTGCGCCTTTATTAATAGGCCACTAAATAAAGCGGATTTTCCCGTTACAAAAAAGTGGTGACAATCAGGAAATCCGAATTTAACACTAAAATGATCAGAAATTTTACTGAAGTTTTATAAAAAATATTTTACACCTGAACTTTTATTTAAATCGATTTAACATATTTATTTAATATTTTTCTTATATGTATCTTTTAAACTTATTTTACAAAGAAATATCTGGTTTGAATCGAAATATATTACTATGGTAGGGGTCAAAATGACGCCTTACGTTCCTTTTAGTGTTAAAAAAAAGTAGCCTACTGAAAACACCGCTAGCAGTTTTAATTAATTCTCCCGAAAAAGTAAACAAATTTCTCTTTTCCTCAAAATTTTCAGTTCGAGCGAGAACGTATACAAAGTTATAATTTTTTTTTGATACATTTTGAATTAATTTTGCAATATGCGCTTCTTTTTATAGAGATACTATTAAAATAATAAATTTTCTAGGTTTCGTTAAAAAATGTATGTCTGAAATTTACTGTTTCTTTAACTAACTGAACCCAGTAAAAATATCTAAAAAATGTTTCTTATTTAGAAAAATCCGTTAAGTAATTGCAGTTGACTGTTATTTTCAAATTTCAAGATTCCAGGGGTGCAGAAAATGTTTCTACTCCCAACATTTCCCCCAATCCACAAGAAAATTTCCCCAAAATTTTACGATATGTTTATAGGTAAGTGCTGTATTACCGTAGGTATAGAAAATTTATTTTTCAAATATTTCTCAACTTATGCGCGAGTATATATATGGCAGGGGTGATTCTGAGTGAAAAAAAATTTCCTAAAATTCACAGCAAATTTTCTGAAAGGTTACTGCAGAGTGGGGGTAATCCACCCCCAACACTATGCATTTTTCATTGATCTTTCGACGAAATTTGCGGTTATTTCTCCTTCCTTTTGACGAAATTCGCAGTTGTTTTGCCATCATTTGATGAAATTCGCGGTTGTTTTGCGATCGTTTGGCGAAATTTGCGGTTCTTGCGTGATCTTTTGACGAAATTTGCAGTTTTTTTGAGATCTTTTAATGAAATTTGCGATTCTTTCGTGATCTTTTGACGAAATTTGCAGATTTTTTGCTATCTTTTAACGAAATTTGCGGTTATTTCGCGACCTTTTGAGTAAATTTACGTTCATTTCGCGATCTTTTGACGAAATTTGCGGGTTTTTTCGCTTTTCTTTGACGAAATAGAAGGTTATTCGCCCTGATTTCACGAAAATCGCGGTTATTTCGCTATGTTTTAACGAAAATCGCGGTTGTTTTGCGATCTTTTGACGAAATTCGAGGTTGTTTTGTGATCTTTTGACGAAATTCGAGGTTGTTTTGTGATCTTTTGAAGAAATTTGCGATTGTTTTGCGATCTTTTGAAAAAATGTGCATTTATTTTGCGATCTTTTGACAAAATTTGCGTTTATTTCACGATCTTTTGACGAAACCTGCAGTTATTTCGCGATCTTTTGAAGAAACCTGTGGTTATTTCGCGATCTTTTGAAGAAACCTGCGGTCCTTTCGCGATCTTTTGACGAAATTTGCGGTTCTTTCGCGATCTTCTGACGAAATGTACGGTTATTTTGTGATCTTGTGACGAAATTCGCGTTTTTTCCGTAATTCTTCGCGAAAATTCGCGGTACTTTTATGTCCGAATTTTCAGATGACCATTTTTTTTTGGGGGGGGGGACCGAATGTCTTAAACTTTCGGAAAATTTGGAACATAATCACCCCAGATATACGGTACATATTATTCTGAGATCGATTTTGTGAAGGTCGCCACGCGGATGTTTTATTTGTACTGAAATTGTTTTATCTCAGGGAATTATGGAATTCGTTGTTAAAACCGAAATCAATTGTATATGTTTCTGAAAAATTTCCCCAGGGGGTTAAAATTTTCCCCGATCCTAGATCGCCGGATCGGACATATTCTGCACACCTGCAAGATTCTGCTTTACATATATGAGTTGAAAAAAGAGAAAACGACTTAGAAAAAATAGGCAAAGTTAATCCTTGAGAAATCGCTTATGCATACCACTTCCCGCTTTTGAGCTGGAAGCTGCACGAACTTATTTCGTTTCTAGGCTAGAATCTATTTTGTCGCAAGAGAATTTTACTAAACAATGAAATTATTTTATTTTGCAATATCATTCTTTGTCTGCGAGAAAAAGGAAAATTCAAAATATTTCCTAAAAAATTTAAAATACCGAGAATAACGGAATAATTGCAATATATAATTATGTTATTAATGTTAAATTGGAGTATACTAGTCGAATGTGACAATCTCAAAATCTTCCTTTGATCTCATGCATTTTAATACTTCCTGAAAAATGCAGGATAGCAGTGACACCGGTTAAATGATTTACAGAAAAATCTAATTAGCAACAACTTACGTCAACTTCTGACTGAATCTGAAGTTTGATGAAAATCCATGCAATAGTTTTTGAGATATAGCTACTGCGGAAATCGTAAAAAAATCTTCATAACAGCGTCACCTGTAGGGCGTTTTACACCGAAAACTAAACAGCACTAATATATATCATGGACTAACCGAATCTGAAGTTTGATGAAAGCTCGTGCATTAGTTATTGAGATAGAGCTATTGCGATAATCATGTATAATGCAACATAGTAGCGACACCTGTTGGACGATTTACCACTAAAAGTAATCTTCACCAAATTATATCAAACACTAACTGAATATAATGTTTTGCGAAATTCCGTGCATTAGTTCTTGAGAAAGAGCACCCACAAAATATTTCTCACATACATACAGACTCACAGAGTGACAGTCAGACATTTTCTAAAAACCATCAAATCGTGTTCAGGACCTTTTAAAATGTATAAATCCTTTGAAAACCGAAAATTTTCACGAATCCAGTACAGTAATACCTAAACTTACGTCACTAATTCGTTTCAAGACTAGCGACGTAAGTCGAGGTACATTTAGATAAGCAAAAAAAAAAAAAAAAAAAAAATCTCCAAAATCTAATGAACATGTTCTAGTAGGGTTTGAAATGTCGTAAAATGTAGCTCCAGCTCGATTGACGTGCCAAGTTCGATATTTTTGTTGTATTGTGAAGGTTTTGACATGTAGATTCCAAATACCTTAGGTGCCATTTTTTATACACATTTTTGGGTGTGATTTTCAAGATGGCGTTCAGGATGGCTGCCATTTACTGACTTCTTTAATATTTGAGGTATATTATTGACCAATATGTCAAATTATATGTTTTTAGGGTCAAGAAATACAAATGTATAATAAAAAAGTCCTTCCGGCCAGTGCCGGGAGGAAGAGGTAGCTTTCATATTCCTTATTTTAAAAAAGCCAACTTATATTATTTAAACACACGAAGCTCAATTAAGTGGAAACCGAATGTAGGAGATTCAATACTAATTTTTATCAATACTAAATCATTATGAATGAGAATTTCGCGAAATTCGTCAGCTTTATCCAAGCTGATTTTATTTAAAGTAACTTATATTTGACTGCCAAATTCGGCGATTTCTTAAAGTGCCTGCCATTTTAAGACAACTTGGTGGATGAGGCTAACCAGTGAACTTGTTCGAGACCTTAGTAATTGCTGTGCACATGCTCACTCACATCGGAATCGGTTGATATATACGAGTGCTGTCGCAGGCAAAAGATCAGTTTTTCAAAATGTCACCCACGTTAGAAATTGAAACTGCTATATCTGAGCCATTTTTTTAGATAAAGACAAACAAAACATGCTCCTGAATCCTTATATCAAGGTCAAATACTTAAGAAAGAAACCTTTTTCAATTTCTAATTTTTTTGCACCTCATTTTAAATATATATATTTTTTAATTTAATGGCCGCCATTTTGAAACAAGATGGCTGATGAAGCTGGCCAGCGAACTTGGTCGAGATATTGATGTATACTATCCACATGCCTTCTTCCATCGAAATAGGTGAATACGTGTGGCATCGCAAGACAAATACAAGATCGTTTCGAAGTGTTAGCCATGATAGAAATTCAAAGTGCTATAATTCAACCACTTTTTAAGATATAAACAAAAGAACAAATTTTCAGAAACAAAAACTGCTCCAGAATCTTTGTATTAAGGCCAAACACATAAAAAAAATCTTTTTCATTTTCCAATTTTTTAATACCTCATTTTAAATTTTAAATTACATTTAAAAAAAAAAATGGCAACCCTTTTGAAACAAGATGGTGAATGAAGCTGGCCAACGAACTCGGTCGAGACATTGGTATGTACTATGTACAGACCAAGTTACATTCAAATCGGTTCATAAATACGCCTGTTATCGCGTGACAAAAATCAGGTCATTTTAAAATGTCAGCCACAATAGAAATTCAAAATGTTATAACTCAGCCATATTTTTAGATATAGACGAAACACAACCTGTTCCGGAATCTTTGTATTAAGGTCAAACACATACGAAAAAACTCTTTTTCATTTCCCAATTTTTTGGTATCTCATTTTAAATTTAATTTTTTTTTAAATTTTTTTAAATGGCCGCCATTTTGAAACAAGATGGCGGATGAATCTGGCCAACGAACTCGGTTGAGTTATTTGTATGTACTATGTACACACCACGGTACACCCAAATCGGTTCATAAATACGTCTGTTATCACGTGGCAAAAATCAGGGCATTTCAAAATGTCAGCCACACTAGAAATTCAAAATGCTATAACTCAGCCATTTTTTAAGATATAGACGAAACAAAAACTGCTCCCGAATCTTTTTATCGAGGTCAAACACATAAGAAAAAAATATGTTTTCAATTTTCAATTTTTTGGTACCAGGTTTCAAATTTAAATTTTTCTTAAAATTTTAAATGGCCGCCATTTTTAAACAAAATGGCGGATGAAGCTGGCCAACGAACTCGGTCGAGACATTGGTCTGTACTATGTATAAACGAAGTTACATCCAAATCGGTTCATAAATACGCCTTTTATCGCGTGACAAAATTCAGGACGTTTCAAAATGTCAGCTTCGCTAGAAATTCAAAATTCTATAACTCAGCCATTTTTTAAGATATAGACAAAACAAAAACTGCTACGGAGTCTTTGTATAAAGGTCAAATACATAAGAAAAAAATATTTTTCCATTTTCAATTTTTTGGTACCACATTTCAAATTTTAAATTTTTTTTAAATTTTTAAATGGCCGCCATTTTGATGGTTAAATGGCCATGGTTAAATGGCTAAAAGCTCAGAGATGAAGGCTTCCTGTGCGACAGACAATTTGTCGAACATGCTCGTGTTTTGTGTACCATTAAGCAAGGTTTTGTGTCTTTATTTGTTATATTTTATGATGCAATTGTCCAGTATATGTTAGAAATTAACATAGAGTAGAAATTAATACGCTATTTTAGCAGCTTATTGAAGTAAAATTTCTCACACAAATAATGTAAAAATTTCTATTCGTTTTTATTAGTAGAAGGTATTCAGAGTATTATAATCTCTTTCACTAACACTGACAGAAGGCGGTTAGTTTGTCACAATATGTCTGGCTATCGTCAAAGTAAACTCCCACCAGTAAAAGTAAATACCTGTTTTTGGCCCTAATTATGACTGAAATTCTGCATTAAAAAGGCGTTTAAATATGGAGAAAATTTCTGTTCAAATTTACTCGTGGAACTGTTATCCGGCAATAATCAGCAACTGCGAAACGGGTTACAGTTGAAGCTTCAATAATTTGAGTACAGGTCAATTCCCGTTTGTTCATAGTTCCAAGTAAATTATAAAATTGAATTAAAAACTACTGTTCCGAAACACACAGTTGGCGGCTACCACACTGTATCGAGATAAGTTAGCTTATTGAGCATGGTATATGCACTACTTCATAAGTTTTAAGTTTTATATAGAAAGTATTTCTTATACATATATTGGTGGCAGTCACTTTAAAGATTATTAAATTTTATTTTTCTACCATCTTCTTGTTAAAAAAAAAAAAAAAAAAAACTTTTATATCATACCAAATGCAAATAATTTTAATCATATTATTCAGTTATGTAACCCATTGACCACCGCCTGAAACAGATACACTTCACACTAAACATTTTCTTTGAGGGAAATTCCTTAATATTCTTAGCCGAATCTTAGCCGAATTTCATTGCATTTGGTTTAACCCTTTAGTTCGCAGCTTTGCATATATGCAAACAACAGTGTTTAGAATTGAATAGATATTTTTTATTCGTATGTACCTAATTAACACAAGAACATTGAAATAGCAATATTTGCTTTAACACTTTGCACTCCGTTTTCGCCGCTGCGGCGATATCATCCTTTTTCTTCAAACCTTGTTTTTGGCGCTAGTAGTAAAGGAAAATAAAATTTTCCTTATTTAATCTGTGCATTTTTGAAATTGTGTACTTGAAGTAAACTTTTAAAAAGCGGTGCCGACCGAAAAAAATTTGCGAAAGAGACGCCGGAGTGCAAAGTGTCAAACAATAACAGACATTCCGTATTGAAAAAAGCGAAACGAACCATTGAAACTTTCTGGTGTACATTCAGATTCTCTGAACTGCGTAATTTCTAGAACGTATTTTATCACGTCAATAAAAGGGTTAAAGATTAATTTTATAAAATAAATAGCTATATAAAAAAAAGGTATTTGGACACATACTTATTAAAATATTTTCTAATTTGCAATATTTTAACTAGGGATTACAATCCCGAGATTAATTTCCATTCCCGGGATTTCGGGATTGCTTAGATTCAATCCCGGGATCCCGGGATTAGGAAAATTAGAATTTCTGTATTATCATCAATTTTTACAATAGCTAAAAAACATAATATTATAGAAAAGGCAAAGCAAAATTACAGTCTAATTTACATATGAAAATATACCAAATTAAAAAAATTAACTTCAATTAATTATCAAAACTTATAGGATAAATTAGAACAATTGAAAATTAAAAGAAATACGCTGTTGATGTTTGAAAATGCAACAAATGTCTATGCTTCATCTTCTAGATAATTTCTTTTATTTCCTGTTAAACAAGTTTTTGTATAGTTTAATATTTACAATATTAAAAACTAATTAATATCACGAATTAAATTATGAATTAGTCTCATACCCACGTAATTAAAGTTTATAGTTCTAGGATATTGCAAATGCAAGGTTTTCCCTAACATGAAGATTTTTTTCTTGAAATACAAGAACTTAGCACACACACATATAGAATAAAATAATACATATATGTATAGTTTAAATTTCTAAATAGCAATAGCTGTTAAAATTCGAAAACGTTGCATAATATAAATAATTATTACGTAGCTCGTGAAAAAAAAGATTATTTTGAATAGTTCACTGTTTCCTAACTAATCGGTATTCCTTTGAAAATATGTTCTAAGAAATATGACGGCATCTAAAGTTTCATCTCCAAGTCCCAGTTGTAACATTGTCTGTTTTTAGGGAAATGTCATATTGGTTTAAGCGCTCCGTTAGCATTTCAATGCACTTTTTTGCTGTAAAAGATCCATATATGCGCATAAGGCCTAAATTCCTGAATTTGTTCAAATTTAAATTTCTTGAATGGGCATTAATATTCATAAATCGCTTGTTTGCAGTAAATGTCCATTCGTCAAAACTCAAACTAATTTTTTTCCTGAATTTTTAAAAGTTTGTATTTCACTTGTAATTAACTCTTTTATTATAGTTCACTACACGATTTCGAATTGATACTGCAGATTTTGGCAAATCATTATAGCCTTTAGCTATCAGTAAGTTTCTTAAATCAGTTGATGTTAATCAGTTGAAAGTTAAAGGAAAAACAGTCTTTAGCTGTCATTCGCAATAAAATTAAATCCAGTGATTCCTTATCACTACTAAAATAATCTTCTATTTTCCGCTTTTTAGAAAGCAATGCAACTTCTATGCAATCTTGACGTGTGGAAGGAAGAGATGATGTATTAAATTCTTTCTAAACTTTAGTACCATGTTTCGTCGATAAATGTGCATGAAACCCTTAGTCGATCCATCTAACGTTTTAAGCACTTGGCTACATCTTTTACGTTTAACGATTTTTTCATCTTTTGACCTTAAATAGCAGTGCCATACTGAAGATGTATCATTATCTTTCCTATGAGCTACAAAATCCTTTTCATTAGACATCTTTAAAGCAAAATAAGTATAAACGCCCGAAAAGCAAAGAAGTTAGCACATAATAATGACTATGAAACTCAAATGCGACGCTTATCAGTAAACTCTAATTCGAAATTTTGTGATTCCCAGTTGCTGAAACGACCGGCTTTCTAAACGCGGCAAAATCGAAATAAACAAATGATTTCATTGTTCCCGAACAATAGCCGAGCGGGTTACATCTGTTTGCAAGTCAAAAGGTTTCCATGTTAAACGATTTAATCGCTTTGAAATATGTAAAAAATACTTGAAATATGTATATTTTTTCAAGTACATATAAATTTCATAAAAATTGATTATTTTTCTTTCAAAAAGAAAGTCTATAAATATATTTTTTTTTTCAGCTGAATATTGTTCCATTTAAAAAAAAGGACAATCCCGAAAATCCCGGGATTTGGCAGACAAGATCCCGGGATTTTCGGGATTAAATATGATGCGGGATCCCGGGATCTCGGTATACGGGATCCCGGGATTGTAATCTCTAATTTTAACGTAAAACAGCCACACGACAGTAGTTTTTACTTATATTGCAGATGTGCAACAGAAGAAAAGATGCACATATATACACAAGATATTTTCATAAAAAGTATTATATGAAAAATGTATCTCGGATTTTTTTATTATTATTATTTTTCCTGTGTAATAAACCTTTCAGAGAATCGTATATAATTTTGTCGAAAGAAAATAAAAAATCGTGCATTTAAGGGTTAAGGGCCTCTTCACTCACTTGAAAACACTCGTTCGCTAATGTTAAACCCATGGGCATGTTGTTTTTTAATTTCTCGTTTAATTTTGAGTAATTTTAAACAATTTCTTTTGCATAGGATAGCTGAACTCGATCTTTAATAGGGAAATTTTGTACTTTTTCCGATTTCGGTTGCAGAGTTTAATAATAAAGGTAATTTCACTTTCAAAACCGGTTCCGAAAGTGAAAGTCCAGTCGTGGAAAAAAAGTAAACACCCCTACTAACTCCACAACAAATTATCGTAGAAGAAAGTTACTGGTAGCGAGCGATTGGAAATAAAGTCTACTTTTAAATGATGTATACAAAATTTGCTTAGGGGGTCATCTACTTATTAAAAGGAAACATAACTTTGTTTTTTTCAATAGCAGTACACAATTCTGACAGCATAAATGAACTCTCCACTTTTAAATTAGCCTAAAAACAAATTTTTATGCAATTCGTACCACAAGTTTCCGAGAAATTAATTATTTTAAAACGAGCCCATTTTAAGGGCTGTATCCAAATTGAAGTTCCGTACTCGATGGTTAACCGAGAGAGCCCCTTCTTGATCAAGGCAACTTAAGAACTACTCAAGCAGTCAATGAAGCCGGCTAGAATTACACGACGGCAGAAGAAATTTCAAAATATCTAGTCACTTCTATCACAGACGGCCCCTTAAAACATCCTTTAGCCATTTTTTAAGCATAACTTGAAAACTACTTGGAAGATAATTGTGAAATTTTGGATTTCCATAAATCAGGACTTAATAAAACTAAATCCATCAAAAAAACTGTAGGTCGCAATTCATAATTGTTTCGAATATTAATTTCATAATTCATAATTCATATCATAAAATTATAAAAATTCCAAATTCAACGTATTTATGTTTGGGTGTATTAGTATTATTGCTACACAAAAAAGTAGCTCATTAGGAGCATAATTTAAGGAGATATAAATAAAAATATGAAAATATAATTTAACATTAGAAGCACTAAATTTTGAATGTTTATAATTCAAAAATTTATCATTCATATGATTTGAAATTTGGTGTCTAGGCATAATTTTAACCGAAGATTTGAAATATCATTTTAAAATTGGGTGTTGCTATTGAAAAAATGAAGTTTGGATTCGTTTTAATATGTAGATGGACCTCTAAGCAAATTTTATATACATCATTTAAAAGTAGACATTATTTCCAATCGTTTGGTACGAGTAACTTTCGTCTACGATAGATTGTTGAGGAGTTAGTAGGGGGTGTTTTTTTTCCACGACTGTACTTTTATTAACACTAGAACAGCTGGCTATTTTAGTAAAGTTTTATAACAAGTGTTTCAAACCAGAATTTTCATTTAAAACTATTTAACTTATTTAATTAGTCTTTTTTTTTTTTTTTTTTTTTTTTTTTTTGCTGCATGCATTTAACATAGATTATAAAGAAATTTCTGGATCGAGTCGACTATTTTCAATTTAGCAGGAGTCAAAATGTCCTCTAGGGCGGTGCTAGTGTTAAGAAGAAATCTACAACCGAAATTTGAAAAAGTAAAGAATAGCCACATTAGATCGACCTCAGCTATCCCATGCAAAAGAAATCGTATAAAAATATTCAAATTCAAACGAGAAATTTGAAAACAACCTGGCCATAGGTTTTACATTAGCGAACAGGTGTTTTCAAGTGAGTGGAGAGTCCCCTTAACATTATAGAAGGCAATTTGTGTTCTGACTGCCCACGACTTAAAACAGTCGAATTCAAGCACATTAAATTATACTATTGTATAAGTATTGACAGATTGTCTGCCTTTTTGCAATACTTTAGATGAAATAACTGTATGAAGTTGATAAAAATATTTTTATTCGCTTTCGGTGAAAAATGTATTTTTTAATAATAATAAAATAAAGCGTATCATTAAATTATTTTTAAAAATAGAGTAACCAGAAAATTTATATGTAAAATGATGTTTATAATTGCCGAAACGTCAGTGAAGGCTTACTGTGGAGACACGAAAAGTTTTGGTTTCCGTTAGTCTGTCTGTCTGTTCCGCGATAACTGCCGCAAAAAGCATCCGATCGGCTTGAAATTCCCTGGGCATGTTGATGAGCTCCCCGGATTTAGCTGTATAGTTTTGGGTTAAATTTGGTTCATTCGTTCGGAATATACAGAACATTTTATTTTGTGATATAATGCTTTTCTATGGGAAGTCAGACGATTTTCAAATTTTCATTTGTTGAAAGAAATCGCTCATATGAATAATAGATTTAAATGGTAAATTTTGGATGCTGAAATTTTTAAATAAGAGTATTAAATTATTCTTATTAGTTTGCAATTTTGTCAAAACATTTGTCAGAGCTTTTAAATTAGGTGTATAATTTATGATAGAATTTTATACATGTGTTCGAATAATATAAAACATTTTATTTTATGAATTTACTTATATTTCATTTTTTCTTTTAACCGTTGCGTAGCAACAACATCTCATCTAAAAATATCATAAATGTGAAAGTATGTATGGTTTTTTGAAGTCAAATCAAAGCAAAAGGAATGAATTAATGAATGCCTTTGTATAGATATTTGCATATAGATTTATTTAAACGCAGAAATGAAAATAGTATTTATATACTATATAGAATAATATTTTCATTTATTTATTCAACTATTTGATTATAAATGAAAAAGTTCGTTATTTTCATACAGAATAAACTGACATTATTCTGTTAAATTTTATAAACTTTATTGTTGCCAAAAAAAAAAAAATGAATAACAATTTCTCCCAAAGAGTTAATTTTAATTTGTAAGATTTTCACGTGCAAAAGAAAAATGGAATAAGCAAATAAAAAATAAAAAAAGGATATATAGGACAGGAATGAATACATATAAATATTTCACACCAAATACCACCTAAAATAGTTTTTGTAGCAGTATTTTCCCAGCACTACGAAGAAAGATTCCTCGATTTACACGATTTTACTTGGCCTTCCTTTTCTCATTCTTTGCGATTTCATTTTCGCAATTGCGTGCATTAATTGGCACAAAATTTTACATTTTTATGACTGAGATATATGTAAGGCCATACAAATAAGAAATTCCGTATTGTCTCCTATAAAATGTGATAAAGTGTTGGTTTATATGTTTTTATTAAGAGCAGCAGAGCTGCCAAGCCTCCGGCGTTCTGGATACCAGTATTTTAATACAGAAAATGTTACTTTATTTAATTGAAACATTTGCGCGATTTAAAAGAACATTTTCTCTAAGATAATAGTGATGTGCAAAAAGCTTGAGACTTGGTATGTCTGGTGGGGAGTGAAATGTTTTACTTAATGCATTTATCTCTATTTTAATGCTACGTGAACAACGTCCGTGTAACAGCTTGTAGAGTGTAAAATAAATTAAATTATTAAAATAATCCTTATTACGAAAATGAAACAGAAAGTCCGGCTAAGGGAAATGAAATGTTAGTTAACCTTTCGTAATTTGACCTGAACATAGGTTTGCGTCAAATTTCAACGGTATTTGTAACATCACGATTTTAAATTAAATGTAGATACTATTAAAAGAAAATCACAAAAAATACTTAAAGGCGCCAAATCATGTTTATCTATTTAACGATGATGAATTATTAACTGTTAGGTTTAGAAGCCCCCCTACTTTAGGGTGATTTTAGTAAGTTAATGCTATCGAGTGCATTTTTTGATATTTAGATTAGATCTTAGATATAAATATTGCAGAATGGTAATCAAAATTATTTTTTTATAAACAAAATTTATAAAGTTATTAGATTTCTAAATTAGATGTTTCAGTTTACATTTCCAAAAGTTCTTTATCCATTAGATACAGGTATTTGTGGTTAGCAGGCAAGTAAATACTGCTGTATGGATATTAGGATAACGTAAAATGCTTGACCGAATTATTGCTTATCCTTATAAATCGCAGTGTAAAAAGAAATCTAAGATATAGGGTAATCATTAACTCAATCAGTAGAAAATTACAAATGCAAAATAAATTACACAACGGGGGGGTCAGGGGGGCAGACCCCCCCTGAAGAAATTTGCTTTATTATATAAAAATTACTAGAATAAGTAGCTCGTGAGAATTTCAGAATATCCTTACATAACAACGTGTTTAATTTAACGCTTTTAATGTCTGAAACCATCGAAATATTTTTTTCATTTTATAAATGTTTGTGTAACTTAAATAGTTTAAATTTTGTTTTTGTAGAAAGATTAATATTACACAAAGTTTGATAAAAAAAAATGAGTTTCAGAGATGACGTTGAGGCTCTTGATCTGCAGATTTACTAGTATTTAAACCTTAGGATCGAACTGCCTGTAAATTCCATTATGCTTAAACGTATCTCGAAATAGAGCAGCTCTCCGGAGTGGTACCGTAGTTGTTTTAGAAGCAGCAAATGTGTAAAATCGTTTACGCTTGCTCAGTCTTGTAGTCATTGTTGCCAGTAGGCTACATTTTAGAATTCAGATTTCTTGATTAATACCACTTTTTGAAATGGTAAAATTTCCCTTCACGTTAGTTAATATGTCTTTAACCCGTTAATAGTCGCGCGTTGGTCTTTTCCCCGCCCGAAATTCGTTATCTTCCTGTAACTCATTTCCCATTAAAGTTACGATAGCTAAATTCCGTGTAGCTGACCTTGAGTGTTCACACTCTTCTGTAGCAAAATTGCAAGTCATTCCTGCTATTTCTTAGCATTTTATCGCATTCTTAAGTTTCAATCGGTCTAAATGACCGCGTTGCGACCACTTGCGTTAGTTGAATTTTTCCCCCTCGTGTTCATCCTTTCCCATTTCCGCGAAATCTGTGGGGGAAAGTTTCTTCGATGTCCGGACTCTCTGCCTGTTGTTACTTCGTCTTTCTATCTGCTATTTTACCCGTTCATAGAATACTTTTTTTACTTTTAGAATGTGACTTAAAATTGTTTTATTATATTAGTTGTGAAGTCAGTTCGCACAAAAAACTGATGGATGGTCACTTACATTTTTTTTTTTTTTTTCATTGTCAAATATTGCGGGAATAAATTCTCAAATTGACAATCGTTTAAATATGGAAAAAAAAAGGGAAATTAATCATCATTATTTCAAAGAACTTGCTTTCCATTTATTACCGGAACATATAAATGAAAGAAAACAGACAATAACACTGCCAAACCATTAAAAAAGAGAGAAAAGAATTTTGTGGGAATCAGTAAAAAAATTGCCGTATCTCCAAAATCTGAAAAGTATCGTTTTTGTACAATAAAACAAATTCGAAAGATAAAACAATTTTCTCAGAAATGTAGTATGTATATCTGTGAAGAACATACATATAATTTATTTGTACAATAAGAAAAATAATGAGAATTTTATAATGTAGGTTAGAAATTACGAAATAAAAATCTCTTTTGGATAATTCAGCGAATGTTTATACTATGATTTAAAAAAAAATATTTTAAGTATTTTTCTAAAATTTATCTATTTTTAAATTCTTATACTGTAAGTAAAAACACATTTTTTTTTTTAAAACAATGCCTCAGAAAATGTTTTTATTACTATTATTATTATTGAAATCCAATAGAGTCTTGGGGGCGGTATCTAACAAATTTAAATTTGTTGTCCTTCATCAATTGTTCAAACTATTTTTCAGAATAATGTTTTCCAGAATATGAGAGAAAATTCATTTAAATTAAATTATTGCTGCATATTTATAACTTCGGAGAAAATTTTCTTATTGTTTTTATTATTTTAATGAATGTTATTATAAAACAATAAATTATAATATTAATACCTTATTATGTATTATACAATTGAATATTTATTTTAATTAAATAGTTGCTGTAAAATACATCCCTATTAAGATGAACCTTTCAATGATTATATTAATTAAAATAATTTATCCATCTTAGGATTTAAATCTACACTTGCAAATGTATTTAAATTAAATATATAATTTCAATAACTTATTTATTATTTACTTTATATAAGCGAAGTTCGTATCCAGCGTTTTTATTCAAGGGCGCTGCTCCCACCCTGAAATAAGTAAAAAAACTACAAATCGTGCATTTTCATTTGAAAAATGGATTTAATCACAAAATCTCGAGAGCCCCCCCCCCATCCTCTCCCCCCTCATACACACAGACACCCCACAAAATAAATAAATAAAACGTAGTTACAACATTTACATTTATAATTTCGAAGTTAAGCATTTTTTACCTTTTTCTTTATTATATATATATATATATATATATATATATATATATATAATATGCTGGTAAATTAGTGGTATTGTATTTGGTTTTTGTGTTGCATGTCATAGGTTCCCTTTTTATTTTCAGTTTAATTGTTCAATTTAATTTCAGTGTAATATATTGATGCTAAATTTATTAATTTTATTTTATTAAATGGATATAGAGTGCCGGAGTATCATAAAAATCTACCTGACTCTGATTATGTCCTTCCAAAAAATAAATAAATAAATAAATAAATAAATAAATAAACCCTATCACGAATTTAGATTCATATTCGTAAATGTTTTCCTACTAATTATTGATTCATAGTAACATCAGAAATTCAATCAAATCATTTACTATTTACTTTTAAGTATTTATGCAAAACGAAGAAAGAGTTATTAAAAACACTTATCTAGATGCCAACTGAATATATACTTAAGTGAAATAAATAATATCTGTAAAAGGTTGTGAAATAAATAATTGCTGTAAAATATTGTAAAATGAATAATTGCTGTAATCTTTTAAAATTCGGTCAATATTTTCACCCTACGTTTTCCGTTTTCGATCATCTGATAACACCGGCAAGTTTCCCCTTCGTTTTCGGCTTGCTGGTAACGGCGGCAAGTGGACCGAACGCGACTACTAACGTTCTAAAAAATGTCGCGATACTCTCGGGTTAAATAAGGCGAATTTTACCATTACAAAAAAGTCGTACCAAACAAGAAATCTGAATTTTAAAAAAAGTAGCCCACAGGAAGCACCGCTTGCAGTTAGCCTCCCGAAAAAGAAAACAACGTTCTCATTTCCTGAAAATTTTCAGTTCGACCGAGAACGTATTCACTGTTTATAATTTTGGTAGACAAAATTTGAATAAATGTTGCGATAAGCGTTTCTTTTTATAGACATAGTAATAAGGAAATAAATTTTCTAAGTATCGTTAAAAAATTGTAAGTCTGAAATCTACTCTTTCTTTAACTAACTAAACCCAGTAAATCTATCGAAAAGGATGTTACTTATTTACAAATGTCCTTATAGTAATTGTAGTTGACTATTAATTTCCAATTTTAAGACTCTGCTTTACATAGATCAGTTGAAAAAAGAGAAAACGACTAAGAAAGTGTAGACAATGTCCTTCCTTGGGAAATCGCTGATGAATATCACTTACCATTTTTGAGTTGGAAGCTGTACAAACAATGGAGTTATGAATAAAGAGGAGGAGACATATAATGTATTATCTACCAGTTGCGAGTGAAGTAACTGAAGTGGTTGTCACAATATGGCGGGTGATATTTTTTGCATCAGATAAACATTTTCTGATAAATGACGAAGCAAATTTCCACCAGGAAATTTTGTATAGGAAATTTTGCCTTATTTTAGCGGGTTTTCATGAAGCATTTCTCTCACAAACATGATTAAAATTTATATTGTTTTTTTCTGGTGTCAGTTTGACCATGCATTATAATCATTTTCACTGGCACTGACAGGAGGTTGTTTAGATTGTCACAGTATGGCGGAAACACAGAGCGTGACAACCGCCGAAGTAAAATTCCACCAGTAAAAATGAATAGCTGTTTTGGCGATTAGTTTTGAACGAAATTTTGCGTTAAAAATGCCTTTAAAATAGGAGAAAGTTTCTATTTAAACTATTTCCTAAAGTTTTTAAAATAGCGATGATAAAGAAATAATCTCATCATATCATTTTGTTATTAATGATAATTTAGAGCAGTGGTTCCCAAACTTTTTCACTCGCGGAGCCCTTTTTAGAATGAACTTTTGTAGTGGAGCCCCTGAAGCCTACCGTGCCCTATGTTACAAGGTTAGGTTTTTTAAGTGCATTGCTACGGAGCATAGGGAGTGGGAAAGAAAAGTAATCTAAGCAATTGTGCATTGTCCCGGAAATAAAATTATATTTTGAAACTTTTACAGAAACACTGAATTAATTTTCAATTACCATCAATACAGATGTAATTGTCAAAAGTTTGCATACTTAAAAACCTCCAAAACTAAAAAAATCGTAACATCTAACATTATTAGAGGGGCGAACAATAATGCATAAACGTTTAATGTGATTGGTTTGTTTTGCAAAAATGTCTGAATTCGGGTTGTTTGATAGTAAAGGCAGGCGAATGTTTGGTGTTGCATTTAAAAGACTCCTGTATTTCGTTTTGGTTTGAAAGTAAGCTCTTTAACCCCTTCGGGACGGGAGCCTTTTACGAAATTTTTAATCTTTCGTCACCGTTTCTTAAATACAGAAATTTGTGTGTTTATGAATCGAGAAAATGCGCTGATTAAATAAGGCAGATTTTACAGTAAAATTTTACTGGTGAGGAAAAACAAGAATTCTGAGCGCTGGATACGGCACGTATACGTGCCGCTCGTCCCCAAGGGGTTAACAGTAAATGTACCAAGAATTTTACTCAAGTTTTTAAAAAAATAGTTTAGACCAGAATTTTTATTTAAAATTATTTACTTTTTTATGCAACTTATTTCTGTTTGATTTATATTTTCATTTGGTATCACTGAATAACCGGTTTTGCTGTATATTCGGTGTTTACTTCCTATGAGATATCAAATCAACGAGTACTTCATGCTTCACTGAAAGTAAGCTGGGTGTTTTTTTTTTTTTTTTTTTTTTTTTTTTTTTTTTTTTTTTTTTTTAACATTGCTGAACACATCCAGTACACGTTTAGAGTCGCCCGAAGCCTTTTCTATTCAGCTGCTGAAAAATTTTGCTTAAAAAAGTTATTCAAAACTGTAGGATGTCTCTGAATATTTAGTTGTATTTTTTTTTAACCTCGTATTGTTTCCATTTCTTTTTAACAGGAGCAGTGGTGGAAAATTGGCGCAGAGGAGGAGCCTATTGACACCACTAAAATTTTATAGTATTCTTCACCTTAATAAAAACGCAGAAATTCTGTCATTAGATAAGTCGAAAAATAGCACTAAAATTTAGTGGTGTGAATAGGCTCCTCCCCTGCGCCAATTTTCCACCACTGCAGGAGGGATATAATCGATATCATCGTTTCGCTTAGAATCAGACCAATACAGGTTTCATCCTAACAGAAGACGCGTTTGGTAAATGCATTAGAAATTGTGACAGATTATCATTGCAATGATAGATACATTTTTCCATTATGCTACACATACAGGGCAAATATGCAATTAGCATTCATAATCTTCATTGATTAAAAGTTTTGCCAGTTTAGAGTTATGGCTCTTCTAATATCACCTCTGCAGTTTCAACATTCGTGGAAACGCTATTCCTCGACATTACCATCTTACTTCGGTATGCAGTAGGAGGACGGGTTCTGGCTTCCAATAAATTCACGCATAAACTAAAAAAGTTTGCTTTTAAGAGTTCGTGATTTTATATAGTTTATAATTTTAATTGCATCATTCAACCTTTTAATAAGTTCAGACGACTCGGGGATAGCGTGTATCTAGTATAAGAACCGCAATATAGATGGTGTTATTGTGCTTTGTCATTTGTTCAATTTTTGCAATGGCTCCAGCATTGTGACCCATCATTGCTTTCGCATCATCAGTGCGTTCGTGTTCATATGCGTTTTACTATGTATTCATCCAAAAATATTTTGTCCCTTAGTGTTTTGGTTTGTAGTGATCTACAAACAGTATGATCCTGATAGCTTTTTGAAACCTCTTCCAGACTAACGTTAGTAAGGCACTTAATTTTACCCGAGTTAATGTTCTCAAAACTGCAGTAATAATCAAGTCTAGTTGCACGTGCCCGTTTCAAAAAATTAAGTTAAGTTACAACACTGCTATGAATGGGATATTAGTATATGTAACTAAAAAATACTAAAACAAACTGCTAATCCATTGACGTCACTAGATTCAAGCATTTGCAATATAAATTTATTACATCCGAAGAGGATCTTAAGTCTTTTTTTATGCCAACAGTCATATACTTATTTTTAAAAAAAGAAATGTTATGATGTTATTTAACAAAGGAATATGGGACGCTAAATTGCCATAAAGCAAACTTTCCATAAAGCAAATTCTTGACAATATCAGTCTGCGAATATGTACAGGACATTTCGTATTTGTTTTAACAAGTGTTGTGATTGTTTCTTTTGAAGCATGCATACATTACGTTGCCCTTCATATTGAAAAAACTGAGGAGGTTTATCTTTCAAATCAGAATGGTTTATTTCGAAATGATGGTGCAGCTGAGCATAAAACGCGGAGTTATTGGATAACACTACACCTCAAGTTACACTCAGAGGGGAGTTGGGAAATTCAAATATCCAAATTTTCTTTCAATTTCTTGCTTTCTTATATTCAATCTACATTTTTTTTTCCATTTATCTTATTTTTTGATTGGAAAACGTAAAAAATAATGTGCTAGTCGAAATTAATATTTACTCCGGAAATCTTTTAAAGAAAATAGTATTTAGTTTATTAAAAGAGTTCAGATAGTAAATGCATAAATATTTTGGTAAAAAAAATCTGTTTAAATTTTTGGAAAAAAGGGGGGGTGGGGAAGACATTGCTTTAAATGTGTTTTTTCGTTAAAATTTTCTTTATTTTCTTAAAGCCCGGAGGAGCCCCAGGAAAGATCACGCGGAGCCCTTAGGGCTCAGCGGAGCACACTTTGGGGACCTCTGATTTAGAGTATACTAGTCGGATGTGTAAATCACAAACCAATACATGTCTCATACAATCTCATACATGTTAATATTTCCTGGAAAATAAAGCATAGCACCTGCTAGATCATTTACACCAAAATTTAATCAGCAACAGCTTATGTCAACTTCTAACTGAATCAGAAGTTTGATGAAAATACTTGCATTAGTTTTTGAGATAGAGCTATTGCGGAAGTCGTAAAAAATTCTGCATAACCGTGGAAAATGCAGCATAGAAGCGCCATCTGTTGGGTGATTTATACCAAAACATAATCAGCCCAAATTTATATCAAGGTATACCTGAATCTGAAGTTTGATAAAAATTCATGCATTAGTTATTAAGATAATCATGAATAATGCAGCATAGAAGCGCCATTTGTTTGGCGATTTTCACCAAAAAGAAATCAGCACCAAATTATATCAAACACTAACTGAATCTAAAGTTTTGTAAAATTCGGTGCGTTAGTTTTTGACTTTGTTAGTTTTCTTAAGAGCGCCCATAAGATATTTGACACATACAGACAGAATCACAGGCAGAGTGACAGAAAGACATTTTTAAAAAAACATCAAATTTTGTTCAGGACCTTCTAAAACGTATAAATCCATAGAAAATCGGAAGTCTAAATTTTTCACGAATCCAATAACTTCTTGTAAAGATATAACTTTCTTCTATCTTTACAAGCAGAAAGTATCGGATTCGTGAAAAATTTCGACTTCCTATTTTCGATGGATTCATACGTTTTAGAAGGTCCTGAACATGATTTAATGTTTTTTAGAAATTGTCTGTCTGTGACAAAAATTTTGTGGGCGCTCTATCTCAAGAACTAATGCACGGAATTTCACAAAACTTTAAATTCCGTTAGACCATGATATAAGCTGGTGGCACTGCTCTGCTGCATTTTTCACGATTTCTACAAAAAATTCTACCTCAAGAACTAATGCACTGATTTTCATCAAACTTCAGATTCAGTTGCTCCTTGGTATGGGTTGGTGCTCATTACATTTTGGTGTAAATAGCCCAACAAGTGGGGCTGCTGTGCTGCATTATTCACGATTTCCGCAATAGCTCTGTCTCAAAAACTAATGCACGTATTTTCATTTAACTTCAGAATCAGACGTTGACGCAAGTTGTTGATGATTTGGTTGTAGTGTTAAATATCCAATAAGTGGAGCTTCAATGCTGAATTGTTTACGATTTTTACAATATCTGTATCTTAAAAACTAATGCACGGATCTTTATCAAACTTCAGATTCAATTAGACATTGGCATAAGTTGTTGATAATTAGGTTTGAGTGTAAATCACCAACACGTGCCGCTTCTATGCTGCATTTTGTAGGATTTAGATGGTTTTAGTGATAGTCCTATCTCGAGAACTAATGCACGGAATTTCATATCTTTAGAATTCTCATGATGGGCGTAGATTGCTGTTTAATTTTGGCATTGTGATAGCGAATTTTGAAGCATTAACATATATGAGATAGAAGAAAGTTTTGGGATTGGCGTATCCGGCAAGTTTATTTATTTATCATGTCGCTAATCAGGACCAATTTATATTAGGGACTAACTGAATCTAATGTTTGATGAAAATTCATACATTAGATCTTGAGATACAGTTACATTATATAATAATATAATTAAATTTATAAATAAAGATATATTTATTTTAAGGACACTTGGCAATATATTTAAATCATTCTTAACGTATGACCAAATTATTACTTTATTCTACCTTTACAAGAAGAAATTTATTTGGATTCGTGAAAAATTTTACCTTCAGGTATTCGATGAATTTATGCGTTTTAGAAGGTACTGTACTCGATTTGATGGTTTTTAGAAAATGTCTGTCTGTCACTCTGTTTGTGAGTCTCTCTGTATTTGACAAAAATTTTGTGGTGCTCTATCTCATGAATTAATGCACGAAATTTCACAAAACTTTAGATTAAGTTAAAACTTGATATAATCTGGTACTGATTAGTTTTTGGTGTATATTTACTAACAGTAAGCGATGCTCTGCTGCATTTTCAACGATTTCCAGAAAAGCTCTATTTCAAGAACTAATACACGGATTTTCCTAAAACGTCAGATTCAGTTAATCCTTAATATGAGTTGGTGCTGATTACGTTTTGGTGTAAATCACCCAACAGGACACGCTGCTATTCTGCATTTTTTACGATTTCCGAAATGTCTCTAATTCAAGAACAAATGCACGAATTTTCATCAAACTTCAGATTCATTTATACCTTGATATATATTGGTGCTGATTATGTTTTGGTGTAGATCGCAAAACAGGTTCATGATATGCTGCATATGCTGCATATGCTGCATATTTAATGATTTCTGTGATAGCTCTATCGCAAGAACTAATGCACGAAGTTTTATCTAACTTCAGATTCAGTGCGACGTTTACACAAGTTGCTGTTGATTAGGTTTTCGTGCCAATTGCCTATATGTGGCACTGCTATGCTGGATTTTAGCTCTGTCCAGAACAGCTTTATCTTGAAAACTAATGGACGGATTTCCATCTAACTTCAGATTAAGTTAGACGTTGACGTAAGTTGTTGCTGATTTTATTTTGGTGCAAACCACCAAAAGGTGGCGCTTCTATGCTTCATTTTGCATAATTTACACAATTTTAGCGATAGTCCTTTCTCAGGAACTAATGCAAGGAATTCCATATCTTTAGAATCCTCATGATAGGCATATATTGCCATTTAGTTTTGGCACTCTGCTAGCGAATTTTGAAGTATTCGCATGTATGAGATAGAAAAAAGTTTTGGGATTGGCACATCTAACTAGTTTTTAGCTCACAGGCTATCAGAGCCTGAGAGCTAATGTGCTGGAAGGCTTTGTATGTTCGTATGTATATATGTAACGCGATAACTCTAGATGGATATATCCGACTTGCTTTACGTTTTTTTTTTTATAGGTTTATTCTGATAAGGCGCTCCCCTGATCAGTTTTGGAGGTCCATTGGTTGAATATAAAGGGGAGAACGGGGAGCTAATTCCCTTTAATTTAGATAAATGAGTTTTTCATGCAGAATTATTTGATTTGCTTTAAATTTGATATACCTGTTTATTCTATTAAGGAACTTACTTGATTAGATTTGGAGGTTAATTGGTTAAGTATAAAGGGGCGGAATGGGGACTAGTCCACCCATACCCCCATTTATTTAGATAAAGTGGTTTTTCATGCAGAATTATCTGATTTGCTTCAAATTTGATATACCGGTATATTCAGATGAGGCCCTTCCTTGATTAGATTTGGAATATCGTTGGTTAAATAAAAAATGAGGAACGAGGGTATGTCCCTCTCTTAATTTAGATAAATTGATTTTCATGCGGAATGATCCAATTTGCCTCTAAAATAATTTCTAGGTTCATTCTGATAAGAAGCTTCCCAGATTAGATTTGGAGGTTCATTAGTTAAGTATAAAGGGGGAAATGGGGCAGATAATACAACCCTTAATTAGCGAAATGTGTTTTTCATGCAGAATCATCTGATTTACTTCAAATTTGGTATACAGGAGTATACTGATAAGGCGCTTCCGTGATTAGATTTGGAAGTTCATTGTGTAAGTATTAAGTGTGGATAATCTCCCCTAATTTATTTTTCGAGGGACATTATTCTTTGAAATAAAAGTATAATACACAATTAGTGCAAATAGACTGTGAGCTCAATGCCATCAATTTAACTGGACATTTTTCTTTTTTCTTATTAATATATGTCTACAGTAAAGTGAAAAAAAACATTATTTAAACTATATAAATGTATTTTTATGAGTTTTCCCGACTTATAATCACACTTCAATTTATATTACCTAATTAACGAATATTCATCAGAGTTTTGCGTTGGCGCAAAGGTCAAAATAAATGCGTATCCTTAATGAAACGACATAGGTACACTGTTGCCAAGTGCTCTGCCACCCATTTATGCAAAACTAGAAGTGTTTAACTGCAGTGCTGTTCAGTTCTCGCGTTATGTTTTTCTGCAAGTTCTACAGATTGTCAAAGCGATTACATTTTAAGCTGGACTTTAACTGAGGCAATAAAATAAAGTCCGAAGGGGACAAATAGGGGTTGTACGGTGGTCGAGGCATCGTTGCGACGCTGTGTTTTGTCAGGAACTGGGTTACTTTGATGCAATCAGCTTGACACAAATTTTCCGCTTTAAAGATCTTCCATGACGATTTGTTGCACAATTGATTCTGTAAGTTCCAACACCTCAGTTATCATTAGGGCACTCATCCTACAATCAGAGTTCAAAAACGCTTTAATTTTAGCCTCACTGTCAGAAGTTTGAGAACTTGATGGAGCCCTTGTTCGTTGTTGGTCATTGACGTCCTCTCTTCCGTCTTCGAAGGCTTTGTGCCGCTTAAACAATTGGCCCTTGGACAAAGAATCCTTCCCGTAGGCTTCTTTTAAAATGGCAAGCATCTCAATAGCCGATTTGTTTAGTTTTAGATAGAACTTAATTACGTATCACTGCTCAGCACTCTGCTGCGATTCTGAAAACCTATCGCCACTTTCAAACACGTGTCAGCTTCACGAGCGATCCGTGCGTTGCAAAGGCTTAAGTCTCTCTGACTTCTTCCAGATTCTGTAGCTGACTCTGTAACTCCATATACTTATGTCATCCTGCGGTTGTCAGTGAAGGACATTATAGTACCACCGGGCGACAATAACATCAGTAAAAACGTAGAAATTTTTGCCGTATTTACGACATACATTTTGTGTGAATAATGCGTTTAAATAAGGCAAAGAATTTCTAATCAAATTGGCGGGTGAATGTTTACAGCGTACGCAGTCAGGCCTTCTTGATTCCATGTAAACAAACATAACTCTTTATGTATGTGTCATCTTGAGATGTCAACCGTGGACAATCCACTCGCAACTTAAAATCACAACAGTATGTTCTTTTTCTCCATTTAGTCCTAGATACATTAATGCAATACCTTAATATTCCGGGATACCAATAGAAAAGTTGTTTTATTCTGTTGCATCACTTAAAAAATAGACATATTTGCTGTAAGCTTTCGGGGCATGTTGATGTGAAATGTTCCGCAAGAAAATCGTTTTGAGAATAATTGATACAACATGAATATAAAAAGAGAAAACTGATATCACATATGGATTTATTAACCCGCAAATGACCAGGGTAGAATGCGTTCCAGAAATTGTGTAATTCAGAGAATCGGAATCACACCAGAAAAATCTAAACAGTAAATTTGGACTAAATTAATACCGAAATAAATCAAAAATTTCCATTTAAAGTTTCCTGTGTGAATACGGAAAATATCAATAAAAAATCCACTGAATCAAAAACACTGATGGTATCATAAATTATATCATAGGCTTTTAACCCTTTAGCGGGCGGTGTCCACAAAAAGGGCACCTAATTTTAATTCCAAAACTGACAAAAGGCACCAAGTGCATTTAATTAAAATTTGTCTTTTATGGGGTACGAAAAAATAAACGAGTTTTTATTTTTTAATAAATTCTTATGCAAATTCTGGTGTCAGCCTATCATTTCATCATTTTAAAAACAGAATTACCCCACGCCGGAAAGAGTTCTGGGTTAATAGTGTAAAACACCAGCTGAAGTTTGCTTATAGACAGCGGGTCGAAGTAAAAGTCGCACATTTTACCTGTAATTAACCGCTGGATTAATAATATAAACATTTTTTTTAATATGGTTTCTATTTTTGGTGACTGTTATGGTTCTCTTCTTCTGGTTTTTTACAAAAAAGAGGGTAAGTTCGCAATACTAAATACTCATTGTGGTGCCTTTGTCGTAAAGTATTATACATTATCAGAGTTAATATGGGTAATCCATTGATTTTTGTCTGCAAGATTTAAAATCTCCAGATTGGCAACAAATGTGTATATTTTAATATCTTAGAAATGTAAAGTTTTTACTTTCTCTTTTTCCAGATGGTTCTGATAGTACCTTGCCAACTGGCAATTTTGTATGAAATCTGGTTTTTTAAAATGTAGAAGCTCGGATGTAATAAAAAAGTCTGTTGTAAATCGTTTTCCTGAGTATGCTTCTCAAATGCATCTGACATTAAATATATTCTAATACATGGATGTAGCATAAAATGTTTTACAAGTTAAAAAACAATAATAAGAGCAACCTTATTTATTAAGTGATTGCAAAAGTTCGTGCTCGATTTCATAGTTTGCTATTATGACTGCTCTGATGTTTCTTTTATAAACATATTATTAACTGACAGTTATCTACATATGTCGTGAGTGAACATAACGTTAGAAAAAGTTTTCCAAATTAATATGTGTGCAAGGTTAACACATTACTGACGAGTTCCTTTTACACTTTTTTAATACCTCGGTACCAAATGACACCAGTTTTCCCATATTGTAATTTTAACTTATTTAATCTTTTAAAGTTTGAGATTAAGTAATATGTAAATTTTTTTACTAAAATAAATGTTTTCATATTTAAAATTTTCATATTACTTAAATGGCAGATTTTCGTACCAACCGGCGTTAACGAGTTAATATTCAAATTGGAAAAATCAAAAGTTGCATTTTCGTCATTTTATGTGATATGAGTTTTAAAAAAGAATGCGTGTTGGACGTTATTTCAATCTGAACCAGGGTTGCCAATTTGGCCTCCATTTTATCCCAAAAATTTGACTTCACACCAGAACTATCTGGAGAAGAACTTTTACTTTGAATAATGAAGAAACTTCTGTCAGTAAATACATATGAAAATACTTTTTGTAGTTTTTTGTGCCAATCTTAAAATTCTGACTATAAGCAAACTGGCAACGCTGATCTAAACGATAAATTTTCCTCAGTGCGACATTCTGGCATTGCTAATTTACTCAATCCCTGATTTAGTGAATGACAATACACGGATTACTACTGAAAAGATTGCTGAGAGACTAAATGTTGGCAATTCGACTGCATTTCGCCATTGAAATCAACTTGGGTACACTTCGAATCTCGATGCATCGGAAATCGGCAGTGTTACCGCATCTGCCTGATTTTTTATTTAGGCATTCCAAATTGTCACCTGTAAGTTTTAATAGTTATTTTTGGTTAATAATTTGATAGCTATTCTATAAATAAAATAAAATAAAATTTCCATTAAAAAGTTTGTATTGTAAATTCAATATTTCTCAATACAAAATCGCCAGATTCGGCAACACAGGAAATTGGACACGAAGTTTTCCAATCACTCAATAAATACATTTTCTTTAAGGTTTGAAGCAGCACTATAGTTAACGGTGTTTAGTTATATAAACATTAGATCGGTCGTTCCGGTCACGAATGTGTTTAGGATAAGGTTGAATAAAATTGAGGATTTTCTTTTTCAAAAATACTTTTATTTAATAACTGCATTCCGCAACCATAGATATCAGACGTTATAGGAATGGGCTAGTTCCATGGGTTTTTGTAGTGTAAGTCACACAGCTGAAAATCGCTATGCTTGTTTGCCACCGTTATTTTCGAGAAGTTTGCTTTCTCTTATTCAATTAATGAGATATCTCCGATAAAATAAGTCACATTTTCCATTCTAAAATACTGGCAGCCAAAAATCATAGCATGTGACTTACACTGTACGTTCTCATGGAAATATCCAATGAAGATATCGCGAAAAGCGTTGCCAGGTGTTCTGTGTAAATCAGGGCTCTAAATACACTGGACACCACCAATTTCTTACAGATTATTTCACCATCTTTAATCGCATATACTACTGCCATCAGACAAGGCGAAGAAAACTATTTTAAAATACTAGTGACCAGATCATTTTAAGTCCCGATTTACGTGGGATAGCTGGCAACATTAATACACTAATCGTGAACAACTTACCAGTGAAACAGATGCACAGAAAATTGTACTACACTAGTACCCCAACATACGTCTCCCCGCATTTACGTCGTCTGGCCTGGAAATATTTTTTTCTTAATTAAGACCCACTTCGATATTATTTGAAGACTTTTGGCAGAAATTTAACATCTCAGATGCACTCACAGTCAATTGAAGGTTCATGGGGTGAAGTTCAGAAAAAAAAAAAAAAAAAAAAAACAAAAAAAAAAACAGATAGAGATGCTTGGAAAATACTGTGCCCTTTCCCTTCGTAGAGACTAAGAAAATGTTTGAAAATTGAGATTATGTATTTCTCTTATTGATGAAATCCTCCAAAATGGAAAAGAACTCAACTTAGAGATGGATACTGAATAAGTTGTTGAACTCATATTCTCCCCTTTCTGGAATTAACCATCGACGAACTTATTCAATTAAAGAAACAAATTACTGTCAAAAAATAGATGACGATTTTGAGCCTAGGTGGGAGAAGAAAGATTATGAAGGTTGAAAATTTAACCAAAGGACTAAACCTTATTGAAGCTGGAATGACTGTTCTTGAAAATATTGATTCAGACGAGCAAAGTTTAGCAACTACTAGTAAAAGCTTAGAAAAATCACTCTACTGTTATAAATATCTTCTAAGAGAGAAAAAAAGGAAGACTTTGTCGGTTCAAACTTCATTGCACACATTTTTCACATGCTCAAAGACTCGAACGGGTAAACTAGAAGAACAATAAATTTTAAGTTATCAACTTAGTAGTTTATTAAAAAATTCTTGAATTGCAAACGCATTTTTTGTTAATGTTAAATGTATGTAACATAATACCTAATTACAATAGAATGTGTTCATTAGATTTTGGTAATTTTTTATTACTTGTACTTTTTTGCTCATCTAAATGCACCTCGACTTACGTCATTTTCGAGTTGCTTCGCAAGTTTTGAACAAATTGCTGACCTAAGTCGAGGTATTACTGTACTTTATAAACATTGGTCAAAGTCATGTGCATGTTCGAAGTAATAACACATTAGACGAAATAAAAGAATAAAACTTAGTATAAGTATCTGCATTTAATTTTGATAATAGGAATATTTTAATGATTATAAAAAAAGTTATCGTTTGGTATCCTCTAAAACTTTTGCTACCAGTAAATACATAGACAAAATATGAAATAAATTATTAAAATTTGGCTACTTCGCTCGGTAGCCAATTTCTGATTTTCAAACATATCTAGAAATAGTACAGCTCTCTCACGGCTGTTACCAATGTAACAAATATCTATGTTAAGAACAGTGTTTCGTAGACTATTTAAATTCGGATTTCTTGATGGGCTTCGCTTTTCTGAAATGGTAAATTGCCCTGGTTTTCGCGCTAATTAATATGTCTTTAAATAAGACGAATTTTACTATTTCAAATAAGTGATGCCAATCAAGAAATCTGAATTTAAAAAAGTAGCCCACTGGCAACACTGATTAAGACGTCGCTGAAGAATAAAAGAAAGTCAGCGAGTTAAAAATAGCGTACTTCTAGGACTGCGAGGTTGACAGTTTAGCATTTTTTAACCCCTTAATTCTCGCACCCGTGATATTCAGGCGCTGTGTCTTTACTCAGATTGTATGATTGCCACCAGTTTTATAAAATAGTGTAATTGGCTTTATTATAGTATCGTTTTACCTATCATTAATTAATATGATTATTTCTTTTTCAAAAAAGTGCTGCCAATGAGCAATTTATATTTTTAAGCCGTAATTTAATGCGACCGTTAAGTGGTTAATACCGAAATTTCAAATTCCTACCAAATTTTCCCGTAGTATTCTTTTCTTCATTTATAGATAGCCACTTCGTGACTACTTAGAGTAAAATTTCTTCTTTCTAAATTTCCTGTATGAATTCGAATTTTTTAATTAAAAAGTGCCAAACTAGCAACGCTGTAGGACTGATTGATTTTATGAATGCTGGAAGCGGGATTGACAGTTTGCCATTTTTTATTAAAACAAAAATTTCGAGTTCACGCCTGAAAATCCGAAAAGTTATTTTTAATTTATTTAAAGACAGTGAACGCTTAAAGCAAAACTGCTTTTTTAACACTAGAAACGCCGGCTACTTTACTCATTTTTTACAAAAAAGTGTTTCACACCAGAAATTTTATTTAAAACTATTTGAGTTATTTAATTAGCCTAATTTTGAGCTTCATGCATATAACATATCTTATGAAAAAAATTCTGGTTCTAATCTACTATTATCAATTTTGGCAGGTGTCAAAATGTACCTAACGGCGGTTCTAGTGTTAACAATTTGCTGTTTGAATTAAAAAATTTTGAATTAAAAAAATGGCAAAAGTGGCAATCAGCGTTGCCAGGTGTTCCGCGTAAATCGGGGCACAAAATAGTCTTTACACCAGTTTTTGAAAGTAATGTTCTTTCCCTTATTTAATATCAGGAATTTCTGTAATTAAAGAAGGCGAAATAAACAGTAAGAAGTTAGTGGTGGCCAGAGCATTTGGACCTTTGATTTACACGGAAAACCTGACAATACTACTGGGAACCCTGGCTGAAAAAGAAATAAAAAATCCAACAAATTCTCAAAGAGAAATTGCAGAATATTTATTCTAGAAAAAACATCGGTAATCAGGCCAAATGTGGAATAAGGATTAAAAATTCATTCTTTGTAATGTCAGTGGGATGAACTGACGGCAAGAGTGGCTTCGGCATTGGCTTATATAAACGATGGATAATGGAATGCAATAATTACTAGTATCCGGTAAATTGCAACTAACTTTTGTTTTATAACTCACCGCAGGAGAGAAAAGAGGCGCTCGTGTATTCGAACAAAATTTGAATGCATTATTCACGCTTTAAGATAGAAGCACTTTGCTCAAGAAAGCTTATTCCGGTTGGACCTAATAATATTTTAACATTAAATTTTTGCATAATCACTAGCATTCCACTGTTGATGGACCTCAAAACGTGTTCGAATGCCAGAGTTTTCTGTTTTTCATTTTTGGGGGATTTCAATTTAAATCAGTGCTGCTAGGTAGGCCTAGTTTTTTATTCAGATTTTCCGAATGATTACCAGAAACTCCATATAGTATTTTCTTCTTTAGTTTATGACGCACATTTAGTGATTACGTAAAGTAATATTTTTTCTTTCGGAATGTCTTTTCAGAACTAGGCTTTTTTTGTAAAATAGAATGACAAACTGGTAATCCTGTTTGAAACAAGAATAACAAAAATTCAGCGACTGGGCTGCATACTTGATGCACTGTTAATAAAACTTCTTCTCCATCATTTTAGTTAAATAAGCACGTCCACGATATATCTTTTTTTATCTTTAGATTTTATATACTGTTATTTTTATCTTAATCATATTGTTTGTTAAAAATGTCATACTAATTCAGTCTTTTTAACTGAGCGAAAAAATATCTAAGCTGGGACTAGAACCAAGTATCTTTGACTTACACTGTCAATGCTACCGTTTAAGCTACATGGGCTGAAAGACGTCGGGCATATGCCAAAAAAATTACAAAATAATTGCTACATAAATTACATTTTTTTTATATCTAATTCTATTTGAGAGCCGGGGGCTTGTACTGAGCTAAAACATTGTTTACTTGTAGAATTTTTTGGTTTCAATAATAAAACTGCATTTATGTAAAATTTTAGTAATGTTAGTAGTGTAGCAAAAAAGAAAAAAAATACCTTTTTTTTTTCTTTTACGAAAATAATAAAACTATAGCTTCAATTTATAAACACTATATCCTATATATCCTACATCCATTATAGCCTATCCAATATATCCAATATATTCAATTTATAATAATATATCCTATATTAAATCCTGAAAAAAAATCAAGAACACATATTGAAAAGTTTTTTTTTTCCTAACTACGTATATTGTAGTAGAAGAAAAAAAAAATTCCACAAAATAATAAAACTACAGTTTCACCTTATAAACAATATATCCTATATATCCTACATCCATTGTATTCAATTTATAACAGTATATCCTACAATATATCCTAAAAAATCAAGAACAAATATTGAAAAGTTCTTTTCTTAACTACATATATTGTAGCAGAAGAAAATTAATTCCACCAAAATAATAAAAATATAGCTGCACTTTATAAATAATATATCCTATATATCCTACATCCAATATATCCAATATATTCAGTATAACCTACAATATATTTTGCAAAAAGCAAGAAAAAATATTGAAAAGTATTTTTTCTAACTACATTGCTCAATTGCTCCAAAACCATAGTTCTAGAAAAATGACTTAAAATTCTTTCTTTGAAAATGTTATATACTTGATATATTTTAAGAGTGTCATTCATTTAGTCTTCAACTGTCCCGAAATGATTATATTTAAATATATATTTTTAATTCAAAATTGAATTTCTTTTAACTTTTAAGAAAACTTTGTGGCGATCATACAAGCGAAGATACCAAAGAAGACGACAATTATGCATGATTTAGCCCGCATTTCACCTCCCCTTTTGAGAGAAGAGTTATTGCTTATATTGCATTTCTTTTTCGCATGAATTATTAATCTTTGCCACTGCTTCTATTAAGATTTTTTTAGGAATCCTGGTTACTTGGTATAATGGATGAACGACTTACACCTGTAAAAGAAAACAAAGAGTATTAGTAAGTCGAAAATCATTTATATATATCGAAATAAAATTTAATGAAAAAACTCTTAAAAAATGTTTCTGATAAGTGATAACTTTTACGAAAATTCGATGTAAGTATTTAGTTGCCTACGTCATTAGAAATCTTTTAGAAATCTTCCGAAAGCATTATTAGAGAAATAACTGAAAGTTTAGAAAAGAACGATTTTTTTTTTAATTTGTGCTAGAGGCGCACTTTAGATAAGGGTAATGAAACAGTTGATCCCCCTACCAAAAATTTCAAATTACATTCATCTCAGGTAAGACTTAAATTTTTCTCAGAAATTTTACAAATTGAAAAATAATTAGTTCGAAATCTTAGCATTAAGGGGACATACAATCCTTAAAATCGTTAAAAAAATAATTTTTTTTTGTTGTTTTTTAATTCATTTGACAGGTAATGTTTTTCTGAACAATTTGCCTCAAAATGCATCAAAATATTCGTAATATTGCGCTCGTTATAGTAAAAAAATTAAATTAGCTTTGGCCTGTTTCAAGCAAAACATTTATGTTTAAATTTATTTTTCTCAAAATCGATGTTTTTTTTTTTTTTTTTTTTTTTTTTTTTAGTTGCGCGCTCGATAACTCCAAATGTATTAAAGGTGACGATTCAAAACTTTGTATTTATCTTTACTAAATCTTTTTCTTCAAGCAGACTTGAAATCTAAGAACTTTAACAAAAATTATTGAATGTATGGGTATTCGAGGGACAAAAGTTATTAAAATTTTCATATTTTTACTTTGAAAAACAAAGAAAAATTGGAAAATGTTTGTTTATTCATTAGATTTTAGTCCATTTTATTTTTGTAATATTTTTAAACTCATATTAAAAATTTCAAATTTCTAGAGGGTATAAATATTTTTTAATCATGGGCGCAAGCTATATACATTATATATATTAATTTTAAAAAGCATACAATAAAGAATAATTATTGTCAGTTAATTATACGGTGTTTAATGCAAATTATATATTATATTGCATGGGCAACATATTATAGTATAAAAAAAACTGAGGTGATTAGTGCAAAAATGAGTGCATGGGGCCAATTTAAATATTTGTCTCCGAAATCAAATTTTTCATGTGTTTAAAAGGGTCGTATGTCCCCTTAAACAAACACTTTATGCTGAAAAATTAACAGTTACCAATAATAGTTACAAAATCGTTGCTATTTACATCATTCTAGAAAGTAGATTCTTTGTCATCAATAATTACTCTCACTAATTTTAATAATATATATGACAAACATATTCCATCATTTTTTCTCTCGCCTGTACAAAACGAACTCAAAAGTAATTTTTTCCCCATCCCTCAAGAAAATTTGAAAACAGCTTCTCTTGTTATGGAAACATACTTCAAATAAAAAAATCTGAAAACTTACGGTTTTTAAAAATCAAGTACAATAAAAATAAATTTTTATTTTAAAAGCATTTTCTACAACTTTGTAAATATATTAATTTTTTAGGTTTCTGATTTTCCTTTCTTCTAAAGTTTTCCAAAAAATACAAGAAGTTTTACAACAGTTTCGGGTAACTACACGATTGCATCGAATTTTCGGAAAGGCTTTCGTTCTATCAGATTTTTTTAGGATATTTTTTAGAGTAAATCTTATTTAACCTTTCACTGCACCACGTGCCACATATGGCATATGCCTAAAAACACTGTAATTGTTATTATGTGCCATGAATTTGGCCAATATGATCTATATCCCTGATCAAGAACAGCACAAAGAATCGAATAACACTTATTTTGTCCATGTCAGATGGCCAAATTTGACAAAAATTAGAATTTGTTGGCTGCATTTGACAAAAAATTAGAATTTGTTCTTCGGAAACAAAAGAAATTTCGATCAAACTATAAAGGTAAAATTTACTTTCATTATTTTTACTGGATACTTAAAAAAATTAATATAAAAATGTTGCAGGGTGTTTAGCAGATAAAATTAATTAATTTAAGCTCATTTAGTTAAAAAAAAATATATATATAGCAATACAATATTTTAAAACCCTAATTTTTTACATCGGTTACACGCTATAAAATATCAAATTTTAGCTGAAAATTTGAAAATTAATTTTTTCCCGTTATTAGCCCGATATATCGATTTCAAATAATTTTTCCATAAAAATAGAAAAAATCGTGCAGTGAAAGGTTAAATATTTAACAATGAATGTGAAATAATAAAAATATGAATTAGTATACAGATAAAAAGTAAAAATTGGAGTAAGAAGATATTAAGATAAGAAATGATTTCAATGCATGAACGGAACATACGATCTGCTCATTGATTTTGTTTATTTTGCTGTCAAAACAAGGTCAGGCTTTTTATTCTGAAAGAATTCTTTTAACATTATTTTCCTGCTTTATCATTATACTAAACTCTTACATTCCATTTCTTACGTTTTCCTAATAAAAAGGATTATACTACAGATAACTACTTTGTTACGGAGTTATCTAGCATTATTTCATAACTTATTCAATCTGCTTTACTATATCAAAAGGGACATTTACCATCGATTTCAAAGATCACTTTGAAAACAAAAGTTCTTTGATCAAAGAAATGCATAAAGATATCAAACTCCACTCCGAAACGAAAATTTCATTTGCATTCTATTTTAAATAAAACATGAATTCAAAGTGTTACATTCGAAAAATTCCGTTGAGGTTTGTATATTGTAACACTCTATTTGATTTGTATTCTATACATTTACTTCTTTGTGAATGCGAAAAATGATATTCTTACAAAGTAAAACCTTATTTTTAAAATTTACCATAGTGGGTAGGAAATTGAAGGAAATAAACACAAAATAAATTTATGTTTTAAATTTTTGTTTCCTTTGACGGAAGAAAATATTATTTTCTTAGAAACATTTTATTCAGAGAAATATATTTGGAAAGGAGAGATAAAATGTTTGCCTAACGAAATAACTTGAGTATAATTTTAATGTTTCGGGTATGTGACTCCAAAGTAATCCATAACAATGAAACTGAAATAACGTTTCAAAAGATGATATTTACAAAAAAAAAAAAAAAAAAGTTTCGTTTTAATTCAAATGAACTAGTGTTATGTATGTGATCAGTTATATCCCTGTTATTTAAACTTTTGATTACAGGGTTTGAACATATTTCGTCCCAAGATCTATTTGTTTAACCTCTTAACGGTCGCATTAAATTACGGTTTAAAAATTCAAATTCTTTATTGCCACAACTTATTCTGGGAGAGTAATGTTCATCTTATTTAATGACAGGTAAAAGGATGCCATAATACAACCAATTATACTATTTTATAAAACTGGTGTGAATCAAACAAATCTGAATAATTTGAAAAAAAGACACAATCCGTGAATTTTACGGGATCTAGAATTAAGGGGTTATTCTATTAACACTCTTTTTTACAAATCATCTCTGCCACATACCTATAACATAATATTTTCAAAAGAGATTATCACTATATATTTTTTCTGTGTGTGTGTAATTGTGGTACTGGGGAATATAAATATAGCCACCAATCCTAGCCCGCAAGCGAACAGTTAAAGACGTGAAAGCAGCTTAATAACAAAACGTTTACGTAGATATTACAGAAAGAGGTATCAAGCAGAGCCTTACGAATGTCATAACAATAACACTGAAACTATTTTTCAAGAGGAGATTTTTTTTTTACCCCTTAATTTTCAGGCCCTTGTCTTTCACTGTCCATGTAGACTACTTTTGTTTTATTCAGATTGTTTGATTCCCAACAGTTTTGTTTTTAAAATAGTGTAATTGGCCTTTTGCTTGCTCCATTTTATCTGCCATTGGATAATGTGAATAAATCTACCAAAAAGTGATGGAAAGCAAACAGTCTGAATGAAAAAAAAGTAGCTTACACTTACAGGGCACGTCGCTCAAGAGGTTAAAGAAGCTTCGTTTTAACTTGTATCCCCTAGTGATGAATGTTATCAATTATATCAGTTTTATTTATAGACGTGCAAAATATATTAATTTGCAAAAATGTACGAAGGTAATACAGTGTAGTATTAGGTGGAGCCTTATCAACGCAGAGGCATCCAATCACATTATTTTCGAAAAGTGTTTTTTGCATTTATAAGAGAAATTTTACGTTTAAATAAAGTGACAATTACTATTAGGCAATAGCGGTATCTATGTGAAATCATGATAAACAGACTCTAGGCTTAAAATTAATTAGAGGTATGTCACTTGTGACTATTTTAGATACCAGTATTTTTAACTTTGTGCTACCATTCTAAGACAATTGCAAGAAAAATATATACTACGAAAACTCTACCGTGTAGTTCTGAAATATTGTTGGCATAAGTGATCACCAGTGTTATTCCTGTATCGAAACTGCATACTAAGTGTATAAACTTAATGATAGAATTGGACGTAAATTAACACAACTGCGACACCTTGTGGACGGGGGTTGATAATCCACATACGCGGGCATTTAGTGTGATGTCACATATGACAGAACGAGGCTAACGAGAAAGACAGGCTACCGCGGTGGGTCAGATTCTTCTTTTTTTACAGACCGGTGGAGTCACGTGATGCGCTTTTCGCACACCTTCATTGGTGCATTCGAGCATCACGTGACTCCAGCGGTCTGTAAAAAAAGAAGAATTGGACCCACCGCGGTAGCCTGTCTTTCTCGTTAGCATAGTGACAGAATATCTGCCACCTGCGCATCTATTGCATAATAATAGCGCAGCAAGAAGGGGGTAGGCTCCAGACGCACTCGACAACACGAAGTTTTCTTCGCCTTACCTAGTCAGGGAACTTTTCAATTGTTCATCAACATCAAGTGAAAAAAAATTACAATTTTAACGGTGTGAAGTACGAAAACAGTTAGGCATCTTCCTGTAGTTCAGTCCCATCCGCTACATAGCGCGTGACCTTGATTGATGTGACCTCTTCTTTAATCTCACGGTTACCTCTCTCATTTAATATAGGACGCTTAATATATATGCAGTTTTGCCCTGTATCTAAATTTTAAATATTTTGAACGTTGCTAAGTGTCTAAAGTTGGACGCGACTGATTGATATATTTATTTTGAAGTAAGAAATATTTGAAGAGAATCTTAAAATTTTAATTTACTTTTTGAGTCATGCAGATTTGCCATTTGGGATGCAGTTTTATTCAGATTACTTAATTGCTAATACTTTTACGAAATAAAAATATTAGCCATATTTAATCACCCTATTAATGACAGGTTAAATAAGGTGAATACTGTTCATCCGAGCATTTATAATAATCAAGTTATCTCAATAAAAAGAGTTGCCCAACTGTCAACACTTAAAGTAATCCTGCCAACAACGATAAAATTTTCGTAAAAATATACTTTACTAGCAAACCCCGCGGCTTTGCTCGCGTAATAGTTGAAATATGCCAAGTGATATTTGCATGACTATTTTTTATTAGAAAAACACTTTTTGAAATAATTCGTAAATTACAAATTAAGCCACAGTTTAACTAAACTTCATTATAAAAGTGCAATAGACAGAAATGAGATTTTAATTAATAAGAAGAACTAAAACTAATTCCAATTAAATGATAATTTAGAAAGAATTTTGAGACTTTTATGCTCATTTTATACACTCATTTCAGTATTAATTTGAAGTTTCGAATTTTTTAGAAACCATCTTAACACATTTACATCTTGAAATTAACCATCATGTCGAATTCCAAGCTTCTTGTCTAACAGTCTACCACCTCTCTGGTGTTAGTGGCACCAACATAAAATGCCGAAACAAAGTTGAAACAGAATATCTCGAAAAATGTTGAAACAGAGACTGTTACCATTAATTTGCCAACATTAACATTGAAATTGGTTGTTATTTCCTAATATTCTACAGAAAACAGAATTTAGATGTTTTTAAAGGCTTACTGTTGTTCCCGCCAATGCCGGTGTCAGTGGCACCGGCATAAAATATAGCCCGTATAGGACCAGGGACTACCACTCTTGATTCGCAACCAATAACTTCCGTAATATGGTTATTATTTCCTGAGATTTCATAGAAATCCTAATTTAGGACTCTTTTAGAATGCTTTTCGCTCCTTCCCTTCGCTTCACCCCTTTTTAATTTCGAATTTATTTTCCATTGTTCTTAGAACACATTTATATTTTATAGTTAACTAACGTGCTATATTTAAAGTTTCTAGCCTCTTTAGTACCGCAGAAATCGCAATTTAGAAATATTTTGCTCCTGCAACCCTCGGCATAAAATATAGCTTATGTTTGAGAAGGTTCATCACCATCAAATTGTAATCATTCTGTTTGAAATCGGTTTTATATGTTCTTAGAGATCATTTGTATCTTATAAATAACCGCCCTGTCTAATTTCAGGATTCTAAGCTCTTCAGTAACACAAAAATCGCAAATTAGAACGTTTTTTGCTTCTGCAACCTCTAGGTGGTAGTGACACGGACATCAAATAGAGCCTATGTTGCAGCAAGAGCTGTCATCATCAATTTCCAACCATTACTTTTGAAATATGTTGGGTACTTTCTGAAATTGCGTAGAAATCGCCATTTAGAACTTTTTTTAGAACCCTTCTCGCGCATTTTCACCCCTTTTAAATTTCGAATTTTTTAATAAATGTTCTTAGAGATTATTTATATCTTATAAAGAAATGTCATTCCAAATTCCATGTATCAGGGACCTTAAGTAACACAAAAATGGCAATTTCGAACGTTTTTTTGCTCCTGCACCCCCTTTAGGGGTAGTGGCACCGACATAAAATGTAGTCTATATTGGAGCAAGGGTTATCACCATCATTTTGACACCATTATTTTTGAAATCGGTTTGGTACTTCTTGAGATTGCGAAACAAATAGCCATTTAGAACGTTTTTTAGAACTCTTTTCGCGCATTTTCACCCTTTTTAAATTTCGAATTTTTTAAGAAATGTTCTTAGAGATCATTTATATCTAATAATTAGCTACCATGCCAAATTCCATGTATCTGGACCCTTCAGTAACACAAAAATCGCAATTTCGAACGATTTTTTGCTCCTGCACCCCCTTTAGGAGTAGTGGCACCGACATAAAATGTAGCCCATATTGGAGCAAGCGTTGTCACCATCATTTTGACACCATTATTTTTGACATCGGTTTGGTACTTCCTGAAATTGCGTAAAAATCGCCATTTAGAACGTTTATTAGAACGCTTTTTGCGTATTTTCACCCCTTTTTAATTTCGATACGTAATTACGTTAAATTTCGATAAGTTAAATTTCGAAATGTAATTTAAAAAGCTTTTAAAGCCCTTTTTTAGAACGTTTGTTGTTCCTGTGAACCCCAGGTGGTAGAATCACCGGCATAAAATGTAGCCTGTGTAGAATCAGAGACTGTTACCATTAATTCGCAACTATTACTTTTATATTTGGCTTATATTTCCTGAAATAGCGTAGAAATCGTAATTTAGGACTTTTTTAGAATGCTTTTCGCACCTCCCCTTCACTTCACCCCTTTTTAATTCTAATTTATTTTCGACAGTCCTTCGAGGGCATTTATATTTTATAAGTAACTACCATGCCATATTTAAAGTTTCTAGCCTTTTCAGTATCACAGAAATCTCAATTTAGAAAGTTTTTAGCTACTGCAAACCTCTGGTGGTAGTGGCACAGATATAAAATATAGCTTATGTTTGAGAAGGTTCTATCACCAACAATTTGTTATCATTATTTTTTTAATCGGTTTGGTATTTGAAAAGATTACATAAAAATTGTAATTTATAACGCTTTTCGCTCACTTCATCTTTTTAAATTTGAAATTTTCTTTCGACAGTTCATAGAAAGCAGTTGCATCTTGTAAGTAAATAACATGCCATACTTCAAAGTGTTAGACCCTTCAGTTATGCAAAAAACGCAAATTAAACATTTTTTGCTTTTTCAACCCTCAGATGGTAGTGACAGCAACATAAAATATAACATGTGTTATAGCTGAGACTGTCACCATTGATTTGCAACCATTACTTTTGAAATAGCTTTGGAATTTCCTGAGATTGAGTATAAATCGCAATTTAGAACGTTTTTAGAAGGCTTTTCGCGCATTTTCACCCCTTTTCAAATTTCCAATTTTTTCGAAACTGTTCTTAAAGATCATTTATATGTAATACATATGTACCTTGCTTAATTTTAAGTTGCTAGCCCCTACCGATCACAAAATTCGAAATTTGGAACGCTTTTTTGCTCCTGCAACGTCTAGGTGATAGTGATACCGACTTAAAATAGCTTCTATGTTAGAGCAGAGGCTGTCAGCATCAATTTCTTAACATTACTTTTGAAATCAGTTTGATTCTTCCTGAGATATTGGTGACAAATCGGCATTTAGAACGTTTTTTGAAATCTTTTCGCTCATTTTGCTCCTGCATCTCCTCTGGGTTAGTTGAAACATATATAAAATATAGCCTATCTTGGAGCAAGATCTGTCACCATCATTTTAACACCATTATATTTGAAATCGGTTCAGTATTTCCTGAGTTTGCATAGAAATTCCAATTTAGAACGTTTTTTACAACGCTTTTTGCGCATTTTGACCCCCCTTTTAAATTTCGATTTTTTAGGAAATGTCCTTAGAGATCATTGATATCTTATGACTAACTACCATTCTAAATTTCACGATTCAAGGTCCTTCCGTCACGCAAAAACCGCAATTTAGAACGTTTTTCTCCTGCAGCCCCTTTGGGGTAGTGGCGCCGACATAAAACATAGCCTATGTTGGAGCAAGGATTTTCACCATCATTCTGACGCCATTATTTTTTAAATCAGTTTTGTATTTCCTGAGATTGTGTAGAAACTACCATTTAGAACGTTTTTTACAACGCTTTTCGCGCATTTTCACCCTTTTAAATTTCGAATTGTTTAAGAACTGTTCTTAGAAATACTTTATATCTAATAAGTAGCTGATACTTCAAATTTCATATTTCTAGGCCCATCTGTAACACATAAATCGCATTTTTAGAACGTTTTTTGCTCCTACACCCCCTTTGGGGTAGTGGCACCAACATAAAACATAGCCTATCTTGGAGCAAACGTTATCACTATCATTTCGACACCAATATTTTTTAAATCGGTTTGGTATTTCCTTAGATTATGTAGGAACTACCATTTAGAACGTTTTTTAGAACGCATTTTGTGCATTTTCACCCCTTTTAAATTTCGAATTGTTTAAGAACTGTTCTTAGACATCATTTATATCTTATAAGTAACTAATATTCCAAATTTCATATTTCTAGGCTCTTCAGTAACTCAAAAATCTCATTTTTAGAACGTTCTTTTGCTGCTGCACTCCCTTTGGGGTAGTGGCACCGACATAAAACATAGCCTATCTTGGAGCAAACGTTGTCACTATTATTTTGACACCAATATTTTTTAAATCGGTTTGGTATTTCCTGAGATTATGTAGGAACTACCATTTAGAACGTTTTTTAGAACGCTTTTTGTGCATTTTCACCCCTTTTAAATTTCAAATTTTTTAAGAACTGTTCTTAGACATCATTTATATCTTATAAGTAACCAATATTCCAAATTTCATATTTCTAGGCCCTTCAGTAACGCAAAAATCGCATTTTTAGAACGTTTTTTGCTCCTGCACCCCCGTTGGGGTAGTGGCACCGACATAAGATATAGCCTATGTTCTAAGTTGGGCGAACACCATCATTTTGATACCATTACTTTTGGAATCGGTTCGGTAGTTCCTGAGCTTATCTCCTACAAATAAACAATTTTTTCCTCTTTATGAGTATAGACTAGCAAACCCCGCGGCTTTGCTCGCGTAATATTTGAAATATGCCAAGTGATATTTATATGTCTAATTTTTATTAAAAGGTACTATCTGAATTTCTATTTTATTAAAAGGTAATTTTTTATTTTATTAAAAGGAACCTATTACTTTTAGGAATAATTAAAAAAAATTACTATATAAAACACACTTTGATTAAACATCATTGTTACACTGCATAAGGCAGAAATGAGACTTAAATTAATAAAACGAAATAAAACTAAATAAATAATAATTCAGAATATCTTTTGAAACTTTTATGCTCAATTAATACGCCCATTTCAGTATTCATTTGAAATTTTGAATTTTTTAGAAACCATCTTCTTACATCTTAAAATTAACCATCATGTCAAATTGCAAGTCCTACCACCTCTCTCAACATAAAGGGCTACGTTGAAAGAGGAACTGTCACCATTAATTTGCCAACATTAATTTTGAAATCGGTTTGTTATTTCCTAATATTCCACAGAAACGTAATTAAGCTTTTAAAGCCCTTTTTTAGAACGTTTGTTGTTCCTGTGAACCCCAGGTGGTAGAATCACCGGCATAAAATGTAGCCTGTGTAGAATCAGAGACTGTTACCATTGATTCGCAACTATTACTTTTATAATCGGTTTATATTCCCTGAAATTGCATAGAATCGTAATTTAGAACTTTTTTAGAATGCTTTTCGCACCTCCCCTTCGCTTCACCCCTTTTTAATTCGAATTTATTTTCGACGTTTCGTCGAGGGCATTTATATTTTATAAGTAACTACCATGTCATATTTAAAGTTTATAGCCTATTCAGTATCACAGAATTCGCAATTTAGAAAGTTTTTAGCTCCTGCAACCCTTTGGTGGTAGTGAAACAGACATAAAATATAGCTTATGTTTGAGCAGGTTCTATCACCAAAATTTGTCACCATTAATTTTTTAATCGGTTTGGTAATTTATAAGTTTGCTTAAAAATTGTAATTTATAACGCTTTTCACTCACTTAATTTTTTTTTATTTGGAATTTTCTTTCGACTGTTCTTAGAAAGCGGTTGCATCTTGTAAGTAAATACCATGCCATACTTCAAAGTGTTAGACCCCTCAGTTGTGCAAAAAACGCAAATTAGAACATGTTTTGCTTTTGCAACCCTCAGATGGTAGTGGCAGCATCATAAAATATAACCTATGTTATAACAGGGTCTGTCACCATTGATTTGAAACCATTACTTTTGAAATAGCTTTGGTATTTCCTTAGATTGAGTAGAAATCGCAATTTAGAACATTTTTAGGACGCTTTCGAGCATTTTCACCCCTTTTTAAATTTCCAATTTTTTCAAAACTGTTCTTAAAGATCATTTATATCTAATAAATATGTACCTTGCCTAATTTTAAGTTGCTAGCCCCTACCGATCACAAAAATCGAAATTTAGAACGCTTTTTTGCTCCTGCAACGTCTTGGTGACAGTGATGCCGACATAAAATAGCGTCTACGTTAGAGCAGAGGCTGTCAGCATCAATTTCCTACCATTACGTTTGAAATGAGATTCATTCTTCCTGAGATATTGCCGACAATTTGGCATTTAGAACGTTTTTAGAACGCTTTTCGCGCATTTTGCTCCTGCATCTCCTCTGGGGTAGTGGAAACAGATATAAAATATAGCCTATCTTGGAGCAAGATCTGTCACCATCATTTTTACACCATTATATTTGAAATCGGTTCAGTACTTCCTAAGATTGTGTTGAAACTACCATTTAGAAAGTTTTTTACAGCGTTTTTTGCGCATTTCAACCCCCCCCCCTTCTTAAATTTCAATTTTTTTTTAAATGTCCTTAGAGATCATTGATATCTTATAACTAACTACCATTCCAAATTTCACGATTCTAGTCCCTCCGGTAACACAAAAATCGCATTTTTAGAACGTTTTTTGCTCCTGCACCCCCTTTCGGGTAGTGGCACCGACATAAAACATAGCCTATGTTGGGCAAGGGTTGTCACCGTCATTTGGACACCGTTATTTTGACACCATTATTTTTAATCGGTTTGGTATTTAGTGAGATTTTGTAGAAACCACCATTTAGAACGTTTTTTAGAACGATTTTCGTGCATTTTCACCCCTTTCAAATTTCGAATTGCTCAAGAACTGTTCTTAGAAATCCTTTATATCTAATAAGTAGCTAATATTTCAAATTTCATATTTCTAGGCCCTTCAGTAACACGTAAATCGCATTTTTAGAACGTTTTTTGCTCCTGCACCCCCTTTGGGGTAGTGACACCGACATAAAACATAGCCTATCTTGGAGCAAGCGTTGTCACCATCATTTTGACACCAATATTTTTAAATCGGTTTGGTATTTCCTGAGATTGTGTAGAAATTACCATTTAGAACGTTTTTTAGAACGATTTTTGTGCATTTTCACCCCTTTCAAATTTAAAATTGTTTAAGAACTGTTCTTAGACATCATTTATGTCTTATAAGTAACTAATATACTAAATTTCATATTTCTAGGCCCTTCAGTAACGCTAAAATCGCATTTTTAGAACGTTTTTTGCTCCTGCACTCCCTTTGGGATAGAGGCAACGACATAAAACATAGCCTATCTTAGAGCAAGCGTTGTCACCATCATTTTGATACCAATATTTTTTAAATCGGTTTGGTATTTCCTGAGATTGTGTAGAAACTACCATTTAGAACGTTTTTTAGAACGCTTTTTGCGCATTTTCACCCCTTCTAAATTTCAAATTGTTTAATAACTGTTCTTAGACATCATTTATATCTTATAAGTAACTGATATACAAAATTTCATATTTCTAGGCCCTTCAGTAACGTTAAAATCGCATTTTTAGAACGTTTTTTGCTCCTACACCCCCTTTGTGGTAGTGGCACTGACATAAGAAATAGCCTATGTTCTAAGTTGGACTAACACCATCATTTTGAAACCATTACTTTTGGAATTGGTTCGGTAGTTCCAGAGCTTACCTCCTACATATAAACAATTTTTTCCTCTTTATAATAGGAGTATAGATAAGTATGAGTATGAGTATGAGTATGAGTATAGATGAGTATAGATAGGTTTCTGCTATAAGTGTACACTACTAGTTAAAGCTCAAAATAGGTCATAAAATGGGATTAAAATTTTATGTAAGACAAAAATGCTTTATATAGCCTTAAAATGCGCATATAATGCATTATATGCCTTATATAATGCGTTATATGCCTTATATAAGCTCAAAATGGTCCTAGAATGCTTTATATAGATTTAAAGTCTACATTAAAATACTGTTTACAGCCATAACACTAGAATGCGCGGAAATTTTACTCAAGTTTCTTTAAAATATTTTAAACCAGAATTTTTATTTAAAATTATTTTACTGATTTATTTAACGTAAATCTGTGCACACTGTTAAAAATTTCTGTAAAATCACAGAAAAAAAAAAAATCGAGACTATCTGTAAATTTACACTAGTTCTTGGTTAAATGCATTCAATCGAGTTTTTCTGTCAAGACTCTCTGTAAATTTACACCAGTTCTTGGTTAAACGCATTCGATCGAGTTTCTCGGTCAAGACTCTCTGTAAATTTACACCAGTTCTCGGTTAAATGCATTCGATTGAGTTTCTCGGTCAAGACTCTCTGTAAATTTACACTAGTTCTCGGTTAAATGCGTTCGATTGAGTTTCTCGACTCATCGATTTACAGACATTTCCCGTATCTTGTATCTAATTCCCTGTACGGATTTTCATGTTTTTATTTAAAAATATTTTCAGCTTTGTTAAAACTTGTAATTCAAATACACACGTTTAAAATTCTTATGCAATTTTATTAGAATTATTAAAGAAAAAAATTTAGTTTCAATTTTTTTATTTATTTTTTCATTCATTTAGTTAGTTAGAATCATAATAAATTTAAATACATTGCTTTCATAAGAATTGTGATATAACCTGAAAAGTAATTAATCTGATTATTTTTGTAACTATTTTACAAAAAATGTTATAATTACCAATATATTTAACCAGTCTTAAGGAAAAAATACACCTAAATTTCACATTATTATTCTTTAAAAATTCCAGTATATCTTCCGATATTAAAGAAGATAATTATTAAGAAGCAATTTCTTGATAAATAGTTCCGTAAATAAAGGATTAAAAAATTAAATTTGATTAAAAAAAATAATAGGTATTATGTTTCGGTCCAAACTAAATTAAAATAAACCGTTTAAGAAATTTTCTAACGAATATATTTGAAGCGAAATCTTTGAAAAGCACAAGTACAATAGATTTTTCCCCGCTTTATTATAAAGGACATCCTTTATACACCGCAGTAACAGCTCCTATGGCGCAGTCAGTAAGATGTTTTTCTCCTGCCCAGAGGTCTCGGGTTCAAACCCCAGCTCGGCCAGAAGCAATTTCTGTAAAAAAATTAAATGGCGCAGCAGTTCAAATTTGCTTGAATAACTCTGATACTTCGAAGTTCTAAAATTCGCTGATTTCAAAAACTAAGTTAAATTATTTTAATTAAAAAAATAAATTGATTTACAGAGTCTTGCGTATTTTTAACGATGTTAATTTACAGAGTCTTGTGTATTTTTAACGATGTTAATTTACAGAGTCTCGTGTAAATTTACCAAATAACTTCTCTGTTATTTAACAGAATATCTGTTTTTCTAATCTCTGTAATTTTACATAAGACTTAAGATAATGGATTATCCGTAGATTCTCTGTAATTTCACAGGAAAATTTTTAACAGTGTAGTTTAAATTTAACTTATTTTATAAAAGCATTTCTGGTTCCAGTTGACATTTAATCATATGGATGGAGTCGGATCGACTACTTTCGGGCGTTCTAGTGTTAAATATGCCTAAAATAGGCCTAGTCAGGCTTCAAGTGGCTAAAATAGGCCTAATCATGCTTAAAATGAAGTGGTCTTCCTCATTTATTTTTAATTTATTAAACCCTTAAATGTTTTCCCGAGTACCGCTGGGGGGGGGGGGAGGGATAGTTTGCTATCTTCAATACTAAAAGCTTTGGGATACTACTTAACACCAGAGAACGTGCGCATACCCAGGGTATGAATGGTTTTTAATTTGTCACCAATAAATACAAATAATATTCGTCACCTTATTTAATCGGAGACAATTTTGCTATAAAAGAAGATGAAGTTTAATTTTAAAACCGTACGTAGTACAGACTCCGGGTCTATCAGGCCCGACGAGCGTCCCCCGGGTTAATTTTAACAGTTATTTTTAGATTCTTAAATGTTAATGTAAACTGTTTTATGGACTTCCTAATTGCGTGGCAACTTTACATCCAGTGGAAAGCCTTAAATGTTAAACCTTTTTCGATTGTACAAAGCCAAATATCCCAGTAAGAAAAAGTGGTGCCGGTTTCTTATTTTTAATTTATTGTGTCGAAAAAAGGAAACAGTTAAGGTGACCGGCTGAGCGAAATTCAACCAAAGAATCGATTTTTACTTTTTTATAGCATTAAATAGTTTAATAATCTAGTAATTATGTGTTAATAATCTTTTCAACGATGTATTACACATGTTTATATATAAAAAAAAGTGTTGGATTTTTTCATTCTATTTAAGAGCACTTCACAGCAGTGGGCAACTTTTTTTAAATTCAGATTTCTTGATTTGCACTAATTTTGTGAAGTGGTAAAATTCCCATTTTTTGTAGCCTTAATTAATATGTTATTAAATAAGGCGTATTTTACTATTTCAAAAAAGTGATGCCAATCAAGAAATTAGAAATTTAAAAAAGTAGTCCACTGACAACACTGCTTCACATTTCTATTTGGCTATTTCTCATAACTTCGATTTTTCAGGTTTGTGTTCCTTTTTTTCATTATCTATTAAACTTAAGAATTCAGATTTTTCTAAATACTTATATTATGTTATAGTGCATACCTTAAAACATGGATTTGATGATTTGTTGAGAATAATTTATTTTAGGCAGTGAAATCTTACCAAAAATGCTAATTTAAAAATGTCTTTCAATAAATAATTAATAATTAATTTTCAGTTTCTTTTAGAAAGAAAATAGTCAGTTAAAATACGTACAGCATGTTATTCAAACAACTCTATAAAATCTAGACTTCTATCTTTCACCATTTCTGAGAAAAAGGTACATAAAGTTGGTGTATTTTAACATGGTTTAGATAGAGCTTACCCGGCCCCCTTAAAGATTAAAAAGGGTCATTAAACGGTTAAAAGGGCTTAAAATTTTATGTAAGACAAAAATGCTTTATATAGCCTGAAAATGCGTATGTAATGCATTATATAAGCTCAAAATGGCCCTGGAATGCTTTATATAGACTTAAAGTCTACTTGAAATACTTTCAACAGCTTTAAATATGCCTAAAATAGGACTAATCAGGCTTCAAATAGCTAAAATAGGCCTAGTCATGCTAACAGTGATGTAGTCTTGCTTATTTCTTTTTAATTTAATAACCCCTTAACTGTTTTGCCCGAGTGCTGCTCGGGCGAAAAGAGTTTGCAATCTTCGATACTAAAAGCTTTACGATATCACTTAATTTGAATTGTAATATTGTTAAATGTCATTCTTTTTTCGATTGTATAAAGCCAAATATTTCAGTAAAAAAATGGTATCGGGTCCTTATTTTTAATTTATTGTTTTAAAAAACAGTTAAGAGGAAAACGGGGAAACAGTTAAGAGGTTGTTAAACTGTAGGCATGATTCACGTGCAAACTGTATATCAATAACAAATAAAGACAAAATATCATTAATTAATTCAATACTTCAGTCTTCTGCATATTGAGAAAGTTTTCTAATAATATTAAATTTTCAAATTCAGCTAAAATATAGATTAACAAAGTAACACTTGAATCGTATTCAGAAATTTAATATTTCTATCTTCAACATAGTTGAAATGTTTTAATTTAAAATGCTGTTGCACAAACCTTTAACTGTATATAAATTCCATGAACATATAATATTAATAATATTAGACAATCTAATAAGAGAATTAGAGAAGAGAAATAATTTTACCACGTGTTCCAATTCAGACCATTCGAATCTATAATTGCTGATACTTTCTCATTTTTCCTGTGTGGTGGCTAACAGAAATTTAAAGAGAATTAATGGAATGGAATTACTACTTTTACGCGAGATAAATTAACTGTAAATTATTTTGCTGATACAGTGAAATTAAAAATTGTAGTATGTCAAACAGCTCAATAAGCATAATTAATATGCACCTGACAATTACTTTCTAGGTGCAATTTTTCAAAATATTTAATTACACAACTTTTGCAGAATTTTATTACTTAAGCTATATAATGTAATATAAATATGCAAATAAGTTATTTTATAGCTTAGAGAAATTTAAAGAAAATAAAATGTCTGGAATTACTACTTCTATTTCTGTGAAATTAATTGTAAATTAATTTACTGATACAAAGAAATTAAAAATTGTAGCATGACAAGAATCTAAATAAGCATAAATAGTAGATACGAGACAATTAATTTTTACGTGCATTTTTTTTAATATAAACAACTTTATTTTACTTGTAGAATTTTATTACTTACTTCTGTATAATTTGATTTAAATGTGCAAACGAGTTATTTAATAGCTTAGAGAAATCTGAAGAAAATAAATTGACTGTAATTACGCCTTAAATATGTGAGAAATTAACCGTAAATTATTTTGCTGATACAAATAAATTATAAATTTTCGTATGTCAAGAAGCTAAATAAGCCTAAATAATATACATGTAAAAATTAATTTTTATGTGTATTTTTTTCAATATACACAACTTTATTTTACATATTTTTTATTTTACTTGTAGAATTTTAGTACTTACTTCTGTGCAAATTTGATTTAAACCTTAAATGCCTCATTTTTTCAAAAATGTTTTTAAAATATTTTTTGGCTTTCATTTTTTAAATAAATCATGGGAAAAATATTTTAAAAAATCATATTTTGTTTTAAGTATGGTTTTCGGTTACAAAACAGTTTGTTACTAATCAGCAATTCTGGTCTTTAATTGAAAAAAATAATTTTTCTTGATAAAATTCTATAATATATAACAGACAGGAATTTTAAGAACTATGATAAGAAATAAATTTTACGTGCTCATTCCAGAACAAAATCGGGTATTTCGCAAGCTTCCAAACAAAAGAAAAAGAACATGTAACAACAATTGAAAAAATAAAGCTATCTTTATCCTTAAACAGCAGAAGTGTTACCATCCACATGTTGAAAATCAATTTAATAATATTTTCAGAATGTATTTTATTGGCAACATTAGGCATTAAAGCTTCAATTTTATTTTATAGTATTTTAGGAGCCTAAATTGGGTATGTTGCTGAAAACCAACACACGTCACTTAAGGGTTAATTGTGGAAATTAGCTCATTCAAACTTCAAACAAATGATATGAAACAGTATCAATCAAATGATATGAAACTATATTTCATAGCTCATACCAACTTAAACAAAATAAACTGACTGGAATTACTACTTCTATTTGTGAAAAATTAACTATAAATTATCTTACACTTACAATGAAATTAAAAATTGTAGTATGTCAAGAAGCACGGATAATATAAGAATGTTTATATGAATAGTAATATAAGCATGAATAATATAAACGTGACACTTAATTTTTAAGTAATTTTTTTTCGATATATGTATTTACATAAATTTTATTTTAGTTTCAGAATTTTATTGCTTACTTCCGTATAATTTGTTTAAATATGCAAATTAGTTATTTCATAGGTTAGCGAAATTTAAAGAGAATAAACGGACTGGAATACTTTTTAGGTGCGATAAATAAACCGTAAATCATTTTGTTGGCGCAATGAATCGTCATGAGTGATTATCGTCATGAGTATATTCATATATCATAAGTGCCATAAAGTCACGTATTAAAACAAATGGACGCAGTTTTACCGTGTAACGTGAAAAAGAGATGACATACTACATTCATCACTACATTCATGGTATTAAAAACTACAAAAAAATTAATATCTCAAAAATAAATTGAGATACGACTTTCAAACAAATTGCATTTAAAAGCACATATTTTTCCCTGTACGAAGGTGTAAAAATTGAAAATGTGCGATGTTTAGAAGTGTAAAAGTTTTCAGTAGATATAATTGCAAAACTGAAATTTCATTTCAAATTTCAAAGTGTTGCCATTCGCAGAATGACGTATGCGTTACGCACAGATGTGTTTGTCCTTTATAATATAGATATCAAGTATTATTGACATGGTACGTTACTGAGAGCTATATGTGAATAATGTGACAGCCAAGCTGAAACAACGGTTATTCACTCCATTTTCCAATATTCGAAAGACAAACATTATAAACTTTAATTTCGGAAACGTTTCATAATATATGACACTAAAGAGAAACTGAAAGAGACTATTATAAAAACAAATATACCGCTTCTAATATGGATGAATAAATTTTGATTAAATTTTCTGAGTCTGTGATTTTAACTTTTACCTGTTTACTCTCTCTAAAATTAATATGTTTTTCTTACCCGTAATATTAATAATAAAGAATTTTTAACATAATTTTTCAAAACATTCATGAATGTAATTGAAATTTTAAATTTTCAATAAGTTTAAGTAATGCATGCTGCACAGTACAATTTTCGGCTAACATTTTTGAGCAGTGTTTAATCATATTAAAATTTCCTGTTTTTCTTATATGGGAAGGTTTTACATTAATTAAATATATAAAGCCTTTTTATATCAAGATACTGATGAAATAATTTTTAAGGGAGCACAGCACGTTTGAGTTTCTCCAAACGACAAGAACATCGCCTTTTTCGAAGTCGAAAGCACAAATAATATGCAATTAAAATATTTTTTTTTTCCTTTCTACCTAAAGTAAATATTATTAACTATATTATCCAGAAAAAAATTTTTGTATATACAAAATTATTATTTAAATTTTAAATTTATAAATTCATCTCACTAATGCGTGAATAACAATCATTAAGTGCTATGCGTATAATAAAACTCTAAATTATGCATATAGAAACAATTTTTGAGCAAAATAGATTCACATCTACTTCTAATTTAAAACCAAAATATACACAAAAAGTTTTGTTTACAATTTATTTATAGCCTAAAATATATAAATTTCAAAAATGTTTTCTATTCTTTAAAGTGCGAAAAAATAAATAACCAAAATATGTGATTTTGTTTAGTATGTTGATTCACTCATTTGCGTAGCATGTAGATTAAAAAGAAACGGATATTTTGTTAATTTTTTAAAGCTGCAGATTAGATAGTTTTAAAGAAACAGTGCGAACACAAACTCCAAATTTACCAACCTGAAAACACGTGTTTTAAAGCATCAATATCTACGGACCTTCAATTGTACTCACAGTCTATAAATGATTATAATTAAAAAAATAGCCTTTATATATATATATATATTATATATATATACATATATATATATTGTTGAGAAATTAAAAAAAAATAGAATAAAACAAAAAACGATTACTGTATTTTCTTAAAGTTTAACGCATTAAGGACGAGCCTCGTTTACATTTATTTTTATTCTTCGATAACGGTTTTTTCCACATTGTAATTTTGATTTATTTAATCGCTCAAAATTTGAAATTAGATACAGTAATAATTTCTAAATTAAACTATTGGTATTCAAATTAAAAAAATTTGTTCGTCTTACATAGCAGGTTTTCTTACCAATCGGCTCTAATGAGTTAACCCTTAAATGCATAGTGATGCATAACTACATCACTTTTTATTTAGTTCTTATCAACCAGTATATTTATATAGAAATATTAATGTAAATATATTACAAAAAAATTTCATAAAATTTCTGGTGTCTAATCTTTCATATAAGAGTAAAAAAAAAATATATTAAAAAAAAAAATAATTTATGGATTTAAGGCAGTGTTTCCCAATCTTTTTTTGGCCGCGCCCCACCTAAGCCTCTCTGAAATCTTGGTGTCCCCCCTCTCTTCTATATATCATATAAAACTTATAACATAAAAAATAAAATGCTATTTTACCGGAAGGATTCGAAAATAGCACTAACTTTGATAAGTTATTTCAGATTCTTTAATTCATCAAAATCATATTTTTTTATTACAAGTAAGTTTTTAACATAACTCTATGAATGCAATGAGGCCATGGATCTTCGCATTTACATCTACAAAAGTTTTTTTTATTATTATTTTTTTTTTGGCAACTTACCTCAAAAGTGATAAACAGCCAGCGTTTTTATCTTCGTAAAATTTCTTAAAATCTCTCTCACATTTTTATCTCCGTAAAATTTCTTGAAATCTCTCTCACATTCTGTGTTACTTCTCATAGAATTGATACATTTTATAATGGATTTTAGTACTTCATTAATACAAGTGACATTTGTTTATCACCGAAATTGTATGAATAACATAATTCACAAGTAACATTTCCGGCTTCGCGTTTTTATCCAATTAAGTAACTATTTTTCTTTCCCCCCAGAATATACTTCCTTGACAGCGGGCCTTCTTTTTCTCATTATTAATATTTGGACATCATGTTTTCTACGATTTGAAATTTTAAAATGTATATGTCATGAAGTTTGTTTACATATTCCGTATGTGATCTGCAGAAGAGCCATAAGAAGTTTACTTTCTACCATTTCCTTCCATAATGTGCACGGGGATTTATTCATTTCATAAAAATAGTACCTCATGTAGATAATACAAAACATTTTTTAGATTAAACAATTCCAAATAGTTAATTTTAGATATTCCCTACAAAATTTCATATGTAAGAGTTCCTCCATAAGGCATATTCCACTATGAATAGATGTATATAAGTTTTTTAAAAAATAAATAGTAAAAAAAAAGGTGTGTGTTTTACTAAAATAACCTTAAAACCAGAAAAATGATTAAGATTTTTTATTATATAAAAGGTAATAATTTTTTTTTGTGTTAATCAAGAGCCTATATCTTAGCTTCCCCCACTTTTAATTTTCACTTCTGCCCAAAGAATCGTATATTGTCATCCAATTCATATATCCAGTATGCGGGGGTGTTGATTTAAAAAAAAAAATCAGATACCTTTTTATATATTAAAAAATCATGTTATTTTTTTATGGTTTTAAAATGTCAAAATGTTTTGGCATCATTATAAAACGATTTCAGATAATTATTTCGGTGTAGGTGTATTTCGAACTTTTAAATGGGAACGTTTCGAAACTTAATTTTTATTAAGTTATTTTTAATATTTTTCATATATTATTTCTATTTTTAAACTACGGCTATACTTTTATTAGCCAAAAAAAAAAAAAAAAAAAAGGCAGAAATTTTTTTTAGAAGAAATCTGAAATTGCCCCTGAAAAGCCATATTGCCCACCTGTGGAGCGTCCGCCCCACGTTGGGACCCACTGATTTAAGGGTTATGTTTTTCAAAATAAAAAAATCCTCACACCAGAATTTATATAGTTGAGGAAATAAAAGGTAGAATCGAAACATCTCAATAGGAGGTTTATTGAAAAGTAATTTATTGTTCAAGTATCCTGACCGTACTTTTAAACGGTTTTGAGATAGAAATGTGCTAAAAAAGCGATTCTGACATTAGATCGCTTTTACCCCAAAACTGCATATATGTTACGCGCACAAACTTAATGCTGGAATCTGGCGTAAATTAACACAGCTGCACCATCTTGTGGACGGGGTTGATAATCCACATACGCGGGCTTTTAGTGTGACGTCATATATGACAGAATATCTATCTGCGAATATTTTCTAAATCTTTAGTCACTCATGGAATATGAATCTCTTTTACCAGATTTACTACAAAATAATGGCGTAGCGAGAAAGGGGTGGGGTCCAGATGCACTTGACATCACGAAGTCTTCTTCGCCTTATATAATCAGAGAATTTTCAGCTATTAACCCATTAACCGCCAAAACTATAGGACTGAGATTTTCAACTATTTAGCTGAACACCGTTTGCCACCACAAACTCTGAAAGACAGTTTTCACTTTATATGATCATAAAATGTTATGCGTTTAAGTAACGTCAATTTTTTAATTAAAAAATAGTGGTGGCCTTGTAAATAATTTAAATATGTGCATTTATTTTGACCGTTGCGTGGACGCAACACCAGCGATTAATGGGTTAATGAAGGTGAAAAACTTTACAATTTTAGTAGTGTGAAGTAAGAAAAGAGGAATCTTCCTGTAGTTCAACCCCATCCGCTACGTGGTGCGTGACCTTCATTGATGTGACCTCCTCTTTAATCTTGCGGTTACCTCTCCCATTTAAGTTAGGCCGCTTAATATGTGTGCAGTTTTACTTTCACCCTTTAACTCCAAGTGAATACAAATGGAATCATGGCATTTCTTATTTTTTTTTCCTATCTATCCAGTTGCTCCTATATTATTTCAAATAACGGAAATAAAAGCTATGTATAATCACCAATAGATAAAACAATTTGTTTCTCTACAATAGATGACAGCGCTATGCAAAGAAATGATTTTAATATTTCTGATATGAGATTCAGCTCATTTCGCAAAAGAGACATAAATAACATTCTTTTATACAGGCTTTGTAATTAATAAATGCTTTTTTTATATATACTGTATTAAAATATGCTTCAATAATTTATTTTTTCTAGTTTATATAAATATTTTATTAAATATTATTGATTACTTAATTTATAATTTATTATTTTTATTATTATTTAAATTTTAATTAAAAAATGAAAAAAAAATTATTTTATTATTTCTCATATTGAGCATAAAATCAACCTGTTTTAAGAATTTCAGAATTTTAGCATAAACAGGTAATCTGTGGGAATGAAAGGGTTAACCCTTAAATGAACTGGTGATGCATAGCTATATCACTTTTATTTAACTCTTAGCAACCGCTATATTTATATATACATATTAACCCTGTAAAAAATACAGAAATATGCTACTAAATAAATTTTAAAATCTATCTTCTCATTTCTAGTGTATATTCCTTAATATAAGAATGTAAAACACAAATCTAAAAGAATAAATCATGCGTTTAAGGGTCAAGATTTATAAAATAAAAATTTATATAAAATAAGGTACTTTGATTCATACTTATTAACCCCTTGAGGGGCGGTGGGATATAATTTATCCCACCTAAGTTTATTTAAGAGTTGCACCAGAAACTTTTAACTAAGTTTTATTTTTATAACTTTGAGAGAAAAATTGTTAAAAAATTGCTTTTCGTTATTTAGAAATAAAATTTTTCAAACTTTCCGGTAGGAATTTAGGATTTCACAAACGCAATTGCTTACTCCTCAAGGGGTTAAAATATTAACTAAATTGCAATATTTTAGTTTTTACTTCTATTGCAGATGTGCAACATAAGAAAAGGTTGACGTATTATACGAAAAATGTAGCTCTGATTTTTTTCATTATTTTTCCTGTGTTGTAAACCTTTCAGAGAGTCATATGTAATTTTTTTCCAAAAAAAAAAAAAAAAAAAAAAAAAAAAAAAAAATCATGCATTTAACACCTTGAGGGGCACCTGTATATATTTTATCCCAGCTACGATTAATGAATATTTGCTCCAGAAATTTTATTAAATCTTACTATTCTAACTTTGGTGGATAACAGTCGTAAAATTGCTTTTCCTTATTTTGCAATAAATCTTTTTGCAGTTTCCAGTGTCTTACATTTCCGGATCACAATTACTTGCTCCTCAAATGGTTAAGGGGAAAAGATCCTGTGGCCCCTTAACATGATTTTAGGATAATAGTGATTCATGATAGCAATCTTTAAATGCAAATGTTACAACGATTGAGATTTCACGTATAGAATGATTGTAAATCAGTGTGTTATAATATCTAATATCATGATAATATTCTTCGTAAGAAAATTTTTGACAGATGGTATCACTATCTAAATATCAGACGGGAGAACTCACAGATTTCACGAGTGAAGTAGTTTCAAAGCGGTGTAACTGATACCTGTTGCTGAATATATTGAAGAATGTATCTGCTCATAATTAGAATATTGAAGGTAATTGGAAACTGTTTGTGCAAATATATAAACTAGAATGAATAATTCAAGAAATGTTAAATCAGGTAAATCTTACCAGAATTTCTTGTTAAAATTGTCGCGTTACTTCAGTAAACATTTTTTTTAACTATCATTTATATGGATGTTAAAGACAGCACCATGAGATCATTTTTTAACCTAAGATAAATTAAAACGTAACTTACAGTGAAGTAGGTATTTCCGTTTTCTAGTGGGGCAATTTGACTATTACAATATTTGAGGTGACATTTTTTTAATAGTCGACATTAATTTAAAATATTTAAAAGTTTGAACTATGAATAAAATTTTCCTTAAATAGTGAAGCTTCAACTGTAACCGGTTTCGGGATAGTTCATTTTCGCCGTTGAAATCTTAACGGAAGCTAGTTGAATTTCGGTTATAATTAAGGTCATGAAGAGATATTTAATTTTACTAGTGGAAGTTTACTTCTGCAGTAGTTAGGTAGTGCGTTTCCGCTATATTCCGCCTAAACAACCTTCTGCCAGTTTCAGTGAAAGATATTAAAATACATAGGCCGACTGTCACCAGTAAAAACGATTATAATTTTTTACCATAGTTGTGAGAGAGATTTTGTGTGAATATGTCGCTAAAATGAGGCGAAATTTTCTACTCAAAATTAACTGGCTGAAGTTTGTTTCGACGGTAATCAGAAACTGTTGATCCGATGTAAAAAAATCAGTCGCCATCTTTTGGCAACAGCTTTAGTTACTTCATTCCCAACTGGTACTTCAACTCTCTAGGTAAGTAGGTTACTCTTTATTCCTACTTTCATTGTCTATCTTCGATACTAAAATCTTTAGGATACCACTTAATTTTAACTGTAATCTTTGGTTTGTTAAAGGGCATACATTTTTGATTGTTCAAAGGTAAATATTTTAGTAACAAAAAAATTGTGCCGGGTCCTTATTTTTAATTTATTTTGTCAAAAAAAGAAACAGTTAAGGGATTAAATATCCTCTTCCATATAATATAATATGTAAAGTAATTTTTGAGACAATTAAAATTTTATTCATTAGTTATAGCAATTCTGTTTTCCTGTAGTTTTATTATTTTTATTTTCATATGTTAAAGATTTATTTTTTCTTAATGGAGGAGAGATTTCATTGCAGTCTTTGAAAATTTCCAAAAGTTATGTTCCCATATGTTTTTATCTGAAAGTTCCATGTTGTAATTAAAACAAATGATGCTTGTATAAAATACTTGCTTGAGGCGTAAATTAAAATTACAGAAATAACAACATTTTCGTTGGACAACTTTTCTATATCATGTAACCACACAATTCTTTCAAAAACTAAATTTTTATCTTTATCTATGTTAATTTTATAAATAAGTAACCTTTGTTTGTCTGTGTGTTTAAAGAGGGATCTCTGGATTTACCGAACCGATTTCAAAAATAATCCCAGTTCCAACATAGGCTATATTTCGAGCCGGTGACACTACCCCGAAGGGGGTTCAAGAGCAAAATACTTTCTAAAAATGCGATTTTTGTGTTAGTTTCTGAATGGCCTACAAATTAAAAATTTGGCATGGTAGTTTCTTATAAAATATATATATGCTCTCCGAGAACAGTGTGTGAAATTACAAAAAAAGCGTTCTGAAAGCGTTCCAAATTACGATTTCTATAGTATCGCTAGAAATAGCAAACTTATTTCAAAAGTAATGGTTGCAGATTGATAGGGACAGTCGCTGCTCTAACATAGACTATATTTTATGTCGGTGCCACCACCACCAGGGATGCAGAAGCAAAAAACGTTCTAAATTGCTATTTTTGTTATACCGTTCGCAACTTAAAATTTGGCATTGTTGTTACATATAAGATGTAAATGCTCTCTAAGAACAGTCGAAAAAAAAGTCACATTTAAAACTGGGTGGGGGATATGCGCAAAAAATATTCTAAAAACGTTATAAATTACGATTTCTATGAAAATTTTAAAGATAGAAATTTGAAATTTGGCGCGGTAGATAGTTAAATAAATGCTCTCTAAAAAAAGTTTCTAAAACATTCTAAATTTAAAAGGGTTAAACAGCGTAATGTGTTCAAAAACTGCTCTAAATTACGATTTCAATAAATTCTCAGGAAATCCCAAACCGATTTCAAAAATAATGGTTGTAAATTGATGGTATCAGTGCCTGCTCACACATAGGTTATATTGTACGTTGGTGTCACTACCAATAGGGGCTTACAGGAGCAAAAAAGTTCTAAATTTCAATTTTTATGATACTGAGGAGGCTATAAACTTCAAATTCGGCATGTAGTTAGTTGGAAGATATAAGTGCCCTCTAAGAAGTGTCGAAACGAAATTCGAAATTTAAAAGGGGAGAATATGCACGAAAAGTGTTCTAAAGCAATTGTTATATATACAAACGTGAAATTTGGGGTGGTTGATACTTATAAGATATAAATGATCTCTACGAACAGTTACTAAAAATTGCGAAATTTAAGAAGGTAAAATGAGCGAAAAGCGTCTAAAAATATTTCTGAATTATAACTTCTATGGAATCTTAAGAAATACCAAACAGAATTCAAAAGTAGTGGTTGCCAACTGATGGTGACAGTCCCTTCTCCTTGGCTATCTGTTTTTCGTTGCCACAGCCAAAAAGGGGGGTATTGGAGTGAAAAACTTTCTAAATTTGCAATTTTTCTTATATTAAACTTGATATTTGGCATGATAGTTACTTATAAGATGTAAATGATTTCTAATAACAATTAAAAATATATAAATGTAAAAGCGTGAAATGAGCGAAAAGCGTTCTAAAAATGTTCTAAATTACGATTTATTTTGAATTGTTAAAGATTGAAGCTTAAAATTTGACATGATATATACATATAGAAATGTGCAAGGTGACGTCACGAGCAGGTTAATGCTGCTGCTGTAGGACAGCTATCGGACCTTTATCAATGCTTTCTCTATTTGTGCGTCCTACAGCTTTTTCAGCGTTGTACCGTAAAAGTCACGTGATGTGATCTGCTCTATGAGCATAGCCGCCAACTCTGACGCTTTTTCGTACCCTCCAAAAATTAATAGTAAATTTACCTACTACAAGTGTCGTAATCGGACTCTTAAATAAGGTAAAAATTTCTTTTACATTATTGTGGTACAAAAAAGCGTAAGATGCTGACAGCTATACATATAAGCTGTAAATCCTCTCTTAAAAGAGTTTCTAAAAGATTCGAAATTTAAAGGTGTAAAATGAGTGAAAGGTATTTCAAAAACTTTCTAAATTACGATTTCTAGGGAATCTCAGGAAATACTAAACCGATTTTAAAATGAATGTTGGTAAATTGATGGGGAGAGTTAATGGTCCAACATAGTGTATAATTAATTTTGGTGCTACTAACACCAGATGGGTGGTAGACAATTAGACTAGAAACTTTGAATATGGTATGACAGTTACATTTAAGATGTAAATGCTTGTTAAGAACGGTTTCTAAAAAACCAAAACTTCAGACGAAAACTGATAATAGCGTAAAAGCTTCAAAATACATTCCAAATTATCATTTATTAGGAATTAGTTTTAGTTCTCAATATTTTAAGTCCTTTTTTTTTTTTTTTTACTTTTTCAGTGTAACAATGCAGTTTATTAAAACTGTGAATTAATCAGTAATTTTGAATTATTCATAATAGTATAATTTCTTCTAATAAAAATAGCGACATACACACCACTTGTCATATTTCAACTATTAGGCGAACAAAGTCGTGGGCTTTGATAGTGTGTTATATTTATAAAAAAAGGGAGAAAGTATAATTTATTCATAAATTGCTTACATTTTAAATAGGTACTTATAAATAAAAAAGAACTATTTTAATCTCAAAAGTTAATAATTATATTCTAAGACCTAATTTCTATCTCTAAAGTTTATTTTAAACAGACCGCTAAAATAACATTAAATTAAATTAAAAAGAGTGGGATTGATGAAGGTTTTTTTTTTCTTTTCACAGGCAATAAAGTGTGTTTGTGATGTACTTGAAAAGTACGAATTCCCTCTTTGTGTTAATATAAAATCTAAAGTAGTTTCTGAGGCAATTAAATTTATTCATTCGGTGTCGAAAGTAGGATATTTTAGTTTTTTCATTTGATTTTTATATTCGTTTAATTTTTTAAATATAATTGGGAAGTCTCACGATTTTTGGTTACCAGCATTTCTAAATAGAAATATTAACTTTATCAACACTAGAATGACGCCGAGGGGCCATTTTTGACTGTACCAAATTAATTTATTTCGGTTCGAAGCAGAAATTTCTTTATGAAATACACTTGAAAGACTTGGTTTAATTAAATAAGTTAAACGCTTTTAAATTAAAACTCTGGTATTGAATATTTTAAGAGAACTTGAGAAAAAATTACCGTCCTTTCTAGTGTTAAAAAAGCAAATATTACGCAGATAGCTTTACATTTTATATACTTAGGTTAAAAATAACTAAATCTCAAATGTAAATTACTATATTCTTAGATGTTGTTTCTATCTCTAAAATTTAATTTAATCAGACAGCTAAAATAAGATTAAATTAAATTAAAAAGAGTGGGATTGTATGGAAGTTTTTTTCTTCTTTGTATAGGCAATAAAGAGTGTTTTTGTGAATTGCTTGAAAAATTCGAATTCCCACTTTGTATTAATATAAAATATAAAGTAATTTCTGAGGCAATTAAGATGTATTCATTCCTTGAAAAAGTATATTTTATTTTCGTTTTTGCATTTGGTTTTTAATTCATTCAGTGTTTTTATTACAGTTGTCAAGTATCACGATTTTCCTGTACCAGCATTTCCAAATAGAAAAATTAGACTAAACCAATCCTAACTTCAAAATTATAACTAAAGGGGTTGCACAGTCTGTTCCCCGGAGCAGTGTTGCCAGATGGGCTACTTTTTTTAATTCAGATTCTTGATTGGCACCACTTTTTTGAAATGGTAAAATGCGACTTTTTTTAATGACAAATTAATAAAGGCGAAAAAAAGGGAATTTTACAGTTTCCAAAGAGTGGTGCCAATCAAGAAATCTGAATTTAAAAAAAGTAGCCTACTGGCAACACTGTCCCGGAGCAGTTAAACAACGAAGTAAATAAAGTATATGACATCGCAAAAAACAATGGCTATAAAGAAAGCACAATAGATAAATTAATTAACCCCTTGAGGGGTGGTGGGATAAAATATATCCCACCTAATTTAAACAAGATTCTCACCAGAAAATTTTAACTAAATTTTATATTTTTAACTTTGGAGAAAAATCGTTGAAGAATTGCTTTTCCTTATTTTAAAGTAAAATTTTTCGATTATTCCGGTGAGAATTCAATATTTAGAGACATTTTTGCTTGCCCTTCAAGGGGTTAAGAGCTTGAGAAATAAGAATAAAAGTAATTTCAATGTACAAAATTTCAGAGTTCAATTCTCATTACAATATTTTCAAGGTTTCTTCGAAAGATTGAAATATAAACTCAATATCTCCATAGTTGCAAAATTATCCGTAAAATGAAAAAAAAAGAAAAATAGTATGTAAGAAAATCGACCCAATAGAACCAGATCAGTTATCCGGGGTATATGAAATACCTTTCACCAAAAAAGATGGAACACTGCAATTTTATATAGAAATGACAAACAGAAATCTTAAAACTAGGATCAAAGAATACATAGCAGACATTAAATACAACAAAAAACTACAGTTTTAGCTAGACTGTATACCAAAGAGCCTTTACAGATTAATTTTATAAATAGTAGAATAACTTATCCATCAAGATTTTACTTGTCATCCAATATCCGGGAATCAATAGAGATCTTCTTACGCAGTGAGAATATATGCAATGACTCAGCATTCATGGAGCTCCCTAAATTTAGGAAAGAGATGATCTACAGAAAAATGCAACAATAGTATTAAATAATACAAGTTCACATTTTCAATATTACAATTAATAAACATTATGTAAGTTCACATGATTTTTGTTTACCAGTTTTCTATTTAAATTTTTATATTTATTATTGAGAATGTTGTCGTCTGAGCAATTAAACATGTCTATTGTAAATAAATAAAGGTATGTTTTCGCCTTGTTAATCGTACTTTATCACTTTAAGTCACTTTAAGTATATATTAGTTTAGTTTGATGCATTCAAGTGGATTTTGCATATAGTTTTATAGAAATATTAGCTTTATTAAATCACAAACTTCTGCAATTGTATGAAATGACTATTTTTATTCTTAAATAGTTATAATCAAAAATAGGAGATCTTGTCAACTATGCTTTAATCGTTGTAATTTTGGAATTGATACGAATCTTCAGAGATTTAAAATAGGCAAAAGCGTATTAAGCTTTATCTTCTTATCAGAGCCCGATTATTTATGAGACAAACTTCCACAGAGTACGTGGGGATCAGGGAATTATGTTTTAATTCAGAGGTAATACTTGTCCTAAAATTTCAAAACCAGGAAATTCTTCGTTACTAGTATTTTCTAATAGAAAATATCTTCTTAAATAAGACGAAATTTTGTGCGTTTACCAGAGATTTATTTTTCTATAAAAAATATTGATATATAATCTGAAAAAATCCTTGAAATAGGGGAAGCTTGTTACAATAGTAATTTATGAGAATATATTTCTTTTTACTTTAAATAAAAATTCTGCATTTAAAAGTATAACATTTTCTATACTAAAATACTGGTGAATATTTGGGTCATTGGGGCCTAGTTCTTACATTTCAACTCAATATTAAATAAACCCTTTGCGGACGATGCCGCCACATTAGCGGATTCAAATTTTAATCCATAAATGTCATCCTGACATCAGTATTTTTAAAACAAATTTTCGTTTTCTTATGTCTAATACATGCCTTTACTTATTGCGACTATTTTTAAAAACTATCTCGAACCACTTAAAAAAAAAAAATAATAATAAAATAAAAAAAATTCAGATACACTTTGCCAACACCTGCAAAAGAAATATAATACAAAATTTATTTATTTTTTAAATAGTGGTGTGAAAGAATATAAAAATAGTCGTCAGTAGCCTTGTTTTTGAGAAATAAATTTTATCTTCAATTCCGGCCCCATTGTGACATTCGAAGATTAAAAAAAGAAAACTGTCTATGTGCCTAGGAGGAGTACTTCGACCATTAAAGGTTAAATCATTTGTTCTGAAAAGTTAACTTTTTGGTTACATGTTAAGATTGCTGACTATTTTATATTTAATCATGCCATAGTTTCGAAAAAGAAAGTGGTACAAATGCGATTAAAATATATGTATATATTTGCTGGGATTATATATCGTTCGGAAATTCGTGCCCGTTTGGGAAAATCAATTCGTAACGGAAAATTCTATCAATTAATTATTAGACGTTGATTCCGATATCTAATGTCTAATAATTGCCGGGAAGATTTTTCCAGTATGAATCGATTTTCCCAAACGGACACGACTTTCCGAACGACCCACTATATTAGGTTTTTCGGAAAATAATTTCGTCATTTTTGGGGAAATGAAAGACGCCTGATAGTATTAAATATTTAACTGAATTATGTATTCTCCATTTTAATCCAATACTTTTTCTAACTTTCTGGCAGTTTCATAATTCTACGCTCATATAACTTTTGATCTTTGCTTGCAAAAAAACTGATCCAAGTCATTTTTGACGTCCTCATTTAAAGTAAAGATTTTACCGTCTAAAAGTCTTTTTATTGACCGGAACAAGTAGTAATCCGAAGGGTGCCGGATCTGGAGTGTATGGTGGGTGTGGCATTACACCCCATCTTAGCTGTACACGTTTTTGGCGTGTTACCAAACTTGTATGAGATCTCGCACTATCGTTGTTGAACAAAACAAATTTTCTATTGATCAATTCTGGCATTTTCTGTTTCAGTGAATTATTCAATTTGTCAAGTTGATGACAGTACATTTCAGAATTGATCTTGTTATTGTTCGGTAGAAGTTAAAAGACGATTCCCTTCAAATCCCACCAAAGAGATAGCGTCACCATTTTTTGACGAATATCGGTTTTAGAAGTGCTCTGAGCCTGTTCATCTTTTTTTATTCCATGATCTCTTGCGTTTAACACTGTTGTAGACAACCCACTTCTCGTCCCAAGTGACTATTCACTTCAAAAATGGATTATTTTCTTGATGTTTTAGAAGCAAATCACGGACGCCAATCCAACGGAGCACATTGTTTTCTGTAAGGGCATGCAAAACCAATATGTCGAGTCCTGAAATTATATCAAGGCGTTAAACGTGATCATGAACGATCGAATTCCACAAATTTAATCTCACAGCGATCTCACGGGTTGGTTATTTGGAGGTTTGCATCAATTAATGCCGTTATTTTGCCTTCATCACATTCATCTGGCCTTCCAGAATTTGGTGCTACTTCAACATTAACCCTTTGCACTCGAGAGGTGACACTCACTTACAACGAGTGCTGCGTAAATTCGAACTGCTCTGGACACCAGTATTTTAAAGAAATTTTCTTAGTCTTATGTAATGGCCTAATTACTCCTGATTAAAGATGGCGAAATAAACTATAAGAAATAAGTGGTATCCACAGAATTTGGAGTCCTACTTCCTGCGTGACACCTGGCAACACTACTGGTTAGTGAGAGTCACCTCTCGAGTACAAAGGGTTAACCAATTACCCGTTGGTGTTGGGTTCACGCAACAGTAAAATTAAATTCCCATGCTTAAATTTAGTATCTAGCTACCACTATTTTTTATTAAAAATATTGGCTTATTTAATAAAAGAAACTTTGATTATTAGCACGTTCATGCCGGTGCGGTGGGTCCCACTCGACTGCCTCACAGTTGTCAAGTCTCCGGCTTTTTTTCACACCACTATTATTTTAGAGAAAATGTTGTTCCTTTAAATCGACCAATTGTTCTAATTAAATAAAAAAAAAACAATATCTGTATTAAAATACTGGTATCCAAAAAGCCGGAGACTTAGCAGATCTGAGACACTCGAGTGTGACCCGCCGCGCCGGCGTGAACGTGTTAAATAAAGCGAAGATTTTCTTTCAAAATTTGTGATGCCAAACCTTTTCTGCCAAAAAATTGAACATCCCTATGTTATACTTTCGGCGGTTAATGGGTTAAAATTGCCGGAACGCAATTTTTCAAAACAGTTTTTCCGCTGGAGTTCTGCCAATACATCTTCTCTCCATAGATCGAATATTTTTTTTTCTTGCTTAAACAGCATTTTTACCTTTTCGATTGAAAAAATAAATTGTGCCGAAAACACGGCTAACGACTTTCCATATTTGATTTGGCACCAAACAGAAATTATTGCGCAGAATAACAGAAACCTTTACAGAAACAAGCATTGCTATATCAGCTGTCAAAATATATAAGGACACTAGGCTGAAGTGTGAAGTTGGCTGTGAAAAAATACAATTACGTCCCCTCTATTGAGAAAAAACGAAGTTACTTTCGAAACAACCCAATATATGGTCTGTCACAGTAATCAATTAATCAGAGTGATTTAAAATTGTCAAAAGTGTGTAACATTCGTCTTCTCGTATTTCTAACTTTCATGCTTCCTTGATAAAAGATAATCAAAATTAGTCCTGCAAAACGTGCTTGCTCAAACTACATATGTTATATTTTTTAAATTGTAATTATAAAATTAATAGCATTTTCTGAAGCATTATTTTCTATGAAATATTACCGATTTTCCTTTTTAAAAGATTAAATTAATAAAAAATACATGCTTGCAAAAGCTAAAAAAAGTATAATTTATTCATAGAATGTTTCAAATTTCATACTCTTACTACATATTAAAAAATAAATCATGAAAATAAAGTTAAATAATTACCATACGCACAAGGCCCTTTTTTTCTTCCTTTCTTTTTGTAACAGCAGTCTAAAATGAAACTTAATTGGATTAAAGAGTATTATTAAAGAGTGGTATTAAATGAAAGTGTATTTTTTACATTTGTTAATTTTTTTTTTCACGGACAATAATGAGCGTTTTTATGAAGTACTTTAGCACGTTTGAATTCCCTATTCAATTTAATAAATATGTCAAGTAGCTTCTGAGGTAATTAAAGTTTTATTAATTATTTTTATAAATAACATTTTATTTCCTTTGGCGTAACTTTAAAAATTATTTTAATGTTTTTAATTTTTTTGAATGTGTAACAAAGGTGATATTTTGTGGAAATGAGTTTTAAATATCGACACGGAATCATTCCTTATAAACTAGATACAAATCTACCTAAGGGGTTTTCCTCCGCAGTTATTGTTAATCATGCAACCCCCAACTAAATGTTATTGTAAAGGATCAACAAAAAGAAAGTCTTCATTGAACAAATTTTGTTCAACACATTAGAAAAATGTAATAGCGTAATGATGCTCGCATCGTTTACAGCAGCTCGGAGGATATTCCAAGTAGATGTCCATATTGCTTTAAAATACAAGGTCAATTTCATTATTACATTTCGAATCGGCTTCCACCAATGGTGGACCCTGGGAGGATCATGTTACAAAAAGCATTTGCGAATAAGAAATAATTTGCAGATTTTAAAATCAGTTCCGTCGTTTAACCCTTTCCGGCTAGGTGTGTTAAATTTCGTCGTACTCAATTTTAATCCCCAAATGCCACAACGGCACAACTATTTTTAAATGAATTTGACTTTCAGATTTTACGCTGAACAGGGGAACAGCATTCAGGGGTTTCCTAGCTGACATCAGCTTAACACCCAGTCTTTTAAATGAATTGCCTTATGTATTGTGAGCCATTGGGATAAGAATAACTGTAGTTTAAAACTACTTAAGAAAGTTACAGAAGAAATAAAGTCGAAAAATAATGAAATATTAAAGTTAAAAAGAATGTTAAAAATTAATTCAAGTAAGTTAAAAGATAGAAATCTTAATAAATGATATAGCTGTTGTTATAAAACTAGTATATAAAAAGAAAAATATGAAAAAGAGATAAAAGTTAGCACTGTTCAGAGTTACTCTCACCAAGCTTGGGCAAAGAAAGCTGTAAACTCTTTCCGGCACAGACAATTTTTGTTGTAAAAATGATGAAATGATTGACTGACACCGGAATTTAGAAGCGACTTTTTTAGATATTAAAAACATGTTTATATTAAAAGCAAACTTTTACTAAAATTTTCTTGGTGCCAATCGTAAGTTTGGAATTAAAATTAGGTATCCCGACCTGGGAACACTGTGTCGGAAAGGGTTAAAGGTGGCATCAAAAGCCACATTAACAAAAAAGGCACTAATCAGGGTGATACATTTTCCCCCTATATATTTCAATATAGAGAATATATATATGGGTTTTTTTATAATAAGGTATAATGATGTTTTATATATATGAAAAAAAAAACACAAAAAAGTTTTACTTATTTAAAAATATATTTGTCTGCAAAGCTCGGTGTAATACAATTATTTCAACATTTTAACAAGAGAAGTACTTTGAACCGGGAAGGGTTAAGAAAACAAAGTCATTTGGTTGATATTTAAACCACCCTTCGTAAAATGTTTATTCTGAGTAATTTGAAAATGCCAAATGTATAAGCTTAGTGTTCTCATATTTCTTTTTTCTTGCTTCCATGATGACGGTTATAACAAACTAGGCTTTTAGAAGTATCTTCCTCCAGATATAAGTTTTTTCTATAAAATTATCATTATAAAACTATTAACAATTTCTACAACAAAATTATCTGCGTTACGCTATTACCTTTCCTTTTATTGAGTAAATTACTAGAATTATGTATATTTAAAAAAGTTAGTGAAAGTACAATATATCTATGGAATGTTTTGCATTTTATGTACTTACCGAATAAAAATAACGTAATTTTCAAAATAATTATCACACCTCAGTGTTTTTGCTGAAAGTTTACTTTAAAAAGGCACTTTAAAATAAAATTTAATTAGATTAAATCGATAAGTATTGCATAAAAGTTTACTCTTTTATGTTAGTTCTTTTTACTGGGGGACTTATGAGAACAATATGAAGTGTACTTTGAAACGTTTGAATTATCTCTTAAATTAAATAAACAATATGAAGTATTTTCTGAGGCAAGGGAACTTGTATTCATTCGTTTATTTATCATTTTTAGGTGCGTTCGTAATCATATTGGTATGTAGCACCTATAGTCGTCGTCTGGTCCGTACGTCTGTCTGTACGTCTGTCCACACACAACAGCGCAAAAAATACTCATCCGAATGGTTTGAAATTTATTATATACAATCACTGTAGAATTCTTTCGAGTCATTTAAAATTTTATAAAGATCCAATCAAAACTTAAAAAGATATTAATAAAAAAGTTATTTCTTCTTTCTGTTAAATCTCATCATTCTTAAATACTTTAATGATATCCCATGATAGGTAATTATTCTAGGTTACCATGGTGATGACGTACAATTTAAGATTGATTTCTATTATTTCCGTATTAATGAATTTAATACATAGAATCTCGATAAATTTTGCATTCATGTATTTTTGCATAAGCATGCATCAGCTATTGCACCAAGATCTGAATATTTATAAAACTAGTTGTACGAGTCAATGTGGCCAGTGGGCTCTTTTTTTAAATTCAAATTTCTTGATTTGCACCAGCTTTTTGAATTGGTAAAATTCCGCTTATTTAATCGCACATTAATTTCGGCAACAACAAGGGGATTTTTACCATTTCAAAAGAGGGATGCCAAACAAGAAATCTGAATTAAAAAATATAGTCCACTGGAAACACTGGTACGAGCGCACCTCATCTGCCACATTTGAAGCACAATTTCCGACTGGTTATTATTGTTTTCTCTGAGAATTTAGTTTTGGAATTTGATAACGATCGTTATATTGTCAAAAGTTCTAATACAAGCCATGTATTTTACGTTCCCATGCAACATTTGTGTTAAATGTAAAATTAATAGTAATTGATTATTTTTAAGTTATCTGTTAAATCAAGCTAACAGCATCTATATCTTTTAACCCAAGAACAGAACAGATAAATGGTATACATACATATTATCTCACTTATTTTTAATCAATATTTGGAGGAAAATGTTTGAATAAAATGTTATTTTTATAACTTTGGTGAAAAAAGGGCTGTAAAATTACTTTCTCTTATTTTCCAATAAAATTTTTTGAAAATTATTGTGAGAATTCAGTATGCCAGGGTTGCCAGCTTGGTCTCCATTTTTATTTCAAAATTTCAAATTCATACCTGAAACTCCCGAAGAAGAAATTTTTCTTTGAGTGAACACCGTTCATCAAATAAAACAAAATACATTAAATAAAACGCTGTTCATTAAATAAACCGCAGTCATTAAATAAACCAAACGATACTGTTTTTAATTTCTGGTGTGGATTCGTACTTTCTGAATAAAAATGGAGACCAAACTAGCAACCCTGACATACACCGTTACTTGTCCATGGAAGGGTTTCGCTTTTGCATCATATATGCGTCCATTTCAACAACCTGTTTTTTATTCAGAAATTCTGAATCTGGAAATTCCCAAAGAAGAATTTTTAATTAATGTAAACACTGAACATCCGTGAATAAACGAAGCAAAAATTACTGTTCAGAATTTCTAATGCGAATTCAGGATTTCTGAGGGGGAAATTTGAAATTCCAGAAATAGACCATTTGGATGCAAATGGGTCAACGGTCACCACTTTGACGTCCGGAAATTTAAGGCTTTTTCGGGAAAGTTCTTTTATGAAAGGCGCAGTGTATACAAGGTGTCCGGTCTCAACGGTGTCCAATGTCTAATTCCTAAACCGTTAGTCATAGACATATAGTTCCAATTACAAAAAAAAAAAAAAAAATAATAATAATAATAATAATAATCAGGTAAAGAAATATTTTAAAAGCTATTTGGTTCAATAAAAACATTTCTTAAAAAATTACAAAATTTAAATTTTTATATGGTCCCCCGGTTCTATAAGTTATTTTTAGTAAAATTTTCCCATAACTCTGACAAGTAAGACAAAAAAAGTTCCATTCATATAACGCTAAAATTGAGCGAGTTATGAATTTTAAAAATGTATGACTTATGCCACTTTTCTGCTCTGAAAACAAATGAGTTCGGCTTGTCTTTGAAGGGTCACATACCAAGTGCTTAAAGTATTCGAAGATCTTATTTCATGAGTATCTGCGCTTTGAAAAAAGTCGTACAAATATTACGATTAAGTTAACATTTATAAAGTTTCAAATTGGCTAAAATAACATATGTTTTATTGTATCAGGATTTGAGAGTGTTTCTTTTATGATTTCTTTTAACAAAAATTATGTTATTTTTTATGTTTCTTCAACGATCGTATGTATGTCTTTCCAGTTCAATATTTTTACTCGAACTTTAACTCACTTTTAAATATCCGATCGAGATTACATTTTACATACTGGCGCAAATCCAATAACAATCTAATATTATTATAATTTTCGGTTATTTTACTTTTTTTACAGGAAAACACATAATTTTTCGGATAGGTTACCGCCAAGAAGTTTAAGAAAAAGTTGTAGATTAGATAATACAAGACTGTGATTGTTCATTTTTTTTAAAAAACTTTTATGCATTTTTTAGCACTCAATCCGAAAATTACATTAATTTTTAATCATCATGTCAGGATATTTCTCAAGTCATAAATTGTCAAATTTAAAGAATAATAAAAATCGGATACTATAAAGTAGAGGAGATGGTTGTGTTTTTTAACTTTTGATAATTGATTTTTACGTACTTTTTAGAACTGAATATCTGAAAATGACCTTCATTTTTAACCATCACGTTATAATTTTTTTGCAAATCATAAATGTGTAAGTTAAAATATAGCGAAAGTCTCATACTATAAAACATATGTAAAACTTCTTTTTTGTTTTATTTTATATTATATTATTTTATTTTATTTTATTTTATTCAATAATTTATTCGATATTTTTGCTTATCCTGGGATTCTTACAGCTAAATAGCTGAGTGGTCCGATGAGATGAGGGAGGAGATTCAATTTTAACTTTAAACTTTTTAACTTTGAAATTTGCGAAAAATCCTGATGTGATGGTTAAAAATGAAGGTCAATTTCAAATTCAACGGTACAGAATACATAAGAATCAATTTTCAAAAGCTAAAAAACATGACATAACCCAACCTTTGCAGGCTAGTGTAATCTAATAATATTTTAAAATACATATCATTTTGTAAAGAATAGAGGCTGTTAATTTAGCATCATTTTATTTAAAAAAATTCTGTTTTTTCTTTCTTCTTAAAATATTTTACAAATTGTGTATTTTGCATTAATATGTCAGAATGATTAAAGATTTCAAATTTACATTGCAATGTTAATTTTACTCCTAACCATTTTTTAATATATCTGACGAAATTATATTTCGACTAAATTTGTGAACGACCTCCAATTTGCAGCAAAAAATATGTTCCAACTTTAAACAGCTATTACTCGGTCAATTTTAATCGTAGAATAACGAGACCTTTTGTGTATTACTTGTCAGTGTAAAAGGAAAATTTTACTAAATATAACTTATAGGACCCGGGGACCATGCAAAAATTTAAATTTCGTAATTTTTTAAAATAAGTTTTTATTGACCCAAATCGCTTTTAAATACTTCCTTACCCGATTTAAAACATTTTTGTAATTGGAACTATATGTCTATGACTAACGGTTTAGGAATTAGCCATTGGGCACCGTTGAGACCGGACACCCTGTATAAAATTCACACGAATTTATTATGAATATATTAATACAGGACGCGCATTTTGTTTACAATATTAAAACGCGTCGGCTTGGCAACTGTTGTTCGGAAGAGCTTTGAAAAAAAGAGGTTCCTGCAGCAGACACGTAAAATCTGACTAGATTTGACCTAGAACACAGTGTTTCAGCATCTGTCCAATTTTCAGGTGCGTTCGTAATTATATAAATACGCAGCACCTATAGTCGACGTCTTTTCCGTCTGTATGCCTGTCCGGCAGTCCGCATATAACAGCGCAAAAACTACCCAACAGAATTATTTTAAATTTAAAATATGTAATTGTTGCATAATTTTGTCGAGTCATTTCAAATTTTATGAAAATCGGAAGTATAGTTAAATTACAGGGACAGTATTCCGTTACATTACAACCAATGGAAAAGTGGATTTTAATGATGTAACACCCTTTCGAAAATAATGAAATTGATATGCATTCATGAAGTGCACTAAAATATACATTTGTAGAATATGCGGTACAAACAATATATATTATTATTTTACGGAATCGCACAAAGGTATTCCGTTACATGATGGTATAGAGGGAAACATTTGTTTGGGGCGTATATTAATTATGTTTAACTATTTCAAGCACAATGAAATTGGTATACGTTGCTAAGGTTTACTAAAAGTTACTTCCTGTATACTAGAAAGTGCATAGTATTTACAGGGACAACAAAAGATCTCGGATACCATACTGTATCCGTAATACTACATATTAGCGTTGATTACTGGAAATACATTTTGAGTTCTGATATGAGTTTTTAACTAAATTTTTGCATATTACGTTGTGTGTATAAATGCTGTAGATCATATACAGGGCTACACAAAAGAATTCGTAAGGGTTCTTGAGGTATAAAACTTTGTTATATTACGACCGCATTTGCGACGTTTGACGTACAATTTCCAAATTGTTTATTTAGGCATTCCGAATTCTCACCATTAAGATTTGATAGTTATTTCTGATTTATAAGGTGATAGATATGTCATAAATAAAGTAAAATAAAATTAGTACTCAAAATATTCCGGTGTGAATTTAATATATCTAAATAAAAAATCCTTCCAGGTGCGGCAATGCTGCTAGAAAAATGTAACAAAAAGTTAATTTTCTTAGTAAAGGAACTAATGCAATACGTAGCCGTCTTAAAAAATATGCATTTTTAATGACATGAAACTCGACGTGAGTTTAGTTTTCAACTAAAAATTTCGTTACTTAAAGTTAGATAGACCATCTAGATATCAATAATTTGAAAAGGTCCCACGTATTTCACTAGCAAAAATCCAACGATTAATTTAGGAAAATATCACTCCCTTCTTCTTCTTCAGGAGTTTCCATTAAACAGTGGATTTCCTCGACCCATTAAAATAGCTCTGAGAGATCCTTTCCATTTCTCTCTGTCCAGAGTAATATCATCATTTAGTCTATATATATACATTGTCTCTCGAATGCAACTTTGCCAAGTCATCCTCGGTCTGCCCCTCCTACGTTTGTAAATACGTTTGTAAAAAATAAACCAAAAAAAAATTGTCTTTTTAAAAATCTGTAAGGTGATCTCCAAGCTTAATTTTTTGAAGAGTGGTGATGTATTATTTGTAAGAACTATTTTTTAATATAGATTTGTACCAGTATTTTTGGTAAAAATTTATTTCTAGAATGTTCACTTAAATAAAAAGAGAAATGTACTTTTTGGTTTTTTTTTTTTTTCAAATAAAGGATTTCGAAAATTCTGCGTGAATTTGGGCGCTCGGGATTAAATAATGGTAAGCGCCAAAATTATAAAATTAAATTCTTTTATTTACTACAGAAATTAGCAAAAAGTTCCACATTCTCTCAAAAGATGGCAGTACTATCTCGGGTTTCTCGCAGCGCCATTCGTATCCAAATAAAAACTTTTTTCCTTAATATCTCCAAAAGTGGGAAATGTCATTTATCATTATTTACTGCAAAGCGCCTCAATTAACCAATTAACAGTAAATATTGTTTGAATAATTAAACCGATACTCAAATAGAATCAAATTATCATTATTATTTTCAGAAAAATAGAAAAATCATTATGTAAAGTATAAAATGAAAACAGAAAGAAAGCAACTGCTTTATTTGACATGAGTCTGTTTTATTCTGTCTCCCTTGCTATTTTGCAAACCGCTGAATTAGCCATCTAAATTACGAAATACTCCTCATTTTCAGAGAAGTTTGATGACAGCCGAGAGAGATGGAAAGAGAAATGCATCGGCCAGCCGGAAATGCTGTTTTCCTCTGCGTTAAATTAACTATCCGTCAACCTGGTCGTAAGACGGAATGAATGTCAGGTTTAATGTTGGTATTGCAGTGTATGAGCCTGTTTAGTGAACTTCATAATATTTCCGGTGGTAGTCTGTGAAATTTATTGGCAATATAATTATATTAAAATGATAAAATAACAGAGTACCGGAATTTTCGAGCATTTTAATGATATATTACATCACATGAGATTTAAATTTCTACTTATTTTGGGTAAAAAACGTCAAACTAATTTACAAATAATTAAAAAATGCTTATAATATTTATGATTATATATCTGAAGTTCTATATCTCAAAATTGCGTATTGAAAAATGGGAAGTGTTTATGAACTATCACTCACGGAGTGGTCAAGGAACAGAGAATATTTAAGCTTTTGTTTAAAATAGAATCGATCAGGAGGCAAGTGCAAGAATGCCTGAAGGCAATATTATTGTTGAAGCATTATGTAACACAAAGCCGTTACTAAATAAATTTAACTAGTATTTGATATAATGTTATTTCATATATTATAGTGATATTTTATTAACATCTTGCATACATTTATGTAAGCAAAGTGTGGGAATAAAAATTGTATAACCATATCTTTACATTATTGCAAAAGTATAAAAATAAAAAAAGGAAAGGTAAAAAATGAATTTTTAGTCCTGAAAGCGATATCATAAGTATTGAGGGGGAGGGGGATCGAGAAGATAAGGTTCGAAGAATGAGATGAATGATAAGGTTGGCCATCAGAAGGGGGCGGTGGGCCCAAAATTGCTAAAATGTTCATAATGTTATATATGCAAGGTTCGCACACTCCTTGGAATTTCCAAGGACTCTGGCACCACTATTAATGATAAGAAAATTTACATTTAATTTTTAAACCAAAGAATTCGCAGCCACCGCCTTTATTTACAGATTTTGCAATAATTTTCTGCAGTGAAATACTTTGAAAATACTGTTAAAATTTTGTGGTAAGACTGTGCGAACCCTGTATATGTACAATCCCATATATTAATTGACAAAATATTCTTAACTGTATACTAAAATAGGACGTGATTTGAAGAGTTTTTTTTTTTCAACAGCATTCGAAAGTAAAATTATGTATAATAATTGTATAGTCATTTTATAATTTGTTTTGTACCGATCTATTTTAGACATGTTTATCAATATCTTTAATAACAAAAGGAATAACCTTACTTTAAAATTGTTGAAATTTCATTGCTCGTTTAAACAAATACATATATGCTAATTCCATATTTTTGCTAGGGATAGTATTAACCCTTGCGCTATAAAATCAAACTTGACTCACCAGGATTTTTTTTTTGTAATGAGAAACAGTAAAATGACGGGGTACAAGCGTCTTACCACTATACTATAGCTACTTAATATGTTTTACTACCAAACTTTAGTGCAGTTACAAATCTCCATTAAAGTTAATATCAGTTTTATTCATAATAATAATAGGCATTTGATTAACCCCTTAACCTACGATTTACGTCTCAACAGGTCCGAAACGTAAACAGGATCGCTCAGCCTTCGAACCATTCCACGGTTTTCGGCAAATCCATAGTACCACTAAAAATTAATAGAGATTTTCGCCTTGTTTAATCATGAGATTTCGAATATTAAATAAGACAAAATTGACTATACAATTTTAGTGTCAAGAAGAATTTACATTTGGGTCGATCATTGATTACGGGCCAGGCCCGTGATAATCAGTTTTAGCCCGTTGAAGACCGCAAGTCTCACACGTTGTACTAGGTTAAAGGGTTATGAAAATGAAACCTGATTAATAAGACAATTTAATTACACAACGGAGCATTGTTCTTTTCTAAAATTAAAAAAAAATGTTTTTTTTTTGTGTGTGTGTGCACGGTTATGTATTATCAAATATTACCGTAAACGGTTTAAACTAATGTAAGGAAATAATAATTTTACACCATAAAAATATATTTAATATTGAACTTCGCTTGTTATTTGCCTAATACTTGCGTTAGTCTCGTAAATTATGGAATATTTATCATTTTCGTGATGTTTTCATTATGTGAAGAGAAATATATCAACTAACAGGAAATATTGCTTTCTGGTGCGTTAAATTAACTGCTCGTTAACCAGTTCGTGTGATGAAGTGGATGCCTAATTAGCTGCTGATCTTGCAGTTTATAAGCAGGTTTTCTTGACTTCATACTATTTCTGTTGAAAGTTTCCTGAATTCTTTGTTGATATAATACATGACATTCTAAACACAGATTTTGGGAAGTTTTAAATTGTTTAATGATATATTATGTTAGAATATGATAGACCGAGAAGTATTTCGGCTAGCACTAATAAGCTGAAGAAAATCAACATGCAAATTCATAATTATTATTATTATTTCTCTTTGATTATTTTCTTTAAATGATTGGAGTGGAAAATATCTGCGACAAGGAAAGTGATAATTGTGTTTCCACTTTTAATGAAATAAGTGTTTGGAAATTAAAAACAATATTTCTGTTTAAAATTCGATACATATTACTTGCATTTATATATTGACAAATGTTAAAAATAATTGATTAATAAAAATTTTCGTAACTTATAATAGAGAATTTATGGAAAACAAAATTAACTGTTAGACTTGTATATATCATGTCCATAAGAAGCAATAATGCATAATTATGAAATATATAACAAATGAATATTTTCAAATATCGTCCATTTATATAAAACTGAATTATCTCTTTAACCCCTTAATAATAAACAGTTGATTTTTCACGTGCAGTGTAGGCTACTTTTTTAAAATTAAGATTGTTTGATTCCCAATAGTTGTTTTTTTTAAATAGTGTAATTTGTTTTATCCTTGCATCATTTTGTCTGACATTAAATAAGGTGAATATTTCTACTTTATAAAATCAAACAATCTGAATTTGTAAAAAAGTAGACTTCACTTATCGAGAACGACACTTAAAGGCTTAAACAGTTACTTTGACATCTGTTTTGAATCTATTTTAATATCAAATTCACAAAATCTATATTCCCATTTTATTTATTTATTTGTTTGGAGAAACAGAACTATCCTTTTAAACATAATTACTTTAATGTAGATTTCGTATGTATTTAAATATCAATTTGACAAATTCCATATCCCATTTCATTTTATTATTTATTTGGATATTAATTTTTTAATTCCTCATGACTTTTATTATTTGAACTCTGCCCAATTTTTTTCTAATTCTATCCCGCACCACATTCTCACAACAAAACTCTTTCACACATATTTTTAAACAGTAATTATATTTTAATATCAAATTGAAAAAAAATCAATATTCCCATATCATTTATTTATCTGTTTGGAGTAAAAGAACCAACCTTTTAAACAAATTACTTTGACATCGTATTCACATCTGTAATACAATCCGAAATTACCCATCATATTCACACACAATTTAAGTTCGTGTGCAAGAAAAATATACTTAGAAATCTATTTCGTAAAAATAGCGGTTTGAACAGAAAATTTAAAAGGTTCACGATAACAGACTTGTTATTTCAAATTTTATTTAACCCATTAACCGCCAAAGCTAAAAGGTTGAATTTTTTAACTTATTAGCTCAACATCGTTTGCCACCAGAAACTGTGAAAGATGATTTTCGCAAAATTTGATATTCATATTTTGTGTCATTAAGAAAGGCCAATTTTGTAGTTAAAAAATAGTGGTGGGTATATAAATAATTTAAATATGTGCATTTATTTTGAGCGTTGCGTGAACGCAACACCAGTGAGTAATGGGTTAAGTAATAAATACATGAGACATACAGTATGTTTTTTTCCATGTCATTTTGTAAAAGAATCATATATTAAATGGAAATGGAAGAACACAGGGATTTTATCCAACGAAAAGTTGCATCTTTACCTGTTTTCCGAAACGTGACGTTACTCTTAGTAAATTCTAGAATATTTCTCATTTTCGGAGAAGTTAAGTAGGAGCTGAGAGAAAAGATGGGAATAGAAATATATAAGCCAGCCAGAAATACTGCTTTCCCATAAATACTGCTGTGCGCGTTAAATTAACTGTTCGTCGACCAGCTTGTGTGATGGAATTATTCTCATATTACCTGTTCCTTTTGAGCAATTTGCCTGAATAAATAACACTTATGGTGAGAGTTGGCGGTATTATACTGACAAAGTACACGAAACTCGAAAAATGATTTCTGGAATATTAGAACAATATAACGATTTCATTACATTACACGATGCTATAACAAGGCTTATTTTGCGTGACATTAATTCCTTAATTCTCGCACTCCTAACTTTCACGGACAATGTAGACTACTTTTGTTTTATTCAGATTGTTTCATTCCCACAAGTTTTTTAAAACAATGTAATTGGCTTTTTTCTCGCATCAGCAATTGAGCAATCTGAATTTAAAAAAAAAGAAACCTACACTTATCGCGACGTTTTACCATTTCAGGGACAAAGCCGCTGCCATCGAAATACTCAAGGCCTAAGGACACGAGTTGTGACGTCATCACTAATCGATCGACTTCTCACTAGTGTCGGAATTCACACCGGAAAATTCTGAATAGCAATTTGCTTTTATTTTATTTTTTGAACATCTGTCATCTTATAAAAAATAATTATTCAAACATACTGGTGAGAATTCGGAATTCCTAAATAAAAATTCAGCCAGATGCGGAGTGCCAGAGTGTTGAAGCATCTGGATGATTTTTTATTGGGGGATTCCAAATTCTCACCAGTAAGTTTAAATAGTTACTATTGTTTTATAAGATGATAGATATTTTACAAATAAAATAAAAGAAAATTGCTATTCAAAATTTTCCGGACTAAATTCCAACACTCGTGAGAAGTCGGTCAATTAGAGATGACGTCCAGTGCTGTCAGATTGGGGACTTTTTTAAATCCGATTATTTGACTGTCACCTCTTTTTAAAAAATAGTATAATTTGCTTATTTTTCATAATTTTAAATCTAATTTTAATTAGGCCGAATATTTCTATTTCTAAGAAGTGGTGACAATCAAATATCTGGGGACAAAAATGTCCCCAATCTGGCAACACTGATGACGTCACATCTCGTGTCCTCTAGCCTTGAGTATTTCGATAACAGCGGCAAAGCACGTCTACTAGTGAAATTCAGAAATCATTGACTGACACCAGAATTTACACACAAATTTATTTTTAAGCCAAGTAAAAGCTTTTCTTCACATACTTAATAAAAAGAAAATTTTAAATCCAGAAAATTGGTGCCAATGTGACCTCAAGGTATTAAAATTTAAAGAGTCCAAAAATGAACCACCGCACCTCAAAAGGTTGATGGGTTAACATTTTAAAATACAGGGTGATTCAGCTCGTCGGTGACAAACTTTAAGGATCGATAGAGCACACCTAGACGAACATTTTTGAATAGGGAATGTAGGGTCCCTGACGCGATGGTAAGGCGCTAAGCGCTTTCGAAAATTTGGGTGCCGAAATTCGAAACGTCATAAAAACTAGGGAAATGGTTAGATTTTCTTGCTTGTTGCGTCGAAATGATTCTGTTTGTTTAGACTTTCTTCAGTACCAATTTGATAAGCGTATCTCTTAAAACATGGATAGGGAGCGCTGCAGACTTTGGAGAGCTAGACAACAACTTTAAGCCCGTTATTTCGATAATTTAACACATGCTCGCCAAAGTTTATACTCTAACTTAAAGTTTGAACCCAAAAGTAGAGACCTGCAAAAAGCGTAAGAGCCGGAATAAAATGTCAAAGTACAGGGTGGTCGAAACTCGAAGGCTCCTAAGAGATAAACAAACAGATTTCTTGACTTATGGCATGCATTTTCATGATTCTGTTTGCTGGGGCTCTCTGAAACTCAGTTGAACGGTACAAAAAGAAACATCGATAGGGGGCGCTTTGGGCAAAAAACATAATTCGTTGACATTTCGGACGCTAACTGGAAACGGGGCGCGACGATCAGTTAGTAATAATGAAAACACATTTTCTACCTCTGCTCAACACTTCTGAATAAATTTAGACCAAAAACATCAATGATACTGGAAATTTATTTACAAAAAATAACACTACAGAAGAAGCTCGAAATTTCGACCTTGGGCCATGATGCAGGCTTCGCACCTCCGTCGCATTGAGGAGTGTGTGTTTCCAACAATGCCAGGAGTATCTCTGATCTGCCCTGCAGCTGCCACAATGCGCGCCACAAGTTCTTCAGCACTGCTGACAGGTGTATGGTATACCTCGGCCTTCAGGTAACCCCAAAGGAAGAAATCCAAGCAGGTGAGGTCTGGTGATCGGGCAGGCCAGTGAACTGGACCCCCACGCCCGATCCACCGCTGGCCATACCTTGCGTTTAGATGGAGACGCACGTCGTTCGTGTAATGGGCCGGAGCTCCATCGTGCTGGAACCACATCTGGCGACGCGAACCTTCGGGTACGTGCGCCTCATCCAGAAGCTGCGGCAGCACTTGATCCAGGAAAATCAGGTAATTTCCACCTGTCAGCCGTTCAGGTAACAAATAAGGGCCAATGAGGCAATCCCCCAGAATGCCGGCCCACACATTTACTGAGAAACGCTCCTGGGCTGCTCGGCTTCTGGTTTCATGTGGATTTTCATCACACCACACATGACTGTTGTGGGCGTTCCACATTCCCTCCCGGCTGAAGGTGGACTCGTCCGTAAACAAAATGCTGTTTACAAAACGGGGATCCCTGGATCTCATCGCCAAGTACCATCTTGAGAATTCCACTCGAGGGCCAAAATCCTGCTCTCTGAGCAACTGCACCCGCTGGATGTGGTAGGGGTGCAGATTCCGGGAACGTAAGATGCGCCACGCAGTTGCTTGCGAAATGCCAACATGTCTGGCGATATCTCTCGTGCTAAGACCTGGGTTGTCCTCAACCAGGTTAAGCACAGCCTCTTCGTTGTCGGGGGTGCTCACTGATCGCTCCCGTTCAGGCCTGCCTCCGTCGAAAGATCCCGTTGTGGACAACCTCTGGTGTACTCGAGCGAAGAAGGCATGGCAGGGGATTTGCCTGTTGGGATAACGCTCGGCGTACAACCGCTGAGCGGCTCGTCCATTACAACCAGCAGCGCCATACGCCAAATGCATGTCAGCCAATTCAGAGTTTGTGTACCGTTCCATCCTACTACCGATCTGCAGACAAGTAACCCGAAGCTTAAGTAGGTACCGCACGTTCAAAAGACGTGTCTGCGCATACAACTACGTCATCTCGCGTTGTCGTCTACGCATTACGTATCTTTTGCATATCGATATGGTACGATATCTTTTGCATAAATCAGCAAAAAGCACCTTATGTAAATTTTATTGCGCGCATTGTGCATGATTGAAACCAGCTATGTTTGTTAAAAAAAACAAACAAACTGCAGTTTTAATAGCTTCTTATGATAAGTAAATTACTCTCTTGTTTTGTTTCTAACTGATCGTAGCGCCCCGTTTCCAGTTAGCGTCCGAAATGTCAACGAATTATGTTTTTTGCCCAAAGCGCCCCCTATCGATGTTTCTTTTTGTACCGTTCAACTGAGTTTCAGAGAGCCCCAGCAAACAGAATCATGAAAATGCATGCCATAAGTCAAGAAATCTGTTTGTTTATCTCCTAGGAGCCTTCGAGTTTCGACCACCCTGTACTTTGACATTTTATTCCGGTTCTTACGCTTTTTGCAGGGCTCTACTTTTGGGTTCAAACTTTAAGTTAGAGTATAAACTTTGGCGAGCATGTGTTAAATTATCAAAATAACGGGCTTAAAGTTGTTGTCTAGCTCTCCAAAGTCTGCAGCGCCCCCTATCCATGTTTTAAGAGATACGCTTATCAAATTGGTACTGAAGAAAGTCTAAACAAACAGAATCATTTCGACGCAACAAGCAAGAAAATCTAACCATTTCCCTAGTTTTTATGACGTTTCGAATTTCGGCACCCAAATTTTCGAAAGCGCCTAGCGCCTTACCATCGCGTCAGGGACCCTACATTCCCTATTCAAAAATGTTCGTCTAGGTGTGCTCTATCGATCCTTAAAGTTTGTCACCGACGAGCTGAATCACCCTGTATATCAACATGTAAAAGTATGATTACTGTCATTTCAATTTCAAATACCTTCTTTCAGTATTCAGATAGAAAATTTTGTTACACAGAATTTGGTATTTTTCTTCAATGCTAAGTGAAATAAGTATCGAAATATAAAAAGAAAAATTCCAGCTTCCAACTTGATAAACATGTCTCATTTTAAAGATGCTTCTTTCTCCCTACATTGTGAATTTCATATACTAAAATCTTGCGTTTTATGCATGCATGTAATGTATATATATATATACACTAGTGGAGTAAGTACAGATTTACAACAGACACACCCTTATCTATAAAAAACGTAAAAGATAATTACAAAAATAATACAATAAGTATGACTTTTTAAAAGACGTTTTACACATATCGTCGGTACCATGTCAAATTATCCAATGTGAAAACAGCAGGCTTCTTTTTTTAAATTGAGATTTCTTGATTGGCACCATTTTTTTGAAATAGTGAAATTCGCCTTATTTAATATTATTTAATGACATATTAATTAACCCTTTCCGGCGCGGTGCAAAAATACTTCTTTATATTTAACCTTCCGTCTACCAGACGGGTCCATTGGACCCGACATGTACATTCAAAATATTTATTCAAACCAGAAATTTCTTCAAAACAAACTAAATGTATAAATCAGACAATAATAAGTTAAATAAACAAATTAAATAGTTTTAAGTAAAAATTCTGGTGTAGAATGTTTTTATAAAACTTGAGTAAAATTTCCGGTAGTTCTAGGGTTAAACTGAGAAACAAAATAAACTATTTCAAACATTTTTTTTTGTGTTTTAATGATACATTGTATTATAATAAGTTAAATCAAGGTTTAGGGTAAATCCTAGTTAGATGGACCACCTGGTTTGTTTCCTTACCGGGTTAGTTGCCCTATTCACTGTATTTCAGTTATTGGACGTGTGGTGGAGCTAGTATAGTCCTAGTACTCTCAGTTATTATGTAAAAGTGTTGTACGTGACGTTACAGCAATTTGTTTCTTCAAACAAATTTATATTCATCAAAGAAAGCTAAGTTTGGCTATATGTTCTTATGAGGTAGAGAGAAATAGAAGTCGAAATTTAATGTACTTGCTAATGATTTTTAATCAAACATTTTGTGAATATTGTTTAAATAGATACCAAATAATGTGTTAGTATAAGTTGTAACCATATCGTCGGTAGCATGTCAAACTATCCAATGTGAAAACAGTGGGCTACTTTTTTAAAATTCAGATTTCTTGATCGGCACCACTTTTTTGATATAGTAACATTTGCCTTATTTAACCTTATTTAATAACATATTCATTAAGGCGAAGACAAGGGGAAAATTATAGCTTCAGAGAAGTGATGCCAATCAAGAAATCTGAATTTAAAAAAAGTAGCACACTGTTTTCACATTGGATATTTTGACATGGTACCGACGATATCTGTTCCAACTTCCAGAGTTACTGTCTGGAGCATCTCTTCTGGATTAAAAGGATACTTGCCCCTCCATGCATCCTGGATATTTGCCTCATTTGTGATTCGGAATAAGGCGTCCCATTTGTAATTATCAGTTAACTTTGGTGCTTGAGAATATTCAGGATTGTGTACAAAAAAAAAAAATCTCCCTTTTTTTTTTTTTTTTTTTTTTTTTTGGTTGATCATAGCACATCCGGGGAATAATTCTGTAACAAGACAGGTGGAGGTGTTAGTTGTGATAAATACTCTAATTTAGTAATTATTTTGTTTCGGTTCAGAAAGATGGTTCAAATGGTAGCAGTTACCTTACATTTTTAAGGGGAAAATATTTAATTGTTTTACATTTATAGCTGTGCTCAGAAAATTTTAATTCACACATTCCGAACGTTCCCTTTCGCTATATCATAATATATTCAGAAGCACGAAATGGAAATCTAAATACTAAGTAGGAACCTATAATTCCTTAAGAATATCATTTTGACAACAGGATTCGTGCGGATTAATACTGGGGCATCATGCAAGATATACAATCCCTCTTTATGGTTCTTAATTTATTTAAATAATATATATTGAATTGTTGGCAATTTTTCTGCACCCCCACCTCCCTTAATTTAAATTACACAGTATACCTTCCGTAGAATATAAAATATATTTGAACTCATTCAGTATGTAACATAAAATTCTAAAGAAGCATTTAATTAGAGAATTCTAAATTATTTTCGCGAATTAATTTTAGAATTTGTATATCGAATGTGAGAAGGGTTGGGATGTCCACTTCTTAGTTTAGATTAGTTCCTAAATTCTAATAGCTGTCTCACAGACCGCTTTTTTCCCCGTTTTCACAGTTTAACTTATAATTTCCAGTTTAACTGCAGATACTTGTGCATTTTTGTTTTGTTTGGACCTCTAGTACTACCGTTGGAAACTTTTGAAATGTGAAATTTAAATATAATACTCTTGTACAAAACGTTTACTACAAAACTATCATGTGAATTAATCGATCCTTTTATTCATGTTTCGATGGAGAGGACTCGCAGGCAACTCATAATAATTTACAAGGATTAAACAAGTTTTGTATTCGTTAGAATTATACGATTGACTTCAAATTTTGCATACCAGCTTATTTGAGAAAAGCAGTGTGTTGATTGTTCGGAATGGCTAAATGAGACCTACAGAATGAATAATATCCGTTGCAATATTTCAGGGAAATAAGGAAAAAGTAGGAAAGTGTAAGTAAAAAAAAATATTTCTATTCGCATTTTTTAAGACAATTTTTTTTTCAAAAAAGTTCATAAATTTCATGTAAATAGAACATTAAATCAAATGCAAATCCAGTTTTTGAATTATTAATGTTAAACATTCATGCGTTCTATTCTTTTACGAGGGGTATATACCCCGTAACCCTTACAGGTGCGGAGTAATTCTGTTTATAAACTGATGAAATAATCAACTGACACCGCAATTTGTAAACGAATTTATTAGAAAATATGATCTTGCTTATTTTCATGTACATTATAATACAAAAATTTTAGTTAAATATTCTTGGTGCCGTTTGTCAGTTTTGGAATTAAAATTAGGTGTCCTTTTTTAACCCTCCGTCTACCAGACGGGTCCATTGGACCCGACAGGTACATACAAAATATTCATTCAAACCAGAAATTTCTTTAAAATAAACTAAGTATATAAACCAGACAAAAATAAGGTAAATAAATAAGTTAAATAGTTTTAAATAAAAATTCTGGTGTAGAACGTTTTATTAAAACTTGAATAAAATTCCCGGTAGATCTAGGGTTAAGGACACCGCGCCGGTAAGGTTTAAAGTGGTGTATGTAATGTCTAATCACGAGGCCAGAGATTAAAATCATTAAGTTTTCTGATTAAAATCCCATTATATCTGATATTTATATTACAGGCTAGTTCCGTGAGTTTTTGTAGTGTAATTCAGATTGCTGATAACTGCTATGCTTGTTGGCCACCGTTATATTCGAAAAGTTTGCTTGGCATTACTCAATGAAATATCGGGATAAAATAAGTCAAATTTTCCTTTCTAAAATACTGGTAGCCAAGAATCGTAGCATGTGGCGTAAAAATAAGTCAAATTTTCCTTTCTAAAATACTGGTAGCCAAGAATCGTAGCATGTGGCGTAGACTGCAAGTACTCATGGAAATAGCCTACAGTAATATTTTTATGAAGTTTTATATAAAAGTTGGAGTACATAGTTTAAATGTGCACTACAAATAACAATATTATAAAAAGGCAAAATTAGGGAAGGGGTTAACCCTTTCCCGCACAGTGTGCCCGAGTCGGGATACCTAATTTTAATTCCAAACTTACGAATGGCACATAGGCGTAACCAGGGGGGGTGCCCTGGGTGCCCGGGCACCCCCCCGTTTCCGCAGACTCGAGCACAATTATTAAAAAAAATCGAAATCTACAAAAGAAAAAAGAAGAAGTGAAAGCAGAGTTCAATTAGTTTACTTCAGAAAACTAAACGGCTAAGTTTTGAAATGTGATAAAAAAAAACCCCACATTCTTTTTTTTTTTTCTTTTTTTTTTTTTTTTTTTTTTTAAGAAAAATATGTCGTTTATCTTTTTTAAAACTAGAACATTTGCAAGAATCTGTATTAGTCATAGTAGTTCAAAAAGGTGGCTTTATAATCCCACTTTGACGTCCTTTGTCTGTGGGAGATGTTTTTAACGCCGTTCTTTCTATTGCATGTTTCTGCAATTTCATGAGAAATTAACGCAAGTTCTTGTTGAGGATAGAAACTATTTGTCTCTTTGCTTTGGTAGTTTAAAGTCAAGAAAGAAGCAAAAAATAATTTGAAAGGGGATGCAAATGTGAAACGATAATTCCAAATTTCGATTAGCCGAGGTAAAAAGGGGGGGGGGGGACACATACCCTGCCTCCTTTGTAAATGAAAAATAATAACACAGAAAATTCAAATTAATCTGCAGGTTGGTTGGTTCAATTTAGTGTTTCGTGGCCATTTTTTTGACATTCTTGATAGGAATATGGTTGCAGTCTTTCAAGTCAATATAGTAATTTTTTTCTTCTGAAAATTTGTATACGATTTTTAGAGTTTTTTCTCGTTTCACGGCGTTCTTTTGAAAGTAGGAAAAGGAACCCCGTTTCAACCTTTGCAGCCCAGTGCAGTAAATTTTGACAAATTCGCGATTTTATTCCGTGATCATTTCATGATATTTACAATTTTCCCCCAAAATCGTGTGACGAAATTAACGTCTTTCTACGCGATTTTTTGTCGAAATCCGCACTTTTCGCCCCTTACCTTTGACAAAATTTGTGTTTTTTACCGCTATCCTTTGACGAAATTCGCATTTTTTACCGCAATATTTTGATGGAATTGGCATTTCTTTAGCACGCGATTCTTCGATGAAATTCGCGTTTTCATTCCGTAATCTTTTGACGAAATTCGCGCTTTCTTTCTGCGATCCGTTGACGAAATTCTCGTTTTTACCGCGATCCTTTGACGAAATTTATTTTCTGTTGTGACCGATTGACGAAACTGATATTTTTACAGGGAGATCATTTGTCGAAATTCGGGATAGTATTGCGCGAACGTTCGGAAAAATTCTCGATATCTTTCCGTACCAATTAACAAAATTCTCTACTCTTTTCCGCAACATTTTGACGAAATTTGAAAAAAATTTTCGTCAATCTTTTATCGAAATTCGTAATTTTTTTGCGCAATCTTTAAACGAAATTGGCGATTACTTTCTGCACTCTTTTATTGAAATTCCCGATATTTTCCTCGATCGTTTGAAGAAATTCTCAATTTTTTTCCGGGACTGATTCACGAATTGATTTTCATAAATTCCATAAAAGAAATAAAAATCGCGGACCCAATTTTTTTTAAATATTTACTGAATAATCACAAGTCTGTGAAAGAATTTGAAGGGGGAAATACTGCACAGCATTTTTTATTATGAGAGACTTTTTTGTGCACAAATCGCACGATCCCGCGCGTTTTCAAACCCTGTCCCTGAAAGAAAACTTCATTACTAGAGAAGTGTTTTTTTCTTAAACGAACATAGAATTAAACAAATTTAGGATTGGCGGGGGGGGGGGGGGGGGACTGCCTTCGGCAACGTACTCACGAGCAAGCTACGACCTCTTCTTCTCGAAACAAGTGAATCTTGAATTATTGCGTTTTTTATTTCGAGCAAAATTAAATGTTCAGTTTTCTTATAAGAACTGATTTGACGTTATTCCAATTCAAATTTAATCACGGCAATTGAAAAAATTACCAGAGAGTTTTTCCTGTTTCAAAAAATGTCAAAAAATCGCCTCAAAGCACGAAAACCCCCGCTAGAAAGTGCATTAAAAATTCGGAAAAGATTATAAAACCACAGGGAACGAAATTAACTAATTGGGTAAAATATTTAAACCGGATTCGTTTTAGAAATGTCAAAAAAAAAAAAACAACCGCGAAATGCGAAAAAAAACCTTCTAAAGATAACATTAAAAAATTGTTAAAAACTGAAAAATCGCTGTAAGAATCTCGAAAACACTTTATTGAAAAGAAGACAAAGTTTATTGGGTAAAATATTGAAATCGGATTCTTTTTTACTTATTTGAAAAAATTGCCGCAAAATGCGAAAAAATTCGCATAAAAAATTAATAGAAAAATTCCAGAAATTATCTTCCATATGCATGAGTTCAGGCATACAGGTCCTATCAAATCTTACGGGTGCAGGCTGCATTGTTTTTTCAGAGCTCAGCGCGCGCGCGCGTACACACACACAAAGACATATAAGCACCTATCTTTATTATTACAGTCGCATCATGATAGTATAATTTTTATCATCTTGATAAAGTTTAGTGTATATTATCATGACCTTGCTTTACCTAATATGTTCCACACACTCTGGGGTAAAAAACCTGAATTACCGTAATTCCCGGCCTATAATCTGCAGATCACACAATTAGGTTCAGACCCAAAAATCTTCTTTCATAAAATGTAACTTATTAAATCGCGATAAATATTTATTTAACTTAAATAATGAAATAAAATTTCCGGGTCGAAACATGATTGAATGAGCCGCGGATTATAGGCAGGAAATTACGCTATTAATGAATATTATAATTATTTATAATATTATAATAATTATTTATATAGACTTTCCTCCAAAATTTCTTGGGTCCCTCCGGTGATCCCTAAGAAGTCATGGAGTCGCATTCTGAAAAAATTTCGTGCGCATGTACTGATGTACCGCATGTATTATCTGAGATTTATCATCCGGCAAAATTTCATCTACAAGACTTTGACTGAGATAATTTTAGATCTCATGCAGTGTTCCTCTGTGCCTATAGAAGTTTCCAGCATGATTAAAGGCCTTTTTTAATCTTTATAAGAAGTTAGGGTGCCAAAAGGTTTTACAGTTGTGACCACACTTAGTCACTGTCTTATATCACTGCTGCAAAGACATTTGCATATCTTTTTTTTTTAACCATTAGATTTAGTTTTAATGTTTTGAACCCCTTCTCAACCCTCCTCACGCAAACAAAAATCCCGTTTGAGCCCTTTTTAAAAAAAATACCACACAATTATACCTTCTAAGATGGAAAACTGTCTAAAACGGAAATTCGATCGGTTTTATGGGATTAGTTTTAGCAGGTTTTACTATATAAGATGTTGCTTGTATCCAACATGTTCAGGTTAAAAAGTCTGGGCACCCCCCCGTTCAAAAGGCTAGTTACGCCTATGTGGCACCAAAAATATTTTAGTAAAATTTTGCTTTTACAATGAACATTTAAAATAACACGTTTTTAATTTCTAAAAAAGTCGTATAATTCCGGTGTCAGCCAATCATTCATTAGCGAAGATAATTTGACATAAAATGATGTATACGCTCACGATGAATAAATTGCTGAAGTTCAGAATAAGCCATAAAATTGTAAACGTTATTCTAAAAATACAGTGGAGTACTTTGATAAATTGATTTATGTCAAAAATAAGACGTTTATATCAAGAGGTTTTGATGTTTTAATACATATTTTCGAGAAAGTTATAAAATTTTCTATTATTTTCAGCATTTTAAATGTATTACAGCACATTAAACAAATTACGCGTATTTTGATGCGTTTTACAATTATTAGACAAATACTTGTTTTAGAATTTTATGAAATGCCTTGTACACACAATGGAGTTATTAATAAAAAAGGAGGTGACATATAGTGTATTGTCTACCAGTTGCGAGTGAAGTAACTGAGGAGGTTGTCACAAGATGGCGAGTGATTTTTTTTTTTTTTTTTTTGCATCGGATAAACAGTTTCTGTTAACCGACGAAGCAAATTTCCACCAGAAAATTTTGCTTTATTTTATAGGGCTTTCCATGGATAATTTCTCTCACAAATATGATTAAAATTTCTATTTGCTTTTTCTGGCGTCAGCTTCACTAGGTATTATAATAATTTTCATTGATACTGACAGAAAGTTGCCTAGGTTGTAACAATATGGCGGAAAAGCCGGGCCTTACAACCACCGAAGTATACTTCCACCAGTCAAAATGATTAGCTGTTTTTGCATTATTTTTGAACGACATATTGCCTTAAAAAGGCTGGGTGGGGCTTGTGAGTTCTTTAGCCATTTTTTAAGCCTTTCCACCTAGCTGACCCTTGCCTTAAAAAGGCCATTACATAAGGAAAAAATTTCTATTTAAATTTTCTCGTGAAAATTTGATTCGGCGGTAATCAACTCTGCGAAAGCGGATACAGTTAAAGCTTCACTATTTTATGGGTATATCAGTTCCTCTTTATTAATAGTTACGTATTTTTCCCTCTATGGGAGTTTCTGATAGAACACGTTTTTGTGCAGAGTTATAGAAATTGTTTAACATATTTTACAAGTACATCGGATTCAATGTTACAAGGTATAACACAGCTTCAAGTATTTGGTATCGCGTTGTGCTGTAAATATTTACTAGCTTATCTCACATACATTCCTACATATTATTTACAGTATATATTAAGTGTTTATCTACTTATTGTTTCATTACTCAGTTCTATATATCTATTTTAAACAAATCTGTTTTACTGCTTCAATACTCAGTTCTATATATCTATTGTTAATACATTTGTTTTATATCTCGTATATGTCATTTAATAAGCATATTCACTATCTCTTATTTTGCTTTTCTCATGCTCTGTTTTCATATCTGAATATGTCAATACAGTGGTATGAGACAGAGTATTTGTAAAGGGGGTTTTATTGAGCAAGTCGTTAAGGGCAATTGATCTTTGTTACGATGACACCAGGTTTTTATTAATTTTAGTGTATGGGCTTATGGACACGGGAAGCATACTCATGTACCCCCCCCCCCTTTTCTCCTTTTTGGTTAATTTCTGTCACTATCATTGTTTTGTTTTATTTTGATTTTATTTCTCAAAAATTCTCCCCATCTTTGGCTATTAATTTTTTCTTAGTCATTTTCGGTAGTTACGACTACCGGTTTTTACTTTCTACTTTCTATATTCCCTTTCCTTCAATGATGTATGCTCGGGGCCTAGTGGACCCCTGTTCTTTATCTCTAATTATTATCTCATTATATTTTAATATATCTTAATATTTTTAGCTTCCGGCATTGGAACGTATATCTTATCATTTAAAAGTATCTCACTGAATATAGTTACCAGTAGCTCTGAGTAATCTATATAAAAGTATCTCTCTGATTAATTGAAAAGCAATATCTATAATGGCCTTACCACTAGTAGTTGAATTATTAAATCATCTTCTAAATGGCGACACCATATAAAAGTAGAATAATCTATAATCAACAAAACCCAAGGGTAAATCCGACTAAGTTCGACCTAGATTTGAACATGGAATCATCTGGAAGTCCAATAAATGAGTCAGGAAATAAATCAGATTCATCGGAAACGGGTACGAGATCTTCAGCAATTTCGGACACATCATGCATACACTCATTTCAATATTTATCACCATCCAGAGCAATTACCATGATAGCATGCGAAAAACTGATTGATCTCGACAATTCAAATGATATGATGAAAAAGATCTTGGGAAAAGAACTAAACACAGCTAAAGAGGAGGAGAAAAGAACAATAGAGGCAAGGAAGAAAGGGATAGTGACCGAAGCAACTCAATTTACACCATTGCCTCTGAAACAAACACTGCAAATAATGAATTCCAATAAACATTCACAGAAAAATAATATAAATCCTAACCAAAGATTACAGAAAGAAATTCTAACAAATAACCCAAAAGTTAGTTTGGTCAGATTAGACCAGACACCAACATAATTAATCTACAATACAACACCGAACTCAACAATGAATTCCTTGTTGAACTCAACATTGGACTCTCCGGAAAGCATAAACATACAAAAGTCATATACGGAACAGTATCCAAGACTTCCAGAAAGACCTACTGAAAAACATGGCCCACTGCAAAGCCTACCGATAAGCCAATTGATTTCGGAATATGAAAGGACAGAAAGGAAAAGGGTGAGAGGAACTACAGAGGAAGCACAGAAACATCTTGAAGAACAGAAATATCTTAATGCAATATTTACAAGAGCAAAAAATGATGAATCTAGAACAATAAGATATCATAAAAATACAACAACGATACACAGAGACAGAAGAAAAATAAGCGAATTGGAAGAGGAAATTGATAAAATTACAGATCAGTTGGAAGAAAGCTCCAAGATGGAACAAAGACTAGACGGAAAACTGATAGAAAAAAAAAAATACCATTTTCAGACACAAAGAAGAGGAAATGAAAGAAGAAATAAAAAAAATTAAAGAACTTAATCAAACAACAGCATTCACCAACGGAAACAAAACAAAAGGCAACACAAATACAAACAAAAACACAACAAAAGTATACTCAGACAATCTTCACTGGTACAAAAATGGATAAGCAACAACAACAAACAACAGAATCAATCAAAGAAATAATAGCCAAATTGGAGCAGGAAATAGCTACAAGAAAAGAACAATTAAAAGCACAAGACAAAATAATAGAAGAGTGCATGAACAAGCTTACATATATATAGAAAATAATATAGATACAGACATACCACAATTATCAAGAAGGATTCACAAAATTGAAAAACTAATAATAGAAAATCTTATAGACAAAAATACAAAGAATTATGAAAGATCTCAAGATAATGAAGAACAAAAACAAATTAACTCTCAAGGAAAATATTCAAACTCGGCAATAATTATAAAAATATCTCAAAGAAAATATCAACAAATAAATTGAAAGAACTGTTAAATACCGAATTGATTAAAGAAAATGATCTACCAATATTCTGTAAACAAACAAGACAAATCAATACACTGACAATTCAATCAGATACAGATAACAACACAGAGAAGTTATTGAAAAGAATTGAAAAAATCCCAAGCATTTCAGAAATAGTAGAACTAACTTACAACCTGCAAAAACACTCAAGGATAATAATTACAGGAATACCATCGATGATACCTACTGATGACATAATTAACTACTTAAAGGATCGTTCAACAGACAAGAATTTAACAATATTAAAAATAATACAAAGAGAAAATTCAACAAGTTATCATATGGTACTCAATTTAGAAGTAAATGCAGCTAAAAAACTTCTGGCTCAGAAAAGTATATCAATTGGCCTTAATAATTGCAGTATAAGAATATATCGACTCATACTTAGATGTGAGAACTGTCAACTTTACGGGCATACAAATACTAACTGTAGAAGGAACTCCATATGTGCCAAATGTGCCATGGGTCATCAAACTCTCAACTGTCCTTATATCACCGATCCATCACAGCATCGCTGTACTAATTGCTATTATCAAGAAAGCTATAGGAAGCATACAGCAGACTCTAGTTTGTGTCCTATATTTCAGTCTCAATTGGTGGACAGGAGGTACAGATAAAGTATCTACATAAAAAAAAGAAAAAAAATGGTACAGATGTCATATTCGCCCCCTATTGGCACGATTTTTTTCTGTCACCAATATCATATAGGCAACGGGTACTTAACTTGCGCTAAAGTGTCGTTATTTTGCTTGATGTGGTAACCCGGATTATGTTGTTTATGCTGTTGATGTTTTTGCCAAATTGGCAACCGAAAAATTCGCGCCAATATGGGGCGAATATGACATCTGTACCAAAAAAATATTCATTCATCTTGAAAATATCTACTCTTACAAAATACTTTCATTAACTCACCAGCGAAAGATTTTAATATGAGTATCAAAGGCTAATATCTTCAAAACTGGTGTCCTGCTTTTGTAAACTTGTATGTCGCTGTGATGACCAGTTGAACTTTTCGTGATATATAGCAACTTCAGATAAACTCTTAAAAACTTTAAATTCAGCTCTTAAAAACTTTAATCTTGCTCTAGTACGTTGAGGGTAACTGATAAACCCTCACTATATGTTATTGTACTTATATATAGCTCACAGTAATTAATCTCAAATCTAGCTTAAAACTATATTTATATCGTTCAGAAGGTTTAATATGAACATGGATCTCATAGATCAATATATCAGTTCAACGGTCCTCCTCCGAGTTATGGGCAGTGAGCAGGAGTGCTGGACATATAAATTCATTACTACAGCTATTGTTTTGGCCTTTAAGTTATATATTATTGTAATTTTATCTTTAAATTTAGATTATTTTATCTTTAAATATTTTTAGTAATTTTTACCTCATATTTCTAGAGGGACCAGCAGCTGACTGAAAAAAAAACTAATTTAATTAAATTTTTTTTAATTGTATTGTATTCTATTAAGTGTCTTAAATACTAGAGGGTTTTACAGGTAATAGAACTTTCCCTGCTCTGGGCTTGGGGTTCAAACCTAACCATAAGCCAAAAGCGGGCTCCCAGGGTGGGTGCTTACTTACTTACTTACATATCCACATATGCAAAATAAAGATGGCATGACTACTCAAACATTTACAAAAAATGAGTTGCTTTTATCAAAATAATTTGTGTGTACCATAAACATAGGAACATCAACGAATAATTAGGATATTAATAAATCAATTCAATGGCAGACATTTCGTTTATTAAATTTGACTGTTACTCGTAAGGAGTGTTGCCAGATTGGGGACTTTTTTACTTCATATTATTTGACTGCCACCACTTTTTAAAAATAGTATAATTCGCCTTATTTTTCAGAATTTTTAATTCATTTTTAAGTAGAGGGAATATGTCTATTAAAAAAAAAAGCGGTGACAATCAACAATCTGGGGACAAAAAATTCCCCAATCTGACAACACTGCTGGTAAGACGTTCTACGTTTAAACAAACAATAATTTATGCTATGAAAATTTTGGTAGAAATGAATTATGATCAACTGACGAGTATATGAGTCTACACCTGTGTTGCCAGTGGGCTATTTTTTTTTTAAATTCAGATTTCTTTATCAAATGGTAAAATTCGTCTTATATAATGACACATTAATTAATGCGAAAACAATGGGAAATTCGTTATTTTAAAAAAGTGATACCAATCAAGAAATTTAAATTTAAGAAAAGAAGCCCTCTGATAACACTGGTCTACACTATACCAAATCTCTGACTACCAATAAACAATAATTTATACCCTTGCTTTTGCGAAAAATATCACGAAATTATCTCAATTAATCTGGATCATCATTTATAACTAACTATCTTTTATGAATCGTAGAGTCTTAAGTTTTTTAATTTCTAACACATGCGTTCAATTCGAAATCTAAAATTTTCAAGTCACCAACTTTGCACTAACTATGCCCTCCTACAAAAGAAATTATACACTTCTATTACAAATGCCGTAAATATGCGTCTATCGTCCTAATATACTTTTTTTTTGCACTGAATTCCTTTTCGATGTTTTCTAAGAATAATAAATATTGTTTAATCCTGCGTCTCTGGAAATGCATCTATGCATCTGCGCCCTTATCATCGATAAAAGGGATATTATATTATAAAGGGATATTATATAAGGGACAAAATATTGGATCAATTAAACTAACGTATAAAATGTAGTGATGGACCGTATGAGTGATTTTACTATTTGAATGAATGATTTAGCATGTGCAAAAGCACATCTACGATTTTTTTTATTTATTTTTTAATTCAATTTTTGCCGGAAACTTTGTATCGAAAAAGAATTTTCTTATTTTGATTATAATTCAGTTAAAAAAACGTAACAGTAGGTAATAAACATAATTCAAATAATAATCTTACATATATTTTTTTTTTCAGTTTATAGTTTCTTGTAATCTTCACAGTAATAATAATTAAGAGAATTATTTGATAACTACTGTGAGACAGTTAACAGCAAACATTACTAAAGTGCTAGGCTTCCTATATCATCGCGATCATAAACAAGCAATTGCTCGTGCAAAAGATGCTTACCGAAAAAAAAAAAAAAAAAAAAAAAAAAAAAAAAAAAAAAAGCATAATTCAGATGAAGAATTCTATTTTCAATTTCTTTAAATTATATGTTAACGTTTGAATAGTTCTATATTAATTATCCAAATTTCCGTCATTCCATTTTAATATTTATTTTAGATACGCTTTTTAATTCACAATAATTATTATTAATTCAAGTTTTATTTCTATCTTTGAGTAATTCAACTGGAAAACATTTTCGATATGTAAGGATATTTTTTTATTCATGAACGTAATAAATGCTGAAAAATCATTTTCCATATTTATCATTTCAGATCGATATGGTTGACCGATTACATTTTAATCTTTTTAAATGATATGAAATAATTTTTATATTTTTTAAAGCTGGTGGGTGAAAAACACAATTAAAATATCAAGATAGCAAATATCATGTTCATAACGAATCAATAAATTTTATCGTGTAAAATATGATTAATTAAAAAAAGTAATAATTCAAAATGGAGAATTTAAGTATTATTTTATTTGAACTGTATATAGTCGTTTGAATAGTTTTATATTGTGGACGTATATTACTCTTATTTGCATATTTTTTCGTTCGTTTTCTAAAACACTATAATTATTACTATTTCAAGTTTGATTTCTTTTTGCGGGCAGTTGAGCTATAAACTTTTTCTATCAGTTATGACATTATTTTAAACATGGACGTAATAAGTGCTGGAAAATCAATTGGCATATTTCTTATTCCAAATCAATTTAAGCTTTTTAATGTTTTAAATGATGTGGGGAAATCGTCGTTTGAATCTGTCTAATACTTACATTTCCATCATTCCGTTTTAATACAAGATTGGTATATTGTAATTTACAATCCTTGTTTATCTCTATGTTTGGCTGAATTCGCTTTTTGTGTGTGTGTGTGTGTGTAATTCAGTTGTAAATAACTTGCTTTTTTGTTTGTTTTCTAAGTCACTATGATTATTACTATTTCAGGTTTGATTTCTATTTTTGCTTGGGCAATTCAGATAGAAAACACTTTCGATCGGTTATGGTATTTTTTTAATCATGAACTTTAATAAGAGACAGGGAAATCAATTTGCATATTTCTTATTCCAAATCAATTTAAGTTTTAAATGTTTTAACCCTTACCGGCGGGGAGTAATTCTGTTTATAAACTGATGAAATAATGGACTGACTCCGTAATTTATAAACGAATTTATTAGAAAATACGAACTTGCTTATTTTCATGTACATTATAATAGGAAAATTTTAGTTAAATATTCTTGGTGCCGTTTGTCAGTTTTGGAATTAAAATTAGGTGCCCTTTTTTAAGGACACCGCGCCGGTAAGGGTTAAATGATGCGAGGAAATCGCCGTTGGAATCTTTCTAATATTTACATTTTCATCATTTTATTTTAATACATGGGTTGTATTTTGTAATTCACAATCCTTATTTATCTCTAAGATTAATTGAATTTTTTTGTGTGTAATTAAGTTGTACATCACTTGGCAATATGTGAAGTTTATTTTTTTAGTCATGAAACTAATAAGTGCCGGAAAGTCCATTCCCCCTTATTTCATTTCAAATCCGTATGGTTGACTGGTTACATTATAAGCTTTATGTGCGATATCAGGAATATAAAAAAAATGATCGAAATAAAACGATTTAACATGTTTTTGAAGTTGGAGAAAGGAATTTAAAAAAACTTTTCTATAGATTTCATGGTCAATGCACTGTGAAATGATTTTTGTATTCCCAAATCCACGGATATTAAATGTGAATGAGAGATAAAACGACGAAAGGAAATAAAAATGATACTTTATGGTTTTACTTTTGGTGCAAAAAAAAAAAAAAAAAAAAAAAAAAAAAAAAAAAAATCCGTTTTAATTTTAAAATACTTTTGCCTGAAAAATTACTCTTTGTATAACACATGGAGCATTTTTAACGATTCAGTAACGTTATGCTATTTAACAAAGTTCATGAAAGAATGATAAATTTTATGAATGAAGAATCATTGTAAAAATTGGTGTAACGTTAGTCCATAAAATGTGTCATCATGTCATTAATTTTACGGGGTAATTTAACTGATGTAACTGGTGTAATTTAAACTGATATAACTGGTGTAATATTACACCGTAATAATGTAAAATTATTTGGAACACATTATTATGGTGTAACGTAATACAAGTCATATCGGTTAAAATATTCCATAAATTGGAATCAGTAACAGTGTTGCCACTGGGCTACTTTTTAAAAATTCAGATTTCTTGATTGGCACCACTTTTTTGAAGTAGAATTATTCGCCTTATTTAATGGAGGTATTAATTAAAGCGATAACAAGGGAAATTTTACCATTTCAGAAAAGTGGTGCCAATCAAGTAATCTGAATTTTAAAAAAGTAGCTCACTGGCAACACTGGCCAGTCATGCTGCCATAAATTTTATGGAGTAGCATTATACTAAATTTTTTACAGTGATTGAATATGCAATTTCGTGTTCCGATCTGGGCATTAGTGTTCAGACGAATACTATTGCTATGATATGAAGGTGTTCGTCAGAAAGAAAGAATGATTTTTTCCGTAACTTTTGTTTTTGCCAGTACAGTACTTTTGACTAAATTTGAAGAAATTTTATGCTTTAATATTATTTTATTTGTGTTTATTATAGTTTAATTTGATTACTCATTTACTTCATGTATTTCTCCCTTTACGATAGAAAATGTTCCAGTCATAAATATCGGGTAGTTTAAGAGATGTCTGGTCATAGAAACAACCTGAGACCTGCATTTTCCCATCTAAAGTGGTGTGGTGTAGCACCAGGATCACAAAGAAAAAATAAAATAATGAAAATCAAGCACTAAGAACAATGTAAATTGGTGGTTCTGTAGTTGAGATTTGATGGGACGTTGAAGAGAACGGAATTCCAAAGCCATCTCAGTTTTCCTTAAAAGATGTAAGTAGGTTCGGCTAGTGTACCACTAGATCTATGGCTAACTTACCGGTTGTCCCAGAAATGACTGATGAATTTTAAAATTCCATAACTTGCAAACGGTGGCAAATATTAAAAAAATTCTTGCAGGAGTGTTATGTAAGATGTCAAGAGTTTTTATGCTGCGATTATGAGTTTTAGTTACAAATAGCATTAACAGATGGCGCTGGAAGCAATAACCGTTAAATCCAGGCTCAATTTTTAGGGCTCTCTCTTCTTCCATGCGAAAAAAGGAGATTAAAATGTATTGAATGGATCCCGCAGTACCAAAAATCGGTTCTGTACTGAGCGCCTATTACAGTCAGCGCCATCTATTGTTTGAAATTCGAACTAAAATCAAGGGAACAGATGTCATATTCGCACCATATTGGCGCGATTTTTTTCTGTCGCCAATATCATATAGGGAACAGGTACTTAACTTGCGTCAAAGTGTCGTTATTTTGTTGGATGTAGTAACCCGGATTATGTTGTTTATGCTGTTGATGTTTTCGCCAAATTGGCAACCGAAAAAAATCGCGCCAATATGGGGCGAATATGACATCTGTACCAAATAAAGAATCACTGTACAAAAACTCTTGACATCATGCATAACCCTCCCGCAAGAATTTTATTACTATCTGTCACCGTTTGGAAGTTTTTGAATTTTAAAATCCATCAGTAATTTTTGGGACACCCGGTACATGTAGTGATGAGAAGATTCTATTGGAATGAATCACTGGGGAAGACCCAAAAACATAATTTACAAACTTTGTATAAATTTTTGATCCATTTCCATTTTGCAAAAAGAAAGGAAGTAGCAACATAGATGCCAGCTTTTTTTTTTTTTTTTAATCTTTTTCAGAAATTTAGAGGATAAAAAATTTTTGTATTTTTACAGAGTTTTTCAGTGGAGTTGTGAATAAAGAGAAGGACTGCACTGACTACGAGTTGCCAATGATGTAACTGAGGAGGTTGCCATAAGATGGCGGCTGCTTTTTTAAAATCGGATCTTCAGTTTTTGATTACCGTCAGGACAAACATCCCACCAGTAAAATTTATTAAAAAATTTCGTCTTATTTAAGCGACTTATTCATAGAATTTTTTTCTCAAAAATGTCCATTTGTTTTTACTGGTGTCAGTTTGCCTTGTAAAACTGCCAGTTTGTTTTCCTGATTGTCACAATATGGCGAAAAACCAGGGCCTGACTACCGCCAAAGTAAGCTCCTACCAGTAAAAATGAAAATTTGTTTCCACCATTATTTATGATTAAAATTTAGTAATAATAAGGCGTTTAAATAAGAATAAAACTTTATATAAATCTAGTGGTGGAAGTTTCCACCGGCGGTAAACAATTCCTCCGACAGCGGTTACGTTTGAAGTTATTTATTTTAAGGATACGTCAGTTTCCCTTTTTAAATAGTTCCATGGGCTCTTCAAATTAATCCTAATTAAAATAAGAAACTTCCTTTTCGATACAAAATTTCTGGTGGAAATAAAAATTTTAAAAACCTAGCTTGGCAGCTATGCTTTAACACATGTCTGAATGCTTTATTCGGATAGTAAAATCTTTCATTCTGCCCATATCATGTTACGTGTAAATATTAACATTTTGTTTTAAACCATAAAGGACGTCACACCACCGCCTAGCAGTAACTTAATCTTTCTGATGTGGTTGTGTTTATTATTATTTAACTGTGCATTTTGCTAGCGATCTGAGTTATAGATATTTAACCTTTTGAGAACGGGTCTATCTAGGACTAGTCATTTCTTCTTAAAAGACACAAATCTACCTTAAAATCTTGAAAGGTCATTTTGTATAACACTAATTGGCAATTATGTAATTCAGAAGTGCAGGTTAAATTAACTGTGGTGAAAAGAAGCATATGATTATAGATTTAAAGATCATTACCATATTTCATGAAGATATGGGTCATGAAGAAGGGCTCTGAAAAGTGGATGTTTTTTTTTTTTTTTTTTTTTTTAAATTGCGGCCAAATAAAATTGCCTCAAAAATCTCAAAATTTAGCCTACAAGTACCTTATTGCTATATTTATCAAAAAATAATATGAACCAAACTGTACCTGATAGATCTTCTGAGATTTTAATTTCAAAACAATTTCATTTCTAAAATATTCATATAAATGATTCGCACCGAAATTTAATAAAAAATTTCTTTGTAAATAAGAAAAATGTTATATTTCACTTACATGTTAAATATAAAAAAGTTTATAAAAAATTTGGTGACTTGTGGCGCTTGGAAATAAAAATTAAGATATTACATAACCCCTTAATTCTCGCTCCTGTGATATTCACGGGCTGTGTTAATCACTCAGATTGTTTGATTCCCACCAGTTTTATGAAATAGAGCAATTAGCTTTCTTCTGGTGTCATTTTACTTGTCATTGACTAAGGTGAATATTTCTTTTTCAAAAAGCGGAGGCAATAAGTAGTCCGGATTTTTAAACCGTAATTTAATGCAACCGTTAAGGGGTAAAACATACTACAGCCCTTGAAAGGGTAAGAAATTATAATTAGAAATCTTACTGTCCAAAAATAGTATTTCTTTTTACTCTATTTCAATTGAAAAATAAAGATAAAGCATTAACATTTATCAGTGTTAATGTTTATTTGATTTAGAACAATATATTTTTTAAATTTATTTTGACCTTATCCCAGTAAAAGAATAAAAATCAAAAATATGTTGTCTTTACTTACTCTAATTAAAAATCTTATGGTTTTTTTAATGTCTATTTTATTGCATTTGATTTTCTTATTTTACTGTTTAGTACGTATATACACTGGTGTTCAAAATTAAGGACCAGTCACAAAATGCCAATTTTTAAGTAAGCGAATACTCAAAAGGAAATAATATAATTCAAATAATTACTATCCCTACAGCACAGCTAGTCCATATAGCATCTCATTCATGTCAGACATGGTCACAAGTGTCACAGTCACTACGGTGAAACAAAAAATAGAAAATTCCACACGTCTCATTATGAGTCTCAAATGATCACTATACGTGATTCCACTGAGACGTCAATGTAACTGCTGCTTTGTGACGAGTCACCAGGTGACTTTACAATGTAGCTACATTGTGACTCTCAAGTGACTGTCATTTTTAGACTCAATTTAAAAGTCATCATGAACGTTGCATTATGATAAGTCACCAAATAATATCACATTATAGTCACATGATGACTTTTCACAAAAGAGCACAATGGTGATTTCACAGTAGTCTCTCTGTCACCTGAAAGTCATCATGTGACTTTAAGGTGACATTATTAGGTAACTAATCACAATTCAGCATTCACGATGAGCTTTGAAATTGAGTCTGTAGATGACAGTCACATGAGACTCACTATGTAACTACATTGTAAAGTCACATGGTGACTCATCACAAAGCAGTAGTCACAGTGACGTCTCAGTGGAGACACATATAGTGATCAATTGAGACTCATAATGAGATGTATGGAATTTCCTATTTTTTTTGCTTCACCGCAGTGACTGTGACACTTGTGACCATGTGTGACATGAATGAGATGTTATATGGACTAGCTGTGCTGTAGGGATAGTAATTATTTGAATTATATTACTTCCTTTTGAGTATTCGCGTACTTGAGAATTAGCATATTGTGATTGGTCCTTAATTTTGGACATCAGTGTAAATGGATTCAGAACATTCCCTTATATATTAAAATTATGAGGGAATGATTGTGAGGGAATGACCAAATGCTTTTTAAAATCATATTATACTATAATGATTAGTCTAAGGTATATTTTCAGTTACTAAATATATTTTGAAACACATTTCGAATAATATAACATCATTAAAAAAAATCATTAATTTTTATTAAATTTATAATAGATGAGGGAATGACGAGTAACAAAAATACTTGTTTTGATCTAGTACTTCAAAGTTATGTGCTAGCTATTCAGGAATGTTTTGGAGCAAACATAAAGGTGGCTGCTTTACTTTACTCATGTACAAACTGTCCTAGATTTATATAATACATGTCCTGCTTTCTACTAAGTAAATAGGGGCAAATTTAAATTTATGTGAGTAAATGATGACAAATAGTAGGGACATCATATAAAAGTGTCCTAATTCTTTTATTATATAAAATATAAATATAATTAAATGGCTAAATATTTATTTGTGTATGTTTAATGGATTGAGAAAAAAATAATTATAAACATACGTGCTTCAATGGCAAAGAAAGCATTTTCTTTCCTACATGTGTGACTGGGGACATAGTGAGGGAATGATATTTGCATTAAAAATACATTTAATTTATCATATTTCAACTTCAATAAGCAAATATTTAACTTTTATATGTATAACAGATTAATATTGATAGTTTAAATTACTTTCTTTTTGTAATTTTTAAAATAAGTCTTCAAGACCCCTGGGACATAAAATTGCCACATTTCAGAGAATGACTCATATTCAGAAGGAGTGAAATTCCCTGACAGGTTTTGTCTCCTCGACGAGCCCCTGCAGTTTATTAAAAATATTTTTGTCGTGTTTTCTCCGTTTCTAAAAATTACTGTTACAATTTTTAGCTTTAACAATACTGCAGATACGTCGCAATGTTTTTGTGGATAAGTTGCATAGCTGTCGAGAGTCGTACCACTATTTAATATTAAACCCCTCACTGACAAGACCGTGTTAATACGTTCACTAAGCTCCAGGTTTCACTGCAATACAAGCAATATTTAAAGTATTATAATTCTATTGATTTAATGTATTTTTAATACATTGAACAATGATTAATACTTCCAAGGATTGCATTCATATTCGTTATTAAGTTTTTTTATAAAATGTTCAAAGAATCATTTTTTTTAGCATTTAAAACAAAATGCAGAGAAAACAACATTACAATTTTGCCCTTTTATAAGACAGTCGAAGGGTTAATAAGCTTTGTCTAAACACAATTTTATATCATCAAATAACACTGAGATTACTAATAAACATTAGCGGTTGGACACGTGGCTGTTAAACAAATAATTCACTAAAATATTTCAGGTAACTGGCACAAGTTTTAAGCGTACATGTTCATCCACTAAACATATGCAATGTCACTTTGGAACTACAATAAGCAACTGGGATTTTGTTGTAGCCTGAAATGCATTGTATTACAATCTGTATAACGAGATCGCAGATATTAGACTTATCAGTTTGAAGGAACAGTGAGGAGGTTTCAGAAAAACACATAAGCATAAAACACCATTTACATGTATCGGCAAAAGTTGTCTGTATTTTCGCAAAACTAACTTAGCTTATTGGGAGTAAGTTAGATGAAAAAACTGAATAAAACTGTAGATATTTATTTTTAATGGCTCTTAAGAAGAAAATGGAAATAAAAAAAATACGATAAACAACTATTTCTGAGGGGGAAAAACACACATAGTTACCACCGTTTTAACCCCTTGAGGGGTGGTGGGATATATTATATCCTCCCTAAGTTTAATTAAAATTCGCACCAGAATAATTTAATTAGGTTTTACTTTTATAACTGTGGGGTTAAAGAGTTGAAAAATTGCTTTTCCTTATTTTGAAATGAAAATTTTCGAAATTTCCGGTGGGGATTCAACGTTACAGAAACGTTATTCCTTGCCCCTCAAAGGGTTAAAATATTTCTAAGAGCAAATTAATAGCTAAGCTATAAACATAATCTTTATCATAGGAGAGTTGCAAGACGTTTCATTGTCCATTGTACAAATTTATCTCGTAATAATACAACTTCCCGATCTAGAGCTAAATTATTTGCAAGAAAAAAAGTGCGATGTGATGCTTTCAGGTTCCTCTGATATGCCCAAATTCAGAATTCTTACCATAAATCCCAAATAAAATTATCTGCTTCATTTAAGGAAAACAATACCAATCAGTAAGGCTAAGTATAAAGGTTTCCATGATTTCTAAAATCAATGTCACCAGCCTATAGATTTCATATCCTGCCTATAATTGCAGCCATATATACTAATTCTATCTCTAGTTGTAATAACTAGTATAAAAAATTTAATTAGGAATGATAAATTAAAAATCACCCAGGTCTCACAATAGTTCACTCTGGCAATCCGCAAACTGGTTCTAAAAAGGGCAGCATATAGCAGAATAAGAATGGTTGCACTGCAACAGGGATGGCCAACTGTAGCACGCTGGACACCACTAAAATTTTATAGTAATCATTGCCTTATCTAATCACCGACTCTCTGCGATTCAAGCAGTCGGCTTTTGCTCTAAAAAAATAGTGGTATCCGGCATGCCACAGTTGGCCACTGCTGCACTACAATGACGTCTACCATGAGCATCTTTGGACGACAGAGATATAAACTATAGTAAAGATACAATAATTAATTATAAGAATTTAAAGATTTAAATTAATTAAACCTGATTAGTTGAAAGCAAATCAATAGATCGAATACAAGGCAACGAGGCAAGGTTAGGAAACAGAAAGACGCAAAAGCCACAGTTTTGCTTAAATATATTTTTCTGAGCTTTTTGTGCGTGTGTTACAATGGAATTTTTTAAAAAAACATTTATCTGGAAAGAAAGTAGGTTTCAGATTATTTGCATTTTATTAAAAGAACTGAATTAAAAGATAAGGAAGTTTGAAGAGACCATTTTGACATATGTAAGTATTATAGAGGAAATTACTATTCAAAATATCTGGTATATATCCCAAATTTCCGAATTAAAATATAATTTTCGGTAAGATGGCAAAACAAGGAACAGGACTCCGAATTTTTTGCACCTGTTGAAGGAAGACTATGCTCTTTTAAAAGGCCACGTGCATTTCTAAATTTTGTGGTGTTTTAAGAAATGCTTTTTGATCTTACCAGAAGTTATCCAGAAAAATGTTTTTGTTTACTCTACATTTACATATCATATTATATCAGTATGGATTTTCTGAATCATCATAAGAATGAAAGCTATGACTCTAGCTCTTCCTTTTAATGTAGAAACACGCATTTATTGCGCCTGATGAAGGAAGACTATGTTCTTTCAAAAGGCTTCGAGCATTTCTAAATTTTATCGTGTTTTAAGAAGTTATTTTTGATCGTACCAGAAGTTTTAAATTATTTTTTATGTTTACTCAACATTTATCTATCGTAATATACCAGCCTTGATTATGAGAATCATCATAAGACTCAAAGCTCTGAACCTTGCTCCTACTTTAACTCAAGAACGTCCGACATTTTCGTCATCCTAAAATAGCCACTGGTATCAATTCGTCACTACTAATTAAATTATGCAAAATGGATGCTACAAATTCTATTTTAACACTGTATTAGATCATTGTAATTAATTTTGAATATACTGTTAAATTTGCACAAAAGAACAATGATTTATTTTATAGAAAAATACATTAAATGATATTAAATTTCACACTTATAGAAAAGGAAACAAAAAAAGAAATAAATCTGTTATTTTTCCTCACATTATAATATAATATTTTAGCATAAGTTACCATTATGTAAAATATTTTATATCAGATAATACCTTATTTAAAGATTTCCTAGTAATAAGCTACATTTTAATATATTTTAAACATGCCATCTCCATGCACGAAAATAATATTTTGTCAATGGCGTTATCTTTACGCATTTTAACTTTACATTTTCTGCATTTAGAAGAAATGGTTTTGTTTAATTCTGGTATATAATTTTGATTAGTGGCACATTTATTATCCTTTACACAATTTGACCGCAATTCATTTGCTAACTATTCAGCGTGACATTTCCTTGAAATGTAATGCTTGACAACCTGACATAAATTTGTAAATATGCAAAGCATTTATTACTGCAATGTCTACAATGTTGTAAAGTAAAATGTATCTACAGGCCATCTCTTTGATGCGGATTTTACAGAACAGTTTCTAGCCATCTAATCTAAAATGTCCACACCATATTTGCTTCTATACTAGAATGTTACAATTTCTGGTGTTTTCTTCTCATTACTTGCGGTTGTAAGTTTGAATGAAGTGTGCTCAGTATAATGATTTTCTTTAGTTTTTTTTTTTTTCCCCTTGATATATATAAGTATGGTACCGGTAGTTTCGTGTTTTATATATTCGTGGAATAAAGACTATCTTTTTTATTTTTCAGGAGATGTATAATTTCTCTTCGAGCTCGATTCACAGTTTCTACCACGCTTGTTTTACTTTTTATGAGATATTTTGCTAGTTCCAGTGATGTAAAAAAAAAATATCTACTGCCACGTTATGACCTATATTTTTATATGGATCTATCAGTTTTGGAACTACGACTTCCGCTATCGTTTACCGTCCGGTAGAGATTCATTTTTTCCCAAATAAGGAAATAAGTCAATAAGTCCGAACGGGTCTGCAGGTGTCTTCCACTAAGATATGACCTGGCAGACGTTGCATTTTAACCCTTTAGCTACTGCTTTATGATCGACAACAATTTTTTCATGTAATATTTTTTTCAGTTATTAGAATGAACATTTAAGGATAAACATAAAAGAAATACTCACCCGTGAAAAATTTAATTATTTAGAGGTAATTAATTAAAGTGTTACTTTAACCCTTTATCTACTGACGGTAATTATAAGTACCACTCACTTTATACTTTTATACCATAGTAAATATTACTAATATTCTAATGGTACTTTGAAAAACACACTTTTAACTCCACTTTATCCAAATACATTGCAGCAGTAGTTCGAGGTTTGTTATTTTAGAGAGGAATGAGGCTATCTTTGAAGCAGTTAATGTGTTTTGTGCCGATATTCTGTACAAATTCCCACGCTCGCTCATCTGTTTAATGTTGCAAACACAGTAAAGGATATAAGATAAGTGTTGGATTTTTTATGCTTTCACTATGATCTTAGAATACAATTTGACTAGCCATTTTAGGTAAATTGTGTATGTATTTGATTTAACAGTTGGATTACTCGGTTGTACTTATAAGCACTGTCAGTATACTGGGTGCTGGAGAAAAACTTCTTGTTTACTTTTCGTCTGTGTAGTTATCCATCATTTCCATCTGCTTTAAAATGTAATTACTAAAATGTAGTGTAGTAATAATTTCCCTGGTATTTCTTTTCTGTTTCATTGTTATTTTTTATAGGAAATCGAAAAAGATTTGTCACCGGCTGGTTTTTGCTATGCTAGAAATGGCATATGTAAAGTCATATATTGCATATGTGGAGATGCGAGAGGGCATGTTGCCCCTGGAATATAGACGTCGCATAACAAAAGGACTGCTAACAAGATCGAAACCTAAAAAAAAAAAAAAAAATAGTTCTTTTTTAACCCTTTCAGAACCAAAGCATTTTCAATCCTAAAGTGTTGAAATAAATGATTGAATTTGCCAAACGATTTATTTGTAAACTAGCAGGCTATGCCCGCTGCGCTGGTCAATATTTACGAATGAAGATTGGATTAAACGAAATGGTGAGTTTGAACGTGTATTTTAAACAATATGGTCCTTCAGCTGGAATGTCCTTCCGCGTTGCTGAATAAGATGCGAACGCCATTGCGATGTTTTATTACATTATGCGTTGGAGAAAATTTAGTTATTAACCCCTGAACGCTCGAATTAAATTACGGTTCAAAATTTCAAATTGCTTATTGGCACCACTTTTTTGAAAAAGAAATATTCACCTTATTTAATGACAGGTAAAACGATACTAAGATAAAGCCAATTACACTATTTTATAAAACTGGTGGGAATCAAACAATCTGAGTAAAGGACACAGCCCGTGAATATGACGGGAGCGAGAATTAGGGGGTTAAGAAGCAATTCTTTTAGTTGATTATTCACAGTGCACTTTTGGTACGAAAATGTCACCGTTATAACAATTGGAATTAAAATGTTCTCATATCAGACAATATTAAATTAGAGAGCATTACAATGATTGCAGAGATTGACCATTGAACATGGATATCACTCGAGTGGTTTATTTTCGTTTGTTAGTCCTTGAACTCCTGGCCTCTTAGCTCGCGCAATATGTGATTCTGACAGCTTAGTGCATGTTAGTTATATTTCTTAAAAAACGTCCCCTTGTGCTACTACTGTTTTCCCCTTTCAGCAGAGTAAAACCCGTCAAAAGAGTAATATATTATTTGCAGACAAAAAAGAGTGTTTAAGTTTCATATTTAAAAGAAAGGTGAAATACAAAAATGCTTGTTTTTAAAGCTGAATTGTTTGAATAAAATTAAAATGGAGTCATTTTCACTATCTTTTCATATTGTAGACCAGTTCCAGAATCATGTAATCGTTAACCCGGGAAAAAACTCGCTGACTTAATCTTATATAAAAATAAATCTCTTGTATCCAATAAAATTCTTATAATCACCCGTAATTGACGTCATTGTGAGGATTGACGTCAAACATTAATACTGGTACAATAATATTGTTGCACACGTACCAGGGTTAATTACAAAACAAATTTAATTAACCGCCAAGTTTATTTCCAATAAATAATGTCAAATTGTTGTCGATTCAATCATAGGTCTTTTACCAATAAATCTTCATACCTTAAATAGGACTGCGAATGATAAATAAAGTTAGTTATACAAAAATGCCGTTTCGTTCAATATGCTCTTTGGTGAATACCTGAACAGAATATTTATTTTGCATTTTTCTAAAGAGCATAATAAAACGGACAAACTAATAGGCTTGCTATTTTCTTTATATTTAAGAATAAATTAATCTTCTGTCTGTTGTGTCTGTTGCGTAAATAACCCAGATTATGAAAATAACTCTTAATTTGTTGTTACGTTTAGCTGCTAGGGTGTGCGTCAGAACAATGCCCTTTATGATGATCGAAATTTGTGATAATTTTCTCCTATCTAGACTGAAATGATAAGCCAACAGACATTATTCCATTTTTCACCATTAGATTCTTAAAGTTTTCCTCCTACATTGAAAGTATTGTTTTTTATGAGAGTAAGATATTTGAGATAAAAAATAACGAATAATAAATCTTCTTTTGTTTGTTTGCTTCATTGTGAAAAACCATAATTTTAGTAATCGGTAATTTCAAACTCTGTTTAATCTTCTGTAATTTGATGCGCCGTCCGTTGTTACTGTCAAATTTAAATACAATTTCCAACAATATACTAAATACGCCAAGTGACACGATTCCATAAGATTAATCCGATATGTTCAACAAATTATTTTTAAAAGAATTGTTAAGCAAAAGAAAGTTATACAGAAAAAGCTAAAAGAAAATGACAAATAAAAAATATATATCTGAAATTTAATTCAGCAAGCAATTTTCATTGAAAAATGTTGGCTTTTTTTTTTATAGTAATAACATATAATTGCAGAAATCTGCTTAATAATTCAGTACAATGCCGTTATACGGACACCATTGTCGCCAAGCGTAATAGTTGGCGTAAAATGAAAATCACGTGAAGTGACGCATTTGAAAAATAAAAGAAAAATCATTGACGATAGTAAAGTGAGCATTTTAAAAATATAACATTTGAAAATTACATTTTTTTATGAAATATTTTTATTAAATCACAAATATATACTTAAAATAAGTGAACAAATAACTGTTATAGAATAAATTGTTAATCATTCACGTGATTCACGTTTCATAAATAGCAAATAACAATGTTTCGCATGGTTTACAATAAAAATCCTTTTCACGATTAGGGTTGAAATAATTGCCGCATTAGCATACATTTTTGTGTGGTGTCGGTCTAACGAAAAAGTACCATTAATCTTATATCTTAACTTTGAAAGCAGTGGGTATTCCTGTAAGTGAAATTGACAATATACTCGACATGTAAAAAAAAAAAAAAAAAAAAAAAAAAAAAAACCATAATACACAATATTCAATTAATAAGTAATGATCTGAGTTCAGGGTTATAAAAATCTCATACTTGAGATAAACAAAATGGCATGTTTCCATAGCAATGCTATTCTATACTATGATGAAAAATATTTTAAATCTCTGAAAATAAATTATTTTACCATATGTGTATATATGGCAGATATTTACAATAAAATTTAAATGTTTGACTACATAATTATAATTTTAACTGCTTTTAAAAATACAATTTACACTTGCATATAAAAATGTACTCCAAAATGTTCTCGTAAACTTAAAAAAAAAAAAAAAAAAAAAAAAAAAAAAAACAGTATTGCGAACTTTTCTTCGGCTTATTTCACGACTTTTTTGGCTTAAAATTGTATTGTTTGGCGACCACCGTAATAAATAAATAGCGCGTAACTCACTAAAACGGCCACTTTTAAAAATACTTCTAGTTTCTCCAAAAATCCTATGATTGGAGAATTATGTAAAAATAATTAAATTGAAAAAGAAAAAGACTAATGAATGTTACGTTCATCAAGTTTTCAGAGACTTTTTATTAACCTGGCGCAAGCGATAAAGTGCCAAATAATGTATCAATCGCATCTTTCATACTAATTTATTTTTTAAGATTTATAAACATTCGTTTCATGTTTAAGATAAATATTTTAGTTCTATAAATTTATCTCTCATTAAAAGGGTTTCTGATTTTTACTTTTTTTTAAACGAATAACAGTTTTTCCTTTTAATTTCTGAGGTGTTTACATTATTTTCTAGCTGTCATAGGTATTCCAATTCATTTATCAACGATAATTTTCGCCAAAATCACCACTGGCAACCCTTTCGTCAAAAATATCAATAAAATACGGAATTTTTAATAAAAAATTATGGTTATCCCTGTATATTTTACTCATAAACCACCGCGTGAATATTCTCTATCGAATGACACTATCTGTAAAAAAATCCCCCCGGTAGGTTTTGAAAACACTCGGACGGAACTTTTAGAGCTTACTGCTGTATAATATATATGATGATATGATAAGAAAAAGGCCCATGTTTCACATACTAATTAAATCGAAAATATTTTCTAGTGCCAGTTGAAATACCTTGTGGGTTTTCTGTTACGATATTTTAGCCATAGTGCACTGACGGTACTTTAAAGTACTATTTTAATTAATTACCTCTAAATAATTAAATTTCTCACGGGTGAGTATTTTTATATGTTTATCCTTTAATTTTGATTGTAGTAACTAGAAAAAAAAATATTACATGAAAAAAAAAAAAACTGCAGTAGATCATAATGCCTTAGATAAGGGATTAAATAGTACCGTCAGTACACTATGACTAAAATAACATAACAGAAATCCTACCACGAATTTCAAATGGCACCAGAAAATATTTTCTATTTAATACGGATGCGAAATATAAGCTTTTTCATATTTACAAATAAATCGTTTTCAAATTCCGGTGTCACTCATTTATTTTAACACTTTAGAATTGAAAATGCTTTGACCCTGAAAGGGTTTTAAAAAAACTATTTTTTTAGGTTTCGATCTTGTTAGCAGTCCTTTAGTTATGTGACGTCTATATTCCCGGGACAACATGTTCTCTCGGATATCCACATATGCAATATATGAATTTACATATGCCTTATCTAGCATAGCAAAAACTAGCCGGTACCACAACTTTTTCAATTTCTCATAAAAATAACAATGAAACAGAAAAGAAATACCAGGGAAATCATTACTACACTACATTTTAAAGAGGATGAAAATGATAGATAACTACACAGAGGAAAAGTAAACAAGAAGCTTTTCTCCAACACCCAGTGTACTGACGGTACTTATAAGTACCACCGAGTAATTCAACTGTTAAATCAAATACATACACCGTTCATCTAAAATAGCTAGTCAAACTGTATTCTAGGAGGATAATGAACACTTAAAAAAAAATCCAACACTCCTTTACTGTGTTTGCAGCAATAAAAAGACGAGCGTGGCAATCTGTACAAAAAGTTGGCTCAAAACCCAGCGTCTGTGTCAAAGATACCCTCCTTCCTCGCTAAAATAACAAACCTAGAACTACTGCTGCCATATATCGGATAAAGTGGAGTTATAAGAGTATTTCTGCAAAGTACCATTAGAATGTTAGTAATAATCACTATGGGATGAAAGTTTAAAGTGAGTGGTACTTATGACTACCGTCAGTAGATAAAAGGGTTAATATGCTAATCAAGTTCTGTTTTACACTTTAATTTTAGCCTCCAACTTGATGAGGTGATGATCTGTGCAGCCGTTTCCTGGTTTATATCAGGGTTGCCATGCCTCTGGGAAGTTCCAGACCAGGAAATTCTTCGATACCAGTAGTTCCTCATTGAAAATCTCTCCTTAAATAAAGCAAAATTTCATGCGTTTAAAAAGAGATTTATCTTTCTATAAACAAATACTGATATTTTACCTGGAAAATTCCTTGAAGCGTGGCAACCCTGTATATGTAGAAGTATCATACAGACCTACCCTCATACGCATGGAACGAGCAAATAACGTCGGTACCATGCCAAACAGTCCAATATGAAAATTGTGGCTACTTTTTTCAAATTCAGATTTCTTGACTGGCACCACTTTACTGAAATTGTGAAATTTCCCCTTGTTATCTCCTTAATTAATGTGTCATTAAATAAAGTTAAATAAGGCGAATTTTAATATTTTAAAGAAAGTGGTACCAATCAACAAATCTGAATTTTAAAAAAGTATCCCACTGTTTTCACATTGGATAATTTAACATGGTATCGACGATATGTACTAAATCAGATTACAGCAAAGCTGTACTCGCTGCTTAAAAAAAATAAAAAATATTTTCACACCATTAATTGCGTTAAATGATAATATACTTTTTAGCCTCTTAATTCTCGCTCCCGTCATATTCACGGGCTGTCTCTGTTACTCAAATTTTTTGATTCCCTCCAGTTTTATAAAATAGTGAAATTGGCTATATTTTAGTATTTTTTTTTCTTGTCATTAAATAAGGTGAATATTTCTATTTCAAAAAAGTGGTGCCAATAAGCAATTTGCATTTTCAACCGTAATTTAATTCGAGCATTAAGGGGTTAATGGCAGAAATTCCAGGATACTTTTCTTTTATTAAAAACATATTACTAAAAAAAAAAAAAAAAAAAATCAGTAAACATAAATTGAGGATACATCGAAACAGTGATCTTTCTATTAAAAATAAGTTGCTCATGTACAGTTCCTATTTATACCCCCATTTTGACGTACTGGTTCGAAAATTGGTCGTTTGCTGCCAAAAATCTCATCAAGCTCATCATCGAAGCCCAAAATGTTACTATTCGGTTAATCTATTATGTGCCTTAGTATATCCAAAATTTTCTTTTATATAAAGAAATTAATTTCCCTACGGTCAGTACATTTATCCAACACTTAATCATAAACTTCCATCTCGCGCTGGTAATTTCTGAAAACAGTACTTTACCAACATACGATATTTTCGACGGCCAAAATCGCAAACGTCCTAAAATGAGAATTATTTTTGATAATCCAATTTATTTAATTTTTAGTGATCTTTTTTATCTTTTTAATTGCTTTATATATGTATTTTCTACTATTAATAGCATCACCTACTTCTCAATGTCACTCATCTCTCTGACTGCCACGAAGTAGTCCAGACTCCTTCCTTCGCTCCTCCCACTTACTCCGTAGCCTCTAAGAAACTTCTTCAGTGTCTTTTCCTTCAGTCGAGCAGTGTACAGCGGACTGGGCTGTTTCTTATGAGGACCTCGGCGGATGCCGAAGAACTGTCGCATCCGGCACTGCTGCAATATTCTACGCCGAGGATCCTGATGTGATTTCCATTCAGTCGGGTTGTATAAATCCGGGAAGGCTGGTTCTTTCCAAAACCTGACATAGTCGGATAACCATTCCCAGTATTGTCCTGACGTTTTACGGCATAACTTCCAGAAGCCAGACGTCATCCAGTGCGGATTCTAAACACAGTTCCCCATGTCTTCATTCCCTTTTCACTTGTATTACTTACATCCCTTACATTCTACTTTCATTTTACCTATTTCTTTTTTTAAAAATTAAAAAATACTGCCAAAAAATTTAAAAATATGAAAAATTCCTATAAAATTTTACAAAATTACAAAAAATTATCTTGTTATTTTAATGTTATACTTAAACTTCCTTTTAGCTTTTCTTCGTCTTATGATATCTTTTCCCTTGCATTTCTGTTGAAATTTTATTAGTATGCTCACCAATCCCACCGCTTCCAGCTATGAATTTGCTAGCAGTTATCTACCATAATCTTGTGTGTCAAGGACTCCAGTTCCTCGAGTAAACTGTCTTCGAAACAAGGATATTTTTAACTCCTTAACCCATTATTGCCGACTTCAAAATGCTCGATCAATTTTTAAATATTTATTCGTATTTGTCCATTCTGTATCTATTAAGTACATCGTACATAAATTTTATTTTTAGTTTTTTTTAGTTTTTTTTTTTTTTTAATGGTAGTTTTTTATACCAACCTGCGTTTGTATAGTATGAAATTACTTTTTTATGCAAATTTTGAATTTATTGTTTGATTGCATTAATAATACTAATAATTATAATAATAGATTCTAGATTTATATACTAGTAAAATATTACTCATACTTGTATAATAAAGGTTTTTTTAATTAAAATTATATTTAAAAGATTTAATTGTAATTCAATTTGGAAAATAACATTTTGTAAAACATATAATTTACAAATTCTAAAACTTAGTAAAAAAGATTTAAAAATTATAATTAACTTTAAAAAATAGTAACATACTTTTATTAAACTGAATATTTGTGCATTAGAATCAACATGATAACTTTTAAGGCATTCGGGATGAAGAGGTTGATTACACTTTTCGCACTTATAGCCATTTCTTCCGCCGCATTTTTTACATCGTATATGTTTCTGCTCTGATTTGACTATCCAATGGTTTCTTTGGTCAAATCTTTGTTCATTTTTAGCTTTATGCTTTACTGTAAGAGGTTTATCAGGGCCACTGGGTAGTGTACCGTAGCTTCTTAATAGTTCTTGTGTGCATTGTCAGGTGAAATCAAGTAGTGAAATATCGTTGCCGAGATTTCTGTACACTCGCCATCCACTTACAACGCTTGAATGAAGTATCCAGGAAAAAGTGACCACCATCATTTTCTGAATGAATTTTGATACGGTAATTCGTAACGGATTGATCAAAATATCCTATTCTCCCATATGTTTATTATAAGTTTTCAGTTGCTGTGGCAAATGAACTAATTAATTTCTTTTTTTCAGAAGCACTACATGTACTAGCTGATTCACATGGTTTTGTTCGTACATTATTGTTCGCAACCGCTACTACTGTATTGTCATTCCATTTCACAATAACAAAATCTTTATTGCAAGCATGTTCCTATGTTCATGTTGGTGTATTTTTAAATTATAATTCTGGGATTCAATGGAGCATTCAATTGTGTATTCTCTCTCAATGTACCAGTTGCCGCAATACCCCTTTTAGACAGTTCTTTTAGTAAGGGAATACCAGAAAAAAATTGTCCATGACGACATGAGTTCCGTCTGGTAATTTGTATTTTTCTAATAATCCAAGTACAACATCAGCTCCTTGGTCTAAACCAATATTGGGAAGTTCCTTGATGCACCACAATAAAGTTCTGCGTGAAGAAGCTCATCTGAGGAGGATAATACCGAAAGTTTGCAACCAAATCGAATCTGTTTTCCTGTTATAAACTGTCTAAGCGATGGTGTCCCTAATAAGGGACTGTAGACTCATCTGCACTAAGATATTCTGGGATGTCTATATCTTTGCAAGCTCTGTTGAAGTGCTCAAAATAGGGTGGACATTATATAATGTATCATCGTCCATTTCGATATTATTTTCAAAAATAAACTGATCTCAAAATCGAATCAAATGTGTCTCTTCCCAACGACTGTGTCAGTTGAAAGAGCCCAATAAAGTCTCCTGTTAGGTAATTTGTTATATCGAGACACTAATAAAATGCCAATGAAGGCAAGAATATTTTCCTTTGTGAGAATTTTGTGAGTCCAAACCGACATTTACATAGCCCTAAAAAATTACGTATTTCATTTCGTGACACCTATTCATTCATTGGCGACTTTCTTTATGTGCTCTTGAATTATAAAAATTCGTTATAAAGAGAGGGCACAGACGTCATATTCGCCCCATATAGGCGCGATTTTTTTTCGGTTGCCAATTTGGCGAAAACATCCACACCATAAACAACATAATCCGGGTTACCACATCAAGCAAAATAATGACACTTTGGCGCCAGTTAAGTATCCGTTGGGTATATGACATTAGCGCCAGAAAAAAATCGCTCCAATATGGGGCGAATATGACATCTGTGCCAACGAGAGAATTGATGTGGCACAAATGATACATTTTGCGACAAAAACCAGTACAAATGAACGCCGTAATACAATTTAGATTTTTTTGATTGGGCGAGGCCACCTAAATGGTCGCCCAGTGTTGAAAAATTGGAAAATTCGTTATATCGGGGGCACCAGAATGGCACAAACAAAAAAAAACTTTTTACGACACAAACCGACATTTACATAGCACTAAAGAATTACCGAAATTCCCGGTGTATAGCCCACAGATCAAACAATTCAGATTGGACACAGAAATTTTATTCAGTATTGGAAGATCAATATCTAACGTGATAGTTACATTTTATTTTTTAAAATTTCTGCGTTTACACACGATTGTTTGATCCGCGGGCTATACACCAGAAATTGCGGTACGTATTTCATTTCGTGACAAGTATTTATTTACGATTTTCATAAGTGATTTTCTATAACTGACCTTGAATTATAAAAATTCGTTATAACGACAGAGAACGGAAGTGGCACAAAATAAACTGTTTGAGGCACAAACCAGCACAAACGAATGCAGTAATAAAATTTTGATTTCGTTGATGAGGCGGGGCTCTCGTTTCACTGGCTACGGCCCATTTTGTTCGTTATAACGAGAGAACAGAAGTTGCACAAACGAAAATTTTAGCGGTAGAAACCAGCACAAACGAATGATATTTATGATTTTTCAAAATCAGTATGGGGCGGGACCAATGAAATGGGCGTCTTTTTTTTTTTTTTTTTCTCGTCGCCCTAAGTAGGATTTAGACTACATATATGCCGGTAGGTACAATTGTCTACTATTAAAAGTAAAAGTGAATATACTAAAAGAAACAAAAGTAAAACTAACTTTAAATAGTGTAATTGTATAAAGTACACTAATACAATTATGATTCCATTAAAAAATATTACTCAAATTAAAAGATATACATGCGTAACTTACCTTTTCTTTTTGAAGGTAGAGGCATGCTGATTGATTTCGCATTCACTCAGTTTTTACACCTACTACTACGCTCATTTTCTACAAAAATGCGGGAATTCTATTTTTATTCTTATTTGTGATTATTTAAGATGTCAAATGCATCAATGTGTAACAGATAGTTCTATCTAGTGATTAAAAATAAAATTAATTCGGTTTAATAGATTTTATTACCAACCGGCATTAATTGGTTAAGCATAGATCTCTTAATTATTTCGGTGTCTGATCCAAGACAAGCATGTTTTAAACCGGAAAAAATATGTAAGGAACTGTGTTTTCTTTCGATGTGGTACATTTTATATTTAAGTTTGAAATTTTTGATTAAATAAAATTTCCTGCTGAAAACATACTCGTTGACTCCGGAATAATTAAGAGCTGTTGGCATCTATGCTTTAAGTATTGGTCCCGTCAATATGTCGGACTCGGGTATCGTTCTCCATTTCTCGTGCCCGTGATATTGCCGAACTGAATATTTAAAAGCATTACGTTACCGGAAAAAAAAACTTCTGAAACTAGAAAAAATTAACATTAGAACCGCCATAAGGAGTCATTTTGACACATGATAAATTGGCAATAGTCGATTCGAAGCAGAAATTTTTGCTTAAGTTATGTTAAATGTACGCGGCATATCTATAGGCTAATTAGATAAGTCAAATACCTTTAGATAAAAATTCTGGCGTGAAATACTTTTTATAAAACTTGAAGAAAACTGCCGGCGGTTCTAGTGTTAACTGGTATTTCCATATGAAGCCTTTCAGAAATAGCGTTGCTTAGTACTATGTACATTTAAATAAATTATGAGTTATAATGAATCCAGCATTTCTGATGACAATCGAAATGCTATAGATTCCGACAGTAATTCTCAAGAAAGTATGTTTTTAACGATAATAGATTCAGACGATGAATCTGATGACAGCAGTGATGGAGGGCATTGTTATGTGGCCGTGTAAGGCATTCACTTGTGTGTTGTAAATCAAACATTAACCCCTTAACTGTTTCTCTTTTTTGACACAATAAATTAAAAAATAAGGTTCCGCCACCCCCTTTTTTTTACTAGAATATTTGGCTTTGTACAATCGAAAAATGTCTGCCATTTAGCAAACCAACGATTACAGTTAAAATTAAGTGGTATCCAAAAGCTTTTACTATCGAATATAGCAAACTATTTTTCCCTCAGCGTCAATCGAGCAAAACAGTTAAAAGGTTAAGGTGAAATTCCCGCATGATGACTTTTCTGTAAATGTGACTATGTTCTATGACATCTTTTTTTCCGACTCAAACTTGCAACAAATTCCATATTTTTTTTAGAAACATGATAAATATTCAATTTCCGCAATAAAAAATAGGTACTTTTTAAAGGTTTTCATAAATTTAAAGCTATCTTTAAGGGGTTAAATGCACATATCTATTATAAATCAAGTGGTATATCTGCTGCCGGAAAGCGACATAGTAAGCACTACTGCCTCAGTGTTGCCAGATTGGCCTGCTTTTTTATTCATAAACTTTAACATTTTACAATAAATTCCGAAAGAAGCATTTTTACGTTGTTTAATCACAAATTGTTTACCATTAACTAAAGTAATTATATAATTTTCTGGTATGTATCTGGAATGTCTGAATAACAATTGAGACAAACCTGGTAACCCTGCACTGTCTTAGACTTTATATAAAATAACTGAAGAAATCTGAAGAAATATATTTTTTTTGTTCTTGAAACAAAACATATTTTAAAGGATTGGTTGGGAATGTGTTTCATAAAATTTAAAAACTTTCCACCAATATATTTTAAAAGGAAACGTTTAATATAAATATAAACCTGAGAATGAGGAATTGGTGCATTCTCTTCTTCAGGGAGAAAGTTTTCATGTAACAGTGCAGCTTTGCGTTGCTGAGTTATTTTCAAGAGAATGAGATAGCACAATGATGCTTTATGTGCATTTGGATTTTTTTTTTTTTTTTACTTTCTAGTATTGGCTACTGAATAGTACATTTTTGTGGTAATGCTAAATTTTAGTATCATTTATTTTGTCTAATTTAATTGCTGGTTTCGAAAGATTTTTAGCTAATAAATAAAGAAAAAAAATTCTATTAAATTTTAAGAAAAAACCGTACAAGTTGACAGTTATGTTAAACATTAACAGCGAGATCGAAGATTGGCTATTTGTTTACCCGAAAACGCTTAAAATTACCAGAATACTAAAGTATACAAAATCTTTGATATTTTTTAAAAATAATTTAATCATTTTATTTTCATTCATCAACAATACTTCTTTATCAATTAAATCTGGTTATCAAACAATTAAAAGAAGGAAACATAAATACAAATTGAAGAAATTGTTTTGTTTCATGTTAAACCCATCGTTACTCGGATAAGAGTGAAACTGAAAATTGTTTATAGCAATTAAAAAGTTATAGATAAGTTTCTAAAAAAATAATTTTAATAGGCAAGCAAGGTCAAAAACGGTGATTTAATTTAAAAGAATACACTAAACGCTGAAAAGTCATGGGCAAGTTTAGAATTTTCTTTCGTCGTTTATTTGAAGAAATACTTGATAATGGAGTAATGAGTAAGGAGGAGGAGACATATAGTGTTCTGTCTACCAGTTGCGAATGAAGTAACTGAGGCGGTTGTCCCAAAATGGAGGCTGCTTTTTTGTATTAGATCTACAGTTCCAATTACCGCCGAGACAAACTTCTCACCAGTAAAATTGAATAGAAAATTTCGTCTTACTTAAGCGTCTTATTCATGGAAATATTTTCTCACAAACACCTTAAAAATTGTTATTTGTTGTTCTGGTGGCAGTTTGCCTTTTAAAAATGTCAGTTTGTTTTACTGGTTATCACAATATGGAGGAAACGCAGGGTCTGACTACCGTGAGAGCATGTGTACCAACAAAAAATTAAAATCTGTTTCTGCCATTATTTATGACTGAAATCTTACATTAATGAGGCGTTTAAATAAGCAGAAAATTTCTATATAAATTTACTGGTGGAAGTTTCCACCGGCTGTAATGCATCCCTGTGAAAGCGGTTACAGTTGATGCTTCACTATTTTAACCCCTTAATTCTCGCTCCCAAGATATTCTCGGGCTGTGTCTTTTACTCAAATTGTTTGATTCCCACCAGTTTTATAAAACAGTGAAATTGGCTATATTTTAGTGTCGTTTTTCCTGCCATTAAATAAGGTGAATATTTCTTTTTCATAAAAGTGGTGCCAATAAACAATTTGAATTTTTCAACCATAATTTAATTCGAGCGTTAAGGGGTTAAAGATATGCAGTGATGGAACAGTATTGCACCAGAGAATCAATTGACACCGCTAATTTTTTATAGAAAAATCTTCTTATTTCATGTTAGCAATTCTGAGATTTTTTTGAAGGCAATAAAATTGCATAACAATAAAAATTTAGTGGTTACCACTGCCCAACTGCTGCGCCACTGTTCCGTCACTGAATATGTCATTTCCTTTTCATTAACACTAGAACGCCCGGAAATTTTACTAAAGCTTCATCAAAATATTTGACACCAGAATTTTTATTTATAATTGTTTGACTGATTTATTTAACGAAAATCTGCGTGGTTTAAATTTAGCTTATTTTATGAAAAAATTACTGTCTCCAGTTGACTTTTAATCATATGGTCGGAGTCGGATCGAATCCTTTCGGGCGTTCTAGTGTTAATAGCTCCGTGTACTTGATGACTGCTTCTTGAACTTCACGGATTGAAAGAACATGTTTAATTTAATATATCTCAGTATAAATTTAGTTAAGACGACAATTGGAAGAGCAACAACAAATTGAAAAAGAAAATAGTATTTGTGATCTTTCTGTAAAATAAAATGTATGAGATTATTTTTAACTGTGTGTTAACTGCCGTGGCTACTGCTTTTTGAAGTTACTCTGTGGCAGAATTGCCACTTTGACCTCCGCTTTTATTCAGAAATTGCAAGTCCATATGAGAAATACAGAATAGCCGTTTATGCTTGATTTAATAAGACACATTTATCAATCACATAAAGTAAAAATTCTTCATTCGAAATTTCGGTTTAAAATTGGAGGGAAAACTGACAACCCTGCTCTGTGTGCCGAATGAGTTTTGGAGACGTTGAGCTCGATCGTAAATTGTTCTGAATTCTAAAAATTGAGTGTCTTTAACCCTTTACGCTCCAATTAAATTACGGTTTAAAAATTCAAATTGCTTGTTGGCACCACTTTTATGAAAAAGAAATATTCACCTTATTTAATGACAGGTAAATCGATTTTAAAATGTAGCCAATTTCACTATTTTATAAAACTGGTGGGAATCAAACAATCTGAGTAAAAGTCACAGCCCGTGAACATGACGGGAGCGAGAATTAAGGGGCTAAGCGACCTATTCTGTCTTCTCTATTATTTCCGCAAAGTACGTCTGAATGTCAGGGAATCGGATTTTCTCGGTTATTTTGTGGAATGTTATTATAATTAGGTATCTGAGTGGTTCTCTCTCTCAACTGCTATATGTACATATGTAGAATATATGTACATATGTAGAAGTCGCGATTTATTCCATAAGCTGCATCTCGCCCATAGTGGTAGTTTTGTGAAGATTTTCATCACTTCCTTGATTTGAAGGTAGAGTTTTCACGCGCTGTACAGCTTGTGAAAATTCCATTTTGTCCCTTTTTGGAGTCGAGTGTTCGCCTTTGACTACGAAATTGTAATAACCAGTCAAGTATTGAAATCCACGGGCACCCTTTGATAGAGATATTGCAGTATTTTGAAGTAACATTTTTAGTGCTAACTACAATGTTGCTAGCAGTGATGTAGTCGTAAAATAACCAGAGGGAATACGCTATAGGCACAGGGTATGCGCTAAAGTCATGAACGTCATGTCTAGGGTATACGCTATAGCTTTATTTGAGAAACAGTGAGTATACGGAGCTTCTTTAAAAAATCCAGAAGGTATACGGCGTATAGATGCGTATATCCTCCACTACACCCCTGGTTGCTATTGAGCTGAAGTAATAATTGCTTAAATCTGTGGTCAAACGATCACCGTAGTCATTTTGTTTTGAGATTATTGCTCGAATTTAGTGAGTTGCACGGCGAAAGCCTATACTTTCTCATTCTTTTAGTGTTTCAAGCTTATTTCAGACCAACCTTACATTTAAGTTTTTCTCACTGTCCTTATTACATGTTTTAAATAAACTGTTTTTATTGATAATATTGTGTCATTTTTACGGTTTCGTTCATCTGACAAAACCCTATTCGTCTTGCTCCTCTGTCTGTCTGTCCGTCACAGAGCCCGTTCTCAGAAACTACACATGTTGGAGATTTGAAATTTTGCATACTTATAGATGACCACCACACATCATACGGCAAATCATAAAATTTAAAAAAAGTCGTACATTTAACCCTTTGGGCTCCCCCATGTGTATTTCAAACAATTCTTTCTATGTGAGCCCCTAATTAGGTTGGAGGCGTGAAATTTTACAAACTTATAGCTGAATACCTCACATCAAAGGACAAATCATAAAATTTTGAAAAAGTCGTACATTTAACCCTTTGGGCTCCACATGTGTATATTAAACAATTCTTTCTATGTGAACCTCTAATTAGATTGGTGGCATGAAATTTTGCATACTTATAGCTGAATACCTCACATGAAAGGACAAATCATAAAATTTTGAAAAAGTCGTACATTTAACCCTTTGGGCTCCCCCATGTGTATTTAAAACAATTTTTTCTATGTGAGCCTCAAATTATGTTGGAGGCGTGAAATTTTGCAAACTTATAGCTGAACACCTCACATCAAACGACAAACTATAAAATTTTGAAAAAGTAGTACATTTAACCCTTTGGGCTCCCACATGTGTATTTTAAACAATTCTTTCTAAGTGACCCCTAATTAGGTTGGAGGAGTGAAATTTTGCATACTTATAGCTGAATACCTCACATCAAACGAAAAATCATAAAATTTGAAAAAGTCGTACATTTAACCCTTTGGGCTCGCACATGTGTATTTTAAACAATTCTTTCTAAGTGAACCCTAATTAGGTTGGAGGAGTGAAATATTGCATACATATAGCTGAATACCTCACATCAAAAGACAAATCATAAAATTTTGAAAAAGTCGTACATTTAAACCTTTGGTCTCCCACATGTGTATTCTAAATAATTCTTTCTATGTGATCCTCTAATTACATTGGAGGCGTGAAAATTTGCATAATTATAGCTGAGTACCCCACATCAAACGACAAATTATAAAATTTAAAAAAAAGTCGTACATTTAACCCTTTGGCTTCCACATGTGTATTTTAAACAATTCTTTCTAAGTGAACCCTAATTAGGTTGGAGGAGTGAAATTTTGCATACTTATAGCTGAGTACCCCACATCAAACGACAAATCATAAAATTTTGAAAAAGTCGTACATTTAACCCTTTGGGCTCCCACATATGTATTTTAAACAATTCTTTCTAAGTGAACCCTAATTAGGTTGGAGGCGTGAAATTTTGCATACTTATAGTTGAGCACCTCGCATCAAACGACAAAACATAAAATTTTCAAAAAGTCGTACATTTAACCCTTTGATCTCCAACATGTGTATTTTAAACAATTCTTTCTAAGTGAGCCCCTAATTAGGTTGGAGGCGTGGAATTCTGCATACTTATAGCTGAGCATCACACATCAAACGACAAATCATAAAATTTTGAAAAAGTCGTACATTTAAGCTTTTGGGTTCCTACATGTGTATTTTAAACAATTCTTTCTAAGTGACACTCTATTTAGGTTGGAGGCGTGAAATTTTGCATACTAGCTGAACACCATCATGCGACAAATCATAAAAATTTGAAAAAGTCGTACATTTAACCATTTGGTCTCCAACATACGTGTTTTAATCAATTCTTCCTAACTGAGCCCCTTATTAAATTGGAGATTTGAAATTTTGCATGCTTATTATAGCAGAACACCTGAGGCCAGGCGAGAAATTATAAAACCTTGAAAAACTCTTACGTTTAACCCTTTGAGCTACCACATATGTATGTTAAGGAATTCTTTCTAAGAGAGCCCCTAATTAAGTTGGAGACATGAATTTTCGCATACGTATAGCTGAATACCTCAGACCACAGGACAAATCATAAAATTTTCAAAAAGTCTTATATTATTTACTCCTCCGTGCTCTAACGTATATTTTAAGCAATTTTTCTAACCTCCGCCCTTTTCACCCGGGGAGCACTTTTCCAACTTTTGCCGACACCCCTGTGACCATTCTTTCATATTATGCACCATAGCCTTACATATTTGAGTTCCACTTTTTACCGCCAGGGGCGCCTACTTATCTCGGGTGTTATGGGCCCAATCCCTTCGACTAATATATATATACGGATAGTATGTAAAACGGAGTTTCGTTCGGATAGAGATTTGTTTAGAATAGAGTGCGCCACTGGTTGCGAAATGTGGAACTAACAGATTTTTCAAAAGGATAAAGTGTTTTGAAATGAATATTAAACGAAACCCTCTGTGCGATCTGTGATCACACTTACCTACTTGTTTAAACTTCTTTTTCCGATTGACGGCCCGAAGATTCGTCACAACTATAGCAGATAACTATGTAGGTAGTGTGCAATATTTTTGTTAAAATAGTATGTGTAGTTATAGGAAATTTGTATTTTCTTTAAAAAATTCAAAATATTTCGGCGCATTTTTTGTTTAAAGAAACACAGTTTTTAACTAAATTTAATGCTACTTTTAGAAAACATGACTAATGGCTGTAAAAATAATATACTGAAATTAGAATATGAATACATTAAATATTTGATAAAATATCAGTTTTGCGTAAAGTACGTTTTGTCAGCGCATCCGCAAAAGACATAAACCTCTTTTTGTTTAATAAAAACAACCTGTTTTCCAGAATGTCTGTATTGTTATTTATGTTTTGTTAGTCAAGGAAAGTGTGCAATTAAAAAAAGGGAAACATTACTATGCATAAATTCTGGTTAAAAGTCTTTTTTTTTAACTAAAGAAGGGGCAACACTGATTACGCAATGTGGTGCCTTCGTCGTACAGTACTACACATTAAGGAGGTTGAGGTTGCCGATGGAAGATCGAAAAAAATGTGATTTAATGTATTTTTTTATGGGGAAGAAATAAAGGTTTTAGCTCCAGGTTTGTTGCATGTTATTTATTATCATTTGAAGAACATTTCAAAAGTACAGTAGCGCTCAAAAGTATTTTGACAACTTTATGATCTCTCTTATTTTGTTTAATATAAAAATGTAAAAGAAAATATATTCCCTATAATTGAGATTTCCCTATAATTAATTATTAGATTTTGCTAAAAGCTACAATTCCTAATTACAATAAAAAATAATTTAATAAACGAATATTTATAAAAACTAATTAGAGGAAATGTGCTAATTGCAATTATATAATCAACCTTTTAATTATGAAATTTATAATAGGCATAACTAATCATGTGATATACATCATGTGACCTGTGACGTCACATAGATCTTGCGATAATCTAATCAGTGATAAGATTAGCTGATAAGGACTTAGAATTATTCATTTCTCGTGGAGTTTTTGTACAAGATGTTTGTGCGTTCAACTAGCTGCCGTATTAGATAAGTATAATTTTGTATGTTTTTGTTGAAAAATGAATTTTAATTTATAATGTAATAGTATTTAATATTTTTAATTATTTTTAATAGTAAGTAAACTGAAAAATGTAATTATAAGCTTTGTGGTTTTATTTCATGACACTAAGTTTAACTGAAAATAGTCAAAGGTTTGTCACACACAAAAATTTTCATGTTTAATCTATAAAGATATTTTTAAGTCTGAGTACTACTAACCCTAGTTAGCAAAAAAATTTACAAATTACTTATATTGCAAGCTTGTGAAAAATAGTGATTAATTAATTAAAATATTTTGTGTTTTGATATGATTTTTTTGAAATAATAAGAGTTTAAACCATTATCTGAAAAAGACTAACTTTTAATTTAAGCATGTTTTTTAACAGTAGCAAACTTTTTTGGATATATTTCAGAAAACTATGTTGAGAGATAACCAAACATGTCGATTATTATATAAAACCTACGAAAATTATTAAGTTAGTATAGTGAAAACAAGTTATCATGTTATTTTTACAAGTAATGACATAATGGTATTTTAGGTCGGTAGCTTGTTTAGCAATGTCACATAAAAGGTATAATTCAAGTTAGGACATAACCTATTTGATTAGTCATTATTAATTGGATTGAAAATGCGGACTTTAGTTTATTAAAATGTTTGCGCATATGTAGATAAAAGCAGTAGTGGAAAATTGGCGCAGAGGCGGAGTCTATCGACACCACTAAATTATAGTAGTATTTTGCGGCTTATCTAATGACATAATTTCCGAGTTTTTATTAAGGTGAATAATACAATAAAAAATTAGCGGTGTCAATAGGCTCCTCCTCTGCGCCAATTTTCCACCACTGATAAAAGGTATTGGGTTGTTATGATAATCATATAGTCGTTTAAAAAGCAGTTGTTTTGAAACATTTTTAATAATTTTTAATGTTTCTCAAAGTATTTTTATCAGTTGTTCAAATCTTTAATACTGTCTTGATATATTTATATAAATATATATAAATTTAAAAGCGTGAAATAAGCGAAAAGCGTTCTAAAAATGTTCTAAATTACGATTTATTTTGAATTGTTAAAGATAGAAACTTAAATTTTAACATGATAGATACATATACAAATGTGCAAGGTGACGTCACGAACAGGTTTATGCTGCTGCTGTAGGACAGCTATCGGACCTTTATCAATGCTTTCTCTATTTGTGCGTCCTACAGCTTTTTCAGCGTTTTAGGGTAAAAGTCAGTGATGTGATCTTCTCTATGAACATAGCCGCCAACTCAAACGCTTTTTCGTACCCTCCAGAAATTAATAGTATATTTACCTTCTACAATTGTGGTAATCTGCCGATTAAATAAGGTAAAATTTTCTATTAAATTTTTGAAATACAAAAAGCGTAAGATGTTGGCAGCTATGCTTATCAGATGTAAATCCTATCTTAAAAGAGTTTCTAAAAGATTCAAAATTTAAAGGGCAAATTGAGCAAAAGGTATTTTAAAAACTTTCTAAATTATAATTTCTAGTGAATCTCAGGAAATACCAAACAGATTTTAAAATAAATGTTGGTAAACTGATGGGGAGAGTCAATGTTCAATCAGTCTGTTAATTCTTTTTGGTGCCACTACCAACAGATGGGTGATAGACCGTTATACTAGAAGCTTTGAATATAGCATGACAGTTACATTTAACCCTTAAATGCGCGCGTTTTTATTTTGTATCGAAAAAATTATATCTGATTCTCTGAAAGGCTTATTACACAGGAAAAATAATGAAAAAAATCACAGATACATTGTTCATATAATACGACAATCTTTTCTTCTGTTGCACATCTGCAATACAAGTAAAAACTACTGTCGTGTCGCTGTTTTGCGCCAAAGTATTGCAAAGTATTAAATATTTTTAAAAGTATGTCTCCAAATACCTTATTTTATAAAATTATTTATTTTATAAAACTTAACCTTTAACCCTTTAATTCCCATGATAAAACACGTTCTAGAAATTACGTAGTTCAGAGAATCTGACTTTACACCAGAAAGTATCACTGGTTAATTTCGCTTTATTTAAACACGGAATGTATGTTATTAATTAAAGCTGTTATTGCTATTTGGATTTTCATGTGTGAATTTGGTATATACGAATAAAAAAAAATCTATTAAATTCAAAACCCTGTTCTTTACATATATGCAAAACTGCGCACTACAGGGCTAAGATGTAAATGGCTAAGAACGGCTTCTATAAAAATAAAATTTCAAATGAAAACTGATATGAGCGTAAAAGCTTTAAAATACATTCTGAATTATTATTTATTTAGAATTAGTTTTAGTTCTCAATACTGTAAATCAGTTTTTTTTTTTTACTTTTGCAGTGTAATAATAAAGTTTATTAAAACTGTGAATTAATTAGTAATTTTGAATTATTCATAGTAGTATAATTTCTTCTATTAAAAATAGTGAAGGATCCATACCTGCCAACTTTTACGCTTTCTTGCTACCACTAAAATTTATTAGAGGTTTTCGACTTGTTTAATCGTGAGATTTCGATGATTAACTAAGACAATATTTTCTATAAAATTTTAGTGCTAAGAAGAAAGCGTACAAGTTGGCAGCTGTGCACGATAACCACTTGTCATATTTCAACTATTAGGCGAGCAAAGTCGCGGATTTTGCTCATGTGTTATATTTTCAAAAACTGGAAAAATTATAATTTATCTATAAAATGCTTACATTTTATATGGGTACTTATAAATAAAAAATAACTAAATCTCAAAAATAAATTATTATATTCTAAGGCCTTGTTTCTATCTCTAAAGTTTATTTTAAACAGACCGCTAAAATAACATTAAATTAAATTAAAAATTCTGGGATTGATGAAAAATTTTTCTTCTTCTCACAGGCATAAAAGTGTATTTTTGTGAAGTACTTGAAAAGTTGTAATTACCTCTTTGTGTTAATATAAAATCTAAAGTAGTTTCTGAGGTAATTATATTTTATTCATTCGGTGACAAAAATAGGATATTTTCGTTTTTCATTTGGTTTTTAATTCTTTTAATTCTTTAAATATAATTGGGCAGCCTTACGATTTTTGCGTACCTGCATTTCTAAACAGAAATATTAGCTTTATTAACACTAGAATGACGTATAGGGGTCATTTTGGACTGTACCAAATTAATTTATTTTGTTTCGAGCCAGAAATTTCTTTATGAAATACACTTAAAAGACTTGAGTTAATTAAATAAGTTAAACACTTTTAAATAAAAACACTGGTATTAAATATTTTTATAAAACTTGAGAGAAAATTCCAGTACTTCTAGTGTTAAAGAAGCTAATACAGTGCGTCCCAAAAGTTTGTAGACAACGGGTTTTTTTAATTTTCTATTTGAAAAAGTGTAGTAAAATTTTTAAAATAATTTATAATTATAAATAATAGCAAGACAATAATAATACTATACGCAGATAATATTACATAACCATAGATTTTGTGAGAAAATTTAAAACATAAATTTGCTGTCCCAAAAGTTTATAGACAACTCATATTTTTTTTTTCCCTGTAACGTTCAAATATCTAAGCCGTTTATTCTAATCACTTCAAAAACTCGATCAGGCATACTAAAAAAAGAGTTTGAAGAAGTTATGTGTTGTACTTCGTTCAAATTGCAACTTTATATCTTGAACCGTTGACAATTAACGCCTTTTTAGCATATACGTCTCTAGCTAATCTTCCCCAGAATTCTCAATTGAGTTTAAGTAAAGATTAATGGCTTGCCAGTCCATAACAGTTACTTGGTTTTGTCTAAACCACTGTATTGTAGAGTTGTACTCGAGAATGAAGCAGTGGTATTGCTGGAACATCCATCCGTTCACCCTCTAGCAACTTTCCAAAAGGATATAACTGTACTTTAAGCCTTTTCCGGTAATCTTCGGAACATTGACGACCTTTAAAAAAGCAATATGGGTTTACATTATAATAAAATGCTGGCCACACCAGGATTGAAACCCCTCCTTGTTGTCTACTAATAAAAGTTCGTGAATCCTTGCGAATATCGTACCGTTAATATGCCAAACCATCGAGGCCATCTAAATTGAATTTCTTTTTATCACTGCCAAGAACACTCAACCATTCATCTGACCAATTCCTGTGATTTCGGGTCCACTAAACACGAGCGTTTTTATTTCGTTTTGTAGACTTTGGCGAATGACGAATTTTGCGAAAATCAAGAAATGTACTTGCCAACAGCCGTCGATGGACCTTGGATATTGGTACTGAAACGTTTACTTCTGTAGAAATTAACCTCTACACACAGGTTCTGGTTCGGAATTAATGTGAAAATTTCTCTGTCTTATCATTTAGTTGTTTTCTTTGGTCGTCTAGAACGTGATTTTGCTTAATATTGTCACCCTTTGACAGAATTCAGTAAATACCAACCCTGTTGCTTCCAGCTTTTCTTGAAATGGCCACAACTTTCCATCCACGAGCCTTACGATAGATTTCCAAATTTTCCTTTTTGGAAAACTGCACATTACGAGGCATCTTTGCAGTCAGTCGGAAACGGAGAGACAGATTCGATTTTATCTCAGGAAGAAACTATTGGGTCACAAGTACATTACCTTGGAATATTGAAATTTTGCACGTCAGTATTTAAATCAGCTTTTAACAGCGGTTGTAATATATTTTTGTGACAGCAATTTTTTTTTTAATTTTTTATATTAAATCTATGACTGCTAAAAGTTACTTGAGTATTTTATTATTTTTATTTCATTAATATATATATTCATAATTTATTTCGTATTTTTTATTCGTTTAGTCTTTAATCCAAAAAAATGGTTGTCTATAAACTTTTGGGCGCTGTATTACACAATGGAGTTATGATTAAATAGGAGGAGACATATATTGTAGATTCTACCAGTTGCGAGTGAAGTAACTGAGGTGTTTGTCACAAGATAGCGGCGATTTTTTTTTTACATCAGATCAACAGTTCCTGATTACCGGCGGAGCAAGCTTTCAACAGCAAATTTTTGAATGGAAAATTTAGCCTTATTTTAGCGGCTTATTCTTGCAAAATTTCTCTCACAAATTTAGTTAAAATGTCTCTTCTTTTTTACTGGTGAGAGTTAGATTGGGTATTAAAATCTCTTTCACTGATACTGGCGGGAAATCGTTAAAGTTGTTAAAATATGGCTTGACTATAGCAGAAGTACTTTTCTACCGGTTAAAATAAATATCTGTTTTTGGCCATTATTCTGACTGAAATTCTGCATTATTAAGGCCTTTAAATAGGGAGAAATTTTCTATTCAAATTTACTGGTGAAAGCTAGCCACGGCTGTAATGAGCCACTGGGAACCGGTTACAGTTGAAGCTTCACTATTTTGAGGATATGTCATTTCCTCTTTATTCATAGTTCCATGTATTACACAAATATTGGGTTTACATTTTATATACTTAAGATTAAAAATAAATAAATCTCAAAAGTAAATTATTATATTCTAAGAGGTTTTTTCTATCTCAAAAATTTAATTTAATCAGACCGCTAAAAAAGATTAAATTAAACTGAAAAGACTGGGATTGTATGAAAGTTTTATCATCATTTTACATGCAATAAAGGGTATTTTTGTGAACTGCTCGAAAATTTCGAATTCCCACTTTGTCTTAATATAAAATAAAAAGTAATTTCTGAGGCAATTAAAATGTATTTCTTCCTTGACAAATTGCATTTTATTTTCGTTTTTGCATTTGGCTTTTTATTCATTTAATGTTTTTATTTCAGTTATTAAGTATCACGATTTTCCAGTTACAGCATTTCCAAATAGAAAAATTATACTAAATTAATCCTAAATTTAAAACTATAACTAAAGAGCTTTTACAGTCTGTTACCAGGAGAAATTAAACAACGAAATAAATAAAGTATATGACATCGGAAAAAACAATGGCTATAAAGAAAGCACAATAGATAAATTAATTAAGAGCTTGAGAAATAAGAAGAAAAGTAATTTCAATGTACAAAATTTTAGAGTTCATTTTTCTTTACAATATTTTCAAGGTTTCTTCCAAAGATTGAAATATAAACTCAATAAACACAACATCTCCATAGTTGTAAAACGTTCCGTAAAATGAAAAAAAAAAAACATAGTGTCTAAAAAAATCGACCCAATAGAAACAAATCAGTTATCAGGGATCTAAGAAATACCTTTCACCGAAGAAAATGGAAAACTGCAATTTTATATAGAAATGACAAATACAAAACTTAAAACTAGGATCAAAGAACACATAGCAGACATCAAGTACTAGACTGTATAATAAAGAGATTTACAGGATCAGGATCACTCTGTCAGGGAGCCAACCAAAAATGGCATAGGCATGAACTCCTGACAGAAAAGTACCCTCTGCGACCTGCAAAACTGGGGATACAAACTGCAAGCTGGGGATTATGCCCAGAAATACAACGACAAAAAATATAACTCACAAAGAACGCCCTGGCGCTTGAAAAGTGGTTAAAATAAAATTAAGATTAAAAATCAAAATTTATATTTTATAAACAAAAAATGTTTATTTAGTTCGTTGTAAATAAGTCTGAGTCTGTGATAATTTGATTTCGAGAACAGTATGTTAGGCATGTTCCAGCTAAGTGTCCGGTTACGGATACAGTTAAATGAAATAGGCATCAATGGACATTTTCCAAACAGATGATTGACATCACCGATGTTTCCGCATAGGCATTTATCCCCTTTTATAAAGCTAACTAGGAAATGCCCCATGTGCAGATATAAAGTAGGCATGGACTTGCGAGTAACATAAAAATGAGGTATCCACTGTTTTAATAATACTATGCGTGTCTCTTCCTTTATCACTATAAGTCCATTCGTTCTGCCAAATTTTAATAATATATAAAGAGATTTACAGATTAATTTTAAGAATAGTAGAATGACTTAGCCATCAAGATTTTACTTGTCATCCAATATCCGAGAATCACTAGAAATCTTCTTACTTAGTGAGAATATATGCAATGACTCAGCATTCATGGAGCTCCCTAAAATTTTGAAAGAGATGCTCCACAGAAAAATGAAACAATAGTATTAAATAATACACGTTCAGATTTTTGATATTACAATTAATTTCATTATGCAAGTTCACATAATTTTTCTTTACCGGTTTTCTATTTAAATTTTTTGCGAAAATATTTATATCATATTTATTACTGAGAACGTTGTCGTCTGAGCAATGAAACCTGTCTAATGTAAATAAATAAAGGTATTTCTTTGCCTTAAAAGTATTTCATTTATTTAAGTAAATATTAGTTTAGTTTGATACATTCTAGTGGTGTTTTATATAGTTTTATAGAAATATTAGTTTTATTAAATCACAAAATTCTGCAATTGTATGAAGTAAGTATTTTTATTCTTCAGTAGTTATAATCAAAAATAGGAAGTCTTAGCAACTATGCTTTAATAGTTGTAATTTTCAAATTGATACGAATCTTCTTGTCAGAGAGATTTAAAATAGTTAAAATCGTAAAAGCTTTACCTTCCCATCAGAGGCCGATTATTTATGAGACAAACTTCCACAGGGTACGTGGGGATCAGAGAATTTTCTTTTTTATATAGGGGTTGTACTTGGCCTGAAATTTAAAACCAGGAAATTATTCGTTACTAGTGCCTTTTTATAGAAAATCTCTTGTTAAATAAGACGAAATTTCGTGCGTTTAACCAAGATTTCTTTTTCTATAAAAATATTGATATATAATCAGAAAAATTCCTTGAAATAGGGGAACCCTGTTACAATAGTGATTTATAATAATATATTTCTTTTTACTTTAAATAAAAATTCTGCATTTAACTCCTTCGGTACGGGAGCCTTTTACGAAATTTTTAATCTTTTGTCACCGTTTTTTAAAAACAGGAATTTGGGTGTTCTTGAATTGAGAAAATGCGCTGATTAAATAAGGCAAATTTTACAGTAAAATTTTACTGGTGAGGAAAAACAAGGATTCTGAGTGCTTCATGCGGCACGTATACGTGTCGCTCGTCCCCAAAGGGTTAAGAGCAAAGCGATATAAGTAAGCGTCCTATCTTAAATAGGAAAAGTAACCGCAAGATTAAAAGCGAGGTCACATCAATCAAGGTCATGCGCCACGTAGCGGATGGAGTATGAACTACAAGTAGATACCCAACTGTTTTCTTACTCACACCACTAAAATTGTAAAGTTTTTTTCATCTTGATTAACAACTGAAGTGCTTATCTTACGGCGAAGAAAACTTCGTAATGTCAAGTGCATCTGAATGCCCTTCTCGCTACGCCATTATTTTGCAAGAAATGTGGCAAACAAAATTCATTTTCATGAGTGGCTAAAGATTTAGAAAATACGCGCCACACTAAAAGCCCACGTATGTGAATTATCACTCCGTCCGCAAGGTGGCGCAGCCATGTTAACTTACACCTGATTCCAGCATTAAGTTTGTTCGCTTTCTTATAACGCTTTGGGTTAAGAGTATAATATTTTCTATACTAAAATACTGGTGACTGTTTGCTTTTTAGGTAATCGGGGCCTAGTTCTTATTTCAACTGAATATTTAAGCCTTTGCAGACGATGCCGCCACTTTAGCGGATTTAAATTTTAATCCACAAATGTCACTTTGACACCAGTATTAAAAAAAAAAAAAAATAGTTTCCTTATGTCCAATACTTATTGCGACTATTTTTTTAATCTATTTCAAACCACTTTAAAGAAAAAAAAAATCAGATGCACTTTGCCAACATCTCCAAGAGAAATATAATACAAAATTTATTTTTTTTTTTTAATAGTGTTGCGAAGAGAAAATAAAAATAGTAGCCAGTGGCCTGGTTTTTGGGAAATAAATTTTATCTCAAATTCCGGCCCCATTGTGACATTCGAAGATTAAAAAAACAAAACTTTGCTTGTGCCTAGATCATTAAAGGTTAAATCACTTATTCTGAAAAGTTAAACTTTTGGTTACGTGTCAAGATTGCTGACTATTTTCTATTCAATCATACCATAGCTTTGAAAAAAGAATGTGGTACAAATAGGATAAAAAAATAGTTGCTGGGATTATATATGGGGTTGTTCGGTTGTTATATATCAGGTTGTTCGTAAAGTAATTTCGTTATTTTTGGGGAAATAAAATACGTCCGATAGCATATAAATATTTTATTGAATTATACATTCTCAATTTTGATCCAATACTTTTGCTATCTTTCTGGCAGTTTCATGATTCAACGGTCACAAAACTTCTGATCTTTGCTTACAAAAACCTGATCCAAGTCATTTTTAACGTCTTCATTTAAAATAAATGTTTTACCATCTAAAAAATTTTGTAGAGACCGGAACAAGTAGTAATCTGAAGGGTGCCGGATCTGGAGTATATGGTGGGTGTGGTATTACATCCCATCTTACAAGGGGGACACGAAAAATTGTGCTCACGGATTTTGATGAATTTGAAGTATATTATAGAGGTTTTTCTCTAATTATTCTGATGAAAGGATTTCTTCAAATGGGCCTTAGATTTTGAAAAATCGGGGATCAAATTTCAGCAGACGTTTCAAATAGTCATTAGTTTGCACCTGCCAGCGAGTATTTCGTGGTGTAACAGCCAGACGTGTCGCCTGAGAGACGGAGGGCCCGGATTCGATGCTGCCTTCTCACTTCTTATTTTTTTTAATCGATTTTATATTTTTGCCACTTTATAAATTTTAACTGAAGTGATGAATTTCTACAGCTTTCAAATTTTGATATTTTCCATAAAATATTGATTTACGGTTTTGATTTTTCATGAAAACTTCTATTTTTTCTATAATTTTTAAACTAATATTTCTTTTGAGGGGAATACAAATTAAATTGTGTTTAATTTCAGCAGAAAATCTGTTTTCAGAAAAATATTATTATTTACCTCTTTAAATTTTAAATACAGTCTCAAAGAATGCATAATATTTTATTTGAAAAAAAAAAAATTAATAAATTTCTTTTTTAATATTTGGTTTGTTTTAAATATCTTAAAATATGTCAAATGATGAAATACAGAAAGGTTTATTATTATTGTCATTAACATTTATGTTCAGTAAATATGCAATTCATCGGATTGAGATATATGGCAAAAATATTCAAAACAGAATATTCATAGGGAAAAAATTTCTTATATAGAGCATAAATTCTTACGCAGTACTTGTCTTCAAAAGAAGATTAAAGATACAATATATATATATATATATATATATATATATTTATTTATTTATTTATTCTCATATTATTTTGAAAGCCTAGCTGACGATTTCTCAAATGCATATACATATATATATATATATATATATATATATATATATATATATATATATATATATATATATATATATGTACCATAAGTTATATATCATGCGGGATCCGAAGACGATTTTTACATTTCCAGCTGACAATTTTTGCTTTAATATCATTATTTGTTAAAATGAAAAAAATATTTTAAAATACAATTTGTACATATTTATTTGACATCAAAATTATTACTCATAATTTACACGAAATAATAAATTTGCACTTAAAATTCCATAAAGTAAGCATATATATATATATATCATGTATTATTTCTGATTTTACTTAAAATATAAAAATATATAAAGGTAAATAATAATTACAAAAATAAATAAATAAATAAATCTAGACATAAAATAGTTTGGTTTTTCGTCAGTAGAGACGTTAGTTTACAAATTAGATGAAATATAAATTTTCATGAAAAATAAATAAATAAATAAATAAATGCATATTTCTTACGAAAAAAAAATCAAAGTTGCAGCAATTTATAACCATGTTAAAAAGTTGTAAAGTGTCAAAATATAAAATTATTAAAAAGGAAAAAAAAAAGTCCAGGGATAGCATTGAACTCGGGCCGTCCAGCTGGTGGGCGAACACTCTGCGTCCACGCCACAAACGACACGTTAAAGGATGCAAAATAATGGTTATTTGAAACATATGCTGAACTTTGACACCCGATGTCTCAAAATCTAAGGCCCATTTGAAGAAATCCATTCACCAGAATAATTAGGGCTAAAAACTGTACAATATACTTCAAATTCATCAAAATCGGTGAGCACCATGTTTAGTGGCCCCCTTGTTATCTGTAAAAGTTTTTGGTGTGCTACCAAACTTGTACGAGGTCTCGCACTTTCGTTGTTGAACACAATAATTTTTCTATTTTTCTATTGATCAATTCTGACCTTTTCTGTTATGTTTGAGTGAATCATTCAATTTGGCTAGTTGATGACAGTACACGTCAGAATTGATCATTTTATTGCCCGGTAGAAGTTAAAAAAAAAAAAAATCCTTTGAAATCACTCCAAACAGACAGCGTCACCTTTTTTTTGAGGGATATCGGTGTTAGAAGTCTCCCGAGCAGGTTCATCTTTTTTATTTCATGATCTCTTGTGTTTAACACTGTTCTAGATAACACATTTCTCGTCCCCAGTGATTCACCTCAAAAATGGATTATTTTCTTGACGTTTGAGAAGTAAATCACAGACGTAAATCCAACGGAGCAGAATTTTTTTTTTCTGTAAGGGCATGTGAAACCAATATGTCGAGTCTTGAAGCAAGGTGTTTCACGTGCTCATGAACGGTCGAATTCCACTAATTTAATCTCTCAGCGATCTAACGTGTTGGTTATTTGGCGGTTTGAATCAATTAATGCCGTTGTTTTGCCTTATTCAGATTCGTCTGGCCTTCCAGAACGTGGTGCATCATCAACATTAAAATTGCCGGAAAGCAATTTTTCAAAACAGTTTTGGCACTGGCGTTTTATCAATACATCTGCTCCATACACATCGAATAATTCTTTTCTTGCTTAAACAGCATTTTTACCTTTTCGAGAGAAAAAGTAAAATATGCCGAAATCAAAGCTAACGGCTTTCCATATTTGATTTGGCACCAAACAAAAACTATTGCGCAGAATAACACAAACTTTTTCAGAAACAAGCGTTCGTATATCAGCTGTCAAAATATATAATGGCATTGCAGCTTAAAGCTGCTAGTCACTCAGCTTCCTAATTCCCCTTAGTAATGTTAAGTCTATGGGCGTTTAATGCCTTCTTATATTTAAAATATCTCCCCAAGGAATTAATATTTTTAACTTCATTTTTCAGTGTTCTCTTCTTAAAGGATGTCACTTTTTTCTTAGTTGACAAAATATTTCTAAAATCTACGCATAAATTATTATTTTATGTTTTAAAAACTGACGAAGTGGGAATAAAATTTTAACACTTCTTATAAAAATAAGCATAGATTTTAGAAATATTTTGACAACTAAGAAAAAAAAGAGGCATCCTTTAAAAAGAGTACAAAGATAAAAGATGGCAAAGATATTAATTTCCTGAGGAGATATTTTGAATATAAAAATACATGAAACGCCCAAAGACTTATCTTTACCGAGTGGATTTCGGGAACTGAGAGACTAGCAGCCTTCAGGTTGGCTGTAAAAAATACAATTACGTTCCCTCTGTTGAGAAAAAAAACGGAATTATTTTCCGAACAACCCAATATATGGTCCGTCACAGTAATCAATTGATAAGAATGATTTGAAATTTTTAAAAGTGTGTAACATTCATCTTCTCATATTTCTAACTTTTATGCTTCCATGATAAAAGTTAATCAAAATTAGTCCTGAAAAACGTGCTTTCTCCAAATACATATATTATATTTTTAAATTATAATTATAAAAGTATTAGCATTTTCTGAAGCATTATTTTCTATGCAATATTACCGCTCAACCTTTTTAAAAGATTAAATTAATTAAAATAGATATTTACAAAAGCTAAAAAAAATATAATTTATTCATAGAATGTTTCAAATTTCATACTCTTACTACATATTAAAAAATAAATCATGAAAATAAAATTAAATAATTACCATACGCACAAGGCCCCTTCTTTCTTCCTTTCTTTTTGGTAACAGCAGTCTAAAATGAAACTTAATTGGATTAAAGAGTATTATTAAAGAGTGGTATTAAATGGAAGTGTATTTTTTTACATTTGTTAATTTTTTTATAGACAATAATGAGCGTTTTTATGAAGTACTTTAGCACGTTTATTCCCTATTCAATTTAATAAATATCTCAAGTAGCTTCTGAGGTAATAAAAGTTTTATTAATTCTTTTTATAAATAATATTTTATTTCCTTTGGCGTAACTTTAAAAATTATTTTAATGTTTTTAATTTTTTTGAATGTGTAACAAGGGTGATATTTTGTGGAAATGAGTTTTAAATATCGACACGGAATCATTCCTTTTAAACTAGATACAAATCTACCTAAGGGGTTTCCTCCGCAGTTATTGTTAATCATGCAACCCCCAACTAAATCTTATTGTAAAGGATATACAAAAAGAAAGTCTTCATTGAACAAATTTTGTCCAACTCATTAGAAAAGGGTTATAGCGTAATGGTTCTCACATCGTTTACAGCAGCTCGGAATATATACCAAGTAGATGTCCATATTGCTTTAAAATACAAGGACAATTTCATTATTACATTTCGAATCGGCTTCCACCTATGGTGGACTCTGGGGAAGGTCATGTTACCAAAAGCATTTGGGAATAAGAAGTAATTTGCTGATTTTAAAATCATTTCCGTCGTTTAACCCTTTCCAGCTAGGTGTGTTAAATTTCGTCGTACTCAATTTTAATCCCCAAATGCCACAACGGCACAACTATTTTTAAATGAATTTGTCTTTCAGATTTTACGCTGAACAGGAAAACAACATTCAGGGGTTTCCTAGCTGATATCAGCTTAACACCCAGTCTTATAAATGAATTGCCTTATGTATTGTGAGGCATTGGGATAAGAACAACTGTAGTTTAAAACTACTTAAGAAAAATTAAGAAAGTTAAAGAAGAAATAAAGTCGAAAAATAATGAAATATATGTTAAAAAGTATGTTAAAAATTAATTCAAGTAAGTTAAAGGATAGAAATTTTAATGAATGATATAGCTGTAGTTATAAAACTACTATATAAAAATACAAAGATGAAAAAGAGATAAAAGTTAGCACTGTTCAGAGTTACTCTCACCAAGCAGTGTTGCCAGTGGGCTGCTTTTTTAAAATTCTGATTTCTTGATTGGCACCACTTTTTTGAAACGGTAAAATTCACTTTGTTTCTGCTTTAATTAATATGTCATTAAATAAGGCCCATTTTACCATTACAAAAAAGTGGTGCCAATCAAGAATATGATTTTAAAAAAAAGTAGCCCATCTGGCAACACTGTCACCAAGCTTGGGCAAGGAAAGCTGTTAAACCTCTCCGGCGCAGACAATTTTTGTTGTAAAAATGATGAAATGATTGACTGTCACCGGAATTTAGAAACGACTTTTTTAGATATTAAAAACATGCTACTTTACATGTTTATATTAAAAGCAAATTTTACTAAAATTTTCTTGGTGCCAATCGTAAGTTTGGAAATTGAATTTAGGTATCCCGACCTGGGCACACTGTGTCGGAAAGGGTTAAAGGAGGCAGCAAAAGCCACATTAACAAAAAATGCCGTAATCAGGGCGATACATTTTCCCCCTATATATTTCAATATAGAGAAGATATATATGGGTTTTTTTTTTTATAGTAAGGTATAATAATGTCATAATGAATGGCACGAATATTCTTTCCAACTGGACATAATCATATTTAAGGCTGGAGTAGCACAGTTGAAGTTTATTCCAACAGAGCGAAAAATGTTCAGACCAGGGATCGAACCTGGATACTTGGCGTGCCGTGCCAATGCCTTACCTGTTAGGCTGTCCGGACCGATACCTGGTTGACATAATTCACTCTTATTAGTTGGACTTGGCTGCAAACTGCAGCGCTAGTTTCATTCATCCGAGCTATAACTATAGCATTTACATGATGAAACTACTTTAACACGGAAACTCCTGTATACCATGTAATTAGGTCATAATGAATGGTACGAATATTCTTTCCAACTGGACCTAATCATATTTAAGGCTGGAGTAGCACAGTTGAAGTTTATTCCAACAGAGCGAAAAATGTTCAGACCAGGGATCGAACCTGGATACTTGGCGTGCCGTGCCAATGCCTTACCTGTTAGGCTGTCCGGACCGATACCTGGTTGACATAATTCACTCTTATTAGTTGGACTTGGCTGCAAACTGCACCGCTAGTTTCATTCATCCGAGCTATAACTATAGCATTTACATGATGAAACTACTTTAACACGGAAACTCCTGTATACCATGTAATTAGGTCATAATGAATGGTACGAATATTCTTTCCAACTGGACCTAATCATATTTAAGGCTGGAGTAGCACAGTTGAAGTTTATTCCAACAGAGCGAAAAATGTTCAGACCAGGGATCGAACCTGGATACTTGGCGTGCCGTGCCAATGCCTTACCTGTTAGGCTGTCCGGACCGATACCTGGTTGACATAATTCACTCTTATTAGTTGGACTTGGCTGCAAACTGCAGCGCTAGTTTCATTCATCCGAGCTATAACTATAGCATTTACATGATGAAACTACTTTAACACGGAAACTACTGTATACCATGTAATTAAGTCATAATGAATGGTACGAATATTCGTACCATGTAAGAGTGAATTATGTCAACCAGGTATCGGTCCGGACAGCCTAACAGGTAAGGCATTGGCACGGCACGCCAAGTATCCAGGTTCGATCCCTGGTCTGAACATTTTTCGCTCTGTTGGAATAAACTTCAACTGTGCTACTCCAGCCTTAAATATAAATAGGTATAATAATGTTTTATATACATGAAAATGAAACATAAAAAAATATTTTACTTATTTACAAATACATTTGTCTGCAAATCCCGGTGTAATACAATTATTTCAACATTTTAACAAGAGAAGTACTTTGAACCGGGAAGGTTTAAGAAAACAAAGTCATTTGGTTGATATTTAAACCACCCGTCGTAAAATGTTAATTCTGGGTAATTTGAAAATGCCAAATGTATAAGCTTAGTGTTCTCATATTTCTTTTTTTAATGATTCCACGATGACAGGTACGACAAATTAGGCTTTTAGAAGTATCTTCCTCCAGATTTAAGTTTTTTCTATAAAGTTATAATTATAAAACTATTAAAATTTTCTGCAAGAAAATTTTTTGTGTTACGCTATTACATTTCCTCTTAATGAGTAAATTACTAGAATTATGTATATTTAAAAAAGTTAGTGAAAGTACAATATATCTATGGAATGTTTTGCATCTTATGTACTTACCGAATAAAAATAATGTAATTTTCAAAATAATTATCATACCTCAGTGTTTTTGCTGAAAGTTTACTTTAAAAAGGCACTCTAAAATAAAATTTAATTCGATTAATTCGATAAGTATTGCATAAAAGTTGGCTCTTTTGTGTTAGTTCTTTTTACTGGGGGACTTATGAGAACAATGTGAAGTGTACTTTGAAACGTTTGAATTATCTCTTAAATTAAATAAACAATATGAAGTATTTTCTGAGGCAAGGGAACTTGTATTCATTCGTTTATTTATCATTTTTAGGTGCGTTCGTAACCATATTGGTATGTAGCACCTATAGTCGTCGTCTGCTCCGTACGTCTGTCTGTACGTCTGTCCACATACAACAGCGCAAAAACTACTCCTCCGAATGGTTTGAAATTTATTATATACAATTACTGTAGAATTCTTTCGAGTCATTTAAAATTTTATAAAGATCCAATCAAAATTTAAAAAGATATTAATAAAAAAGTTATTTCTTCTTTCTGTTAAATCTTATCATTCGTAAATACTTGAATGATATCCCATGATAGGTAATTATTCTAGGTTACCATGGTGATGACGTACAATTTAAGATTGAGTTCTATTATTTCCGTATTAATGAATTTAATACATAGAATCGCGATAAATTTTGTATTCATGCATTTTTGCATAAGGGTGCATCAGCTATTGCACCAAGATCTGAATATTTATAAAACTAGTTATAGTACGAGTCAATGTGGCCAGTGGGCTACCTTTTTTAAATTCAAATTTCTTGACTTGCAACAGTTTTTTGAATTGGTAAAATTCCCCTTATTTAATCGCACATTAATTTCGGCAACAACAAGGGGATTTTTACCATTTCAAAAGAGGAATGCCAAACAAGAAATATGAATTAAAAAAATAGCCCAATGGCAACACTGGTACGAGCGCACCTTATCTGCCACATTTGAAGCACAATCTCCGACTTGTTATTATTATTTTCTCTGAGAATTTAGTTTTGGAAATTGATAACGATCCTTATATTGTCAAAAGTTCTAATAAAAGCCTTGTATTTTACGTTCCCATGCAACATTTGTATTAAATGTAAAATTAATAGTAATTGATTATTTTTAAGTTATCTGTTAAATCAAGCTAACAGCATCTATATATTTTAACCCATAAACAGAACAGATAAATGGGATACATACATATTATCCCACTTATTTTTAAACAAGATTTGGAGGGAAATGTTTGAATAAAATGTTATTTTTATAACTTTGGTGACAAAAGGGATGTAAAATTACTTTTTCTTATTTTCCAATAAAATTTTTCGAAAATTGTTGTGTGAATTCAATATGCCAGGGTTGCCAGCGTGGTCTCCATTTTTATTTCGAAATTTCAAATTCATACCTGAAACTCCCGAAGAAGAAATTTTGGACCGTGGAGTTGCGAAGGTAACGAGATGCGTTACGGACAGTACGCAGGTTGGAATTGTGCAAGCGACTAAGGTTGTCCATAGTGGTCTTACAAGTGATGCCCCAGATCGGACTGGCATAGGTTATGATGGGAAGGATGCATGAGTTATAGAGGATTAATTTATTGTGAACAGACAAGGTTTTACTGTTAAGGAGAGGTTTTATAGAGTTAAAGGCTCCAGCGACTTTACCTCTGGTGGAGAAAGTGTGCTTTTTCCAGGTTAGGCGGCGGTCCAGAATGACCCCAAGATACTTAGCTTGGTCTGACCAAGGGATAACAGTGTTGTTAATAATGATTCTGTTAGGGAAAATTATTTTGCGAGAGCAATATACTGCAGTAGTTTTAGTTTCATTTATGACAACGCGCCAAAGCATGCACCAGTTCATGAAGTCATCAACATGAGTCTGTAGGTACCTGTAAAGAGTATACGGGTGGTGTGCCGAAGCGTAAATACAGGTGTCGTCCGCATAAAGAGCGAGGTGAGTGTGCAAGGAGCGTGGGATATCGTTAAAGAAAATGTTAAATAAAAATGGGCCCAACACGCTCCCCTGAAGGATGCCCGCTAGGATAAAGAGAATAATAGAAAGAATGTTGTTTATGCGGGCTTGAAAAGAGCGGTCGCAAAGGTACGAATATATTAAATGTATAAGTCTGGGATGAAAACCGAGCTGAATTAATTTGTAAATGAGGCCCATATGCCAGACCTTGTCAAATGCCTTTGCGACATCAAGAAAGATGGCAGCTGCGGGAATTTTTGCATTGAGTTTCTCGCTGAGAAACTCAACAACCCTAAGTAGCTGGTGTTGTGTTGAGTGTTTTGGGCGAAAGCCGAACTGCTCGGGCATGAGAATGTTGTGCTGTTGAATGAACTCCTGCAACTGGGCACGAATGACACGTTCCACCACTTTACTGATAGAAGGTAGCAAGGAGATAGGTCTGTAATTAGTGGGGTCTGACAGGTTAGTTCCAGGTTTTGGAATAGGAGAGATAATAGAAAGTTTCCAAGGTTTAGGGAAGTAGTTATGTTTTAAGATAGCATTAGTGAGGTCAGTGATATAGATTATGCAATTAGGTGGAAGGTTTCTAAGAGCAGAGATTAATATTGGTATTGCAGTGTATGAGCCTGTTTACTGAACTTCATAATATTTCCGGTGGTAGTCTGTGAAATATACTAGCGATATAATTATATTAAAATGATGAAATAACAGAGTACCGGAATTTTCGAGCATTTTAATGATATATTACATCACATGAGATTTAAATTTCTACTTATTTTGGGTAAAAAACGTCAAACTAATTTACAAATAATTAAAAAATGCTTATAATGTTTATGATTATATATCTGAAGTTCTATATCTCAAAATTGCGTATTGAAAAATATTTTTCATCTAAGTTGGGAAATGTTTATGAACTATTAGTCACGGAGTGGTCAAGGAACAGGGAATATTTAAGCTTTTGTTTAAAATAGAATCGATCAGGAGGCAAGTGCAAGAATGCAAGAAGGCAATATTATTGTTGAAGCATTATGTAACACAAAGCCTTTACTAAATAAATTTAACTAGTATTTGATATAATGTTATTTCATATATTATAGTGATATTTTATTAACTTCTTGCCTTCATTTATGTAAGTAAAGTGTGGGAATAAAAATTGTATAACCATATCTTTACATCATTGCAAACGTATAAAAAGAAAAAAGGGAAAGGGAAAAAATGAATTTTTAGTCCTGAAAGCGATATCATAAGGATTGAGGGGGGGGGGGATCGAGAAGATAAGGTTCGAGGAATGAGAGGAATGATAAGGTTGGCCATCAGAAGGGGGCGGTGGGCCCAAAATTGCTAAAAAGTTCATAATGTTATATATGTACAATCCCACATATTAATTGACAAAATATTCTTAGCTGTATACTAAAATAGGACGTGATTTGAAGAGTTTTTTTTTTTTTTCAACAGCATTTCGAAAGTAAAATTATGTATAATAATTGTATAGTCATTTTATAATTTGTTTTGTACCGATGTATTTTAGATATGTTTATCAATATTTAATAACAAAAGGAATAACCTTACTTAAAAATTGTTGAAATTTCATTGCTCGTTTAAACAAATACATATATGCTAATTCCATATTTTTGCTAGGGATAGTATTAACCCTTGCGCTAAAAAATCAAACGCTACTCGCCAGGATTTTTTTTAATGAGAAACAGTAAAATGACGGGGTACAAGCGTCATACCACTATACTATAGCTACTTAATATGTTTTACTACCAAACTTTAGTGCAGTTACAAATCTCCATTAAAGTTAATATCAGTTTTATTCATAATAATAATAGGCATTTGATTAACCCCTTAACCTAAGATTTACGTCTCAACAGCCTGGGTCCGAAACGTAAACAGGATCGCTCAGCCTTCGAACCATTCCACGGTTCGGCAAATTCGTAGTACCACTAAAAATGAATAGAGATTTTCGCCTTGTTTAATCATGAGATTTCGAATATTAAATAAGACAAAATTGATTATACAATTTTAGTGTCAAGAAGAATTTACATTTGAGTTGATCATTGATTACGGGCCAGGCCCGTGATAATCAGATTTAGGCCGTTCAAAACCGCAAGTCTCACACGTTGTTGTAGGTTAACCCCTTGAGGGGCACCGGTATATATTATATACCACCTACGATTAATGAAGTTTTACACCAGAAAAATATTATTAAATTTTACTTTTCTAACTTTGGTGGAAAAAAGCCGTAAAATTGCTTTTACTTATTTTGAAATAGATTTTTTCAAAGATTCCGGTGGGAATTCAGCATTTCACAAACGTAATTGCTTGCCCCTCAAGGGGTTAAGGGGTTAAGAAAATGAAACCACCTGATTAATGAGACAATTTAATTACACAACGGAGCATTGTTCTTTTCTAAAATGATTTTTTGTGTGTGTGTGTGTGCACGGTTATGTATTATCAAATATTACCGTAAACGGTTTAAACTAATGTAAGAAAATAATAATTTTACACCATAAAAATATATTTAATATTGAACTTCGCTTGTTATTTACCTAATACTTGCATTAGGTAAAATTATGGGAGAAAATTAGGGAAGTAAATTATGGAAATTATCATTTTCGGAAAGTTTGGTGACAGCCGAGAGAAGATATGTGAAGAGAAATATATCAACTAACAGGAAATATTGCTTTCTGGTGCGTTAAATTAACTGTTCGTTAATCAGTTCGTGTGATGAAGTGGATGCCTAATTAGCTGCTGATCTTGCAGTTTATAAGCAGGTTTTCTTAACTTCATACTATTTCTGTTGAAAGTTTCCTGAATTCTTTGTTGATATAGTATATGACATTCTAAACACAGATTTTGGGAAGTTTTAAATTGTTTAATGATATATTATGTTAGAATATGATAGACCGAGAAGTATTTCGGCTAGCACTAATAAGCTGAAGAAAATCAACATGCAAATTCATAATTATTATTTTTATTTCTCTTTGATTATTTTCTTTAAATGATTGGAGTGGAAAATATCTGCGACAAGGAAAGTGATAATTTTGTTTCCACCTTCAATGAAATAAGTATTTGGAAATTAAAAACAATATTTCTGTTTAAAATTAGATACATATTAGTTGCATTTATATATTGACAAATGTTAAAAATGATTGATTAATAAAAATTTTCGTAACTTATAATAGAGAATTTATGGAAAACGAAATTAACTGTTAGACTTGTATATATCATGTCCATAAGAAGCAATAATGTATAATTATGAAATATATAACAAATGGATATTTTCAAATATCGTCCATTTATATAAAACTGAATTATCTCTTTAATCCCTTAATAATCAAACACGTGATTTTTCACGTGCAGTGTAGGCTACTTTTTTAAAATTAAGATTGTTTGATTCCCAATAGTTATTTTTTTAAATAGTGTAATTTGTTTTATCCTTGCATCATTTTGTCTGACATTAAATAAGGTGAATATTTCTACTTTATAAAATCAAACAATCTGAATTTGTAAAAAAGTAGACTTCACTTATCGAGAACGACACTTAAGGGCTTAAACAGTTACTTTGACATCTGTTTTGAATCCATTTTAATATCAAATTCACAAAATCTATATTCCCATTTTATTTATTTATTTGTTTGGAGAAACAGAACTATCCTTTTAAACATAATTACTTTAATGTAGATTTCGAATGTATTTAAATATCAAATTGAAAAATTCCATATCCCATTTCATTTTATTATTTATTTGGATATTAATTTTTTAATTCCTCTTGAATTTTATTATTTGAACTCTGCCCAATTTTTTTCTAATTCTATCTCGCACCACATTCTCACAACAAAACAACAGTAATTATATTTTAATATCAAATTGAAAAAAATCGATATTCCCATATCATTTATTTATCTATTTGGAGTAAAAGAACCAACCTTTTAAACTGAATTACTTTGACATCGTATTCACATATGTAATACAATCCGAAATTACCCATCATATTCACACACAATTTACATTCGCGTGCAAGAAAAATATACTTAGAAATCTATTTCGTAAAAATAGCGGTTTGAACAGAAAATTTAAAAGTTCACGATAGCAGACCTGTTAACTTAAATTTTATTTAACCCATTAACCGCCAAAACTAAAAGGTTAAATTTTTTAACTTATTAGCTCAACATCGTTTGCCACCAGAAACTGTGAAAGATAATTTTCGCAAAATTTGATATTCAAATTTTGTGTCATTAAGAAAGGCCAATTTTGTAGTTAAAAAATAGTGGTAGGTATGTAAATAATTTAAATATGTGCATTTATTTTGAGCGTTGCGTAAACGCAACACCAGTGAGTAATGGGTTAAGTAATAAATACCTGAGACATACAGTATGTTTTTTTCCATGACTTTTTGTAAAAGAATCCTATATTAAATGGAAATGGAAGAACACAGGGATTTTATCCAACGAAAAGTTGCATCTTTACTTGTTTTCCGGAGCGTGACGTTACTCTTAGTAAATTCTAGAATATTTCTCATTTTGGGAGAAGTTAAGTGGGAGCTGAGAGAAAAGATGGGAATAGAAATATATAAGCCAACCAGAAATACTGCTTTCCCATAAATACTGCTGTGCGCGTTAAATTAACTGTTCGTCGACCAGCTCGTGTGATGGAATGATTCTCATATTACCTGTTCCTTTTGAACAAATAAATAACACTTATGATACACCTGAATAAATAAAACTTATGGTGAGAGTTGGCGGTATTATACTGCCAAAATACACGAAACTCGAAAAATGATTTCTGGAATATTAGAACAATATAACGATTTCATTACATTACACGATGCTATAACAAGGCGTATTTTGCCTGACATTAATTCCTTAATTCTCGCACTCCTAACTTTCACGGACAATGTAGACTACTTTTGTTTTATTCAGATTGTTTCATTCCCACAAGTTTTTTAAATCAATGTAATTGGCTTTTTTCTCGCATCAGCAATTAAGCAATCTGAACTTAAAAAAAAAGAAACCTACACTTATCGCGACGCTTTACCATTTCAGGGACAAAGCCGCTGCCATCGAAATACTCAAGGCCATAGGACACGAGTTGTGACGTCATCACTAATCGATCGATTTCTCACTAGTGTCGGAATTCACACCGGAAAATTCTGAATAGCAATTTGCTTTTATTTTGTTTTTTGAATATCTGTCATCTTATAAAAAATAATTATTCAAACATACTGGTGAGAATTCGGAATTCCTAAATAAAAATTCAGCCAGATGCGGAGTGCCAGAGTGTTGAAGCATCTGGATGATTTTTTATTGGGGGGGATTCCAAATTCTCACCAGTAAGTTTAAATAGTTACTATTGTTTTATAAGATGATAGATATTTTACAAATAAAATAAAAGAAAATTGCTACTCAAAATTTTCAGGACTAAATTCCAACACTCGTGAGAAGTCGGTCAATTAGAGATGACGTCCAGTGTTGTCAGATTGGGGACTTTTTTAAATCCGATTATTTGACTGTCACCTCTTTTTAAAAATAGTATAATTCGCTTATTTTTCAGAATTTTTAATCTATTTTTAAATAGGCAGAATATTTCTATTTCAAAGAAGTGATGACAATCAACAATCTGGGGAGAAAAATGTCCGCAATCTGGCAACACTGATGACGTCACATCTCGTGTCCTCTGGCCTTGAGTATTTCGATAACAGCGGCAAAGCACGTCTACTAGTGAAATTCTGAAATCATTGACTGACACTAGAATTTACACACAAATTTATTTTTAAGCCAAGTAAAAGCTTTTCTTCACATACTTAATAAAAAGAAAATTTTCAATCCAGAAAATTGTTGCCAATGTGACCTCCAGGTATTAAAATTTAAAGAGTCCAAAAATGAACCACCGCACCTCAAACGGTTGATGGGTTAACATTTAAAAATATATCAACATGTAAAACTATGATTACTCTCATTTCAATTTCAAATACCTTCTTTCAGTATTCAGATAGAAAATTTTGTTTACAGAATTTGGTATTTTTCTTCAATGCTAAGTGAAATAAGTATCTAAATATAAAAAGAAAAATTCCAGCTTCCAACTTGATATACATGTCTCATTTTAATGATGCTTCTTTCTCCCTACATTGTGAATTTCATATACTAAAATCTTGCGTTATATGCATGCATGTAATGTATATATATATACACTAGTGGAGTAAGTACAGATTTACAACAGACACACCCTTATCTATTAAAAAAAAGTAAAAGATAATTACAAAAATAATACAATAAGTATGACTTTTTAAAAGACGTTTTACACATATCGTCGGTACCATGCCAAATTATCCAATGTGAAAACAGCAGGCTTCTTTTTTTAAATTGAGATTTCTTGACTGGCACCATTTTTTTTGAAATAGTGAAATTCGCCTTATTTAATATTATTTAATGACATATTAATTAAGGCAAAAACAAGGGGAATTTTACCATTTCAGAAAAGTGGTACCGATCAAGAAATGGGAATTTAAAAAATGTAGCCAACTTTTTTCACATTGGATAGTTTGACATGGTACCGACGATATATACAAGGTCCGTATGCTTCAAGGGCTCGTAAGGAATTTTATCAGAAATTTTTAATAGATTATTTTTCTTATTTAATGAAAAAAAAATATATCTTGAGATATAGCGACCAGTATTTTACGAAATTTCTGGTACTGAAACGATTAAAATCTCCTGAATCCCTTGATGCGTACGAACCCTGATATAGTGGGTCGTTCGGAAAATCGTGTCCGTTTGGAAAAATCAGTTCTCGTACCGGAAAATTCTGCCCGGTAATTCTTAGACATTAGATATCGGAATCAATGTCTAATAATTAAAAGATAGAATTTTCCGGTACGAATTGATTTTCCCAAACGGACACTACTTTCCGAACGCCCCAATATATTATATGAACAAAAAACATCACGCGAGTAATGCTGACGCCATATTGACTTTCGAAATGTATAATCAATTAATTTCTCTTTCACTGCATTTTTTAAAAACTAAACATCGCAATATTTCAATTTTTACAGCGCCGAACAGGGAACAGAATGTAATTTTAAATGCAATTTGTTTGAAAACTAGCTGTTTGTATATCTCACTTCACTAATTTTTTAGGATTTAAATAAAATCCAGCATGATTCTTTCAAAGAACCTATTAATATTACGTTCAGCCTGATTACGAAATACTCTACTCAGTTTGCACTTAAAACAATGCAAGTCTAACAAACAATGTAAAATCTAATAGTGTAGCATTTGTTTCAGGATAATATTCCATAATGATATTAATATTTTATCAATAAACAATTAAAATAATAACTTTAACATATATTTAACAGACCACGCATTTAAACAACTGAAATTATCTCAATCAAAAAAGGTTGCTGTAAGTAGAAAACTTTAGAGATTTCTTCGGCTATTAACCCTTTGCTGTCGAGGGGTGATTTTCACTGACCACTAGTGTCCCGCATAAATGGGTGCCACAAATGTTCTGGACACCAGTATTTTAAACTAATTTTATTCGCCTTATCTAATGGCCGAATAATCTGTGATAAAAGATGGCGAAATAAACTGCAAGGTATTAGTGGTGTCCAAAGCATTTAGCGTCCCGATTTAAGAGGGACACCTGACAATACTAGTGGTTAGTAAGGGTCTCCCCTCGAGGGCAACGGGTTAACCCTCCAGCCGCGGGAAACGCTATTTTCGCGTTCCAGTGAGCTACTTTTTAGGTGCGTTCGTAATTATATAAATACGTAGCACCTATAGTCGTCGTTCAGTCCGTCTGTCTGTCCGTCCGTCCGCATATAATAGAGCAAAAACTACCCAACCGAATGGTCTGAAATTTTAAATATATGATTTTTGTAAAATTTTGTCGAGCCATTTCAAATTTTAGGAAAATCGGATGTATAGTTAAATTACAGGGACAGTCAAATTTTTTCTTTACATTAAAGCCAATGGGAAAAATTATTGCACGTGCATTTTAATGATGTTAAAGCTTTCCGAATGGTCTCAAATTTTAAATATATAATTATTGCGACATTTTGTCGAGCCATTTCAAATTTTATGAAAATCGGATGTATAGTTTAATTACAGGGACAGTCAAAAGTTTTTCTTTACATTAAAGCCAATGGGAAAAATTATTGCACGTGCATTTTAATGATGTTAAAGCTTTCCGAATGGTCTCAAATTTTAAACATATAATTATTGCGACATTTTGTCGAGCCATTTCAAATTTTATGAAAATCGGATGTATAGTTTAATTACAGGGACAGTCAATTTTTTTCTTTACATTAAAGCCAATGGGAAAAATTATTGCAAGTGCATTTTAATGATGTTACAGCTTTCCGAATGGGCTGAAATTTTAAATATATAATTGCTGCAAAATTTTGTCGAGCCATTTCAAATTTCATGAAAATCGGATGTATAGCTTAATTACAGGGAGAGTCAAAAGTTTTCCGTTACATTAAGGGGAATGGGAAAAAATTATTGCAAGTGCATATTGAATTGCTTATGAATTGCAAATAAATACACATTCAGTACAATATGGGGTGCAAAAAATAATTATAAAACTAGTTATAGTACGAACGCACCTCATTTGCCACGTTTGGCGAGCAATTTCGAACTTGTTAAAAACTCAGATAGCTTGATTCCCACCACTTTTTTAAGAGTATATAATCCAACTTATTCTCATATTATTTAATCTGTAATTAAATAAAGTGACTATTTCTACTTCAAAAATGTGGTGGGAATCAAACAATCTTTATTTTAAAAAAGTAACCCTCTGAAAAAGGTCGCCCGCGGCTGGAGGGTTATTTCCTGGTATACAGTAAATTGGAAATTGTCGCTCGAACCCTTATCGGTCGAAATATTTCTCGCAGTCACCGACATTTCTTACACGAATTTATACGGTTGGCACAACTTTTTTCTCATGAATCATTTTTAATTGTACTTTGACAGCAAGTGAAAGAGAAATTTACTAAAAAAATGTACTTTTAAAATATAGTGATGCAAGTAGAATACAAAAACAGAACAATGCGTATAAAGCTTGGGAATCAATTTTTCGGCACTCGAACGCAAAGGGTTAATAATTTTCAAGACTATCTTCTTTACATTTTTGATATTTTTTTCATATAAAATTGCTTTTTGGTGGTGTTAGTGGCGAATCTAAAAAAATTACATTAAATGTAAAACACCTCTTATTCATTTATTTCACCGTAGAGTTATCATTTAACACTATGAGCATCCGGTAGAATTTTTCATGTATGTGTAAGGATTCATAAAATAATAGCCATGAAATGTATTTGTATTATTTGTTTATGATTACTTTACATATTTATTTATCTTATTTACTGCAAAAGAAATAACATTAATGAAAATTTTATCTTAAATCAGCCCTTGAGTTCAAAGATTATGTGACGAAAAACACGGTTAGGACAATTAACGGGACTCAGGGCTTGAAAATGTTTAAAAAAATCGATTTTTCTTTTAGTATCTATGTTGATTAATTAATTAATTCTGAACACATTGCAAAAAAACCACATAAAAATATTTGCATTTTTAATGGAATTATGAGCATTTGTGCAACAATCGTTACAAAGCCGCACCCATTTAATTGCAACTTTAAGTCGCGTTTTCTCAAAACTTGATTTTTGACTGCTATCCGTAACATAAAAAAAAAAAAAAAACTATTTGATGCAATGGCTTAAATTTTTTTGCATGCATATAACATCATTATCTACAGAATGAATTAATATATTTTAGCTAGTTTAATATTTTGAGTACTTTTAATAAAAAAAGAGTTGTATTTTTTAGGGTTTTTTACATTTTCAAATATGACAGTTTTTTAACCCATTAACCGCCAAAACTATTACGATAAAAATATTCAAATTTCTTGTTGAAAGTAGTTTGCCACCACAAATTCAGAAAGGTAAATTTCGCTTTACTAAAATAGCAAAATTTCTGCCAATAAATAAGACATTTTTTTAAGTTCTAAAGCAGTGGTGCCAATATAATTAGTTCATTGCATGAGCAATTATTTTGACTGTTGCGTGAACGCAACGTCAGCGGTTAATGGGTTAATAAGGTTTTCTTTGAGTGATAGTTATATCCTTAATTCATTCTATAGAGTAAAGTTTCCTGATCATTGTAAAACAAAAATTAGATGCTTATGTCAATTTAACGTTAAGATATCTTACGGATGGTGTTATGACACCTAAATGTTTTTCCGAAAATTGTGTTATATAAATTTTGCTATATTTTTTGTTTTATTACATTGAAGTACTTCATTTTATAATTTTATAAGACTACAAACGTACCTTAAAAATATCAGGAAGTTAAAATTACATTGAATACTTCTAGAGCTCTGTTTACTTGTGTTTCTGAATCGATCAAGCCCTGAGACTCCTTAAAGTGTTAAAATAAAAATATTTTCACCTATGTTCTTTTTTCAGAGATGTCCGGGTTGGAGACCCTAGTTAGGAGTATAAGATAAAAAAAACAATGATCGTATCTAATGAAAGTCTCTTTTCTTTTCAACCTTCCTTTCCGTTTTCTAAATCGCTGTATTAACCTCGTAAATTTCAGGGTATTTCTCATTTTTAAAGAATTGGTGACAGATGAGAGAACAGATGCGAAAAGTTATGTGGCAGTAAACCGGAAAACTGCTTTAATGTATCTAAAATTAACTGTTTTCAACCCGCTTCTGTAATGGAGTGACTTTCAAATGAACTGTTCGTCTTGTAGTCGAACAGCTTTACCTGAAATAATAATGCTTACAGAGAAAATCTGCGAAAGTGTTCGATGATACATAATATGAAACTTAAAATACAGGGTGTTTCATAAAGATAGGAAAAACTATAAGGGGTGATAGTACACATCCAAACAAACAACTTTCATCAAAGGATGCATGGTCGGAAATAAAACGCAAAGGTGCGGGCGCATTTGGAATATTGGTCCAGTGTTGCAAGTGGGATGCTTTTTTAAAATTCAGATTTATTGATTGCCACCACTTTTTTGATCTAGCGAAATTCGCCTTATTTAATGATAAATTATATGAGGTGAAAACAAGAAGGATTATCAATTTAAAAAATTTGGTGGCAATCAAAAAATTTGAATTTAAAAACACTAGTCCACTCATAACAACGACTCTGTCTATGAAAACGTTAAAGCTCCATTCCTATTGAAAGAAGAATGATACTAATAGCATGCAAATGCGATTATGGGCAAGAAGAAGAAGAACGCATATGCAAAATTTCGCCTCGTTCAATACATAAATGTTGCTGATCCAAGTGTGCAACTGTCAGTCGCAGTAGGAACGTATAGGAAAGTGTTGCCTTTCACAAATAGAGAAAAGGCTGATATGGGTTTTATCTACGGAACTGCAAATGAAAATGGCTCAAAGACTTAAAGATTGTACGGAGAGGTGTTTCCCACCTTGCTTTTGTTACTTTTTCGTTCTTTTTTTTTCCCTCACATAACAACATATTCAGTGTTGCCAGTGAGCTACTATTTTTAAATTTAGATTTCTTTATTTGCACCGCTTTTTTGAAATTGTAAATTTCGCCTTACTTAATGACATATTAATTAAGGCTAAAACAAGAGGAATTTTACCATTTCAAAAAAAGTGCTGCATATTAATAAAACTGAACTTAAAAATGTAGCCTACTGGCAATACTGAATATCTCCTATGACTCCCTTTAGCACCTTTGCGTTTTAACATACATTCCATATATTCGGCCATGCATTCTTTGATGAAAATTGTTTGTTTTGATGTCTACTATCACTACTAAAAGTTTTGCTCATCTTTTATGAAACACCCTGTATATAATTGTAGGAATTTATAAGTATAGATTTATATGAAATTTAATCTTTGACATATTCCGGTAAAAACATTTAATGTCAACGTACAAGGATTCAGTAATGATTATAATATTGATGATAAAAAAATAAATCTGCGATGAGATTAAATAAGTTAATAGAAAAAAAAATAGCGGAAAGTAAGAAGGCTTGGGAGGAAATGAAACAGTCAACCGTAAATAACTTCTTTCATTTGTGATAAATTTACTGTTTACCAACCTGCTCTTTTGATTTACAATCAGATTTTCCTGACTCACTAATGCTTCCGTGAATGTCTGCAAAAATACTTCTTTATATTTAACCTGAGAAACAAAATAAACTATTCCAAACATTTTTTTGTGTTTTAATAATACATTGTATTATAATAAGTTAAATCAAGATCTAGTGTAAATCCTAGTTAGATGGCCCACCTGGTTTGTTTCCTTACCGGGTTAGTTGCCCTATTCACTGTATTTCAGCTATTGGACGTGTGGTGGAGCTAGTATTGTCCTAGTACTCTCAGTTATTATGTAAAAGTGTTGTACGTGACGTTACAGCAATTTGTTTCTTTAAACAAATTTATATTCATCAAAGAAAGCTAACTTTGGCTATATGTTCTTATGAGGTAGTGAGAAATAGAAGTCGAAATTTAATGTACAGTAAACTCTGTCTAAGGCGGAATCGGTCGGGACTGAGAAAAATTTCCGTGGTAGACAATATTCCGGCTTATACAAAAAAGCTCCCCCCCCCAAAAAAAAAAAAAAAACAACAAAAAAAATCCCTGGAAGATAACGATCTTTTATTGATTCTCCTGACTAGAAAATCGGTTGAAAACTGAAATTCTGAAAGATCCTTTGTCTTTTTAAAGATAATTGAGAAACTTTATTCAATTTCTTAGTACTGCTGTAATACTTTAATATTGGAAGTTTTTACAAAACAAAAAAAAAAAATTCAAGAAGGAGAAAGAACGCTATAATTTTGAATTTGAGTACAATCTTAAAGTATAATATATTGTACTTTCGAAAATACGTAATCATTTTCATAAATGTTCATTTTATTAGAAATATTAACTTTTAGATGCAATTTTGCATATGAAAAAATGGCATAAGCATAAATTCATTAAAATTTAAAGTTTCTGTTCTTTTGAATTAACTTTTTTAAAAGCTTACGGAATTTTAGCTAACATGCTCGACATTGAGTTATTTGACTTATCAGTTTTAAAGTTTAATAAACAAAACACTTTTCATTTTTAAATTATCCTTTTTCCGCCTTATGCAAAATTTTGGTTTCGGTGGGACCTTAAAATCCTTTCCGTTTCCGCGTCAGACAGATTCCGCCTTATGCAGCATGAATTAAAGTAATTTTCTATGGGTTCGCCGGGACTTGAAAAAATTTCCGCGGTAGACAGATTTCCGGCTTATACAGAGTCCGCCTTAGACAGAATTTACTGTACTTGCTAATGATTTTTAATCAAACATTTTGTGAATATTGTTTAAATAGATACCAAATAATGTGTTAGTATAAGTTGTAACCATATCGTCGGTAGCATGTCAAACTATCCAATGTGAAAACAGTGGGCTACTTTTTTAAAATTCAGATTTCTTGCTAGGCACCACTTTTTTGATATAGTAACATTTGCCTTATTTAACCTTATTTAATAACATATTAATTAAGGCGAAAACAAGGGGGAAATTATAACTTCAGAGAAGTGGTGCCAGTCAAGAAATCTGAATTTAAAAAAGTAGCACACTGTTTTCACATTGGATATTTTGACATGGTACCGACGATATCTGTTCCTACATCCAGAGTTACTGTCTGGAGCATCTCTCCTGGATTAAAAGGATACTTGCCCCACCATGCATCCTGGATATATGCCTCATTTGTGATTCGGAATAAGGCGTCCCATTTGTAATTATCAGTTAACTTTGAAAATATTTATTTAAATCTTCAGGATTGTGTAAAAAAAAAACTCCTTTTTTTTATTTTGGTTGATCATAGCACATCCGGGGAATAATTCTGTAACAAGTCAGGTGGAGGTGTTAGTTGTGATAAATACTCTAACTTAGTAATTATTTTGTTTCGGTTCAGAAAGTTGGTTCAAAAGGTAGCAGTTACCTTACATTTTTAAGGAGAAAATATTTAATTGTTTTGCATTTATAGCTGTGCTCAGAAAATTTTAATTCACACATTCCGAACGTCCCCTTTCGCTATATTAGAATATATTCAGAAGCACGAAATGGAAATCTAAATACTAAGTAGAAATCTATAATTCCTTAAGAATATCATTTTGACAACAGGACTCGTACGGATTAATACTGGGGCATCATGTAAGATATACAATCCCTCTTTATGGTTCTTCATTTACTTAAATAATATATATTGAATTGTTGACAATTTTTCTGCATCCCCACCCCCCTTAATTTAAATTACACAAAATACCTTCCGTAGAATATAAAATATATTTTGAACTCATTCAGTATGTAACATAAAATTCTAAAGAAGCATTTAATTAGAGAATTCTAAATTATTTTCGCGAATTAATTTTAGAATTTGTATATCGAATATAAGAAGGGTTGGGATGTCCACTTCTTAGTTTAGATTAGTTCCTAATTTCTAATAGCTGTCTCACAGACCGCTTTTTTCCCCGTTTTCACAGTTTAACTTATAATTTCCAGTTTAACTGCAGATACTTGTGCATTTTTGTTTTGTTTGGCCCTCTAGTACTACCGTTAGAAACTTTTGAAATATGAAATTTAAATATAATACTCTTGTACAAAACGTTTACTACAAAACTATCATGTGAATTAATCGATCCTTTTATTCATGTTTTGATGGAGAGGACTAGCAGGCAACTCATAATAATTTACAAGGATTAAACAAGTTTTGTATTCGATAGAATTATACGATTGACTTCAAATTTTGCATAGCAGCTTATTTGAGAAAAGCAGTGTGTTGATTGTTTGGAATGGCTAAATGAGACCTACAGAATAAATAATATTCGTTGCAATATTTCAGGGAAATAAGGAAAAAGTAGGAAAGTGTAAGTAAAAAAAATATTTCTATTCACATTTTTTAAGACAATTTTTTTTTCAAAAAAGTTCATAAATTTCATGTAAATAAAACATTAAATCAAATGCAAATCGAGTTTTTCAATTAATAATGTTAAATATTCATGCGTTCTATTCTTTTACGAGGAGTATATACCCCGTAACCCTTACCGGTGCGGAGTAATTCTGTTTATAAACTGATGAAATAATCGAATGACACCGCAATTTGTAAACGAATTTATTAGAAAATACGATCTTCGATCGATCGAATTTTCATGTACATTATAATTCAAAAATTTTAGTTAAATATCATTGGTGCCGTTTGTCAGTTTTGGAATTAAAATTAGGTGTCCTTTTTTAAGGACACCGCGCCGGTAAGGTTTAAAGTGGTGTGTCTAATGTCTAATCCCGAGGCCAGAGATTAAAATCATTAAGTTTTCTGATTAAAATCCCATTATATCTGATATTTATATTACAGGCTAGTTCCTTGAGTTTTTGTAGTGTAATTCACATTGCTGATAACTGCTATGCTTGTTGGCCACCGTTATATTCGAAAAGTTTGCTTGGCCTCACTCAATGAGATATTGGGATAAAGTAAGTCACATTTTCCTTTCTAAAATACTGGTAGCCAAAAATCGTAGCATGTGGCGTAGACTGCAAGTACTCATGGAAATAGCCTACAGTAATATTTTTATGAAGTTTTATATAAAAGTTGGAGTACATAGTTTAAATGTGCACTACAAATAACAATATTATAAAAAGGCAAAATTGGGGGAGGGGGTTAACCCTTTCCGGCACAGTGTGCCCGAGTCGGGATACCTAATTTTAATTCCAAACTTACGAACGGCACCAAGAATATTTTAGTAAAATTTTGCTTTTACAATGAACATTTAAAATAACGCGTTTTTAATTTCTAAAAAAGTCGTATAATTCCGGTGTCAGTCAATCATTTCATCATTTTACAACAAAAATTGCCCGTGCCGGAAAGCGTTAAGGGAAGTAACTAGCCCTGACTTACACTATAGCGGATAACACTAATAATAAGTTACAATTTAAATTTAATTATTTTTATCTACAAGTACATGTAGTATCATCGTATTGACAATGCCACTGTTCATAGCGAAGATAATTTGACTTAAAATGATGTATACGCTCACGATGAATAAATTGCTGAAGTTCAGAATAAGCCATAAAATTGTAAACGTTATTCTAAAAATACAGTGGAGTACTTTGATAAATTGATTTATGTCAAAAATAAGACGTTTATATCAAGAGGTTTTGATGTTTTAATACATATTTTTGAGAAAGTTATAAAATTTTCTATTATTTTCAGCATTTTAAATGTATTAGAGCACATTAAACAAATTACGCGTATTTTGATGCGTTTTACAATTATTAGAAAAATACTTGTTTTAGAATTTTATGAAATGCCCTGTACACACAATGGAGTTATTAATAAAAAGGAGGTGACATATGGAGTATTGTCTACCAGTTGCGAGTGAAGTAACTGAGGAGGTTGTCACAAGATGGCGAGTGATTTTTTTTGCATCGGATAAACAGTTTCTGATAACCGACGAAGCAAATTTCCACCAGAAAATTTTGCTTTATTTTATAGGGCTTTCCACGGATAATTTCTCTCACAAATATGATTAAAATTTCTATTTGCTTCACTATGTATTATAATAATTTTCATTGATACTGACAGAAAGTTGCCTAGGTTGTAACAATATGGTGGAAAAGCCGGGCCTTACAACCGCCGAAGTAAACTTCCACCAGTCAAAATGATTAGCTGTTTTTGCATTATTTTTGAACGACATATTGCCTTAAAAAGGCTGGGTGGGGCTTCTGAGTGCTTAAGCCATTTGGTAGGCCTTCCCACCTAGCTGACCCTTGCCTTAAATAGGCCATTACATAAGGAGAAAATTTCTATTTAAATTTTCTCGTGGAAATTTGATTCGGCGGTAATCAACCCTGCGAAAGCGGATACAGTTAAAGCTTCACTACTTTATGGGTATATCAGTTCTTTATTAATAGTTCCGTATTTTTCCCTCTCTATGGGAGTTTCTTATAGAACACGTTTTTGTGCAGAGTTATAGAAATTGTTTAACATATTTTACAAGTACATCGGATTCAATGTTACAAGGTATAACACAGCTTCAAGTATTTGGTATCGCGTTGTGCTGTAAATATTTACTAGCTTATCTCACATATATTGCTACATATTATTTACAGTATATATTAAGTGTTTATCTACTTATTGTTTCATTACTCTGTTCTATATATCTATTTTAAACAAATCTGTTTTACTGCTTCAATACTCAGTTTTATATATCTATTGTTAATACATTTGTTTTATATCTCGTATATGTCATTTAATAAGCATATTCACTATCTCTTATTTTGCTTTTCTCACGCTCTGTTTGCATATCTGAATATGTCAATACAGTGGTATGAGATAGAGTATTTGTAAAGGGGGTTTTATTGAGAAAGTCGTTAAGAGCAATTGATCTTTGTTACGATGGCACCAGGTTTTTATTAATTTTAGTGTATGAGCTTATGGACACGGGAAGCATACTCATGTACCTTCCCCCATTTTCTCCTTTTTGGTTAATTTCTATCACTATCATTGTTTTGTTTTATTTTGATTTTATTTCTCAAAAATTCTCCCCATCTTTGGCTATTAATTTTTTCTTAGTCATTTTCGGTAGTTAAGACTACCGGTTTTTGCTTTCTACTTTCTATATTCCGTTTCCTTCAATGATGTATGGTCGGTGCCGAGTGGACCCCTGTTCTTTATCTCTAATTATTATCTCATTATATTTTAATATATCTTAATATTTTTAGCTTCCGGCATTGAAACGTATATCTTATCATTTAAAAGTATCTCACTGAATATAGTTACCAGTAGCTCTGAGTAATCTATATAAAAGTATCTCTCTGATTAATTGAAAAGCAATATCTATAATGGCCTTACCACTAGTAGTTGAATTATTAAATCATCTTCTAAATGGCGACACCATATAAAAGTAGAATAATCTATAATCAACAAAACCCAAGGGTAAATCCGACTAAGCTCGACCTAGATTGGAACATGGAATCATCTGGAAGTCCAATAAATAAGTCAGGAAATAAATCAGATTCATTGGAAACGAGTACGAGATCTTCAGCAATTTCGGACACATCATGCATTCACTCATTTCAATATTTATCACCATCCAGAGCAATTACCATGATAGCATGCGAAAAACTGATTGGTCTCGACGATTCAAATGATATGATGAAAAAGATCTTGGAAAAAGAACTAAACACAGCTAATGAGGAGGAGAAAAGAACAATAGAGGCAAGGAAGAAAGGGATAGTGACGGAAGCAACTCAATTTACACCATTGCCTTTGAAACAAACACTGCAAATAATGCATACCAATAAACATTCACAGAAAAATAATATAAACCCTAACCAAAGATTACAGTAAGAAATTCTAACAAACAACCCAAAAGTTAGTTTGGTCAGATTAGACCAGACACCAACACAATTAATCTACAATACAACACCGAACTCAACAATGAATTCCTTGTTGAACTCAACAGTGGACTCTCCGGAAAGCATAGACATACAAAAGTCATATACGGAACAATATCCAAGACTTCCAGAAAGACCTATTGAAAAACAGGACACACTGCAAAGCCTACCGATAAGCCAATTGATTTCGAAATATGAAAGAATAGAAAGGAAAAGGGTGAGAGGAACTACAGAGGAAGCACAGAAACATCTTGAAGAACAGAAATATCTTAATGCAATATTTACAAGAGCCAAAAATGATGAATCTAGAACAATAAGATATCATAAAAATACAACAACGATACAAAGAGACAGAAGAAAAATAAGCGAATTGGAAGAGGAAATTGATAAAATTACAGATCAGTTGGAAGAAAGCTCCAAGATGGAACAAAGACTAGAAGGAAAACTGATAGAAAAAGAAAAAGAAAATACCATTTTCAGACACAAAGAAGAGGAAATGAGAGAAGAAATAAAAAAATTAAAGAACTTAATCAAACAACAGCATTCAGCATCGGAAACAAAAGAAAAGGCAACACAAATACAAACAAAAACATAACAAAAGTATACTCAGACAATCTTGACTGGTACAAAAATGGATAAGCAACAACAACAAACAACAGAATCAATCAAAGAAATAATAGCCAGATTGGAGCAGGAAATAGCTACAAGCGAAGAACAATTAAAAGCACAAGACAAAATACTAGAAGAGTGCATGAACAAGCTTAGAGATATAGAAAATAATATAGATACAGACATACCACAATTATCAAGAAGGATTCACAAAATTGAAAAACTAATAATAGAAAATCTTATAGACAAAAATACAAAAAATTATGAAAGATCTCAAGATAACGAAGAACAAAAACAATTTAACTCTCAAGGAAAGTATTCAAACTCGGCAATAATTATAAAATATATCTCAAAGAAAATATCAACAAATAAATTGAAAGAACTGTTAAATACCGAATTGATTAAAGAAAATGATCTACCAATATTCTGTAAACAAACAAGACAAATCAATACACTGACAGTTCAATCAGATACAGATAACAACACAGAGAAGTTACTGAAAAGAATTGAAAAAATCCCAAGCATTTCAGAAATAGTAGAACTAACTTACAACCTGCAAAAACACTCAAGGATAATAATTACAGGAATACCATCGATGATACCGACTGATGACATAATTAACTACTTAACACCTTGGGGACGAGCGACACGTATACGTGCCGCATGCAGCGCTCAGAATCCTTGTTTTTCCTCACCAGTAAAATTTTACTGTAAAATTTGCCTTATTTAATCGGCGCATTTTCTCGGTTTAAAAAGACACACATTTCTGTTTTTAAAAAACGGTGACAAAAGATTAAAAATAATACAAAGAGAAAATTCTACAAGTTATCATATGGTACTGAATTTAGAAGTAAATGCAGCTAAAAAATTTCTGGCTCAGAAAAGTATATCAATTGGCCTCAATAATTGCAGTATAAGAATATATCGACCCATACTTAGATGTGAGAACTGTCAACTTTACGGGCATACAAAGACTAACTGTAGAAGGAACTCCATATGTGCCAAATGTGTCATGGGTCATCAAACTCTCAACTGTCCTTATATCACCGATCCATCATAGCATCGCTGTACTAATTGCTATTATCTAGAAAACTATAGGAAGCATACAGCAGACTCTAGTTTGTGTCCTATATTTCAGTCTCAATTGGTGGACAGGAGGTACAGATAAAGTATCTACATAAAAAAAAGAAAAAAAATATTCACTCATCTTGAAAATATCTACAGTAATATCTCTTACAAAATACTTTCATTAACTCATCAGCGAAAGATTTTAATATGAGTATCAAAGGCTAATATCTTCAAAAATGGTGTCCTGCTTTTGTAAACTTGTATGTCGCTGTGATAACCAGTTGAACTTTTCGTGATATATAGCAACTTCAGATAAACTCTTAAAAACTTTAAATTCAGCTCTTAAAAACTTTAATCTTGCTCTAGTACGTTGTGGGTAACCGATAAACCCTCCCTATATGTTATTGTACTTATATATGGCTCATAGTAATTAATCTCAAATCTAGCTTAAAACTATATTTATATCGTTCAGAAGGTTTAATATGAACGTGGATCTGATAGATCAATATATCATTTCAATGATCCTCCTCCGAGTTATGGGCAGTGAGCAGGAGTGCTGGACATATAAATTCATTACTACAGCTATTGTTTTGGCCTTTAAGTTATATATTATTGTAATTTTATCTTTAAATTTAGATTATTTTATCTTTAAATATTTTTAGTAATTTTTACCTCATATTTCTAGAGGGGCCAGCAGCTGACTGAAAAAAAAAACTAATTTAATTAAATTTTTTTAATTGTATTGTATTCTATTAAGTGTCTTAAATACTAGAGGGTTTTACAGGTAATAGTACTTTTCCCTGCCCTGGGCTCGGGGTTCAAACCTAACCATAAGCCAAAAGCGGGTTCCCAGGGTGGGTGCTTACTTACTTACTTACATATCCACATATGGAAAATAAAGATGGCATGACTACTCAAACATTTACAAAAAATGAGTTGCTTTTATCAAAATAATTTGTGTGTACCATAAACATAGGAACATCAACGGATAATTAGGATATTAATAATCAATTTAATGGCAGACATTTCGTTTATTAAATTTGACTGTTACTCGTAAGCAGTTTTGTCAGATTGGGGACTTTTTTACTTCATATTATTTGACTGCTACCACTTTTTAAAAATAGTATAATTCGCCTTATTTTTCAGAATTATTTATTCATTTTTAAGTAGGGGGAATATGTCTATTTAAAAAAAGCGGTGACAACCAACAATCTGGGGACAAAAAATTCCCCAATCTGACAACACTGCTGGTAAGACGTTCTACGTTTAAACAAACTGTAATTTATGCTATGAAAATTTTGGTAGAAATGAATTATGAACAACTGACGAATATATGAGTCTACACCTGTGTTGCCAGTGGGCTACTTTTTTTAAATTCAGATTTCTTTATCAAATGGTAAAATTCGTCTTATATAATGGCATATTAATTAATGCGAAAACAATGGGAAATTCGTTATTTTAAAAAAGTGATACCAATCAAGAAATTTAAATTTAAGAAAAGAAGCCCTCTGATAACACTGGTCCACACTATACCAAATCTCCGACTACCAATAAACAATAATTTATACCCTTGCTTTTGCGAAAAATATCACGAAATTATCTCAATTAATCTGGATCACCATTTATAACTATCTTTTATGAGTCATAGAGTCTTAAGTTTTTTAATTTCTAACACATGCGTTCAATTCGAAATCTAAAATTTTCAAGTCACCAACTTTGCACTAAATATGCCCTCCTACAAAAGAAATTATACACTTCTATTACAAATGCCGTAAATATGCGTTTATCGTCATAATATACTTTTTTTTTTTGCACTGAATTCCTTTTCGATGTTTTCTAAGAATAATAAATATTGTTTAATACTGCGTCTCTGGAAATGCATCTATGCATCTGCGCCCCTATCATCGATAAAAGGGCTATTATATTATAAAGGGATATTATATAATGGACAAAATATTGGATCAATTAAACTAACGTATAAAATGTAGTGATGGACCGTATGAATGATTTTACTATTTGAATGAATGATTTAGCATGTGCAAAGCACGCCTACGATTTTTTTTAATTTTTTTTTAATTCAATTTTTGCCGGAAACTTTGTATCAAAAAAAAAGTTTCTTATTTTGATTATAATTCATTTAAAAAAAAACCATAAACATATAAATATTCTTTATATCTTTCAAATTTCTGAAAATGATTGAATAAAAATATTGCGACGACTGGCAACTATGCTTTTGCTTCTTTTCTTTTTACAAACTCCCTGGTGGTAATTGATTAAAATATATATAAAGGTTGGGAACTATGTTGTTGCGCATGAATGGGTGATTCATTTGGTAGTAAAATCATTCGTTCTGCCCCTCACTAATAAAATGTATCAAGGTTCATTCCTGCAATATAGTTATATTTATATAGTAGGTAGTAATTTTTATTTTTGCAATTAGTTTTGATTAGTTTTTCTTTGCAAAAATTGAATATTTAAAAAAATAACGCACTTTACGTGCCCACTACTTTTAACTTAAATAAATGTCACTAAAATGCAAAGCTTACGCGAGTAAATACGGCAATTGAAAATACGCAAAAAATATATATTATTATATAGTAATTGGTAAACGTCACAATCACAATTAAGAGAATTATTTGATAACTATTATTAGACAATAGATTGTAAACATAATATAAATTTTAATCTTGCATGCACGTATATTCTAGTTTAGAAGTTACTTTTAATATTTGCAATCTATATTACGTCTAAGATTTTACTTCCGAAAAATGAATATTGCAAAAGAATGCCTATTTTACTCAATCCGTACTTTCACCATAAAAAAATGACACTAAATTGCGAAGCTTACGTGATTAAATACGATAATTGAATATTGAATATATATATACATACATATATATATATATATATATAATAAATATCAAATCACAAATATATGAACAAATGGTAAAATTCTAAAGATGAACAAGATATCAACACAGGAAACCAGTATGTAAAATAAGAAACTATGAATAACCCACAGAATCATTAGAGGTGATTGTTGGTTAATTCATACTGAAAATGTGTTATTTCATCCAATTTTGTCGATATTAAGCCTAAAACGACAAAATTTAGCACCTAATAACGCATCATAAAAGAAAAGAAAGTATAAAAAACCAAGAGATTTAAAGAAAGATACACATCACAGAGGATATTAAAAATTATTTGAGCACAATAACTCAATTGCATACTAGGATCCAAAACTTCAGAATATATTTATGTATTACTTTATATTTATCTATTACATTTATCTATTATATTTATCTATATTAATCTGCTCAATCACAATAACGAAATTTTTTTGATAATTATTATTAGCCAGTAGGTAATAAACGTAATTCAAATAATAATCTTACATATATTTTTTTTTTCAGTTTATAGTTTCTTGTAATCTTCACAATCGTCATAATTAAGAGAATTATTTGATAACTACTGTGAGGCAGTTAACAGCAAACATAACTAAGGTGCTAGGCTTCCTATATCATCGCGATCATAAATAAGCAACTGTTCGTGCAAAAGATGCTCATCGAAAAAAAAAAAAAACATAATTCAGATGAAGAATTCTATTTTCAATTTCTTTAAATTATATGTTAACGTTTGAGTAGTTCTATATTAAATATCCAAATTTCCGTCATTCCATTTTAATATTTATTTTAGATACGCTTTTTAATTCACAATAATTATTATTAATTCAAGTTTTATTTCTATCTTTGAGTAATTCAACTGGAAAACATTTTCGATATGTAAGGATATTTTTTTATTCATGAACGTAATAAATGTTGAAAAATCATTTTCCACATTTATCATTTCAGATCGATATGGTTGACCGATTACATTTTAATCTTTTTAAATTATATGAAATAATTTTTATATTTTTAAAAGCTGGTGGGTGAAAAACACAATTAAAATATCAAGATAGCAAATATCATGTTCATAACGAAGCAATAAATTTTATCGTGTAAAATATGATTAATTAAAAAAAGTAATAATTCAAAATGGAGAATTCAAGTTTTATTTTATTTGAACTGTATATAGTCGTTTGGATAGTTTTATATTGTGGACGTATATTACTCTTATTTGCATATTTTTTCGTTCGTTTTCTAAAGCACTATAATTATTACTATTTCAAGTTTGATTTCTTTTTACGGGCAGTTGAGCTATAAACTTTTTCGATCAGTTATGACATTATTTTAAACATGAACGTAATAAGTGCTGGAAAATCAATTGGCATATTTCTTATTCCAAATCAATTTAAGCTTTTTAATGTTTTAAATGATGTGGGGAAATCGTCGTTTGAATATGTCTAATACTTACATTTCCATCATTCCGTTTTAATACAAGATTGGTATATTGTAATTCACAATCCTTGTTTATCTCTAAGTTTGGCTGAATTCGTTTTTTTTTTTTTTTTTTTTTTTTTTTTTTTTTTTTGTGTGTGTGTGTGTGTGTGTAATTCAGTTCTAAATAACTTGCTTTTTTTTTTGTTTTCTAAGTCACTATGATTATTACTATTTGAGGTTTGATTTCTATATTTGCTTGGGCAATTCAGATAGAAAACACTTTCGATCGGTCATGGTATTCTTTTAATCATGAACTTAATAAGGACAGGGAAATCAATTTGCCTATTTCTTATTCAAATCAATTTAAGTTTTAAATGTTTTAACCCTTACCGGCGGGGAGTAATTCTTTTTATAAACTGATGAAATAATGGACTTATTCCGTAATTTATAAACGAATTTATTAGAAAATACGAACTTGCTTATTTTCATGTACATTATAATAGGAAAATTTTAGTTAAATATTCTTGGTGCCGTTTGTCAGTTTTGGAATTAAAATTAGGTGCCCTTTTTTAAGGACACCGCGCCGGTAATGGTTAAATGATGTGAGGAAATCGCCGTTGGAATCTTTCTAATATTTACATTTTCATCATTTTATTTTAATACATGGGTTGTATTTTGTAATTCACAATCCTTATTTAACTCTAAGATTAATTGATTTTTTGTGTGTAATTAAGTTGTACATCACTTGGCAATATGTGAAGTTTATTTTTTTAGTCATGAAACTAATAAGTGCCGGAAAGTCAAATCCCCCTTATTTCATTTCAGATCCATATGGTTGACTGGTTACATTATAAGCTTTATGTGCGATATCAGGAATAAAAAAATGATCGAAATAAAACGATTTAACATGTTTTTGAAGGTGGAGAAAGGAATTTAAAAAAACTTTTCTATAGTTTTCATGGTCAATGCACTGTGAAATGATTTTTGTATTCCCAAATCCACGGATATTAAATGTGAATGAAAGATAAAACGACGAAAGGAAATAAAAATGATACTTTATGGTTTTACTTTTGTGCAAAAAAAAAAAAAAAAAAAAAAAAAAAAAAAAAAAAAAAAAATCCGTTTTATTTTTAAAATACTTTTGCCTGAAAAATTACTCTTTGTATAACACATGGAGCATTTTTAACGATTCAGTAACGTTATGATATTTAACAAAGTTCATGAAAGAATGATAAATTTTATGAATGAAGAATCATTGTAAAAATTGGTGTAACGTTATTCCATAAAATTTGTCATCATGTCACCAATTTTACGGGGTAATTTAACTGATGTAACTAGTGTAATTTAAACTGATATAACTGGTGTAATATTACACCATAATAATGTAAAATTATTTGGAACACATTATTATGGTGTAACGTAATACAAGTCATATCGGTTAAAATATTCCATAAATTGGAATCAGTAACAGTGTTGCCACTGGGCTACTTTTTAAAAATTCAAATTTCTTGATTGGCACCACTTTTTTGAAGTAGCATAATTCGCCTTATTTAATGGAGGTATTAATTAAAGCGACAACAAGGGAAATTTTACCATTTCAAGAAAGTGGTGCCAATCAAGTAATCTGAATTTTAAAAAAGTAGCTCACTGGCAACACTGGCCAGTCATGCTGCCATAAATTTTATGGAGTAACATTATACTAATTTTTTTACAGTGATTGAATATGCAATTTCGCGTTCCAATTTGGGCATTAGTGTTCAGACGAATACTATTGCTATGATATGAAGGTGTTCGTCAGAAAGAAAGAATGATTTTTTCCGTAACTTTTGTTTTTGCCAGTACAGTACTTTTGACTAAATTTGAAGAAATTTTATGATTTAATATTATTTTATTTGTGCTTATTATAGTTTAATTTGATTACTCATTTATTTCATGTATTTCTCCCTTTACAATAGAAAATTTTCCAGTCATAAATATCGGGTAGTTTAAGAGATGTCTGGTCATAGAAACGACCTGAGACCTGCATTTTCCCATCTAAAGTGGTGTGGTGTAGCGCCAGGATCACAAAGAAAAAAATAAAATAATGAAAATCAAGCACTAAGAACAATGTAAATTGGAGGTTCTGTAGTTGAGTTTTGATGGGACGTTGAAGAGAACGGAATTCCAAAGCCATCTCAGTTTTCCTTAAAAGATGTAAGTTTAAAGATGGAAGTAGGTTCGGCTAGTGTACCACGAGATCTATGGCTAACTTACCGGGTGTCCCAGAAATGACTGATGGATTTTAAAATTCCATAACTTTCAAACGGTGGCAAATATTTAAAAAAATTCTTGCAGGAGTATTATGTAAGATGTCAGGAGTTTTTATGCTGAGATTATGAGTTTTAGTTACAAATAGCATTAACAGATGGCGCTGGAAGCAATAACCGTTAAATCCAGGCTCAATTTTTAGGGCTCTCTCTTCTTCCATGCGAAAAAAGGAGATTAAAATGTATTGAATGGATCCCGCAGGGCCAAAAATCGATTCTGTACTGAGCGCCTATTACAGTCAGCGTCACCTATTGTTTGAAATTCGAACTAAAATCAAGAATCACTGTACAAAAACTCTTGACATCATGCATAACCCTCCCGCAGGAATTTTATTAATATCTGTCACCGTTTGGAAGTTATTGAATTTTAAAATCCATCAGTCATTTTTGGGACACCCGTAGTGATGAGAAGATTTTACTATTGGAATAAATCACTGGGGAAGACTCAAAAACATAATTTACAAACTTTGTATAAATTTTTGATCCATTTCCATTTTGCAAAAAGAAAGGAATTAGCAACATAGATGCCAGCTTTTGTTTTTTTTTAATCTTTTTCAGAAATTTAGAAGATAAAAGAATGTTTGTATTTTTACAGAGTTCTTCAGTGGAGTTATGAATAAAGAGAAGGACTGCACTGTCTACCAGTTGCGAATGAAGTAACTGAGGAGGATACCATAAGATGGCGGCTGCTTTTTTAAAATCGGATCTTCAGTTTTTGATTACCGCCAGGACAAACTTCCCACCAGTAAAATTTATTAGAAAATTTCGTTTTATTTAAGCGACTTATTCATAGAAATTTTTTCTCAAAAATGTCGTAAAAATGTCTATTTGTTTTTACTGGTGTCATTTTGCCTTGTAAAACTGCCAGTTTTTTTTCCTGATTGTCACAATATGGCGGAAACGCAGGGCCTGACTACCGCCAAAGTAAGCTCCTACCAGTAAAAATGAACATTTGTTTCCACCATTATTTATGATTAAAATTTTGCAATAATAAGGCGTTTAAATAAGGAGAAAACTTTATATAAATCTACTGGTGGAAGTTTCCACCGGCGGTAAACAATTCCTCCGACAGCGGTTACGTTTGAAGCTTCATTTATTTTAAGGATACGTCAGTTTCTCTTTTTAAATAGTTCCATGGGCTCTTCAAATTAATCATAATTAAAATAAGAAACTTCCTTTTCGATACAAAATTTCTGGTAGAAATAAAAATTTTAAAAACCTAGCTTGGCAGCTATGCTTTTGCACATGTCTGAATGATTTATTCGGATAGTAAAATCTTTCATTCTGCCCGTATCATGTTACGTGTAAATATTAAAATTTTGTTTTAAACCATAAAGGACGTCACACCACTGCCTAGCAGTAACTTAATCTTTCTGATGTGGTTGTCTTTATTATTATTTAACTGTGCATTTTGCTAGCGATCTGAGTTATAGATATTTAGCCTTTTGAGAACGTGTCTATCTAGGACTAGTCATTTCTTCTTAAAAGACACAAATCTACCTTAAAATCTTGAAAGGTCTTTTTGTATAGCACTAATTGGCAATTATGTAATTCAGAAGTGCAGGTTAAATTAACTGTGGTGAAAAGAAGCATATGATTATAGATTTAAAGATCATTACCATATTTCATGAAGATATGGGTCATTCTCTGAACAGTGGATGTTTTTTTTTTAAAAATTGCCTCAAAAATCTCAAAATTTAGCCTACAAGTACCTTATTGCTATATTTATCAAAAAATAATATGAACCAAACTGTACCTGATAGATCTTCTGAGATTTTAATTTCAAAACAATTTCATTTCTAAAATATTCATATAAATGATTCGCAGCGAAATTTAATAAAAAATTTCTTTGTAAATAAGAAAAATGCTATATTTCACTTACATGTTAAATAGAAAAAAGTTTATAAAAAATTTGGTGACTTGTGGCGCTTGGAAATTAAAATTAAGACATTACATAACCCCTTAATTCTCGCTCCTGTGATATTCACGGGCTGTGTTAATCACTCAGATTGTTTGATTCCCACCAGTTTTATGAAATAGTGCAATTGGCTTTCTTCTGGTGTCATTTTACTTGTCATTGAATAAGGTGAATATTTCTTTTTCAAGAAAGTGGGGGCAATAAGTAGTCTAGATTTTTAAACCGTAATTTAATGCAACCGTTAAGGGGTTAAACATACTACAGTCCTTGAAAGGGTAAGAAATTATAATTAGAAGTCTTACTGTCAAAAAGTAATATTTCTTTTTACTCTATTTCAATTGAAAAATAAAGCTAAAGCATTAACATTTATCAGTGTTAATGTTTATTTGATTTATTACAATATATTTTTAAAATTTATTTTGACCTTATCCCAGTAAAATAATAAAAATCAAAAATATGTTGTCTTTACTTACTCTAATTAAAAATCTTATGGGTTTTTTAATTTCTATTTTATTGCATTTGATTTTCTTATTTTACTGTTTAGTACGTATATACACTGGTGTTTAAAATTAAGGACCAGTCACAAAATTCCAATTTTTAAGTAAGCGAATACTCAAAAGGAAATAATATAATTCAAATAATTACTATCCCTACAGCACAGCTAGTCCATATAGCATCTCATTCATGTCAGACATGGTCACAAGTGTCACAGTAACTACGGTGAAACAAAAAATAGAAAATTCCACACGTCTCATTATGAGTCTCAAATCATCACTATACGTGATTCCACTGAGACGTCAATATGACTGCTGCTTTTTCATGAGTCACCAGGTGACTTTAGAATGTAGTTACATTGTGACTCTCAAGTGACTGTCATTTTTAGACTCAATTTAAAAGTCATCATGAACGTTACATTATGATAAGTCACCAAATAATATGACATTATAGTCACATGATGACTTTTCACAATAGAGGACAATGGTGACTTCACAGTAGTCTCTCTGTCACCTGAAAGTCATCATGTGACTTTAAGGTGACATTATTAGGTAACTAATCACAATTCAGCATTCACGATGACTTTGAAATTGAGTCTGTAGATGACAGTCACATAAGACTCACTATGTAACTACATTGTAAAGTCACATGGTGACTCATCCCAAAGCAGCAGTCACAGTGACGTCTCAGTGGAGTCACATATAGTGATCATTTGAGACTCATAATGAGATGTATGGAATTTCCTATTTTTTTGCTTCACCGCAGTGACTGTGACACTTGTGACCATGTGTGACATGAATGAGATGTTATATGGACTAGCTGTGCTGTAGGGATAGTAATTATTTGAATTATATTATTTCCTTTTGATTATTCGCCTACTTTATAATTAGCATCGTGTGATTGGTCCTTAATTTTGGACATCAGTGTAAATGGATTCAGAACATTCCCTTATATATTAAAATTATGAGGGAATGATTGTGAGGGAATGGCGAAATGCTTTTGAAAATCATATTATACTATAATGATTAGTCTAAGGTATATTTTCAGTTACTAAATATATTTTGAAACACATTTCGAATAATATAACATCATTAAAAAAATCATTACTTTTTATTAAATTTATAATAGATGAGGGAATGACGAGTAATAAAAATACTTGTTTTGATCTAGTACTTCAAAGTTATGAGCTAGCTATTCAGGAATGTTTTGGAGCAAACATAAAGGTGGCTGCTTTACTTTACTCATGTACAAACTATCCTAGATTTATATAATACATGTGCTGCTTTCTACTAAGTAAATAGGGGCAAATTTAAAGTTATGTGAGGGAATGATGACAAATAGTAGGGACATCATAAAAAAGGGTCCTAATTCTTTTATTACATAAAATATAAATATAATTAAATGGCTAAATATTTATTTGTGTATGTTTAATGGATTTAGAAAAAAATAATTATAAACATACGTGCTTCAATGGCAAAGAAAGCATTTTCTTTCCTACATGTGTGACTGGGGACATAGTGAGGGAATGATATTTGCATTAACAAATACATTTAATTTATCATATTTCAACTTCAATAAGCAAATATTTAACTTTTATACGTATAACAGATTAATATTGATAGTTTAAATTACTTTCTTTTTGTAATTTTTAAAATAAGTCTTCAAGACCCCTGGGACATAAAATTGCCACATTTCAGAGAATGACTCATATTCAGAAGGAGTGAAATTCCCTGACAGGTTTTGTCTCCTCGACGAGCCCCTGCAGTTTATTAAAAATATTTTTGTCGTGTTTTCTCCGTTTCTAAAAATGACTGTTACAATTTTTAGCTTTAACAATACTGCAGATACGTCGCAATGTTTTTGTGGATAAGTTGCATTGCTGTCGAGCGTCGTACCACTATTTAATATTAATAAGCTTTGTCTAAACACAATTTTATATCATCAAATAACACTGAGATTACTAATAAACATTAGCGGTTGGACACGTGGCTGTTAACCAAATAATTCACTAAATTATTTCAGGTAACTAGCACAAGTTTTAAGCGTACATGTTCATCCACTAAACATATGCAATGTCATGCATAAATCCCAAATAAAATTATCTGCTTCATTTAAGGAAAACCATACCAATCAGTAAGGCTAAGTATAAAGGTTTCCATGATTTCTAAAATCAATGTCACCAGCCTATAGATTTCATGTCCTGCCTATAATTGCAGCCATATATACTGATTCTATCTCTAGCCCCTTGGGGACGAGCGACACGTATACGTGCCGGATGAAGCGCTCAGAAATGTTGTTTTTCCTCACCAGTAAAATTTTACTGTAAAATTTGCCTTACAAATTTCTGTTTTTAAAAAGCGGTGGCAAAAGATTAAAAATTTCGTAAAAGGCTCCCGTCCCGAAGGGGTTAGTTATAATAACTAGTATAAAAAATTTAATTAGGAATGATAAATTAAAAATCACCCAGGACTCACAGTAGTCCACACTGGCAGTCCGCAAACTGGTTCTAAAAAGGGCAGCATATAGCAGAATAAGAATGGTTGCACTGCAACAGGGATGGCCAACTGTAGCACGCTAGACACCAGTAAAATTTTATAGTAATCATTGCCTTATCTAATCATCGAATCTCTGCGATTCAAGCAGTCGGCTTTTGCTCTAAAAAAATAGTGGTATCCGGCATGCCACAGTTGGCCACTGCTGCACTACAATGACGTCTACCATGAGCATCTTTGGACGACAGAGATATAAACTATAGGTAAAGATACAATAATTAATTATAAGAATTTAAAGATTTAAATTAATTAAACCAAATTAGTTGAAAGCAAATCAATAGATCGATTACAAGGCCACGAGGCGAGGTTAGGAAACAGAAAGACGCAAAAGCCACAGTTTTGCTTAAATATATTTTTCTGAGCGTTTTGTGCGTGTGTTACAATGGAATTTTTTTGGAACACATACATCAGACTTGTGTGCTTGATATCAGGGCCCGCTTACAAGTCATCGTCGATATACAGGGACGAGATAGCACAAGGAAATTTACAACACCAGAAAATTACATCCGGGTGCTCCACAAAGTGTGTGCAACGGAACCGGTGGGATTCGAACCCGCCCCCACCTATGCTGTCAAGCGGTGTGGTGCCTTATCCACTCAGCCACGGTGGGCCCTACCTTATTTACAGATTTCTTAGTAATAGGCTTGTATTTCAATACATTTTAAACATGTCATCTCCATGCACAAAAATAATATTTTGTCAATGGCGTTATCTTTACGCATTTTAACTTTACATTTTCTGCATTTAGAAGAAATGGTTTTGTTTAATTCTGGTATATAATTTTGAATAGTGGCACATTTATTATCCTTTACATAATTTGAGCGCAATTCATTTGCTAGCTATTCATCGTGACATTTCCTTGAAATGTAATGTTTGACAACCTGACATAAATTTGTAAATATGCAAAGAATTTATTACTGCAATGTCTACAATGTTGTAAAGTAAAATGTATCTACAGGCCGTCTCTTTGATGCGGATTTTACAGAATACTTTCTAGCCATCTGATCTAAAATGTCCACACCATATTTGCTTCTGTACTAGAATGTTACAGTTTCTGGTGTTTTCTTCTCATTACTTGCAGTTGTAAGTTTGAATGAAGTGTGCTCAGTATAAAGATTTTCTTTAGTTTTTTTTTCCTTGATATATATAAGTATGGTACCGGTAGTTTCGTGTTTTTATATATTCGTGGAATAAAGACTATCTTTTTTATTTTTCAGGAGATCTATAATTTCTCTTCGAGCTCGATTCACAGTTTCTACCACGCTTGTTTTACTTTTTATGAGATATTTTGCCAGTTCCAGTGAAGTAAAAAAAAAAAATATCTACTGCCACGTTATGACCTACATTTTTATATGGATCTATCAGTTTTGGAACTACGACTTCCGCTATCGTTTACCATCCGGTGGAGATTCATTTTTTCCCAAATAAAGAAATAAGTCAATAGGTCCGAACGGGGTCTGCAGGTGACTTCCACCAAGATATGACCTGGCAGACGTTGCATTTTAACCCTTTAGCTACTGCTTTATGATCGACAACAATTTTTTCATGTAATATTTTTTTTTCAGTTATTAGAATGAACATTTAAGGATAAACATAAAAGAAATACTCACCCGTGAAAAATTTAATTATTTGTAGATAATTAATTAAAGTGTTACTTTAACCCTTTATCTACTGACGGTACTTATAAATACCACTCACTTTACACTTTTATACCATAGTAAATATTACTAATATTCTACTGGTACTTTGAAAAACACACTTTTAACTCCACTTTATCCAAATACATTGCAGCAGTAGTTCGAGGTTTGTTATTTTAGAGAGGAATGAGGCTATCTTTGAAGCAGTTAATGTGTTTTGTGCCGATATTCTGTACAAATTCCCACGCTCGCTCGTCTTTTTAATGTTGCAAACACAGTAAAGGATATAAGATAAGTGTTGGATTTTTTTATGCTTTCACTATGATCTTAGAATACAATTTGACTAGCCATTTTAGGTAAACTGTGTATGTATTTGATTTAACAGTTGGATTACTCGGTTGTACTTATAAGCACTGTCAGTATACTGGGTGCTGGAGAAAAACTTCTTGTTTACTTTTCGTCTGTGTAGTTATTCATCATTTCCATCTGCTTTAAAATGTAATTACTAAAATGTAGTGTAGTAATAATTTCCCTGGTATTTCTTTTCTGTTTCATTGTTATTTTTTATAGGAAATCGAAAAAGATTTGTCACCGGCTGGTTTTTGCTATGCTAGAAATGGCATATGTAAATTCATATATTGCATATGTGGAGATGCCAGAGAGCATGTTGTCCCTGGAATATAGACGTCGCATAACAAAAGGACTGCTAACAAGATCGAAACCTAAACAAAAAAAATAGTTCTTTTTTAACCCTTTCAGGACCAAAGCATTTTCAATCCTAAAGTGTTGAAATAAATGATTGACACCGGAATTTGCCAAACGATTTATTTGTAAACTAGCAGGCTATGCCCGCTGCGCTGGTCAATATTTACGAATGAAGATTGGATTAAACGAAATGGTGAATTTGAACGTGTATTTTAAACAATATGGTCCTTCAGCTGGAATGTCCTTCCGCGTTGCTGAATAAGATGCGAACGCCATTGCGATGTTATATTACATTATGCGTTGGACAATAGGGTGGGCCGAAATTTTTTTTTTTTTATTTTCGATGATGGGTAGTGCGGAAAAGTGGCCACTAGTAGCACCAATTTCACACAAAAAATTTGAGATTTTTAGGACAATTCCTATATTTGCCGCTTTTGGCTTGAAGTTTTGCTAAAAGGCTGATTTTTGAACTTTTTTAGCAAAATTTTAAAAATGTTAAATTAAACTTATTTTCATCGTATTTACTTTAAAAGGCATATTTAATGTTCCAAGTGTATAAATAAGCTCTGATAATGTATTATTTAATTGCTATGTGTATTTTAAGTTAGACGATTTTTATAGCCTTTTTGCGTTTAAGTGAGCAAAAGTTGCATGTATTGTTTGAATCTTTCAACGGTTTCTCTCTTTTGTCTTTTTTATGTCCCTTGGTTTTCCTTATTTTTTTTCGATGCTTTAAGGGTCATATATTTGGGTAACGGACAGCAGAATCCCTCAGAAAGAGATCTGAAAGGAGAGAAGGGGTGAGGCGAGAACTTAAGCGAACGCAGTGACTCATTGCGATGTTGGGGGAGTGAAGGAGGAAATACAAGAGGGGAGAAAGTGCGATAAGGGATGCTTATTGTTTTCAGTGCTCAGTTTCCCTGAGACATGGTGGACGCTGTGTGAGACAGGAATATGCATTTAGGAGTGTTTGGCTTTGAAGGGCCTGCTTGAAATTCAGATTCAGTCGAACTGCTTGCTTGAAAGCTCCCACTACTTGAATCTTCCAACAATATAACTGTCTTCCATCTGGATCTAACTCCACTCGTTGAAGGCTTGGTCGCAGAACCACTATTCCTCGTTGAAATTCTATCCCTTTTCATTTTCCGCGATATTTTCTTTGCAAGAGTTTTGCTTGTTTTTAAATCAATATTTCCGATAAACATTTTTCGAATAGTTTTTTGATCTTTCAAGAAGTTCACCTCCCGATGTGGAACTTTACGTCTGATGTCGCAGCTACAATTGTTCAAGCCTCTACACTTACAAGCTGCAATGTCAAAGAGAGAGGTTTCCGCATTTCGTACGAAATCTTCGCAGGAGTCTTGCCTTTAACACCCGTATGATTACAAGATTTCTCCAATGATCTACACTCATTGTAATAGTTTTTAATCTTTCTTTTAATTGTTCGTTGGGAAACCACTGGTATGGAAGATTTTATTCAGATTTCGGAAACTTTTTCACCTACCATTTTAATAATATCATCCACTGGTTGAAGATAAATATCTCGATTTTCTTCTATATCACTTCCCAACCAATAGTAGTGGCGCATGATGTCAGCAATAGTTGGAAATTGCCTTTCAATTTGCATGGTGCCCCAAAATGGCTATATTTCACGCTATCACATGTCTTTACATGACCATGAACTTTCGAACTAGCTATTTCTAAACTCGTCGTAATAAAACGCACAAAACACAGTAAAGGCACGTTAAACGATCCAAAAAGCAATGTATTGCACGAGAAAAAGGTTTTACTTTTGCATTGAACAAATGTCACAGGGAAACCGAGCACTGAAAAATAATAAGCATCCCTTATCGCACTTTCTCCCCTCTTGTATTTCCTCCTTCACTCCCCCAACATCGCGATGAGTCACTGCGTTTGCTTAAGTTCTCGCCTCACCCCCTTCTCTCCATCCAGATCTGTTTCTGAGGGATTCTGCTGTCCGTCACCCAAATATATGACCCTTAAAGCATCGAAAAAAATAAGGAAGACCAAGGGACATAAAAAAGACAAAAGAGAGAAACCGTTGAAAGATTCAAACAATACATGCAACTTTTGCTCACTTAAACGCGAAAAGGCTATAAAAATCGTCTAATTTAAAATACACATAGTAATTAAATAATACATTATCAGAGCTTATTTATACATTTGGAACATTAAATATGCCTTTTCAAGTAAATACGATTAAAATAAGTTTAATTTAACATTTTTAAAATTTTTGCTAAAAAAGTTCAAAAAACAGCCTTTTAGCAAAACTTCAAGCCAAAAGCGGCAAATATAGGAATTGTCCTAAAAATCACAATTTTTTTGTGTGAACTTGGTGCCACTAGTGGCCACTTTTCCGCACTACCCATCATCGAAAATCAAAAAAAAAGTTTTTTTCGGCCCACCCTATTGGACAATATTTAGTCATTAACCCCTGAACGCTCGAATTAAATTACGGTTCAAAATTTCAAATTGCTTATTGGCACCACTTTTTTGAAAAAGAAATATTCACCTTATTTAATGACAGGTAAAACGATACTAAGATAAAGCCAAATACACTATTTTATAAAACTGGTGGGAATCAAACTATCTGAGTAAAGGACACAGCCCGTGAATATGACGGGAGCGAGAATTAAGGGGTTAAGAAGCAATTCTTTTAGTTGATTATTCACAGTGCACTTTTGGTACGGAAATGTGACCGTTATGACAATTGGAATTAAAATGTTCTCATATCAGACAATATTAAATTAGAGAGCATTACAATGATTGCAGAGATTGACTATTGAACATGGATATTGCTCGAGTGGTTTATTTTCGTTTGTTAGTCCTTGAACTCCTGGCCTCTTAGCTCGCGCAATATGTGATTCTGACAGCTTAGTGCATGTTAGTTATGTTTCTTAAAAAACGTCCCCTTGTGCTACTACTGTTTTCCCCTTGCAGCAGAGTAAAACCCGTCAAAAGAGTAATATATTATTTGCAGACAAAGAAGAGTGTTTAAGTTTCATATTTAAAAGAAAGGTGAAATACAAAAATGCGTGTTTTTAATGTGAATTGTTTGAATAAAATTAAAATGGAGTCATTTTCACTATCTTTTCATATTGTAGACCAGTTCCAGAATCATGTAATCGTTAACCCGGGAAAAAACTCGCTGACTTAATCTTATATAAAAATAAATCTCTTGTATCCAGTAAAATCCTTATAATCACCCGTAATTGACGTCATTGTGAGGATTGACGTTAAACATTAATACTGGTACAATAATATTGTTACACACGTACCAGGGTTAATTACAAAACAAACTTAATTACCCGCCAAGTTTATTTCCAATAAATAATGTCAAATTGTTGTCGATTCAATCATAGATCTTTTACCAATAAATCTTCATACCTTAAATAGGACTGCGAATGATAAATAAAGTTAGTTATACAAAAATGCCGTTTTGTTCAATATGCTCTTTGGTGAATACCTGAACAGAATATTTATTTTGCATTTTTCTAAAGAGCATAATAAAACGGACAAACTAATAGGCTTGCTATTTTCTTTATATTTAAGAGTAAATTAATCTTCTGTCTGTTGTGTAAATAACCCAGATTATGAAAATAACTCTTAATTTGTTGTTACGTTTAGCTGCTAGGGTGTGCGTCAGAACAATGCCCTTTATAATGATCGAAATTTGTGATAATTTTATCCAATCTAGACTGAAATGATAAGTCAACAGACATTATTCCATTTTCCGCCATTAGATTCTTAAAGTTTTCCTCCTACATTGAAAGTATTGTTTTTTTATGAGAGTAAGATATTTGAGATAAAAAATAACGAATAATAAATCTTCTTTTGTTTGTTTGCTTCATTGTGAAAAACCATAATTTTAGTAATCGGTAATTTCAAAATCTGTTTAATCTTCTGTAATTCGATGCGCCGTCAGTTGTTACTGACAAAAATATAAATAAAATTTCCAACAATATACTAAATACGCCAAGTGACACGATTCCATAAGATTAATCCAATATGTTCAACAAATTATTTTTTAAAGAATGGTTACGCAAAAGAAAGTTATACAGAAAAAGCTAAAAGAAAATGACAAATAAAAAAAATATATATCTGAAATTTAATTCAGCAAGCAATTTTCATTGAAAAATGTTGGCTTTTTTTTATAGTAATAACATATAATTGCAGAAATCTTCTTAATAATTCAGTACAATGCCGTTATACGGACACCATTGTCGCCAAGCGTAATAGTTGGCGTAAAATGAAAATCACGTGAAGTGACGCATTCGAAAAATAAAAGAAAAATCATTGACGATAGTAAAGTGAGCATTTTAAAAATATAACATTTGAAAATTACATTTTTTTATGAAATATTTTTATTAAATCACAAATATATACTTAAAATAAGTGAACAAATAACTGTTATAGAATAAATTGTTAATCATTCACGTGATTCACGTTTCATAAATAGCAAATAACAATGTTTCGCATGGTTTACAATAAAAATCCTTTTCACGATCAGGGTTGAAATAATTGCCGCATTAGCATAGAGTTTTGTGTGGTGTCGGTCTAACGAAAAAGTACTATTAATCTTATATCTTAACTTTTAAAGCAGTGGGTATTCCTGTAAGTGAAATTGACAATATACTCGACATGTTAAAAAAAAAAAAACAAAAAAAAAAACAAAACAAACAAAAAAAAAAAAACATAATACACAATATTCAATTAATAAGTAATGATCTGAATTCAGGGTTATAAAAATCTCATACTTGAGATAAACAAAATGGCATGTTTCCATAGCAATGCTATTCTATACTATGATGAAAAATATTTTAAATATCTGAAAATAAATTATTTTACCATATGTGTATATATGGCAGATATTTACAATAAAATTTAAATGTTTGACTACATAATTATAATTTTAACTGCTTTTAAAAATACAATTTACACTTGCATATAAAAATGTACTCCAAAATGTTCTCGTAAACTTAAAAAAAAAAACAAAAAAAAAAAAAACAGTATTGCGAACTTCTCTTCGGCTTATTTCACGACTTTTTTGGCTTAAAATTGTATTGTTTGGCGACCACCGTAATAAATAAATAGCACGTAACTCACTAAAACGGCCACTTTTAAAAATACTTCTAGTTTCTCCTGTAAATCCTATGATTGGAGAATTATATAAAAATAATTAAATTGAAAAAGAAAAAGACTAATGAATGTTACTTTCATCAAGTTTTCAGAGACTTTTTATTAACCTGGCGCAAGCGATAAAGTGCCAAATAATGTATCAATCGCATCTTTCATACTAATTTATTTTTTAAGATATATAAACATTCGTTTCATGTTTAAGATAAATATTTTAGTTCTATAAATTTATCTCTCATTAAAAGGGTTTCTGATTCTTACTTTTTTTTAAAACGAATAACAGTTTTTCCTTTTAATTTCTGAGGTCTTTACATTATTTTCTAGCTGACATAGCTATTCCAATTCATTTATCAACGATATTTTTCGCCAAAATCACCACTGGCAACCCTTTCGTCAAAAATATCAATAAAATACGAAATTTTTAATAAAAAATTATGGTTATCCCTGTATATTTTACTCATAAACCACCGCGTGAATATTCTCTATCGAATGACACTATCTGTAAAAAAATCCCCCGGGTAGTTTTTGAAAACACTCGAACGGAACTTTTAGAGCTTACTGCTGTATAATATATATGATATGATATGATAAGAAAAAGGCCCATGTTTCACATACTAATTAAGTCGAAAATATTTTCTAGTGCCAGTTGAAATTTCCCCTTGTTATCTCCTTAATTAATGTGTCATTAAATAAAGTTAAATAAAGCGAATTTTAATATTTTTAAAAAAGTGGTACCAATCAACAAATCTGAATTTAAAAAAAGTATCCCACTGTTTTCACATTGGATAATTTAACATGGTATCGACGATATGTACTAAATCAGATTACAGCAAAGCTGTACTCGCTGCTTTAAAAAAAAAAAAAAAAAAAAAAAAAAAAAAAAAAAAAAAATTCACACCATTAATTGCGTTAAATGATAATATACTTTTTAGCCTCTTAATTCTCGCTCCCGTCATATTCACGGGCTGTGTCTGTTACTCAAATTTTTTGATTCCCTCTAGTTTTTTAAAATAGTGAAATTGGCTATATTATAGTATCTTTTTTTTTTTTTCTTGTCATTAAATAAGGTGAATATTTCTATTTCAAAAAAGTGGTGCCAATAAGCAATTTGCATTTTCAACCGTAATTTAATTCGAGCGTTAAGGTGTTAATGGCAGAAATTCCAGGATACTTTTCTTTTATTAAAAACATATTACTAAAAAAAAAAAAAAATCAGTAAATATAATTTTAGGATACTTCGAAAAACTGATCTTTCTACTAAAAATAAGTTGCTCATGTACAGTTCCTATTTATACCCCCATTTTGATGTACTGGTTCGAAATTTGGTCGTTTGCTGCCAAAAATCTCATCAAGCTCATCATCGAAGCCCAAAATGTTACTATTCGGTTAATCTATTGTGTGTCTTAGTATATCTGAAAATTTCTTTTATATAAAGAAATTAATTTCCCTAGGGTCAGTACATTTATCCAACACTTAATCATAAACTTCCATCTCGCGCTGGTAATTTCTGAAAACAGTACTTTACCAACATACGATATTTTCGACGGCCAAAATCGCAAACGTCCTAAAATGAGAATTATTTTTGATAATCCAATTTATTTAAGATTTAGTGATCTTTTTATCTTTTTAATTGCTTTATATATGTATTTTCTACTATTAATGGCATCACCTACTTCTCCTTTTCACTCATCTCTCTGACTGCCACGAAGCAGACCAGACTCCTTCCTTCGCTCCTCCCACTTACTCCGTAGCCTCTAAGAAACTTCTTCAGTGTCTTTTCCTTCAGTCGAGCAGTGTACAGCGGACTGGGCTGTTTCTTATGAGGACCTCGGCGGATGCCGAAGAACTGTCGCATCCGGCACTGCTGCAATATTCTACGCCGAGGATCCTGATGTGATTTCCATTCAGTCGGGTTGTATAAATCCGGGAAGGCTGGTTCTTTCCAAAACCTGACATAGTCGGATAACCATTCCCAGTATTGTCCTGTCGTTTTACGGCATAACTTCCAGAAGCCAGACGTCATACAGTGCGGATTCTAAACACATTTCCCCATGTCTTCGTTCCCTTTTCACTTGTATTACTTACATCCCTTACATTCTACTTTCATTTTACCTATTTCTTTTTTTTTTTAATTAAAAAATACTGCCAAAAAATTTAAAAATATGAAAAATTCCTATAAAATTTTAAAAAATTACAAAAAATTATCTTGTTATTTTAATGTTATACTTAAACTTCCTTTTAGCTTTTCTTCGTTTTATGATATCTTTTCCCTTGCATTTCTGTTGAAATTTTATTAGTATGCCCACCAATCCCACCGCTTCCAGCTATGAATTTGCTAGCAGTTATCTACCATAATCTTGTGTGTCAAGGACTCCAGTTCCTCGAGTAAACTGTCTTCGAAACAAGGATATTTTTAACTCTTTAACCCATTATTGCCGACTTCAAAATGCTCGATCAATTTTTAAATATTTATTCGTATTTGTCCATTCTGTATCTATTAAGTACATCGTACATAAATTTTATTTTTAGTTTTTTTTAGTTTTTTTTTTTAATGGTAGTTTTTTATACCAACCTGCGTTTGTATAGTATGAAATTACTTTTTTATGCAAATTTTGAATTTATTGTTTGATTGCATTAATAATACTAATAATTATAATAATAGATTCTAGATTTATATACTAGTAAAATATTACTCATACTTGTATAATAAAGGTTTTTTTAATTAAAATTATATTTAAAAGATTTAATTGTAATTCAATTTGGAAAATAACATTTTGTAAAACATATAATTTACAAATTCTAAAACTTGGTAAAAAAGATTTAAAAATTATAATTACCTTTAAAAAATAGTAACGTATTTTTATTAAACTGAATATTTGTGCATTAGAATCAACATGATAACTTTTAAGGCATTCGGGATGAAGAGGTTGATTACACTTTTCGCACTTATAGCCATTTCTTCCGCCGCATTTTTTACATCGTATATGTTTCTGCTCTGATTTGACTATCCAATGGTTTCTTTGGTCAAATCTTTGTTCATTTTTAGCTTTATGCTTTACTGTAAGAGGTTTATCAGGGCCACTGGGTAGTGTACGGTAGCTTCTTAATAGTTCTTGTGTGCATTGTCAGGTGAAATCAAGTAATGAAATATCGTTGCCGAGATTTCTGTACACTCGCCATCCATTTACAACGCTTGAATGAAGTATCCAGGAAAAAGTGACCACCATCATTTTCTGAATGAATTTCGATACGGTAATTCGTAACGGATTGATCAAAATATCCAATTCTCCCATACGTTTATTATAAGTTTTTAGTTGCTGTGGCAAATGAACTAATAATTTCTTTTTTTCAGAAGCACTACATGTACCAGCTGATTCACATGGTTTTGTACGTACATTATTGTTCGCAACCGCTACTACTGTATTGTCATTCCATTTCACAATAACAATATCTTTATTGCAAGCATGTTCCTATGTTCATGTTGGTGTTTTTTTTTTCATTATATTTCTGGGATTCAATGGAGCATTCAATTGTGTATTCTCTCTCAATGTACCAGTTGCCGCAATACCCCTTTTAGACAGTTCTTTTAGTAAGGGAATACCAGAAAAAAAATTGTCCATGACGACATGAGTTCCGTCTGGTAATTTGTATTTTTCTAATAATCCAAATACAACATCAGCTCCTTGGTCTAAACCAATATTGGGAAGTTCTTTGATGCACCACAATGAAGTTCTGCGTGAAGAAGTTCATCTGAGGAGGATAATACCGAAAGTTCGCAACCAAATAGAATCTGTTTTCCTGTTATAAACTGTCTAAGTGATGGTGTCCATAATAAGGGAGTGTAGACTCATCTGCACTAAGATATTCTGGGATGTCTATATCTTTGCAAGCTCTGTTGAAGTGCTCAAAATAGGGTGGACATTATATAATGTGTCATCATCCATTTCGATGTTATTTTCAAAAATAAACTGATCTCAAAATCGAATCAAATGTGTCTCTTCCCAACGACTGTGTCAGTTGAAAGAGCCCAATAAAGTCTCCTGTTAGGTAATTTGTTATATCGAGACACTAATAAAATGCCAATGAAGGCAAGAATATTTTCCTTTGTGAGAATTTTGTGAGTCCAAACCGACATTTACATAGCCCTAAAAAATTACGTATTTCATTTCGTGACACCTATTCATTCATTGGCGACTTTCTTTATGTGCTTTTGAATTATAAAAATTCGTTATAAAGAGAGGGTACAGATGTCATATTCGCCCCATATTGGCGCGATTTTTTTTCGGTTGCCAATTTGGCGAAAATATCCACACTATAAACAACATAATCCGGGTTACCACATCAAGCAAAATAACGACACTTTGGCGCCAGTTAAGTATCCGTTGCGTATATGACATTAGCACCAGAAAAAAATCGCTCCAATATGGGGCGAATATGACATCTGTGCCAACGAGAGAATTGATGTGGCACAAATGATACATTTTGCGGTAAAAACCAGTACAAATGAACGCCGTAATACAATTTAGATTTCTTTGATTGGGCGGGGCCACCTAAATGGTCGCCCAGTGTTGAAAAATTGGAAAATTCGTTATATCGGGGGCACCAGAATGGCACAAACAAAACTTTTTACGACACAAACCGACATTTACATAGCACTAAAGAATTATCGAAATTTCCGGTGTATAGCCCGCAGATCAAACAATTCAGATTGGACCCAGAAATTTTATTCAGTATTTGAAGATCAATATTTAACGTGATAGTTACATTTTATTTTTTAAAATTTCTGCGTCGAAACACGATTGATTGATCCGCGGGCTATACACCAGAAATTGCGGTACGTATTTCATTTCGTGACAAGTATTTATTTATGATTTTCATAAGTGATTTTCTATAACTGACCTTGAATTATAAAAATTCGTTATAACGACAGAGAACGGAAGTGGCACAAACGAAACTGTTTGAGGCACAAAGCAGCACAAACGAATGCAGTAATAAAATTTTGATTTCGTTGATGAGGCGGGGCTCTCGTTTCACTGGCTACGGCCCATTTTGTTCGTTATAACGAGAGAACAGAAGTTGCACAAACGAAAATTTTAGCGGTAGAAACCAGCACAAACGAATGATATTTATGATTTTTCAAAATCAGTATGGGGCGGGACCAATGAAATGGACGTCTTTTTTTTTTTTTTTCTCGTCGCCCTAAGTAGGATTTAGACTACATATATCCCGGTTGGTACAATTGTCTACCATTAAAAGTAAAAGTGAATATACTAAAAGAAACAAAAGTAAAACTAACTTTAAATAGTGTAATTGTATAACGTACACTATTACAATTATGATTCCATTAAAAAATATTACTCAAATTAAAAGATATACATGCGTAACTTACCTTTTCTTTTTGAAGGTAGAGGCATGCTTGTTGATTTCGCATTCACTCAGTTTTTACACCTACTACTACGCTCATTTTCTACAAAAATGCGGGAATTCTATTTTTATTCTTATTTGTGATTATTTAAGATGTCAAATGCATCAATGTGTAACAGATAGTTCTATCTAGTGATTAAAAATAAAATTAATTCGGTTTGATAGATTTTATTACCAACCGGCATTAATTGGTTAAGCATAGATCTCTTAATTATTTCGGTGTCTGATCCAAGACAAGCATGTTTTAAACCGGAAAAAATATGTAAGGAACTGTCTTTTCTTTCGATGTGGTACATTTTACATTTAAGTTTGAAATTTTTGATTAAATAAAATTTCCTGCTGAAAACATACTCGTTTTGTATCAGACTCCGGAATAATTAAGAGCTGTTGGCATCTATGCTTTAAGTATTGGTCCCGTCAATATGTCGGACTCGGGTATCGTTCTCCATTTCTCGTGCCCGTGATATTGCCGAACTGAATATTTAAAAGCATTAGGTTACCGGAAAAAAAAAACTTCTGAAACTAGAAAAAATTAACATTAGAACCGCCATAAGGAGTCATTTTGACACATGATAAATTGGCAATAGTCGATTCGAAGCAGAAATATTTGCTTAACCCTAGATCTACCGGGAATTTTATTCAAGTTTTAATAAAACGTTCCATACCAGAATTTTTATTTAAAACTATTTAACTTATTTATTTACCTTATTATTGTCTGGTTTATATACTTAGTTTATTTTAAAGAAATTTCTGGTTTGAATGAATATTTTGTATGTACCTGTCGGGTCCAATGGACCGGTCTGGTAGACGGAGGGTTAAGTTATGTAAAATGTATGCGGCATATATGTAGGCTAATTAGATAAGTTAAATACCTTTAGATAAAAATTCTGGCGTGAAATACTTTTTATAAAACTTGAAGAAAACTGCCTTCGGTTCTAGTGTTAACTGGTATTTCCATATGAAGTCTTTCAGAAATAGCGTTGCTTAGTACTGTGTACATTTAAATAAATTATGAATTATAATGAATCCAGCATTTCTGATGACAATCGAAATGCTATAGATTCCGACAGTAATTCTCAAGAAAGTATGTTTTTAACGATAATAGATTCAGACGATGAATCTGATGACAGGAGTGATGGAGGGCATTGTTATATGGCCGTGTAAGGCATTCACTTGTGTGTTGTAAATCAAACATTAACCCCTTAACTGTTTCTTTTTTTTTTGACACAATAAATTAAAAAATAAGGTTCCGCCATCCCCTTTTTTTTACTAGAATATTTGGCTTTGTACAATCGAAAAATGTCTGCCATTTAGCAAACCAACGATTACAGTTAAAATTAAGTGGTATCCAAAAGCTTTTACTATGGAATATAGCAAACTATTTTTGCCTCAGCGTCAATCGAGCAAAACAGTTAAAAGGTTAAGGTGAAATTCCCGCATGATGACATTTCTGTAAATGTGACTATGTTCTATGACATCTTTTTTCCGACTCAAACTTGCAACAAATTCCATATTTTTTTTTTAGAAAAATGATAAATATTCAATTTCCGCAATAAAAAATAGGTACTTTTTAAAGGTTTTCATAAATATAAAGCTATCTTTAAGGGGTTAAATGCACATATCTATTATAAATCAAGTGGTATATCTGCTGCCGGAAAGCGACATAGTAAGCACTACTGCCTCAGTGTTGCCAGATTGGACTGCTTTTTTATTCATAAACTTTAACATTTTACAATAAATTCCGAAAGAAGCATTTTTACGTTGTTTAATCACAAATTGTTTACCATTAACTAAAGTAATTATATAATTATCTGGTATGTATCTGGAATGTCTGAATAACAATTGAGACAAACCTGGTAACCCTGCACTGTCTTAGACTTTATATAAAATAACTGAAGAAATCTGAAGAAATTTTTTTTTTTTGTTCTTGAAACAAAACATATTTTAAAGGATTGGTTGGGAATGTGTTTCATAAAATTTAAAAACTTTCCACCAATATATTTTAAAAGGAAACGTTTAATATAAATATAAACTTGAGAATGACGAATCGGTGCATTCTCTTCTCGGGGAGAAAGTTTTCATGTAACAGTGCAGCTTTGCGTTGCTGAGTTATTTTCAAGAGAATGAGATAGCACAATGATGCTTTATGTGCATTTGGATTTTTTTTTGTTTACTTCCTAGTATTGGCTACTGAATAGTACATTTTTGTGGTACTGCTAAATTTTAGTATCATTTATTTTGTCTAATTTAATTGCTGGTTTCGAAAGATTTTTAGCTAATAAATAAAGAAAAAAAAATTCTATTAAATTAAAAAAAAAAAAAACCGTACAAGTTGACAGCTATGTTAAACATTATCAGCGAGATCGAAGATTGGCTATTTATTTTCCCGAAAACGCTTAAAATTACTAGAATACTAAAGTATACAATATCTTTGATATTTTTTAAAAATAATTTAATCATTTTATTTTCATTCATCAGCAATACTTCTTTATCAATTAAATCTGGTTATCAAACAATTAAAAGAAGGAGACATAAATACAAATTGAAGAAATTGTTTTGTTTCATGTTAAACCCATCGTTACTCGGATAAGAGTGAAACTGAAAATTGTTTATAGCAATTAAAAAGTTATAGATAATTTTCTAAAAAAATAATTTTAATAGGCAAGCAAGGTCAAAAACGGTGATTTAATTTAAAAAAAAATACACTGAACGCTGAAAAGTCATGGGCAAGTTTTGAATTTTCTTTCGTCGTTTATTTGAAGAAATACTTGATAATGGAGTAATGAGTAAAGAGGAGGATACATATAGTGTTCTGTCTACCAGTTGCGAATGAAGTAACTGAGGCGGTTGTCCCAAAATGGAGGCTGCTTTTTTTTGTATTAGATCTACAGTTCCAATTACCGCCGAGACAAACTTCTCACCAGTAAAATTGAATAGAAAATTTCGTCTTATTTAAGCGTCTTATTCATGGAAATATTTTCTCACAAACATCCTAAAAATTGTTATTTGTTGTTCTGGTGTCAGTTTGCCTTTTAAAAATGTCAGTTTGTTTTACTGGTTATCACAATACGGAGGAAACGCAGGGCCTGACTACCGTGAGAGCATGTGTTCCAACAAAAAATTAAAATCTGTTTCTGCCATTATTTATGACTGAAATCTTACATTAATGAGGTCTTTAAATAAGCAGAAAATTTCTATATAAATTTACTGGTGGAAGTTTCCACCGGCGGTAATCAATCCCTGTGAAAGCGGTTACAGTTGATACTTCACTATTTTAACCCCTTAATTCTCGCTCCCAAGATATTCTCGGCCTGTGTCTTTTACTCAAATTGTTTGATTCCCACCAGTTTTATAAAACAGTGAAATTGGCTATATTTTAGAGTCGTTTTTCCTGCCATTATATAAGGTGAATATTTTTTTTTCATAAAAGTGGTGCCAATAAACAATTTGAATTTTTCAACCGTAATTTAATTCGAGCGTTAAGGGGTTAAAGATTTGCAGTGATGGAACAGTATTGCACCAGAGAATCAATTGACACCGCAAAATTTTTATAGAAAAATCTTCTTATTTCATGTTAGAAATTCTGAGATCTTATTGAAGGCAATAAAATTGCAATACAATAAAAATTTAGTGGTTACATCTGCCCAACTGCAGCGCAACTGTTCCGTCACTGAATATGTCATTTCCTTTTCATTAACACTAGAACGCCCGGAAATTTTACTAAAGTTTCATAAAAATATTTGACACCAGAATTTTTATTTATAATTGTTTGACTGATTTATTTAACGAAAATCTGCGTGGTTTAAATTTAGCTTATTTTATGAAAAAATTACTGGCTCCAGTTGACTTTTAATCATATGGTCGGATTCGGATCGACTCCTTTCGGGTGTTCTAGTGTTAATAGCTCCATGTACTTGATGACTGCTTCTTGAACTTCACGGATTGAAAGAACATGTTTAATTTCATATATCTCAGTATAAATTTAGTCAAGACGACAATTGGAAGAGCAACAACAAATTGAAAAAGAAAATAGTATTTGTGATCTTTCTGTAAAATAAAATGTATGAGATTATTGTTAACTGTGTGTTAACTGCCGTGGCTACTGCTTTTTGAAGTTACTCTGTGGCAGAATTGCCACTTTGACCTCCGCTTTTATTCAGAAATTGCAAGTCCATATGAGAAATACAGAATAGCCGTTTATGCTTGATTTAATAAGACACATTTATCAATCACATAAAGTAAAAATTCTTCATTCGAAATTTCGGTTTAAAATTGGAGGGAAAACTGACAACCCTGCTCTGTGTGCTGAATGAGTTTTGGAGACGTTGAGCTCGATCGTAAATTGTTCTGAATTCTAAAAATTGAGTGTCTTTAACCCTTTACGCTCCAATTAAATTACGGTTTAAAAATTCAAATTGCTTGTTGGCACCACTTTTATGAAAAAGAAATATTCACCTTATTTAATGACAGGTAAATCGATATTAAAATATAGCCAATTTCACTATTTTATAAAACTGGTGGGAATCAAACAATCTGAGTAAAAGTCACAGCCCGTGAACATGACGGGAGCGAGAATTAAGGGGCTAAGCGACCTATTCTGTCTTCTCTATTATTTCCGCAAAGTACGTCTGTATGTCAGGGAATCGGATTTTCTCGGTTATTTTGTGGAATGTTATTATAATTAGGTATCTAATTGGTTCTCTCTCTCAACTGCTATATGTACATATGTAGAAGTTCGATTTATTCCATAAGCTGCATCTCGCCCATAGTAGTAGTTTTGTGAAGATTTTCATCACTTCCTTGATTTGAAGGTAGAGTTTTCACGCGCTGTACAGCTTGTGAAAATTCCATTTTGTCCCTTTTTGGAGTCGAGTGTTCGCCTTTGACTACGAAATTGTAATAACCAGTCAAGTATTGAAATCCACGGGCACCCTTTAATAGAGATATTGCAGTATTTTGAAGTAACATTTTTAGTGCTAACTACAATGTTGCTAGCAGTGATGTAGTCGTAAAATAACCAGAGAGTATACGCTATAGGCACAGGGTATGCGCTAAAGTCATGAACGTCATGCCTAGGGTATACGCTATAGCTTTATTTGAGAAACAGTGGGTATACGGAGTTTCTTTAAAAAATCCAGAAGGTATACTGTGTATAGATGCGCATACCCTCCAATACCCCCCTGGTTGCTATTGAGCTGAAGTAATAATTGCTTAAATCTGTAATCAAACGATCACCGTAGTCATTTTGTTTTGAGATTATTGCTCGAATTTAGTGAGTTGCACGGCGAAAGCCTATACTTTCTCATTCTTTTAGTGTTTCAAGCTTATTTCAGACCATCCTTACATTAAAGTTTTTCTCACTGTCCTTATTACATGTTTTAAATAAGCTGTTTTTATTGATAATCTTGTTTCATTTTTAGGGTTTCGTTCATCTGACAAAACCCTATTCGTCTCGCTCCTCTGTCTGTCTGCCCGTCACAGAGCCCGTTCTCAGAAACTACACATGTTGGAGATTTGAAATTTTGCATACTTATAGACGACCACCACACATCATACGACAAATCATAAAATTTTGAAAAAGTCGTAAATTTAACCCTTTGGACTCCCCCATGTGTATTTAAAACAATTTTTTCTATGTGAGCCTCTAATTATGTTGGAGGCGTGAAATTTTACAAACTTATAGCTGAACACCTCACATCAAACGACAAACTATAAAATTTTGAAAAATTCGTACATTTAACCCTTTGGGTTCCCACATGTGTATTTTAAACAATTCTTTCTAAGTGAAACCTAATTAGGTTGGAGGAGTGAAATTTTGCATACTTATAGCTGAGTACCCCACATCAAACGACAAATCATAAAATTTTGAAAAAGTCGTACATTTAACCCTTTGGGCTCCCACATATGTATTTTAAACAATTCTTTTTAAGTGAGCCCCTATTTAGGTTGGAGGTATGAAATTGTGCATTTTTTATAGCTGAACACCTCACATTAAATGACAAACCATAAAATTTTGAAAAAGTCGTACAATTAACATTTTGGGCTCCCACATGTGTATTTTAAACAATTCTTTCTAAGTGAACCCTAATAAGGTTGGTGCTGGGGAGATCCAGGTCCATTTACCGGTACCAGCTTAACTACCCAAACATACCTTGAAGAATGGGGGAAATAATAATTGGGTAATGGGGGTAATTACCCAAGAGAGTAAGAGAGGTTAACTACTCCTCAATTACTGAACCTGAAATACCTGAATTATTATAGTGGGTATTTAAACATTACAATTTATAGATAAACATTTGTGATCGTAATTATATAATACTGGTCCTGGCTATTCCTGATAATTAAACTAACCTTAATTATCTTAAATTGAGGCGGGAGGAAACACATCTCCAAAACGCCCCAAGCTGCGTTGTGTAATTTTAGTGAAGGAATAGCGTATAGACCGCGCAGTTGAATCTAAATAAAACCTATCTAAACTACGCATAAATAGCTCATAAAGCAGACTGATATTTGAAATAAAATTTACATTAAAGTAAAACAATGGACTCATGTTGTATTGAAAACATAGCCAAAAGTTAACAATAAGCAAAAGGTTTATTTACAGTAATGTACATATTTACAAAATAATGAAATAAACAAAATAGAATTGTGTCATAAGACACCAGCGTTCCAAAGAACGAAAATGAATTAGTAATTACATTAAATTTACTTTTTTGAATTACCATTATAATTAATACTTAATTGCTTGAGTACCATAAATTGTACCTCCCTAATATAACATAAATTATTCACACAATGGGAAAACAAAAAGGTTAAAAAGGACCGACCTTCTGTAGAGAGGGATCACTTGTGGTTAAGGTCACACTTGAATCCTTGACACATTGAATGACTTTTTTTTTCACTCACGGTAAAGTTCACTAATTTAAACACTTGACGATTAAGCAATGTCCGAGGACAGATTATCCATAGGGCCATTCCTTAACGGGAAAACACGACCCAAATATTTTAGTACTTCATAGCTTTACAACTGGCATCGATCTCTCAGACTTCATGGTATAGGAATTTGAATCGAACTACATTTTAAGTCATCATCATATAGAAACTTGAATCCATCTGATATTTTTACGTCTTCATGGTATAGAAATTTGAATCAATCTCCATATTATTTTAGTACTTCATAGCTTTACAACTGGCATCGATCTCCTTAAGACTTCATGGTTTGGCTTACATCCATATATTAATTTAAGTCATCATCCTATAGAAACTTGAATCGATCTCCTTTTTAGTCTTCATGGTATAGAGATTTGAAACGATCTCTGTATTTTTAAGTCTACATGGTATAGAAATTTTAATCAATCTGATTGTAACTTCTCCCTTTAGTTACGACATCACCTCGTGATGACAATGTGGAGGAAGGTCCTTCTACCCCTCCGTCGAATGATCGGTCAGCCTTGCTGACCCCCATTTCTTCCTTCAACCCGCAAACCTCTGATTCGGTCTTGCACTTTTTCCGGGGTATACCATCTCCGCCCCTTGAGCGTCAGCGATCTTGGTTTCTGGACCCCGAGTCTTCGCCTGTGTGGCCTGTTTTATTAGGTATCATAAATAAAGTAGTATCCCGTCATAAATACTACTTGGCATTTTACGTCAAGCTATTGTCAGGCTTGCAGACTTCGTGACTCGCTGAAAAGATCCCCTCTACAGATAGGACTCCTTGTGTAGCCCTACTCTTATTAAGACCATATAGCATAAATACATATATGAGTATACTTACATTAAATAATAATAATAATAATCAAAATACCTATATGCAATACACACTCTAAATATATATATGCATTTTATAAAATAATAATAATAATCAAAATATGTAAATAATAGTATTTTTTATGACAATAAAATAAAATAATAACCTGCTGAAGTGGTATCAAGGGTATTTATGTAAGTTACATGATACACTTCCAGCAGTTGGAGGAGTGAAATATTGCATACATATAGCTGAATATTTCACATCAAACGACAAATCATAAAATTTTTGAAAAAGTCGCACATTTAACCTTTTGGGCTCATACTTGTGTATTCTAAACAATTCTTTTTAAGTGAGACACTACTTAGGTTGCAGGCATGAAATTTTGCGTACTTATAGATGGACACCTCAGATCAAACGACAAATCATAAAATTTTGAAAAAGTCATACATTTAACCCTTTGGGTTCCCACATGTGTATATTAAACAATTCTTTCTAAGTGAACCCTAATTAGGTTGGAGGAATGAAATTTTGCATACTTATAGCTGAATACTTCACATCAAACGAAAAATCATAAAATTTGAAAAAGTCGTACATTTAACACTTTGGGCTCCCACATGTGTATTTTAAACAATTCTTTCTATATGAACCTCTAATTAGATTGGAGGCGTGAAATTTGGCATACTTATAGCTGAATACCTCGCATCAAAGGACAAATCATAAAATTTTGAAAAAGTCGTAGATTTAATCGTTTGGGATCCCCCATGTGTATTTCAAACAATTCTTTTCTATGTGAGCCTGTAATTAGGTTGGAGGCGTGAAATTTTACAAACTTATAGCTGAACACCTCACATCAAACGACAAACTATAAAATTTTCAAAAAGTCGTACATTTAACCCTTTGGGCTCCCACATGTGTATTTTAAACAATTATTTCTAAAATGAACCCTAATCAGGTTGGAGGAGTGAAATATTGCATACTTATAGCTGAATACCTCACATCAAACGACAAATCATAAAATTTTGAAAAAGTCGTACATTTAACCCTTTGGGCTCCCACATGTGTATTCTAAACAATTCTTTTTAAGTGAGCACCTAATTAGGTTGCAGGCATGAAATTTTGCGTACTTATAGATGGACACCTCAGATCAAACGACAAATCATAAAATTTTGAAAAAGTCATACATTTAACCCTTTGGGCTCCCACATGTGTATTTTAAACAATTATTTCTATGTGAACCTCTAATTACATTGGAGGCGTGAAAATTTGCATAATTATAGCTGAATACCCTACATCAAACGACAATTCATAAACTTTTAAAAAGTCGTACATTTAACCCTTTGGCTCCCACATGTGTATTTTAAACAATTCATTCTAAGTGAACCCTAATTAGGTTGGAGGAGTGAAATTTTGCATACTTATAGCTGAGTACCCCACATAAAACGACAAATCATAAAATTTTGAAAAAGTCGTACATTTAACCCTTTGGGCTCCCACATATGTATTTTAAAAAATTCTTTCTAAGTGAACCCTAATTAGGTTGGAGGCGTGAAATTTTGCATACTTATAGTTGAATATGACCCATCAAACGACAAATCATAAATTTTCAAAAAGTCGTACATTTAACCCTTTGGGCTCCCACAAGTGTATTTTAAAAAATTCTTTTTAAGTGAGCCCCTATTTAGGTTGGAAGTGTGAAATTTTGCATAATTACAGCTGAGCACCTCACATTAAATGACAATCCATAAAATTTTGAAAAAGTCGTACATTTAACCTTTTGGGCTCCCAGATGTGTACTTTAAAATATTCTTTCTAAGTGACATTCTATTTACGTTGGAGGTGTGAAATTTGGCATACTCCTAGCTGAACACCTCACATCAAATGACAAACCATAAAATTTTGAAAAGTCGTATATTTAACCCCTTGGGCTCCCACATGTGTATTTTAAACAATTCTTTCTTAGTGAGCTCCTAATTAGGTTGGAGGCGTGAAATTTTGCATACTTATAGCTGAGCACCTTACATTAAATCACAAACCAAAGAATTTTGAAAAAGTCGTGCTCCCACATGTGTACTTTAAACAATTCTTTCTAACTGACACCCTATTTACGTTGGAGGTGTGAAATTTGGCATACTTATAGCTGAGAACCTCACATCAAACGACAAATCATAAAATTTTCAAAAAGTCGTACATTTAACCCTTTGATCTCCAACATGTGTATTTTAAACAAATCTTTCTAAGTGAGCCCCTAATTAGGTTGGAGACGTGAAATTCTGCATACTTATAGCTGAGTATCACACATCAAACGGCAAATCATAAAATTTTGAAAAAGTCGTACATTTAATCTTTTGGGTTCCTACATGTATATTTTAAACAATTCTTTGTAAGTGACACTCTATTTAGGTTGGATGTGTGAAATTTTGCATACTAGCTGAACACCATCATGCGACAAATCATAAAAATTTGAAAAAGTCGTACATTTATCCCTTTGGGCTCCCACATGCGTGTTTTAAGCAATTCTTACTAACTGAGCCCCTTATTAAATTGGAGATTTGAAATTTTGCTTGCTTATTATAGCAGAACACCTGAGGCCAGGCGAGAAATTATAAAACCTTGAAAAAGTCTTACGTTTAACCCTTTGAGCTACCACATATGTATTTTAAGGAATTCTTTCTAAGAGAGCTCCTAATTAAATTGGAGACATGAATTTTCGCATACGTATAGCTGAATACCTCAGACCACACGACAAATCATAAAATTTTCAAAAAAGTCTTATATTATTTACTCCTCCGTGCTCTAACGTATATTTTAAGCAATTTTTCTAACCTCCACCCTTTTCAACCGGGGAGCACTTTTCCAACTTTTGCCGACACCCCTGTGACCATTCTTTCATATTATGCACCATAGCCTTACATATTTGAGTTCCACTTTTTACCGCCAGGGGCGCCTACTTAACTCGGGTGCTATGGGCCCAATCCTTTCGACTAATATATATATACGGATAGTATGTAAAACGGAGTTTCGTTCGGATAGAGATTTGTTTAGAATAGAGTGCGCCACTGGTTGCGAAATGTGGAACTAACAGATTTTTCAAAAGGATAAAGTGTTTTGAAATGAATATTAAACGAAACCCTCTGTGCGATCTGTGATCACACTTACCCACTTGTTTAAACTTCTTTTTCAGATTGATGGCCCGAAGATTCGTCACAACTATAGCAGATAACTATGTAGGTAGTGTGCAATATTTTTGTTAAAATAGTATGTGTAGTTATAGGAAATTTGTATTTTCTTTAAAAAATTCAAAATATTTCGGCGCATTTTTTGTTTAAAGATACACAGCTTTTAACTAAATTTAATGCTACTTTTAGAAAACATGACTAATGGCTGTAAAAATAATATACTGAAATTAGAATATGAATACATTAAATATTTGATAAAATATCACTTTTGCGTAAAGTACGTTTTGTCAGCGCATCCGCAAAAGACATATACCTCTTTTTGTTTAATAAAAACAACCTGTTTTCCAGAATGTCTGTATTGTTATTTATGTTTTGTTAGTCAAGGAAAGTGTGCAATAAAAAAAAAAAAAAAAAAGGAAACATTACTATGCATAAATTTTGGTTAAAAGACTTTTTTTTTTTTTTAAACTAAAGAAGGGGCAACACTGATTACGCAATGTGATGCCTTCGTCGTACAGTACTACACATTAAGGATGTTGGGGTTGCCGATGGAAGTTCGAAAAAATTGTGATTTAATGTATTTTTTTATGGGGAAGAAATAAAGGTTTTAGCTCCAGGTTTGTTGCATGTTATTTATTATCATTTGAAGAACATTTCAAAAGTACAGTAGCGCTCAAAAGTATTTTGACAACTTTATGATCTCTCTTATTTTGTTTAATATAAAAATGTAAAAGAAAATATATTCCCTATAATTGAGATTTCCCTATAATTAATTATTAGATTTTGCTAAAAGCTACAATTCCTAATTACAATAAAAAATAATTTAATAAACGAATATTTATAAAAACTAATTAGAGGAAATGTGCTAATTGCAATTATATAATCAACCTTTTAATTATGAAATTTAGAATAGGCATAACTAATCATGTGATATACATCATGTGACCTGTGACGTCACATAGATCTTGTGATAATCTAATCAGTGATAAGATTAGCTGATAAGGACTTAGAATTATTCATTTCTCGTGGAGTTTTTGTACAAGATGTTTGTGCGTTCAACTAGCTGCCGTATTAGATAAGTATAATTTTGTATGTTTTTATTGAAAAATGAATTTTAATTTATAATGTAATAGTATTTAATATTTTTAATTATTTGTAATAGTAAGTAAACTGAAAAATGTAATTATAATCTTTGTGGTTTTATTTCATGACACTAAGTTTAACTGAAAATAGTCAAAGGTTTGTCAGACACAAAAATTTCATGTTTAATCTATAAAGATATTTTTAAGTCTGAGTACTACTAACCCTAGTTAGCAAAAAAATTTACAAATTACTTATATTGCAAGCTTGTGAAAAATAGTGATTAATTAATTAAAATATTTTGTGTTTTGATATGATTTTTTTGAAATAATAAGAGTTCAAACCATTATCTGAAAAAGACTAACTTTTAATTTAAGCATGTTTTTTAACAGTAGCAATTTTTTTTGGATATATTTCAGAAAACTATGTTGAGAGATAACCAAACATGTCGATTATTATATAAAACCTATGAAAATTATTAAGTTAGTATAGTGAAAACAAGTTATCATGTTATTTTTACATGTAATGGCATAATGGTATTTTAGGTCGGTAGCTTGTTTAGCAATGTCACATAAAAGGTATAATTCAAGTTAGGACATAACCTATTTGATTAGTCATTATTAATTGGATTGAAAATGCGGACTTTAGTTTATTAAAATGTTTGCGCATATGTAGATAAAAGGTATTGGGTTGTTATGATAATCATATAGTCGTTTAAAAAGCAGTTGTTTTGAAACATTTTTAATAATTTTTAATGTTTTTCAAAGTATTTTTATCAGTTGTTCAAATCTTTAATACTGTCTTGATATATTTATATAATTATATATATTTATATAAATATATATAAATTTAAAAGCGTGAAATAAGCGAAAAGCGTTCTAAAAATGTTCTAAATTACGATTTATTTTGAATTGTTAAAGATAGAAACTTAAATTTTGACATGATAGATACATATAGAAATGTGCAATGTGACGTCACGAACAGGTTTATGCTGCTGCTGTAGGACAGCTATCGGACCTTTATCAGTGCTTTCTCTATTTGTGAGTCCTACAGCTTTTTCAGCGTTTTAGGGTAAAAGTCAGTGATGTGATCTTCTCTATGAACATAGCCGCCAACTCAAACGCTTTTTCGTACCCTCCAGAAATTAATAGTAAGTTTACCTTCTACAATTGTGGTAATCTGCCGATTAAATAAGGTAAAATTTTCTATTAAATTTTTGAAATACAAAAAGCGTAAGATGTTGGCAGCTATGCTTATCAGATGTAAATCCTATCTTAAAAGAGTTTCTAAAAGATTCAGAATTTAAAGGGCAAAATGAGCAAAAGGTATTTTTAAAACTTTCTAAATTATAATTTCTAGTGAATCTCAGGAAATACCAAACAGATTTTAAAATGAATGTTGGTAAACTGATGGGGAGAATATAGCATGGCAGTTACATTTAACCCTTAAATGCGCGCGTTTTTATTTTGTATCGAAAAAATTATATATGATTCTCTGAAAGGTTTATTACACAGGAAAAATAATGAAAAAAATCACAGATACATTGTTGATATAATACATCAATCTTTTCTTCTGTTGCACATCTGCAGTACAAGTAAAAACTACTGTAGTGTGGCTGTTTTACGCTAAAGTTTTGCAAAGTATTAAATATTTTTAAAAGTATGTCTCCAAATACCTTATTTTATAAAATTATTTATTTTATAAAACTTAACATTTAACCCTTTAATTCCCATGATAAAACACGTTCTAGAAATTACGTAGTTCAGAGAATCTGACTTTACACCAAAAAGTATCAATGGTTAATTTCGCTTTATTTAAACACGGCATGTATGTTATTAATTAAAGCTGTTATTGCTATTTGGATTTTCTGGTGTGAATTTGGTATATACGAATAAAAAAAATCTATTAAATTCAAAATCCTGTTCTTTACATATATGCAAAGCTGCGCACTACAGGGCTAAGATGTAAATGGCTAAGAACGGCTTCTAAAAAAATAAAATTTCAAATGAAAACTGATATGAGCGTAAAAGCTTTAAAATACATTCTGAATTATTATTTATTTAGAATTAGTTTTAGTTCTCAATACTGTAAGTCATTTTTTTTACTTTTGCAGTGTAATAATAAAGTTTATTAAAACTGTGAATTAATTAGTAATTTTGAATTATTCATAGTAGTATAATTTCTTCTATTAAAAATAGTGACAGGATACATATCTGCCAACTTTTACGCTTTCTTGCTACCACTAAAATTTATTAGAGGTTTTCGACTTGTTTAATCGTGAGATTTCGATGATTAACTAAGACAATATCTTCTATAAAATTTTAGTGGTAAGAAGAAAGCGTACAAGTTGGCAGCTGTGCGCGATAACCACTTGTCATATTTCAACTATTAGGCGAGCAAAGTCGCGGATTTTGCTCGTGTGTTATATTTGCAAAAACTGGAAACATTATAATTTATTTATAAAATGCTTACATTTTATATGGGTACCTATAAATAAAAAATAACTATATCTCAAAAATAAATTATTATATTCTAAGACCTTGTTTCTATCTCTAAAGTTTATTTTAAACAGACCGCTAAAATAACATTAAATTAAATTAAAAATTCTGGGATTGATGAAAGTTTTTTCTTCTTTTCACAGGCATAAAAGTGTATTTTTGTGAAGTACTTGAAAAGTTGTAATTACCTCTTTGTGTTAATATAAAATCTAAAGTAGTTTCTGAGGTAATTAAATTTTATTCATTCGGTGACAAAAGTAGGATATTTTCGTTTTTCATTTGGTTTTTAATTCTTTTAATTTTTTAAATATAATTGGGCAGCGTTACGATTTTTGCGTACCTGCAATTCTAAACAGAAGTATTAGCTTTATTAACACTAGAATGACGTATAGGGGTCATTTTGGACTGTACCAAATTAATTTATTTTGTTTCGAGCCAGAAATTTCTTTATAAAATACACTTAAAAGACTTGAGTTAATTAAATAAGTTAAACACTTTTAAATAAAAACACTGGTATTAAATATTTTTATAAAACTTGAGAGAAAATTCCAGTATTTCTAGTGTTAAAGAAGCTAATACAGTGCGTCCCAAAAGTTTATAGACGACGGGTTTTTTTAATTTTCCATTTCAAAAAGAGTAGTAAAATTTTTAAAATAATTTATAATTATAAATAATAGCAAGACAATAATAATACTAGACACAAATAGTATTACATAACCATAGATTTTGTGAGAAAATTTAAAACATAAATTTGCTGTCCCAAAAGTTTATAGACAACTCATTTTTTTTCCTTTAACGTTCAAATATCTAAGCCGTTTATTCTAATCACTTCAAAAACTCGATCAGGCATACTAAAAGAAAAAAAAAAGTTTGAAGAAGTTCTGTGTTGTACTTCGTTCAAATTGCAACTTTATATCTTGAACCGTTGACAATTAACGCCTTTTTAGCATATACGTCTCTAGCTAATCTTCCCCATAATTCTCTATTGAGTTTATGTAAAGATTAATGGCTTGCCAGTCCATAACAGTTACTTGGTTTTGTCTAAACCACTCTATTGTAGAGTTGTACTCGAGAATGGAGCAGTGGTATTGCTGGAACATCCATCCGTTCACCCTCTAGCAACTTTCCAAAAGGAAGTAACTGTACTTTAAGCCTTTTCCGGTAATCTTCGGAACATTGACGACCTTTAAAAAAGCAATATGGTTTTACATTATAAGAAAATGCTGGCCACACCAGGATTGAACCCCCTCCTTGTTGTCTACTAATAAAAGTTCGTGAATCCTTGCGAATATCGTACCATTAATATGCCAAACCATCGAGGCCATCTAAATTGAATTTCTTTTTATCACTGCCAAGAACACTCAACCATTCATCTGACCAATTCCTGTGATTTCGGGTTCACTAAACACGAGCGTTTTTATTTCGTTTTGTAGACTTTGGCGAATGACGAATTTTGCGAAAATCAAGAAATGTTCTTGCCAACAGCCGTCGATGGACCTTGGATATTGGTACTGAAACGTTTACTTCTGTAGAAATTAACCTCTACACACAGGTTCTGGTTCGGAATTAAAGTGAAAATTTCTCTGTCTTAACATTTTGTTGTTTTCTTTGGTCGTCTAGAACGTGATTTAGCTTAATATTGTCACCCTTTGACAGAATTCAGTAAATACCAACCCTGTTGCTTCCAGCTTTTCTTGAAATGTCCACAACTTTCCATCCACGAGCCTTACGATAGATTTCCAAATTTTCCTTTTTGGAAAACTGCACATTATGAGGCATCTTTGCAGTTAGTCGGAAACGGAGAGACAGATTCGATTTTATCTCAGGAAGAAACTATTGAGTCACAAGTACATTACCTTGGAATATTGAAATTTTGCACGTCAGTATTTAAATCAGCTTTTCACACCGGTTGTAATATATTTTTGTGACAGCAATTTTTTTTAATTTTTTATATTAAATCTATGACTGCTAAAAGTTACTTGAGTATTTTATTATTTTTATTTCATTAATATATATATTCATAATTTATTTCGTATTTTTTATTCGTTTAGTCTTTAATCCAAAAAAAAAAAATGGTTGTCTATAAACTTATGGGCGCACTGTATTACACAATGGAGTTATGATTAAATAGGAGGAGACATATATTGTAGTTTCTACCAGTTGCGAGTGAAGTAACTGAGGTGTTTGTCACAAGATAGCGGCGATTTTTTTTACATCAGATCAACAGTTCCTGATTACCGCCGGAGCAAGCTTCAACCAGCAATTTTTTGAATGGAAAATTTCGCCTTATTTTAGCGGCTTATTCCTGCAAAATTTCTCTCGCGAATTTAGTAAAAATGTCTCTTCTTTTTTACTGGTGAGAGTTACATTGGGTATTAAAATCTCTTTCACTGATACTGGCGGGAAATCGTTAAGGTTGTTAAAATATGGCGCAACCGCAGGGCTTGACTGTAGCAGAACTACTTTTCTACCGGTTAAAATAAATATCTGTTTTTGGCCATTATTCTGACTGAAATTCTGCATTATTAAGGCCTTTAAATAGGGAGAAATTTTCTATTTAAATTTATTGGTGAAAGCTGTTACAGTTGAAGCTTCACTATTTTGAGGATATGTCATTTTTTCTTTATTCATAGTTCCATGTATTACACAAATATTGGGTTTACATTTTATATACTTAAGATTAAAAATAAATAAATCTCAAAAGTAAATTATTATATTCTAAGACGATTTTTCTATCTCTAAAATTTAATTTAATCAGACCGCTAAAAAAAGATTAAATTAAACCGAAAAGACTGGGATTGTATGAAAGTTTTATCATCATTTTACATGCAATAAAGGGTATTTTTGTGAACTGCTCGAAAATTTCGAATTCCCACTTTGTCTTAATATAAAATAAAAAGTAATTTCTGAGGCAATTAAAATGTATTTCTTCCTTGACAAATTGTATTTTATTTTCGTTTTTGCATTTGGCTTTTTATTCATTTAATGTTTTTATTTCAGTTATTAAGTATCACGATTTTCCAGTTACAGCATTTCCAAATAGAAAAATTATACTAAACTAATCCTAAATTTAAAACTATAACTAAAGAGCTTTTACAGTCGTTACCCGGAAAAATTAAACAACGAAATAAATAAAGTATATGACATCGGAAAAAACAATGGCTATAAAGAAATCACAATAGATAAATTAATTAAGAGCTTGAGAAATAAGAAGAAAAGTAATTTCAATGAACAAAATTTTAGAGTTCATTTTTCTTTACAATATTTTCAAGGTTTCTTCAAAAGATTGAAATATAATCTCAATAAATACAATATCTCCATAGTTGTAAAACGTTCCGTAAAATGAAAAAAAAACAAAAAAAAAACATAGTGTCTAAAAAAATCGACCCAATAGAAACAAATCAGTTATCAGGGATCTATGAAATACCTTTCACCGAAGAAGATGGAAAACTGCAATTTTATATAGAAATGACAAACAGAAAACTTAAAACTAGGATCAAATAACACATAGCAGACATCAAGTACTAGACTGTATAATAAAGAGATTTACAGGATCAGGATCACTCTGCCAGGGAGCCAACCAAAAATGGCATAGGCATGAACCTCTGACAGAAAAGTACCCTCTGCGACCTGCAAAACTGGGGATACAAACTGCAAGCTGGGGATTATCCCCAGAAATACAATGACAAAAAATATAACTCACAAAGAACGCCCTGGCGCTTGAAAAGTGGTTAAAATAAAATTAAGATTAAAAATCAAAATTTATATTTTATAAACGAAAAATGTTTATTTAGTTCGTTGTAAATAAGTCTGAGTCTGTGATAATTTGATTTCGAGAACAGTATGTTACGCATGTTCCAGCTAAGTGTCCCGTTGCGGATACAGTTAAATGAAGTAGGCATCAATGGACATTTTCCAAACAGATGTTTGATATCACCGATGTTTCCACATACGCATTTATCACTGTGGCGTATTCCCCTTTTATAAAGATAACTAGGAAATGCCCCATGTGCAGATATAAAGTAGGCATGGACTTGCGAGTAACATAAAAATGAGGTATCCACTGTTTTAATAATACTATGCGTGTCTCTTCCTTTATCACTATAAGACCATTCGTTCTGCCAAATTTTAATAATATATAAAGAAATTTATAGATTAATTTTAAGAATAGTAGAATGACTTAGCCATCAAGATTTTACTTGTCATCCAATATCCGCTAATCACTAGAAATCTTCTTACATAGTGAGAATATATGCAATGACTCAGCATCCATGGAGCTCCCTAAAATTTTGAAAGAGATGCTCCACAGAAAAATGAAACAATAGTATTAAATAATACACGTTCAGATTTTTGATATTACAATTAATTTCATTATGTAAGTTCACATAATTTTTGTTTACCAGTTTTCTATTTAAATTTTTTGCGAAAATATTTATATCATATTTATTACTGAGAACGTTGTCGTCTGAGCAATGAAACCTGTCTAATGCAAATAAATAAAGGTATTTCTTTGCCTTAAAAGTATTTCATCATTTTAAGTAAATATTAGTTTAGATTGATACATTCTAGTGGTGTTTCATATAGTTTTATAGAAATATTAGTTTTATTAAATCACAAAATTCTGCAATTGTATGAAGTAAGTATTTTTATTCTTCAGTAGTTATAATCAAAAATAGGAAGTCTTAGCAACTATGCTTTAATAGTTGTAATTTTCAAATTGATACGAATCTTCTTCTCAGAGAGATTTAAAATAGTCAAAATCGTAAAAGCTTTATCTTCCCATCAGAGACCGATTATTTATGAGACAAACTTCCACAGGGTACGTGGGGATCAGAGAATTTTCTTTTTTATATAAGGGTTGTACTTGGCCTGAAATTTAAAACCAGGAAATTCTTCGTTACTAGTGCTTTTTTATGGAAAATCTCTTGTTAAATACGACGAAATTTCGTGCGTTTAACCAAGATTCCTTTTTCTATAAAAAATATTGATATATAATCAGAAAAATTCCATGAAATAGGGGAACCAGTTACAATAGTGATTTATAATAATATATTTATTTTTACTTTAAATAAAAATTCTGCATTTAACCCCTTCGGGACGGGAGCCTTTTACGAAATTTTTAATCTTTTGTCACCGTTTTTTAAAAACAGGAATTTGGGTATTCTTGAAGCGAGAAAATGCGCTGATTCAATAAGGCAAATTTTACAGTAAAATTTTACTGGTGAGAAAAAACAAGGATTCTGAGCGCTTCATGCGGCACGTATACGTGTCGCTCGTCTCCAAGGGGTTAAGAGTATAACATTTTCTATACTAAAAAACTGGTGAATGTTTGCTTTTTAGGTAATCGGGGCCTAGTTCTTATTTCAACTGAATATTTAACCCTTTGCAGACGATGCCGCCACTTTGGCGGATTTAAATTTTAATCCACAAATGTCACCTTGACACCAGTATTTAAAAAAAAAATAGTTTCCTTATGTCCAATACATGCCTTTACTTATTGCGACTATTTTTTTTTTTAATCTATTTCAAACCACTTTAAAGGGAAAAAAAAATCAGATGCACTTTGCCAAAATCTCCAAGAGAAATATAATACAAAATTTATTTTTTTTTTTAAATAGTGTTGCGAAGAGAAAATAAAAATAGTAGCCAGTGGCCTGGTTTTTGAGAAATAAATTTTATCTCAAATTCCGGCCCCATTGTGACATTCGAAGATTAAAAAAACAAAACTTTGCTTGTGCCTAGATCATTAAAGGTTAAATCACTTATTCTGAAAAGTTAAAATTTTGGTTACGTGTCAAGATTGCTGACTATTTTATATTCAATCACACCATAGCTTTGAAAAAAGAATGTGGTACAAATAGGATAAAAAAAATAGTTGCTGGGATTATATATGGGGTTGTTCGGTTGTTATATATCAGGTTGTTCGTAAAGTAATTTCGTTATTTTTGGGGAAATAAAATACGTCCGATAGCATGTAAATATTTTATTGAATTATACATTCTCAATTTTGATACAATACTTTTGCTATCTTTCTGGCAGTTTCATGATTCAACGGTCACAAAACTTCTGATCTTACTTACAAAAACCTGATCCAAGTTATTTTTAACGCCTTCATATAAAATAAATGTTTTACCATCTAAAAAAATGTGTAGACAGCGGAACAAGTAGTAATCTGAAGGGTGCCGGATCTGGAGTATATGGTGGGTGTGGTATTACATCCCATCTTACAAGGGGGACACGAAAAATTGTGCTCACGGATTTTGATGAATTTGAAGTATATTATAGAGGTTTTTCTCTAATTATTCTGATGAAAGGATTTCTTCAAATGGGCCTTAGATTTTGAAAAATCGGGGATCAAATTTCAGCAGACGTTTCAAATAGTCATTAGTTTGCACCTGTCAGCGAGTATTTTGTGGTGTGACAGCCAGATGTGTCGCCTGCCAGACGGAGGTCCCGGATTCGATGCTGCATTCTCACTTCTTATTTTTTTTAATTAATTTTATATTTTTGCCAGTTTATAAATTTTAACTGAAGTGAAGAATTTCTACAGCTTTGAAATTTTGATATTTTCCATAAAATATTGATTTACGGTTTTGATTTTTCATGAAAACTTCCATTTTTCTATAATTTTTAATCTAATATTTCTTTTGAGGGGAATACAAATTAAATTGTGTTTAATTTCAGCAGAAAATTTGTTTCCGAAAAGTATTATTATTTACCTCTTTAAATTTTAAATACAAGTCTCAAAGAATGCATAATATTTAAATTGAAAAAAAAAATCTAAATAAATATCTTTTTTAATATTTGGTTTGTTTTAAATATCTTAAAATATGTCAAATGATGAAATACAGAAAGGTTTATTATTATTGTCATTAACATTTATTTTCAGTAAATATGCAATTCATCGGGTTGAGATATATGGCAAAAATATTCAAAACAGAATATTCATAGGGAAAAAATTTCTTATATAGAGCATAAATTCTTACGCAGTACTTGTCTTCAAAAGAAGATTAAAGATACAATATATATATATATATATATATATATATATATATATATATATATATATATATATATATATATATATATATATATATATATATATATATTTTTTGAAATTTTGAATTCATATTATTTTATATAATATTATTTTGAATGCATATTATTTTGAAAGCCTAGCTGACGATTTCTCAAATGCATATACATATATATATATATATATATATATATATATATATATATACATATATGTACCATAAGTTATATATCATGCGGGATCCGAAGACGATTTTTACATTTCCAGCTGATAAATTTTGCTTTAATATCATTATTTGTTAAAATGAAAAAAATATTTTAAAATACAATTTGTACATATTTATTTGACATCAAAATTATTACTCATAATTTACACGAAATAATAAATTTTCACTTAAAATTGCATAAAGTAAGCATATATATATATCATGTATTAATTCTGATTTTGCTTAAAATATAAAATTATATAAAGGTAAATAATAATTACAAAAATAAATAAATAAATAAATCTAGACATAAAATAGTTTGGTTTTTCGTCAGTAGAGACGTTAGTTTACAAATTAGATAAAATATAAATTTTCATGAAAAAAAAAATAAATAAATGCATATTTCTTACGAAAAAAAAAAATTAAAGTTGCAGCAATTCATAACCATGTTTAAAAGTTGTAAAGTGTCAAAATATAAAATTATTAAAAAGGAAAAAAAAAGTCCAGGGATAGCATTGAACTCGGGCCGTCCAACTGGTGGCCGAACACTCTGTGTCCACGCCACAAACGACACGTTAAAGGATGCAAAATAATGGTTATTTGAAACATACGCTGAACTTTGACCCCCTGATTTCTCAAAATCTAAGGCAGCTTTCAAGAAACCCATTCACCAGAATAATTAGGGCTAAAAACTCTACAATATACTTCAAATTCATCAAAATCGGTGAGCACCATGTTTAGTGGCCCCCTTGTTATCTGTAAAAGTTTTTGGTGTGCTACCAATCTTGTACGAGGTCTCGCACTTTCGTTGTTGAACACAATAATTTTTCTATTGATCAATTCTGACCTTTTCTATTCTGTTTGAGTGAATCATTCAATTTGGCTAGTTGATGACAGTACACTTCAGAATTGATCATTTTATTGCCCGGTAGAAGTTAAAAATAAAAACAAACAAATCCTTTGAAATCACCCCCAAACAGTCAGCGTCACCTTTTTTTGAGGGATATCGGTGTTAGAAGTGCCCCGAGCAGGTTCATCTTTTTTATTCCATGATCTCTTGTGTTTAACACTGTTCTAGATAACACATTTCTCGTCAACAGTGATTATTCACCTCAAAAATGGATTATTTTCTTGACGTTTGAGAAGTAAATCACAGACGTCAATCCAACGGAGCACATTTTTTTTTCTGTAAGGGCATGTGGAACCAATATGTCGAGTCTTGAAATTAAAGCAAAGTCTTTCACGTGCTCATGAACGGTCGATATCCACTAATTTAATCTCTCAGCGATCTAACGTGTTGGTTATTTGGCGGTTTGAATCAATTAATTCCGTTGTTTTTCCTTCTTCAGATTCATCTGGCCTTCCAGAACGTGGTGCATCATCAACATTAAAATTGCCGGAAAGCAATTTTTCAAAACAGTTTTGGCACTGGCGTTCTATCAATACATCTGCTCCATACACATCGAATAATTCTTTTCTTGCTTAAACAGCATTTTTACCTTTTCGAGAGGAAAAGTAAAATATGCGAAATCAAAGCTAACGGCTTTCCATATTTATTTGGCACCAAACAAAAACTATTGCGCAGGATAACACAAACTTTTTCAGAAACAAGCGTTCGTATATCAGCTGTCAAAATATATAATGTCATTGCAGCTTAAAGCTGCTAGTCACACAGCTTCCTAATTCCCCTTAGTAATGTTAATTCTATGGGCGTTTAATGCATTCTTATATTTAAAATATCTCCCCAAGGAATTAATATTTTTAACTTCATTTTTCAGTGTTCTCTTCTTAAAGGATGTCACTTTTTTTCTTAGTTGTCAAAATATTTCTAAAATCTAATTATTATTTTATGTTTTAAAAACTGACGAAGTGGAAATAAAATTTTAACACTTCTTATAAAATTAAGCATAGATTTTAGAAATATTTTGACAACTAAGAAAAAAAAGAGACATCCTTTAAAAAGAGTACAAAGATAAAAGATGTCAAAGATATTAATTTCCTGAGGAGATATTTTGAATATAAAAATACATGAAACGCCCAAAGACTTATCTTTACCGAGTGGATTTCGGGAACTGAGAGACTAGCAGCCGTCAGGTTGGCTGAAAAAAATACAATTACGTTCCCTCTGTTGAGAAAAAAAACGGAATTACTTTCCGAACAACCCAATATATGGTCCGTCACAGTAATCAATTGATCAGAATGATTTGAAATTGTCAAAAGTGTGTAACATTCATCTTCTCATATTTCTAACTTTTATGCTTCCATGATAAAAGTTAATCAAAATTAGTCCTGAAAAACGTGCTTTCTCCAAATACATATATTATATTTTTAAATTATAATTATAAAAGTATTAGCATTTTCTGAAGCATTATTTTCTATGCAATATTACCGCTCAACCTTTTTAAAAGATTAAATTAATTAAAATAGATATTTACAAAAGCTAAAAAAAATATAATTTATTCATAGAATGTTTCAAATTTCATACTCTTACTACATATTAAAAAATAAATCATGAAAATAAAGTTAAATAATTACCATACGCACAAGACCCTTTTTTTCTTCCTTTCTTTTTGTAACAGCAGTCTAAAATGAAACTTAATTGGACTAAAGAGTATTATTAAAGATTGGTATTAAATGAAAGTGTATTTTTTTACATTTGTTAATTTTTTTATAGACAATAATGAGCGTTTTTATGAAGTACTTTAGCACGTTTATTCCCTATTCAATTTAATAAATATCTCAAGTAGCTTCTGAGGTAATTAAAGTTTTATTAATTCTTTTTATAAATAATATTTTATTTCCTTTGGCGTAACTTTAAAAATTATTTTAATGTTTTTAATTTTTTTGAATGTGTAACAAGGGTGATATTATGTGGAAATGAGTTTTAAATATCGACACGGAATCATTCCTTATAACCAGATACAAATCTACCTAAGGGGTTTTCCTCCGCAGTTATTGTTAATCATGCAACCCCCAACTAAATCTTATTGTAAAGGATATACAAAAAGAAAGTCTTCATTGAACAAATTTTGTCCAACTCATTAGAAAAAGGTTATAGCGTAATGGTTCTTACATCGTTTACAGCAGCTCGGAATATATACCAAGTAGATGTCCATATTGCTTTAAAATACAAGGACAATTTCATTATTACATTTCGAATCGGCTTCCACCAATGGTGGACTCTGGGGAAGGCCATGTTACCAAAAGCATTTGGGAATAAGAAGTAATTTGCGGATTTTAAAATCATTTCCGTCGTTTAACGCTTTCCAGCTAGGTGTGTTAAATTTCGTCGTACTCAATTTTAATCCCCAAATGCCACAACGGCACAACTATTTTTAAATGAATTTGTCTTTCAGATTTTACGCTGAACAGGAAAAGAACATTCAGGGGTTTCCTAGCTGATATCAGCTTAACACCCAGTCTTATAAATGAATTGCCTTATGTATTGTGAGCCATTGGGATAAGAACAACTGTAGTTTAAAACTACTTAAGAAAAATTAAGAAAGTTAAAGAAGAAATAAAGTCGAAAAATAATGAAATATATGTTAAAAAGTATGTTAAAAATTAATTCAAGTAAGTTAAAGGATAGAAATTTTAATAAATGATATAGCTGTAGTTATAAAACTACTATATAAAAATACAAAGATGAAAAAGAGATAAAAGTTAGCACTGTTCAGAGTTACTCTCACCAAGCAGTGTTGCCAGTGGGCTGCTTTTTTAAAATTCTGATTTCTTGATTGGCACCACTTTTTTGAAACGGTAAAATTCACTTTGTTTCTGCTTTAATTAATATGTCATTAAATAAGGCCCATTTTACCATTACAAAAAAGTGGTGCCAATCAAGAATATGATTTTTAAAAAAAAGTAGCCCATCTGGCAACACTGTCACCAAGCTTGGGCAAGGAAAGCTGTTAAACCTCTCCGGCGCAGACAATTTTTGTTGTAAAAATGATGAAATGATTGACTGTCACCGGAATTTAGAAACGACTTTTTTAGATATTAAAAACATACTACTTTACATGTTTTTATTAAAAGCAAATTTTACTAAAATTTTCTTGGTGCCAATCGTAAGTTTGGAATTGAAATTAGGTATCCCGACCTGGGCACACCGTGTCGGAAAGGAGGCAGCAAAAGCCACATTAACAAAAAATGCCGTAATCAGGGCGATACATTTTTCCCCTATATATTTCAATATAGAGAAGATATATATGGGTTTTTTTTATAGTAAGGTATAATAATGTTTTATATACATGAAAATGAAACATAAAAAAATATTTTACTTATTTACAAATACATTTGTCTGCAAATCCCGGTGTAATACAATTATTTCAACATTTTAACAAGAGAAGTACTTTGAACTGGGAAGGGCTAAGAAAACAAAGTCATTTGTTTGATATTTAAACCACCCTTCGGAAAAAGGTTTATTCTGAGTAATTTGAAAATGACAAATGTATCTCATATTTCTTTTTTTCATGGTTCCACGATGACAGGTACGACAAATTAGGCTTTTAGAAGTATCTTCCTCCAGATTTAATTTTTTTCTATAAAGTTATAATTATAAAACTATTAAAATTTTCTGCAAGAAAATTTTTTGTGTTACGCTATTACCTTTCCTCTTAATGAGTAAATTACTAGAATTATGTATATTTAAAAAAGTTAGTGAAAGTACAATATATCTATGGAATGTTTTGCATTTTATGTACCTACCGAATAAAAATAATGTAATTTTCAAAATAATTATCATACCTCAGTGTTTTTGCTGAAAGTTTACTTTAAAAAGGCACTCTAAAATAAAATTTAATTCGATTAATTCGATAAGTATTGCATAAAAGTTGGCTCTTTTATGTTAGTTCTTTTTATTGGGGGACTTATGAGGACAATATGAAGTGTACTTTGAAACGTTTGAAATATCTCTTAAATTAAATAAACAATATGAAGTAGTTTCTGGGGCAAAGGAACTTGTATTCATTCGTTTATTTATCATTTTTAGGTGCGTTCGTAACCATATAGGTATGTAGCACCTATAGTCGTCGTCTGGCCCGTCCGTTTGTCTGTACGTCTTTCCACATACAACAGCGCAAAAACTACTCATCCGAATGGTTTGAAATTTAAAATATATAATCACTGTAGGATTCTTTCGAGTCATTTAAAATTTTATAAAGATCCAATCAAAACTTAAAAAGATATTAATAAAAAAGTTATTTCTTCTTTCTGTTAACACTAGAAAGACGGCAAGCGGTCATTTTGACAGCTACCAAATAAACATATTTCGCTTCGAATCAGAAATTTCTTTAAAAAAATAGTTTAAAAGAAACAAAGAGAAAAAAACTAGTTAAATAAATAAGTTAATAATTTAAAATAAAAATTCCGCAGTCAAATATTTTTTATAAAATTTGAGTAAAATTCACCGTCTTTCTAGTGTTAAATCTTATCATTCGTAAATAATTTAAAGATATCCCATGATAGGTAATTATTCTAGGTTACCATGGTGATGACGTACAATTTAAGATTGAGTTCTATTATTTCCGTATTAATGAATTTAATACATAGAATCTCGATAAATTTTGCATTCATGTATTTTTGCATAAGCGTGCATCAGCTATTGCACCAGATCTGAATATTTATAAAACTAGTTGTACGAGTCAATGTGGCCAGTGGGCTACTTTTTTTTTAATTCAAATTTCTTGATTTGCAACAGTTTTTTGAATTGGTAAAATTACCCTTATTTAATTGCACATTAATTTCGGCAACAACAAGGGGATTTTTACCATTTTAAAAGAGGTATGCCAAACAAGAAGTCTGAATTAAACAAAATAGCCCACTGGCAACACTGGTACGAACGCACCTCATCTGCCACATTTGAAGCACAATCTCCGACTTGTTATTATTGTTTTCTCTGAGAATTTAGTTTTGGAAATTGATAACGATCCTTATATTGTAAAAAGTTCTAATAAAAGCCTTGTATTTTACGTTCCCATGCAACATTTGTGTTAAATGTAAAATTAATAGTAATTGATTATTTTTAAGTTATCTGTTAAATCAAGCTAACAGCATCTATATCTTTTAACCCATGAACAGAACAGATAAATGGGATACATTCATATTATCCCACTTATTTTTAATCAAGATTTGGAGGAAAATGTTTGAATAAAATGTTATTTTTATATCTTTGGTGAAAAAAGGGATGTAAAATTACTTTTACTTATTTTCCAATAAAATTTTTCGAAAATTATTGTGTGAATTCAATATGCCAAGTTGCCAGCTTGGTCTCCCTTATTATTTCGAAATTTCAAATTCATACCTGAAATTCCGGAAGAAAAACTTTTCTTTGAGTAAACGCCGTTCATTAAGTAAAACACAATTCATTAAATAAAACGCTGTTCATTAAATAAACCGCCCTCATTAATTAAACCAAACAATACTATTTTTAATTTCTGGTGTGGATTCGTATTTTTTGAATAAAAATGGAGACCAAACTAGCAACCCTGACATACACTGTTAAAAATCTGGTACAACGTTGAACCAATTTTTGGAGCTGCAGTAGTTGTCACCATAAGATGGTGAAACATTGTACCAACATTTGGTTCTAAGGATGAAACATAATTTAGTGAAACCTTGAACCATATATTGGTGAAACGATGAAGCATAAATTGATGCAACGTTGAACCATAAATTGATTAATTGTTGAACCATAAATTGGTGAAATGTTAATGAAGCAATGATTTTTGTCCCCCTCCCCTCCCCCTACTCTTTCATAGGTAAAATATTTTTTTTTTTTTTAAGATATTCTGTTTTAATATAATTTAAGGCAAAATATTTACGGTCTCTCCATTTTTTTTAAAGATAACTTTCAAGATCCGAAACATAAGTTTATTTAGCAAATTTTAATGCAGTTTAATTATATATCTTACTCTATAATTTAGATATTAAAATACATAAGAAAGGCTACGGTGATGTTATGGGGCTTTATATATATATATATATATATATATATATATATATATATAAACTTATGAAATTGGGGTAGTTGAAATGTATTATAGTTTGCTAAATAAACCTATAAAATTGATTTTGTAAGACGCATGCAAGCAATCTTTAAACAAAAATCAATCAGAGAAAGAGTAAATATAAATCCTAAATTCCATTAAAACAATGAACGCATCTACAAAAAAAAAAAAAAAAAAAAAAAAAAAAACCTATGCCAGACGGGGGTGGGGGTGGGGGCAAAAAGCATTGCTTATCAACATACATCTTTTTTTTTTTTTTTTAATAAGTTCTAAGAGTGATCTACACATTATGAATGTGTACATTTTTTTAATGGATATTTGTAATCTATATATATAAAAGCCGTTCTCTGTGTGTATGTCCTTTATACAAATCTTCAATTTTAGACTGATTTGCACGAAACTTTTGTACATACGTTTTAGAACGTGAAAAAGATCACTGTCTACTTTAAAAAATCATCAGACCAATATTTATCCCTTTTTTCTATCATCTTTCATTATTTAACATTATAGAAGTATCTCATTTTAAATTTTCAAATTCAATAGTTTCTTTCCTGTTGCCACACATCTAAAACAACTGCCCAATAATAATAAAAAAATTGATAACTCGATTATTTGTTTTATAAGCCAATAAAAATTCGGATTGTCTCACTATATTTTTGCTGTTTTTGAAATTGACGTCATTCAAAGAAGTAAATGCACATTTTCCATATATTTATGCAAAAACTTTAACTAAGCATGTTTTAAAATGACGTAGTACCTTAAGTTTCTGAAGTTAAAAAATCTAATTTATTGAAGTTGTTTCAATATCAAAAAATCAATTCAGGAAAAAGATAATGATAAAAAAAAATCGTTTGCTCGATATGACGTAAATTTCGTCAATATGATTTCAAACTGGTACTAAAAACCGGGAACGACAATTTATTTCCTTTTTCTTTATAATGATATACCTTGAATTATATCATTTAGATAAATGTTTTACTATCTGAAATGCAGTAATCACGTTCTACGATTTATATCGAATACGGTTACATAAAATACGATTTTTCTACGATTTATATTAAATAAAAATTATAACATAGCTACTATTTTTTAGGTTAAGCTTTTTTCTTTTTTAAACAAAATTTCATAGCTGACATTGCGATTGAACATGGCTGCGGATTTGGATTTTATGAATGTAAATATGAGTTTCCATTTAAAAATTTTCGGCAATGAATCTATGTATACATATGTTAAAGATGCCTGATATACTGCCCGTTAATAGAGCATAAATAAAAATTGCTTTTACTTTGCAACATGAATACATATTTTAACCCTTATTATATTTATTAGATTTCTCAACAATTACATGGAAAGGTATTTTTGGTATTTTCGTTTTAGCGATCAGTTTCATTTTAGCGATCACTTATTTATCTGAGTAGCACATTTCTCCCGCTGAGGAAAAATTCTCCGAACAAATCTTGAATTAAAGGAAATATATGGGTGAATTTGAGCTTCCATTTTAAAGCAATATGTATCTTTATATCAAAAGTCCTTTCGTATGGCTGCAAACGATACGATCATCAGTGCGCCATTATATTTTCTAATGCGTAAGACAAAATTTCGGCTGTTAAGGGTCTAATATTTAGTTGGTCATTTACAGTAGGATCTGGTCTAAGAAGGTTAGACGGATATGCGATATACTAAAACTATTCCTCAAGAATTATCTAACTTTTTTAAAAAGGCTAATTATTCAGAATTGGTTTCGCCTGATTATAGAACATTTCAGCTAATTCTATAACAAAGCATGTACAACAAAATGTTATATACTTTAACTATTCCAGAAATTTGGATGCAATTTAATAGTGCAAGTTTCATCAAAATGTGTCCAGTCGAACATTTCAAAAAGGTTAATCTTTTATAATCGGGCTCACCTGACTTTTGAACTTTCTTTTGTAATTTTATAACAAAGAGACGTAAAACTATATACAATATTTTAAAAACATCCGTGTAAAATTATCTAACAAACAATACAAGTTCCAATGAAATCTATTCAGAATTTTTAAAAAGAATAATCTTTCATAATCGGGTTCCCCTTGATTACGGAATTTACCCAATAATTCTATGACCTATTAGCGTGTAACAATGTTACGCACCAAAACCTTAACTGAAAAACTAATAGTGCAAGTGGGATTAAAATTATATCTGTAGAACCCAAGTTATAAGCAGCAGGATTGATACTCCCAAACGAAAACAAACAAATACTGAATTATTTACAATGTTTTTGAGCAATTAAGTTAATCTTTTGTAACTGGGTTGCAGGCATTTTTAAAAAAATTCATGCTTGAAAATTACTTTAAAAAACATAAAAAATCTGTAAACTGAGAAAAACTTTTTAAACAAATTACGGAAAGTGTTTTTGTTTTCTGTTAGACGTTGAAATAATCGGATGCATGATGTTTAGAGATTAAATTGCAGTAAAAGAATAATTTATGGTACAGTTAAGTTGTCGCCACCAACAATATGATGCTAAGCTCATAGATATGTCTTTTCTTCATAATACTGCATTAATAGCAAACGGATATATCTTTCTTAATTGGATTGCAGGTATATTGAAAAATATATCCGTGACTGAAAATTAATTTAAAATAGATAAACAATCTGTAAATTGAGATAAGCTTTTCAAACAAATATTACTGAAAGTATTTTTTGTATTCTATTAGGCGTTGGAATAATCAAATGCGCGATCTTCAAAGTTCAAATTACAGTAAAATTTAAATTTATGGTTGGGTTAGGTTGTTGCCACCAACAATATGATGCTAGAGTTACTCATAGCAATGTATTTACTTTATAATACTGCATTAAGAGCAAACAGGCATATCTTTCGTAATTGGACTGCATGTAGGGATGAGATTTCCCCGTTTTTGCACACCGGTATATTCCTAGAGAAAATGTTATTCTGTTAAATCGCAAGAGTGTTCCGATTAAATGAAATAGCATTTCCTCTAACAAAATATTGGTGTACAAAAACGCGGAAATCTGATCCCTGGCTGCATGCAAATTAAAAAATATCCATGATTGAAAATTACTTTAAAACCCATTCAAATGAAAAAAGTGAGATACAATTTTCAAATAAATTTCATTTGAAAGAACCTTTTTCTATTTGATAGTGTTGAGTTAAGAAAAATTTCAGTAAAGGCAAAATTTATGTGTCAGGCCGTTGCCATAATCAGTATAATGTCACAATTAGCATTGTGTTTGTAGTTTTTTTTGTATATTATGAATATGACTCAATGAAAGAGTCGAAACATGTAAATTTTTAATATTTTTAATGCGTTTTTTATTGAAATGACGCCTTTTAAGCAAATAATTTTTTTTTTTTATAATATATGTTTTGACATTTGTTTGGAATATATATTATACTTATATTTACTTATATTCCTATTTTACTTATATTTCTTATTGGTCTTTTTAACGATCCGTGGACGGGAATGCATCAATCTCAGTTATTGACATTGCCGTATTATTTCATTTTAATGTATTTTAACCGAGAGGACCCTTATTATTGACACGAGCGAAGCCGGGTAGATCTGCTAGCTGTTTTATAAAATATGAACATCAATATGGAGTTTATTTTTTTAACTGTACGGAATATGTATATAATTTTCTTTTGATCATATTCCTTAATTATTCTTATTAATGGAACGATACGATAAGCGAGATTTAATTTTAATTTTTTATTCCCATATAAATTGTATTTTATAAATATAAGCTAAATACATTTTATATATTTTATAAGAAAAGATTGATCTAGGAAATAGAAAAAAATGTACTGTATGTACTGTTCTTCATCGCTTGAAAAATATTTTGAATGTAAAAATTAGTTATTAATCTCTTTAATAAATATCCAATCCAACATTATATAAATAAAATGTAAATATAAACTTAAAATATTTCAGAGAAGATTTATACATAAACTTTATATCGGCATAAACAACATTTTATTTGAATACTTAAATATCACATTTCTTTTTTTAGTATCAATAGTTTACTTGTATCATAAACATAGAAAATGCGTTTGCATAGTAGGAAATTTAATAACTAATACAAAATGTCGCTAATTAAATATAAAAAAAATAATATACCAATTTAAAAAACAGTAAAAATAATAATTAGCACTTTATAATTATACTGTTAACCAAAAATATAAACTTCAATACATTAATAAATGCAGTATTAGATTTACCAACGGGTCAAAAATCTTGCCATAAGATTTAATAAATAATTCCTGTCTATTTTAGAAATTAGGTAGATACTAAATGAATCTGAAACATTGGGTATGAAGATTTAGGATTTTAAATAATAATTTAAAACATTAGTAATAATAATAAAAAAATCTTTCAAAAGTTTCATCTCTTAATTTAAAACATGTAACATGTATAAACAAATTTTCCCAGTATCAGTATGCTACTTTTCAATCTAAAACCGTTTCTTGTTATCAGAATCATTGAATATCATGTCTTACTCCAAAATATTAATAATTATAAATACTAATTATTTCACTATTAATATTTATAATCAGGAAACAGAAAAGTACCCAAAAATTCCAATATAAATAGAATCTTAAATCACTGCAAATAATTGTTTACACCTACTACTATGAATGCATCCATGAATCAGAAGATCTCGGTGTCAAAATTTTAAAACTAAGATAGTACTTCAGGTTTTGTTTTTGCTTTCGAGCTTCGACGAATTAAAATATTTCACATCTCACTATTGAATAGGAGGAATGAAGTGTTTACGCTCATTTTTTTTTATTCAAAAAGACAGAACGAATGAAATCGTCACTAATTTTTGCTTTTTCAAACCGTTACATAAAGAACGAATATAACAGACAATTGCTTGTGAATTCAAAAAAACTAAATCAATCTTTTTCTATAAAACGTGAAAGCTATTTAACTCTTATTCATAAAATACGGGGATGAAAGATTAAAATTAAATCACTTACCTTTAATTCCGTAAATAATCACTTTTATATCCGTTTTGTTTAATCATTCAATGGCGGTCGAAATGCAGTCGTTTCGCTTATCTTATAATGCCGGCGAAAAGAAAGCCATACTGACTGATTGACTGATAAGTAGTTCCAATTCTTGGTTCAACTTATTACCAAAATGTGGTGTAATTCAGCATAACGTCCGAGGTTACACCATGAAATGGACTTTTTGAAAATTAAGAAGTACCATATTTTGGTGTTTCTCATTATTCTACTCCATTTATTGGTTCAACGTTAAGCGGAAATTTTTATCAGTGTACACCATTACTTGCCCATGGAAGGGTTTCCCTTTTGCATCATATATGCGTCCATTTCAACAGCCTGTTTTTTATTCAGAAATTCTGAATCTGGAAATTCTCAAAGAAGAATTTTTATTTTATGTAAACACTGAACATCCGTGAATAAACAAAGCAAAAATTACTGTTCAGAATTTCTAATGTGAATTCAGGATTTCTGAAGCGGAAAAATTTAAATTCCAGAAATAGTCCATTTGGATGCAAATGGGTGAACGGTCATCATTTTGACGTCCTGAAATATAAGGCCTTTTCGGGAAAGTTCTTTTATGAAAGGCGCAGTGTACAGTGCTCAGCAAAAGTTTAGACAATGATCTAATATGCTTCTGTGCTGAGAAGTATGTAACGAATTGTTGTAATTCAACTGTCATATATTGCCTGAGACTTATCCTTCATACACAAACAATAAATTTTAATTTACACACTTTACATAATATATAATGACAAAAAAACGAATTTAACATTGTTGCAAAAGTATAGACAATCTGTCGGTTAACAGAAAAATATCCATAAATTAAAATCGAACTGCACCTCCATTGTCTGCTATTAATGCAAAAATGTGACTTTCCATCGAAGAAACTAAATCCTGCATCACTTGGGGGTCTATTTCGTGCCAAACACGTTCAACATCTGATCGAAGTTCATTTACAGAGAAGTATTGTTAAAAAATTGCATAAACCGTATGAGATATGATGCCACAAAAGTTTTCGATTGGGTTCAGGCGAGGGCTACACGCGGGCCAGTCGAAAACAGTAATATTTTGAGAGTTAAACCAATTTTTTGATTTGTATGCAACATGAATAGACGCATTATCTTGCTCAAATACATACTTTGGAAGAGGTAAAAGTTGACCAAATGGCTTTACATTGTTTTCCAATGTATGTATGTAGTCTTACGCAGCTTGGCGACCACTGAGAAACTCCAGAGATACTTGAGAATTAAAACAAAGTGAGGCCCAAGTCATCAACCCTTTCAAGGGCAAAGGACACATAATTTTAATTCCGAAAATGGCAAGAATATTTAATTAAAATTTTCCTTTTATAATATACGAGAAAATAAGCAATTTCATATTTTCTAATAACTTCGTTTATAAATTCTGGTATCAATCCATTATTTCATCCGTTTATAAAAAGAATTACTCCTCCACAGGAAAGGGTTCAATTTGTTGTGAGATTTCAAGGCTGGTGGTTTTATCATTTTCATGTAAACTAATGTACATCTTTCTTTAATGCATCTACGAAATTACCCGTTGGCACAGAAAGCTCTAACTCAATTTTAATGCGATTAGCAGTCATCATTTGTCTAGATGCCAGTTTATGGATCCTTCTATAATCTCGTTTTCTGGCCACACGAGTCCTTCCAGATCTATGTTTTGCTTTGAAAGAGACACCCTTAGACAGTACTTAATAGACAGACTTCTTTGACCGATTGAAAGTAGCTGAAATTTCCGCAACAGTCTTCCCTTTCAATTTCAGCTTCCGTGCTTTAATTATTTCATCTGACTGAAAATTTCTTGCTCGCGCATCTTCATTAACCGATGCTATCGCGAGGTGCACTTAAATACTTCATGCATGTGAAGTCATAAGTTTGAATTATGCGGTTTTCGGTGAACAATATCCAAAAAATCACAAAAGTGTCTAAACTTTTGCAATAGGCAAATTTCACTTTTTTCAGTTAAATGAAATAATATCCTACATTAAAATCGTTATTTCTGTCCTAAAACGATTAAAATATATTTAAAAATTAGTACAGTCATTTGTATAACCCAAGTGTTCGTATTTTTTATTTAAAGGTTAAAAATCACCAGTGTCTAAACTTTTGCTGAGGAGTGTATATAAAATTTACCCTAATTTATTACGAATATATTAAAATAGGACGCGCATTTTGTTTATAATATTAAAACGCGTCGGCTTGACAACTGTTGTTTTGAAGAGCTTTGAAAAAAGAGGTTCCTGCAACAGACACGTAAAATCTGATTAGATTTGACCTAGAACACAGTGTTGCCGCATCTGTTCGATTTTCAGGTGCGTTCGTAATTATATAAATACGCAGCACCTACAGTCGACGTCTTTTCCGTCTGTTTGTCTGTCCGACAGTCCGAATATATAACCGCGATACACTACCCCACAGAATTATTTGAAATTTAAAATATGTAATTGTTGCATAATTTTGCATCGGGTCATTTCAAATTTTATGAAAATCGGAAGTATAGTTCAGTTACAGGGACAGTATTCCGTTACATTACAACCAATGGAAAAGTGGATTTTAATGATGTAATACCCTTTCGAAAATAATGAAATTGATATGCATTCATGAAGTGCACTAAAATATACATTTGTAGAATATGCGGTACAAAGAATATTTATTATTATTTTACAGAATCGCACAAAGGTATTCCGTTACATGATGGTATAGAAGGAAACATTTGTTTGGGGCGTATATTAATTATGTTAAACTATTTCACGCACAATGAAATTGGTATACGTTGCTAAGGTTTACTAAAAGTTACTTCCTGTATACTAGAAAGTGCATAGTATTTACAGGGACAACAAAAGATCTCGGACACCATACTGTATCCGTAATACTGCATATTAGCGTTGATTACTGGAAGTGCATTTTGTGTTCTGATATGAGTTTTTAACTAAATTTTTGTATAAATGCTGTAGATCATATACAGGGCTACAGAAAAGAATTCGTAAGGGTTCTTGAGGTATAAAACTTTGTTATAGTACGACAGCATTTGCGACGTTTGACGTAGAATTTCCAACTTGTTTATTTAGGCATACCGAATTCTCACCATTGATTTGATAGTTATTTTTGATTTATAAGGTAGTAGCTATTCCATAAATAAAGTAAAATAAAATTACTACTAAAAATATTCCGGTATGAATTCAATATATCTAAATAAAAAACCCTCCAGGTGCGGCAACACTGCTAGAAAAATGTAACAAAAAGTTAGTTTTCTTAGTAAAAAAACTAATGTAATACGTAGCCGCCTTAAACAATATGAATTTTTAGAGACATAAAACTCGACGTGAGTTCAGTTTTCAACTAAAATTTTCTTTACTTAAAGTTAGATAGAGCATCGAGATATCAATATTTTAAAAACGTCCCACGTATTTCAATAGAAAAAATGCAACGATTAATTTAGGACAATATCACTCCCTTCTTCTTCTTCAGGAGTTTCCATTAAACAGTGGATTTCGTCGTCCCATAAAAATAGCTCTGAGAGATCCTTTCCATTTCTCTCTGTCCAGAGTAATATCATCATTTACTCTATATATATACATTGTCTTTTGAATGCAACTTTGCCAAGTCATCAGTGCCTGATTACCAACGGGGCACACTTACACCAATAAATTTTAAAAGAAAAGTTCGACTTATCTAAACGCCGTATTCATGTAAAATTTCTACCATGAATGAGGCAAAATTTTCTGTTTATTTTTAGTGGTAGGAATTTGCCCCGTGGGTAATCAGGCTCTGCAAGTCATCCTCGGTCTGCCCCTCCTACGTTTGTAAATACGTTTGTAAAAAATAAACAAAAAAATTGACTTTTTAAAAATCTGTAAGGTGATCTCCCATCTTAATTCTTTGAAGGGTGGTGATATATTATTTGTAAGAGCTATTTTTTAATATAGATTTGTACCAGTGTTTTGGGTAAAATTTTACTTCTAGAATGCTCAGAATGTTCACTTAAACAAGTGGGTAAGTGTGATCACAGATCGCACAGAGGGTTTCGTTTAATATTCCTTTCAAAACACTTTATCTTTTTGAAAAATCTATTACTTCCACATTTCGCAACCAGGGGGCGCACTCGATTCTAAACAAACATCTATCCGAACGAAATCCTGTTTTACATACTACCCGCAGATATATTAGTGGAGGGGATTGGGCCCATAGCACCTGAGATCAGTAGGCGCACCTGGCGGTAAAAAATGGAACTAAAATATGTAAGGCTATGGTGCACAATATGAAAGAATGGTCAAAGGGGTGTCGGCAAAAGTTGGAAAATTTCTCCCCTGGTTAAAAGGGCGGATGTTAGACAAATTACTTAAAATACACAAGCTAGAGCCCGGAGAGGTAAATAATATAAGACTTTTTGAAGATTTTATGATTTGTCGTGTGGTCTGAGGTATTCAGCTATACGTATGCAAAATTTCATGTCTCCAACTTAATTAGGGGCTCTCTTAGAAAGAATTGCTTCAAATACATATGTGGTAGCTCAAAGGGTTAAACGTAAGACATTTTCAAGATTTTATGATTTGTCGCTTGGCCTCAGGTGTTCTGCTATAAGTATGCAAAATTTAAAATCTCCAATTTAATTAGGGGCTCAGTTAGAAAGAATTGCTTAAAATACACGAGCTGGAGTTGAAAGGGTTAAACATAAAACTTTTTCAAAATTTATTATTTGACGCGTAATCTGGGATGTTGAGCTATAAGTATGCAAAATTTCACGTCTCCAACCTAAATAGGGGCTCATTTAGAAAGAATTGTTTAAAATACACATGTGGGAGCCCAAAGGGTTAAACGTACGACTTTTTCAAAATTTTATGATTTGTCGTTTGATGTGAGGTGTTCAGCTATAAGAATGCAAAATTTCACGCTTCCAAGTTAATTAGAGGATCACTTAGAAATAATTGTTTAAAATACACATGCAGGAGCCCAAAGGGTTAAATGTACGACTTTTTCAAAATTTTATCATTTGTCGTATGATGTGTGGTGTTCAGCTATAAGTATGCAGAATTTCACGCCTCCAAACTAATTAGGAGCTCACCTTTGAAAGAATTGTTTAAAATACACATGCGTGACCCCAAAGGGTTAAATGTACGACTTTTTCAAAATTTTATCACTTGTTGTTTGATGTGAGGTGTCCAGCTATAAGTATGCAAAATTTCACGCCTCCAACATAATTAGTGGCTCACTTAGAAAGAATTGTTTAAAATACACATGTGGGAGCCCAAAGGGTTAAATGTACGACTTTTTCAAAATTTTATGATTTGTCGTATGATGTGAGGTGTTCAGCTATAAGTACCGGAAATTTCATGTCTCCAACATAATTAGGGGCTCACTTAGAAAGAATTGTTTAAAATACACATGTGGGAGCCCAAATGGTTAAATGTACGAATTTTTCCAAAATTTTATCACTTGTTGTTTGATGTGAGGTGTCCAGCTATAAGTACCCGAAATTTCATGTCTCCAACGTAATTAGGGGCTCACTTAGAAAGAATTGTTTAAAATACACATGTGGGAGTTACTGACGTTTATTCTTCTGCGAGTTAAAGCGATTAATTAAATAATAATTAATATTTCAGCTTGTAATTAAGATAGGACTTAGAAATAGGTATCAATGAAATCAGCGAGAAATTTGACATCGGGATGCCATAAAATTTAATCAAAAAATTTAATATTTAAAAAGTTAAAATTCCATATTAAAATATGCTATTAAGAAAAACCGCAGCGTCGTCATGTCTACCTGCTTTGAAATCTTTTGAATTGAAATCTGTTTTCTTTGTCTCTCCAATTAAAGAAAATAAAATTTTATCGATTGATTTTTAGTGGATATTTTAACTTATACACATCGCAGAAATGTAAACTTTATACCAAATGAAAATAGATTTTTTTCTGCGTCTGTCTATTCCATTTACAAATTTCTGGGACCAATATTTTCTGATATGCGATTTCGATTTATAATGCCCACTTCATTTTTCGGCTTAATTTCCTCCGTGGTAACCATGCATCGGCTGATTTTACTGGCAACCCTTAGGAGAAACACGGATGATTTGGAGAAAGTTCATTTGAATCTGCGTTAAAAAGGTGGATTGGTTAATTTTAGAAGTTAATTAGCCCGTAATTCAGTTAATTACCAACTTTTTCAAAATTTTATGATTTGTTGTTTAATGTGAGGTGTTCAGCTATAAGTACCCAAAATTTCAAATCTCTAACATGTATAATTTCTGAGAACGGGCTCTGTGACGGACAGACGGACAGACAGACAGACAAATGAGTGAGACGAATAGGGTTTCGTCAGATGAACGAAACCCTAATAAAAAGGGAAAATGAACTTTTTTTTTTTTTTTTTCAAATAAAGGAAGGATTTCGAAAATCCTTGCGTGAATTGAAGCGCTCGGCATTAAATAATGGCAAGCGCCAAAATTATAAAATTAAGTTCTTTTATTTACCACAGAAATTAGCAAAAAGTTCCACATTCTCTCAAAAGATGGCAGTACTATCTCGGGTTTCTCGCAGCGCCATTCGAATACAAATGCATGTAAATAAAAACTTTTTTTCCTTAATATCTCCAAAAGTGGGAAATGTCATTTACCATTATTTACTGCAAAGCGCCTCAATTAACCCATTAGCCGCCAAAACTATAAAGTTGTAATTTTCAAATTTTTAGCTCAACGTTGTTTGCCACCACAAATTTTGAAAGATAATTTTCGCTTTATATGATCTTAAAGTTTCATGTCTTTAAGTAAAGCCAATTTTTTAATTGAAAAATAGTGGTGAGCATCAAAATAACTCAAATATGTGCATTTATTTTGACTGTTGTGTGAACGCAACACCTGCGGGTAATGGGTTAAACATTACAGAAACATAAATACTTGTGCCTCAAACAGTAAATATTGTTTGAATAATTAAACCGATACTCAAATAGAATCAAATTATCATTATTATTTTCAGAAAAATAGAAAAATCCTTATGTAAAGTATAAAATGAAAACAGAAAGAAAACAATTGCTTTATTTGACATGAGTCTGTTTTATTCTGTCTCCCTTGCTATTTTGCAAACCGCTGAATTAGCCATCTAAATTACGAAATACTCCTCATTTTCAGAGAAGTTTGGTGACAGCCGAGAGAGATGGGAAGAGAAATGCATCGGCCAGCCGGAAATACTGTTTTCCTCTGCGTTAAATTAACTATCCGTCAACCTGGTCGTATGACGGAATGAATGCCAGGTTTAATATTGGTATTGCAGTGTATGAGCCTGTTTACTGAACTTCATAATATTTCCGGTGGTAGTCTGTGAAATTTATTGGCGATATAATTATATTAAAATGATAAAATAACAGAGTACCGGAATTTTCGAGCATTTTAATGATATATTACATCACATGAGACTTAAATTTCTACTTATTTTGGGTAAAAAACGTCAAACTAATTTACAAATAATTAAAAAATGCTTATAATATTTATGATTATATATCTGAAGTTCTATATCTCAAAATTGCGTATTGAAAAATATTTTTCATCTATGTTAGGAAGTGTTTATGACGGAGTGGTCAAGGAACAGGGAATATTTAAGCTTTTGTTTAAAATAGAATCGATCAGGAGGCAAGTGCAAGAAGGCAATATCATTGTTGAAGCATTATGTAACACAAAGCCTTTACTAAATAAATTTAACTAGTATTTGATATAATGTTATTTCATATATTATAGTGATATTTTATTAACTTCTTGCCTTCATTTATGCAAGTAAAGTGTGGGAATAAAAATTGTATAAACATATCTTTACATCATTGCAAACGTATAAAAAGAAAAAAAAAGGAAAGGAAAAATGAATTTTTAGTCCTGAAAGCGATATCATAAGGATTGAGGGGGGGGGGGGGGGGGATCGAGAAGATAAGGTCGAGGAATGAGAGGAATGATAAGGTTGGCCATCAGAAGGGGGCGTTGGGCCCAAAATTGCTAAAAAGTTCATAATGTTATATATGTACAATCCCACATATTAATTGACAAAATATTCTTAACTTTATACTAAAATAGGACGTGATTTGAAGAGTTTTTTTTTCAACAGCATTTCGAAAGTAAAATTATGTATAATAATTGTATAGTCATTTTATAATTTGTTTTGTACCGATCTATTTTAGATATGTTTATCAATCTTTAATAACAAAAGGAATAACCTTACTTAAAAATTGTTGAAATTTCATTGCTCGCTTAAACAAATACATATATGCTAATTCCATATTTTTGCTAGGGATAGTATTAAACCTTGCGCCAAAAAATCAAACGCTACTCGCGAGGATTTTATTTAATGAGAAACAGTAAAATGACGGGATACAAGCGTCATATCACTATACTATAGCTACTTAATATGTTTTACTACCAAACTTTAGTGCAGTTACAAATCTCCATTAAAGTTAATATCAGTTTTATTCATAATAATAATAGGCATTTGATTAACCCCTTAACCTACGATTTACGTCTCAACAGCCTGGGTCCGAAACGTAAACAGGATCGCTCAGCCTTCGAACCATTCCACGGTTCGGCAAATCCATAGTACCACTAAAAATGAATAGAGACTTTCGCCTTGTTTAATCATGAGATTTCGAATATTAAATAAAACAAAATTGATTATACAATTTTAGTGTCGAGAAGAATTTACATTTGGGTCGATCATTGATTACGGGCCAGGCCCGTGATAATCAGTTTTAGGCCGTTCAAAACCGCAAGTCTCACACATTGTTGTAGGTTAAAGGGTAAAGAAAATGAAACCACCTGATTAATGAGACAATTTAATTACACAACGGAGCATTGTTCTTTTCTAAAATGATTTTTTTTTTTTTTTTTTTTTTTTTTTTTTGTGCACGGTTATGTATTATCAAATATTACCGAAAACGGTTTAAACTAATGTAAGAAAATAATAATTTTACACCATAAAAATATATTTAATATTGAACTTCGCTTGTTATTTACCTAATACTTGCATTAGGTAAAATTATGGGAGAAAATTACGGAAGTAAATTATGGAATATTTATCATTTTCGAAAAGTTTGGTGACAGCCGAGAGAAGGTATGTGAAGAGAAATATATCAACTGACAGGAAATATTGCTTTCTGGTGCGTTAAATTAACTGTTCGTTAACCAGCTGGTGTGATGAAGTGGATGCCTAATTAGCTGGTGATCATGCAGTTTATAAGCAAGTTTTCTTGACTTCATACTATTTCTGTTGGAAGTTTCCTGACTTCTTTGTTGATATAGTACATGACATTCTAAACACAGATTTCGGGAAGTTTTAAATTGTTTAATGACATATTATGTTATAATATGATAGACCGAGACGTAATTCAGTTAGCACTAATAAGCTGAAGAAAATGCAAATTCATGATTATTATTATTATTTCTGTTTGATTATTTTCTTTAAATGATTCGAATGGAAAATATAGGACAAGGAGATATATACAATCGAATATACGACAAGGAAAGTGATAATTGTATTTCCACCTTCAATGAAATAAGTGTTTGGAAATTAAAAATAATATTTCCGTTCAAAATTCGATAGACATTTGTTGCATTTATAGTTTTATAAATGTAAAATTAATTGATTAATAAAAAGTTTCGTAATGTGTAATAGAGAATACATGGAAAACAAAATTAACTGTTATACTTGTATATATCATTCCATAAGAATCAATAATGTATAATTATGAAATATATAACAGATGAATATTTTCAAATATTATCATATTATATACAACTGAAACATCTTTTTAACCCCTTAATCAGTGTTGCCAGACATCTTTTTAACCCCTTAATCAGTGTTGCCAGACATCTTTTTAACCCCTTAATCAGTGTTGCCAGATTGGGGACTTTTTTAATTCAGGTTATTTGACTGTCACCACTTTTTTTAAATAGTATAATTCGCTTATTTTTGAGAATTTGCAATCTATTATTAAATAGGGCGATTATTATTATTTCAAAAAAGCGGTGAAAATCAACAATATGGGGGCAAAAAAGTCCCCAACTGGCAACACTTCCCATAATTATCGCAAACATGGTTTTCACGTACAGTGTAGGCTACTTTTTTTTAATTAAGATTGTTTGAATCCCACTAGTTATTGTTTTCTTTTTTTCTTTTGTTTTTTTTAATATTGTAATTGGCTTTATTCTCGCATCATTTCGTCTGCCATTAAATAAGGTGAATATTTCTACTTTAAAAAAATTTTTGACAATCAAACAATCTGAAATTGTAAAAAGTAGCCTTCACTTATCGGGAACGCGCTTAAGGGCTTAAACAATTACTATGATATCTGTTTTGAATCTATTTTAATATGAAATTCACAAAATCTACATTTCCCGTTTCATTTATTTATTTATTTGGAGAAACAGAACCATCCTTTTAAACATAATTACTTTGATATCGATTTCGAATGTATTTAAACATCAAATTGACAAAATCCATATCCCATTTCATTTTACTGTTTATTTAGACATCAATTGCTTAAATCCCCGTGACTTTTATTATTTCAGCAGTGCCCAGCTTTTTCTGATTCTATCTCGCACCACAATCTCACAACAAAACACTTTCACATATATTTTTAAACAATCTTTGATATATATTTTAATATCAAATTGACAAAATCTATATTCCCATATCACTTAATTATTCATTTGAAGAAGCAGAACAAACCTTTTAACACTAGAACTCGCCCGGAAATTTTACTCAAGTTTTGTAAAACTACCCGACACCAGAATTTTTATAGAAATATATTTCACTGATTTATTTAACGTAAATTCCCATGTTTTAAATGTAACTTATTGTATGAAAGAATTTCTGATTCAAGTTGACATTTAATCATATAGTCGGAGTCGTATCGACTACTTCCGGGCGTTCTATTGTTAAACATAATTACTTTGACATCTTATTCAAAACCATAATACAACCCGGAATTAACCATTATATTCACACACAATTGCAATACGCGTGCAAGAAAAATTTACTTTTAAAAATCCATTTCGTAAAAATAACGGTTTGAATAGTTTATTAAAAAAGTTCCCAACAGCAGCCCTGTTATTTCGAATTTTATTTAAGTAAAAAATAATTGCGACATAGATAAAAAAAAAATTTCCATTGTTTTTTATAAAAAGTTCCCATATTGAATGTAAATGGCAGAACACTGGAATTTTATCCAACGAAAATCTGCCTCTTTACCTGTTTTCCGAAACGTGACGTTACCCTTAGTAAATTCTAGAATATATCTCATTTTCGGAGAGGTTAGGTAAGAGCTGAGAGAAATGGTGGGAAGAGAAATGTGTCAGTCAACCGGAAATACTGCTTTCCTGTGTACGTTAAATTAACTGTTCGTCGACCAGCTCGTGTTATGGGAAGATTGTTATATTACCTGTTTCTTTAGAGCAATTTGACTGAATAAATTATAATTATGGTGAAAGGTTGCAGCATTATAAAGACAAAGTTCGCGAAATTCGAAAAATGATTTCTGGAATATTCGAATATTATAACAATTTCATTGCATTACACGATGCTATAACAAAGCTTATTTTGACTATCATTAAATCCTTATTTCTCGCACCTGCAAATTTCGCGGACAATGTAGACTACTTTTGTTTCATTCAGACTGTTTCATTCCCTCCAGTTTTTTTAAATAATGTAATTGGCTTTTTTTCTCGCATCAGCAGTCAGGTGATTCGGATTTTTTTTAAAGGGAACCTACATTTATCGTTTCCTACCTTCACCATTTAAGGGGCAAATCCGCTTCTTGAATCGAAGTGTTCAAGGCCTGAGGACACGACGAGGCTAACGAGAAAGACAGGCTTCCGCGGTGGACCCGATTCTGCTTTTTTTACAGACCGCTGGAGTCACGTGATGCTCTTTTCGCACACCTTCATTGGTGCATTCTGTCATCACGTGACTCCAGCGGTCTGTAAAAGAAGCAGAATCGGACCCACCGCGGAAGCCTGTCTTTCTCGTTAGCCTCGGGACACGAGGTGTGACTTCATCACTATTGAATCGGCTTCTCACTAGTATTGGAATTCACACCAAAAAATCTTGAATAGCAATTTTATTTTATTTTATTTGTGGAATATCTACCATCTTATAAAACAATAATAACTATTTAAACTTAGTGGTGAGAATTCGGAATTCCTAAATAAAAGTACAGCCAGCTGGGAGAACCAGAGTGTATCCGCATCTGGCTGTTTTTTTACTGGAGGATTCCAAATTCTCACCTGTAAGTTTAAATAGTTATTATTGTTTTATAAGATGATAGATATTTTACAAATAAAGTAAAAGAAAATTGCTATTCAAAATTTTCCGGAGTGAATTCCAATACTAGTGAGAAGCGGATTAGTGATAACGTTACAATTCGTGTTCTCTGGTCTTGAGTATTTCGATGACTTTTTTTTCCACGGCTGTATTTACTAAAGATTTTTCATCAAATATTTCGTGAATAATGTTTAAACAGATACAAAGTAATGTGTTACTATAGGCTGTAACCAAATATGTTCCTACTTCCAGAGTTACTGTCTGAGGCATCTATCTCGGATTAAAAGGATACATGTCCCGCCATACATCCTGGACATATGCTTCATTTGTGATTCGGAATAAAACGTTTGTAATTATCAATTTACTTTGATGCATGAGAATATTTATTTAAATCTTCCGGATTGTGTACAAAAAAATTATAACGCATCCGGGGAATAATTCTATAAGAAGACAGGTGGAGTGTTAGTAGTGATAAATTCTTAAATTTAGTAATTATTTTATTTCCGTTCAGAAAATTGGTAGCAAAGGTGGTAGCAGTTACATTTCAATTTTAAGGGGGAGAGATTTAATTGCTTTGCGTTTATAGCGGTGCTCAGAAAATTTTAATTCACAGATTCCGAACGTTCCCTTTCACTATATCAGAATATATTCCGAAGCACGAAATAGAAAATAAAAAATAGAAATCTATAATTCCTTAAGTATATCATTCTCACAAAAAAATTCGTAAGGATTAATACTGGGTCATCATTTAGAGATATAATCTATTTTCATGTTTCTTCATTTATTGAAATAATATTTCTTGTATTGTTGACAATTTTTTTGCCCCCCCCCCCCGCTTAATTTAAATTACATGTTATACATTCCGTAGAATATAAAAAACATTTTGAACTCATTTAGTAAGTAACATAAATATCTAAAGAATTTAATTAGAGAATTTTAAATTATTTTCCAAAATTAGATTTAGAATTTGTACCTCGAATGTAAGAAGGTTTGCAATTTCCATTTCTGAGTTTAGATTAACTCCTAATTTCGATTAGCTATCTCACAGACCGCTTTTTTCCCCATTTTCACAGTTTAACTTATAATTTCCAGTTTAACTGCAGGTACTTGTGCATTTTTGTTTTGTTTGGACCTCTAGTACTATCGTTAAAAACTTTTGAAATCTGAAATTTAATTATAATACTCTTGTTCAAAACGTTTACTACAAAAATATCATGTGAGTTAATAGAGACTTTTATTCGTATTTCGATGGAGCGGTCTAGTAGACAGCTCACGGTAGTTATGCGACAGTTTCTGTCACAACAGTTAAGAATTAAACAAGTTTAGTATTCGACAGGATTATGCGATGGACTTCAAATCTTGCATACCGGTTTATTAGGGAAAGGAAGTGTGTTGCTTGTTTGAAATGGCTAAACGAAACCTGCAGAATGCATAATATACGTTGCAATATTTCAGTAAAATAAGGAAAAGTAGAAAAGTGTAAGTAAAAAATACAATATTTCTATCCAAAATTTTTAATGCAATTTTTTTTTTTCGAAAAAGTTCCTAAATCTGATGTAAATAGGACATTAAATCAAATGCAAATCGAGTTTTTCAATTGTAAATGTTAAACAATCATGCTTTCTTTCTTTTACGAAGGGGGTATATATCCCGATCAAATGGGGTGTCTAATCCTGAGATTAGAGATTAAGATCATTGATTAAGTTTTTTGATAATAATCCCATTATATCTGGTATATTACAATAATATTTTTATGAAGTTCTAAATAAAAACTTTAGTACATGGTTTAAATGTGCACTGCACATATCAATGTTATAAAAAAGAAAAATTGGCTGAGGGTATTAAAGGAAGCAAATAGCCTTGACTTACACTATAACGGATAACACTAATAATAAGTTACATTTCAAATTTAATTATTTTTAGCTACCAGGGATGAGAGCGCTCTGACCCAAATGACCGATTACTACAACTAAATTCTAATACTATTATTTACTTTATTAAATCTCATAAGTTCTGTCATTAAATAATGCGAGAAATACTATTACAATTTAGTGGTAGTAATCGGTCATTTGGGTCGGAGCGCTCTCATCCTTCTCTTCTTATGTAATACATGATTTGGAAGATAATTTAACTTAAAATAATGTATGCTCACGATGAATAAGTTGCTGAGGTTCAGAATAAGCCATAAAATAGTAGACATTATTCTAAAAATACAGTGGAGTATTTTCATAAATTGATTTATATCAAAAACAAGAAGTTTATATCAAGAGGCTTTGATGTTTTAATACATATTTTTGAGAAAGTTATAAAATTTTCTGTTATTTTCAGCATTTTAAATACATTAGAGCACATTAAACAAATTACTCGTATTATGATGTGTTTTACAATTATTAGACATACTTGTATAACATAAATAGTTGTTTTAGAATTTTATGAAAGCCTTGTCCACACAATGGAGTTATGAATAATCAGGAGGGTACATATAGTATTTTGTCTACCCGTTGCGAGTGAAGTAACTGAAGAGGTTGTCACAAAATGGCGGGCGAATTTTTTGCATCGGATAAACAGTTTCTGATAACCGACGAAGAAAATTTATACCAGAAAATTTTGAATAGGAAATTTGGCCTTATTTTAGGGGGCTTTTCATGAAACATTTCTCCAATATTTTATTTGTTTTTCTGGTGTCAGTTTGACTAGATATCATAATCATTTTCATTGACATACAGGAGATTGTCTAGGTTGTCACAATATGGCGGAAAAGCCGGGCCTGACAACCGCCGAAGTAAACTTCCACCAGTCTAAATTAATAGTTTTTGGCCACTATTTTTGACCGACATTTCGCGTTAGTAAGGCCATTGTATAAGGAGAAAATGTCTATCTAAATTTTCTCGTGGAAGTTTGACTCGGCGGTAATCAACCCTCCGAAAGTGGACATAGTTGAAACTTCACTATTTTAAGGGTAAGGTTAGTTGGGGCAACTGGGCCATGATTTTACAATGTGACTCTGGAGCTTCTGACAATTCAGATTCAAAAAGCTAATGTTCATTTGAATTCAAGTCTGAACTTCTGTAAATGCGTTCAGTTAGATTCCCTCTATCAGACAGAAATGCTCAAAATTACATTTTAATATTTAAAAAATATATAAAAATATGCATATTTCATCTTTCTTTCCCCATGGGTCCAGTTGCCCCATAAAAATGGGGAATGTTAACCAGGATGGTCTATGTGCCACACGCGCTTATTTTTATTTTTTTTTTTTCGTGTGGGATATCAGGTCCTGTTTGAAAAAGTGTAAACAACATAGAAAAATTTAAACCAGGTAGATCATGTAAATTATATGTCAATAAAGAGCATTGTCAGAGAAACCTTTGCTGCCAATGTGTCAAAAAATGAACTAAAAGTGAAAATATTAGATTTATTTATGCCAAAAAAATATAAATTAAGTAAGTGCTTATGTGCTTTAGTATAGGTAATAAGCATAAAAGTCACATGGGTATTTTAAGTGGAAAATAGCAAGGTAAATCTATGAACAAACGGCTACGAAAGTACTTAAGTACTTTATCTGTATCCAGGGGTCGCATTATATGGGGAAATTTTAGTGTTCCTACCAGAATCCTTAATGAGTTACCTTCATGGTGATTTTATTTAACATGTTATAAAAAAAGGTGCGATAAAGATATTATTTTCAAAATCGGGATAGGAACAATAAAAGTTTTCCTATATAATGCGACCCTTGTATCGTACAATTTCAAGGTTTGGCTATCTCGCTTTCAGGGGAAGGGTATTTGCATTCGTAAAATGTTGAAATAATTTAATGGCACCAGTATTTACAAAAGAATATATTTGAAAACATGTAAAAGTACATTTTCGCGCACATAATAAAGGTGAAATTTTCATTATGAAATTCCGGTGCCAATGTGGTAATTAAGAATTAAAATTATGCGATGCCATAACGTCATCACCGCCTCTCAAGGTGTCAAGAAATTTGGTTTGATATCACCCAATATGCTTTTTTTTATTTTATTACGTAATTTTAATAAGGTATTCTATAATTTTCTTTATTGTTAGCAAAATACAATGGAGAAATTTACTTCCCATTGTAAGAGAAACTAAAAAAAAAAATATTTATAACTATTGGGGTAACTGTATCCAGCATGGTCCAGTTACCCCCAGATACATGTCTCAGTTACCCCATTCTTGAAAAATTTATGGGATAACTGGGACACCGGACTTACATTTGAAAAATGAAGTAAATATGTATAGAAACCTAATAATATTAAATTAGTTATATGTCTGGTCTTTAAAAAAAAGATTGTTTTAAAGGTACTTACAGTATTTTAATAATACGCAGAGGAAGATGAACCAAATGGACGTTGTTTTTAAAAGAAGAAACGTAAATTTTCGACAACCTATCACAGCAAAGAGAGAGTTATGATTGAGTTGACACACGTTGTTTTGTTTAGGAAGTAGAGATTAAGGGGCATTGTTCACAAAATCTAAAACTTAAAATACATCAACGGTTTTTTACAAAATAGCCTATGGCCCAGTTACCTCGTGGGTTCAGTTACCCGCAACTAACCTTATAACAGTTCCTCTTTATTAATAGTTCCGTGGTCCACACATCCACATATGTAAAATGAAGATGGCATGGCCGCTCAAACATTTACAAAAATAAGTTGCTTTCATCAAAGTAATTTGTGTGTACCATAAACATAGGAACATCAACGCATAATCAGGAGATTAATAATCATTTTAATGGCAGAGATTTCGTTTATTAAATTTGACTGTTACTCGTAAGCAGTGTTGCCAGATTGTGGACTTTTTAAATTCAGGTTATTCGACTGTCACCAATTACTTTCTTATATTACTTTTTGCCTTATTTTTCAGAATTTTTAATCCACTTTTAAATAGGCCGAATATTTCTATTTAAAAAAAGCGGTGACAATCAACAATCTGAGGATAAAAAAATCCCCAATCTAACAATACTTTTCGTAAGATATTCTACGTTTAAACAAACAATAATTTTTATTACAAAAATTTTGGTAGAAGTGAATTATGAACAACTGACGATCAAATGATTCTACACCAGTGTTGCCAGTAGTCTATTTTTTTTAATTCAGATTTCCTACATAAAACCACTTTTTTCAAATAGTAAAATTCGTCTTATTTAATGACATTAATTAACCCCTTGAGGGGCAAGCAATTACGTCTGTGAAATGCTGAATTTCCACCGGAATCTTTGAAAAATTCTATTTCAAAATAAGTAAAAGCAATTTTACGGCTTTTTTCCACCAAAGTTAGAAAAGTAAAATTTAATAATTTTTCTCTGGTATAAAACTTCATTAATCGTAGGTGGTATATAATATATACCGGTGCCCCTCAAGGTGTTAATGCGAAAACAAGAGGAAATTCGCAATTAAAAAAAAGCGGTACCAATCAAGAAATCTAAATTAAAAAAGTAGCTCTCTGGCACCAGTGATCTACACTATATCAAATCTCTGACAAAAACAATAATTTATATCCTTGCTTTTGCGAAAAATATCACGACATCTTCGTAATTAATCTGGATCGTCATTTATAACCCCACTTTTATGAGTCGTAGAGTCTTAATTTTTGAAATTTCTAATAGATGCATTTGATTCGAAATCTGAAATTTTCAAGTCACCAACTTTGCACTAAATATGCCCTATAAAGGAAATTATATACTTCAATCACAAATACCGTAAACATGCGTTTATCGTTCTATTTTTTTTTTCACTGAAGTCCTTTTTGATGTTTTCTAATAATAATAAATATTGTTTAATCCTGCGTCTCTGGTAATGCATATATGCACCTGCGCGCCTGACATCGATAAAAAGTGTGGCACTGTTTCAAAATATTAGATCAATGAAATTAACGTATAAAATGTAGTGATGGACAGTATGAATGATTTTACTATTCGAATAAATGATTTAGCATGCGCAAAAGCAAGCCTACGATTTTTTTTCTTTTATTATTCAATTTATGCCGGAAACTTTGTATGGAAAAAGAAGTATTATATAATTAGTTATTAGTATATTATAATTAGTTAAAAATCAAAACTATAAACATATGAATATTCTTTTTATCTTAGAAATGTTTCGAAGGCTAGAAACTATGCCTTTGCATCTTTTCTTTTTACAAACTTCTTTGTTGTAATTGATTTAAATATATATGAAGGTTGGAAACTATGTTATTGCGCATGCCCGGATGATTCATTTGATAGTAAAATCATTCATCCTGCACATCAGTAATGTATGAAATTTATGAAAATATATCAAGGTTCATTCCTGCAATATTGTTATATTTATTTTATAGATGGTTATTTCCATTTTTACTATAAGTTTATTAATTTTTCTTTGAGAAATATCTATTTTTAAAAATAGCGTACTTTATGTGCCTACTACTTTTAATATAAATAAATATCACTAAAATGCGAAACTTACGCGAGTAAATACGGCAATTGAATACGCAAATATATATATATATATATATATATATTATATTATATAGTTATTTATAACCGTCACTATCACAATTAAGAAAATTATTTGATAACTCCCAGCAAACACATACCTTTCGGCACACGATCGGACCGCAGCCGGCAGTGTCGGTTAAGTGTCGGCATGGACACAGTCAGTGGCGTAGCCAGGATTTCGCTTCGGGGGGGGGGGGTCCAAAATTTTTTCTTCAGGTTATATATAGTAAAACTTTCAAGATGAAATCGCAAATATTGGTGAAAAATTCCGTTTTAACAGGTTTTCGTATTTGCAGGAGTAATAGTATAGTATTCTTTTCGATAGCACCGTGGAACATTTCCATTTAAAACAGAATTCCGTTATAGGTAGGTTCCATTTTTACAAGTTTTGTGTATTTTTATAAATATACTTATTTATGTTATATGAACAGTAAAACCTGTCAAAATAGTAATTATCTCTAACAGACTTCTGCCTTCAACAGAAGCGTCACATGGTCTTAATCTGTATTTACATACAATTAAATTTGCTAAAAACCTGTCTGAAAAAGGATTTTCACCGCTCTTTAGTGAAACACAGTAAAACTTCTGAAAGCGGAATCTTTCTATAACGGAATCCTGTCTCAAACGGAAGAGTTTCAGGATCTCGATGAAACAAGCAATAGATCTTATTGAGGTAGTGTATCTTAGAAGTATAATTAATTACATTTCTGTAAACGGAAGACTCTCTAAAATGGAACTTTTTTCCAGTGTCTTCCGATCACTTCTTGGCAGGATTGACTGTGTATGTATAATAGAAGTATTTCGAATAACTTTATTCCCTTGGGGACGAGCGACCGGTATTCGTGCCGCGTAAGGTGCTCAGAATCGGTGATTATTCTCACCAGTAAATATTTATTGTAAATTTTGCCCTATTTAATCCGAACATTTTCCCGATTCAATTAGTCAAAAATTTCTGTTTTAAAAAACCGGTGACTAAAGAATAAAAATTCTGTAAAAGACGCTCGTCCCGAAGCGGTTAAGAATTTAGGTATATCCTTATTTAATTTCTTAATTTTTAAAAAAGCATGGATAAAAAAAGTAAGATCAATCTCTATAACTGCAGCATACTGAAATTAATTAGTAATACACTGAAGTTACATTAATATTTATCAGTGAAAAAGATTTTACAAATACAGTAAACTCTGTCTAAGGCGGAATCGATCGGGACTGAGAAAATTTTCCGTGTCAGATAATATTCCGGCTTATGCAACCCCCCCCCCCCCCAAAAAAAAAAAAAAAAAAAAAAAAATCCTTCTAATTTGATGTTTTTTTATTGATTTTCCTGAATTAAAAAATAGGTTGAAAACTGAAATTCGGAAAGATCGTTGGTCTTTATAGATAAATGAGAAACGCTATTAAATTTCTTAGGACTGCTGTAATACACGCGAATCGGATGTTTACACACTCACACACACACCAAAATAATAATAATAATAATAAAAAAACCCGATAAATTTCGAGAATGAGACAGAACGCTATAAGTTCGAATTTGAATGCCTCCTTAAAGTATAATATACTGCACTTTCGAAAATATATATTTTGATAAATGTTCATTCTACTAGAAGTATTAACTTTTAAAAGTAATTTTGCATATAAAAAAATGGCACAAGCACAAATTCCTTAAAATTTAAACAGTTTCTGTCCTTTTGAATTAACTTTTTCAAAGTGTTACGGAATTTAACTAACATGCACGACATTGAGTATTTGACTTATCAGTTTTAAAGTTTAATAAACAAAATGCATTTCATTTTTAAATTATTCTTTTTTCCGCCTTATGCAAAATTTTGGTTTTGGTGAGACCTTAAAATGCTTTCCGTTTCGCGTTAGACAGATTCCGCCTTATGCAGCATGAATTAATGTAATTTTGTATGAGTTCGCCGAGACTTGAAAAATTTCCGCGGTAGCCAGATTTCCGGCTTATACAGAGTCCACCTTAGACATAATTTACTGTATTATGATGGAAAAAAGTGATCGCATATGAAGAGTATTAATTTATTTAGCAAATATTAGTAATTTATTTAAATCAAGTTTCATAATACATAACATTTGCCTACAATAAAGTTAGGATCAAATGGTTAAGTTTAAAACAGGAATTTCCATGTTTAATTTCTTGCCATTGAATTAAGAACTAGCAATGTAATAAATATTGGATAATGATTTCTCATAAGTGTCAGTAAGCCATTAGTTGCGAGATTTTGAGATAAGGTTTTAATCTTTAAGAAAAAGATCTAGCAGTTTCAGCTACAGAAACAAGAAATGTAAGAAGCATACGCATCAAATATAGTTTATTACCAGTTTGCCCTCGACTTCTAATTCGAAAATTCAAATTCACACCGGAAATTTTTTAAGAAGAATCTTTACTTTTTGTAATCACAAAAGTCTTTTCATAAAGCAAAAAATGCTATTTTTATTTTCTGGTGCGAATTTGAATTTTCTTAATAAAAATGGAGGCCAAACTGGCAACCCTGGTTCATACTGGAAAAATAGTTTTGGTACAATTGTCTAAAACAGCCATAATTCTTTTTGGTTTCTATGTTTCGCCATTTTTGATACCATATTCGATCTAATAGTTGCTTCTGATATCTGATCGTCTTTGAAAGTTAAATTTTTGCAACAAATTTATTTGTGATGGATTAGCACGATTTTGGAAGTATTAGGAGGTGTAACATGCAATGGTGGTTTCTGCTATTGTACTTCTAAACTAATTTATTTTAGATATTTCGAAACAGTTTTAGAGCATTCTCTAAGTTTCGCAGTAAGCTCCGGACTTTGGTACGTGGATTAGCTTCAAATTCGATTTCTTATTGTTAAAGACAAAGTGTCACCCAAGACCTTCTCCATACACAAAATTGTTATTGCCCCATGAAATTTCTTGAAACAATGTTAAACTGGGCGTTCACATTTAGTAAATGGGGTCAAAGGAAATGTTGAATCCTGACATTTCTTTCGTGTGGGATTTATGCAGCTCTGGAAGGGACACTTCGGATTTCCGTGGAGGGGGTAGCACTTCAAGACCATTAATAAACATGGAATCCCAAATCTTTTGTTTGCACCCTTAACCCGTTCGGGACCAGCATCTTTTACATGAATTTTATTCCTTTGATGCCACTTTTCGTCAAATAATTAAATTTAGTTTATCAATCGAGAAAATGTCTCAATTAAATAAGGGAATTTTTACTTTTAATTTTTAGTGGTATTAAAAACAAGTTCCGTAAGCACCTTTTGAAGATGCATATATGCACCCAATATCTCAGAGAGGTTGAACAACTTGACATGAGGATCAAAAACCTCATCTCTATATATTTCAGCATTCACAGTTCTACTGGTAAAAATATGTAGGTCAGTGTGGCCATTCAAAATGATGCCCACCCATACCATGATACCACGACCTTTGTATCGATCCTTTTCACGGATGTTTGCAGCTTTATTGCATGTGTTTTTACCTCCATATGATAACACGTCTGCAATAATTCTCCAAACAAAATCAGGATTCATCGGTAAAGGGAACTCGGCTCCAACCCGTGTTACTCCAATGACGATGATCTCTGCACCACTTTAACCGGGAGCATTTCGCTACCGGAGTTAGTGGAATACAAATAATGGGTTTCCTTGTATGCAGCCCTTTTTAACAGCCTGTTACTCGCAGTGAATCTGGATACTCGAGTTCCTGTTGCTGCAGCGAACTCCCTTGTAATCTGAACTGACGTCAGTTGCCTGTTTCTTTTAGCAATCGTTACCAAATAACGGTCTTGAGAACCTATTGTGGCACTTTCTTTACCTTGACCTGGTTGACTGTGCACATTACCATGTCTGTTAACCGTTTCCATATACTTGACATGACGCTTTTGGCTATTTTTAAGTATTTACAGACCCCTGACAGTGTCTGTCCTGCTTCCATTCTACCTATCACACGCCATTTCTCGCAATCGGTCAGATGTCTTCTGGACGACATATTCAACCTACTACAAGCGAAAATTTTACCCAACTACACCTACAATCCTTGAAATTAGACTTCAAATCACCCACATGAAATCCTTTTCACATATGAACCGAAGGAATGGGTTAAAAAATTTGCATATTTTTCTGTAGAGAAGGTTAATCCCATTGTACTACGTCATAACGTTGACATTGAGTTACCAATCAATCACCTCTCATTGAAGTTCCCTCAATAGAATTAACACAAACACCTTTTTATAGTTATTTTTTAATTTTTCTCGCCAGTGTATTTTGAAAGTGGTAACAAATAACCAACCCAGAAATAAAGTTACTTTTATTAATTGCTTGCAGCAGATTTAAAATAATTGATAATATTGACCGTTATAAAATAAACAAAGATAAGGGCGACAAAACTCAACCAATGTCGGTAAACTCGTCTTTTCCCTTAAGTGTCCGCAACAGTTGGTCCCATCGAAGTCGAAGATAAAGAAGTCTCACGTTTAACCTAGTTACATAAAATTTCTGTAAATGGAATAGCAGGTATACTTCCATAGTTATCCTTAGGTCTAGGGACATTAAAATGTTTCCGTTTACGAGAGAATTCCGTGTTCACAGAAAACCTGCCAATAAGGACTCACAATATAACAAGTTTCATTTCCGATGAATTTCAAACGATAGCAAGCATAAATATATAGTGTTGTTTTCGACGAATCTTGAATTGTTTTCCTTTGAGATAGGTCAACTTCACAGATTTTACTGTAATATATTTATGCTCTTCAGAGGTATGCTATAAAGTGAGTACGTTTTAGCAGTTTTAATGGATAAGTGAAAACGGAAAGTGTTTATAATAGAAACCTGTCTAAAACGAAATTGTTCATAGTTCTGGCAAAAGACATACCTTTGAATTATAAATTTTAAGACGAACACCTGTTTAAAGCGGAATTTTTCATAGGTTCTTTGTGATTCCGTCGTAGACGTTTTTACTGTTGTATCCATGATTCAGTAAACTAGTTCTTCGTTCGGGTTCGGGGGGGGGGGGGTCCGGACCCCTGGACCCCCACCCCCCTTGGCTACGCCACTGGACACAGTGGTTTCGGTGAAGTTTTGGAAGCATGTCGGCAACTGAAACTTAGGAATCTACTTTTTCGACTGCCGGTTACCGTAATCGGTCCACTTATGGTTATATATCGGCAAGCGATTTACACCGGCAAGTGACGCAGGACCGATATGTGATTTTTGATAGTGGCCAGATTAGATTTGCCAACAACGCTCCAAATTCGGAATTTTCAGTCTTTGCCGACATTTTTTTTTTCTTTTTCTTAATTCTTTTTGAGTTTTAGTTTTGATAAGATATGCATATTTCATGTATTTCATATAAAATTCTAACAGTGATAAACAAAAAAAAAATGTCAAAATTAGCCTTTATTTATTTATTTAAAAAAGTCGTTATTGAATTCATTTTAAAAAGGACTTTCAATTATTTGAATCATCAAAAGAGTTTTTTAAATCGCTCCTTAAAATTATTATTCATTATAAACTTAATCGTAGAAAAAAAAATTATAAATTAATTGAACTAATTTTCTAACTATATATTCATTTTAAAAGCAATAGCTATGTTTCTTATTTTATTTAAAAAATATATATACAAATTATTAAAAAGGTGTTTAAAATTATTTTACAAGCTATAAAGATATAAGAAAAACTACCCAACTTTTTAGCATTAAAAAAAAAAAAAAAAAAAAAAAAAAAAAAAAAAAAAATCCAGAAATCTCCCATTTCAAAAAAAAAAAAAATATTTACCATCCCCCCCCCCCCTAAAAAAATAAAGATAAATTAATATTTCTATTTTATTTGAATTGAGAAAATTGTATTCAGAGAAAACCTCTGAAATTCACTTATTTTATTTAATAAGCATTCTTAAATTTGTAAAAAGATTCAGAAATATCCCCCATTTAAAAATTATCTTCCAAAAGAAAGAAAAAATATGTAAATTGATATTTTTATTTTATTTTTAAATTAAAAATATTGATAAGTAACAAATTAATATTGCAACATACTCATTAAATATATGTTCTACTTTAAATCATCAAAACGAGATAAAATGATTTATTATTCTAATTAAAGTTATTAATTACCAACTTTTTATTTATTAAATTAAATTTTTCCATGTTAAAAATATATATTTTATAAATTAACGCTACGCATGTTATTACATTATAATTCCTAATAAGAAAATTTCATGAACTGAACAAAACCTCTAAAAATTTTTTTAATACTTAATTATTGTTACATTTATATCTGTTCATAATTATTTTTAATTATATCTATATCTTAATTATTCTTAAATTTATCCTTAAATTCGTTAGATTTAACGAATTCGCTAAGATATTTATTTCATTCATTTAAATATTAAATTATTTCAAATACACGCGCATAAGACAATTATACAGAAATAAATAAAAAATAAAATAAAAACACTTCAAATTTCTAATTTTTCCATCTACCGTTTACCTTCAACAACAAACTATTACGTATCGATATGTCTTCCCCTTATTACCTCATATAATCCTTGCTTAATCAAGTCTCGGTAGCCAAGTGGTTAAGGCGTCTACTTCCTACTGCGTGGGATCAAACCCAGTCTCTTCCAGCGCCGAAACACGTTCCTTTCAAATATGTGTTCCACAATGGCTCATAGATGGCGCCATCAAACTTATTTTTATTTTATTTTTATGCTGGTGTCGGGCTGCGGCCGGCATTCGTATGGATAGCCATAGGCGTGCGATCGGCATAGTTTTCTGCCGATACCGGACCGGCTGCGTGCCTTATGAATCGGGCCGAATTCGCGTGGCGTATCAAAAAAGATACGAAACCGGTAGCGGCAACCGGTATCGTGCCGATACCGCCGGTAGTGGCAAGCGGCTGTCGGCCGATTGCTTACCGATAGCTCTGTGTTTGCTGTGTGTTATTAGACAATAGATTGTAAACGTAATATAAATTTTAATCTTGCATGTACGTATATTTTAGTTTAGAAGTTACTTTTAAGTTTGCAATCATAATTACGTCTAAGTTTTTACTTCAGAAAAATGAATATTGCAAAAGAATGCCTGTTTTACACAATCCCTACTTAAACCATAAAAAATGGCACTAAATTGCGAAGCTTGCGCGATTAAATACGATAATTGAATATTGAATATATATATAATAAAGATCAAATCACAAATATATGAACAATTGGTAAAATCCTAAAGATGAACAAGATATCAACACAGGAAACCAGTATGTAAAATAAGAAAATATGAATAACCCACAGAATCATCAGAGGTGCTTGTTGGTTAATTCATACTGAAAATGCGTTATTTCATCCAATTTTTGTCGTAATTAAGCCTAAAATTGCAAAATGTAGCACCTAATAGCATCATAAAAGAAAATAAATGATAAAAAACCAAGAGATTTAACAAAAGATACACCTCACACATATTAAAAATTATTAGAGCACAATATCTCAGTTGCATACTAGGATCCAAAACTTTAGACTATATTTATGTATTACTTTATATTTATGTATTATATTTATCTATATTAATCTGCACAATCACAATAACGAAAATTTTTTTATAACTATTATTATACAGTATGTAATAAACATAATTCAAATAATAATCTTAGGTATATATTTTTTTAGTTTATAGTTTCTTGTAATCTTCACAATCGTCATAATTAAGAGAATTATTTGATAACTATTGTGAAACAGTTAACAGCAAACATACATAAAGTGCTAGGCTTCCTATATCACCGTCATAAATAAGCAATTACTCGTGCAAAAGATGCTTACTGAAAAAAAAGAAAAAAAAACATAATTCAAATGAAGAATTCTATTTTCAGTTTCTTTAAATTATATACAGTGGTGGTCAGAATTATAGGAACAATTGAAAATTGCACAGAAAAAAATTTATTTCTCAACTAAAAAAAGGGAAATTTATACATAAAATGCTTTTTTATGCTAGAAATCAATATAGAATGCAAAACATTGGAAAATGCAAAATATGAATGTTTTGCCATAATTAACAAAGTATGCCATTGTAAAAATTGGACAAAATTATGAGGACAATGAATGTTTTTTTCCTGAAACACGCTAATAATTAATAATCTCCCCCTGCTTCTCAATCACTTTGATCAGTCTTGACGTCATGGAGTTTGATAGTTCCTTAAGAACGTTCTTGGAAATTTTTGACCAGGCTTTTTCGATGGATGACATGAGTTCTTGCTTGTTTTCATATTGTATATCATTTTTGTATATTTCGTGTGCCAGAATACCCCACAGATTTTCCATTGGATTCAGTTCAGGGCTTCTGGCCGGCCAATGAAGTAGTTTCACGAAATTAGCATCAAACCAAGATTTTGAAGTTTGGGAAACATGTACTGAGGCATTGTCCTGCTGGAAAAAATAATCTCCACTCGTTATTAACGGTGTTTCCGGTAAAAGATTATCGCCCAATACATCAACATAACTCTCAGAATTAATTCTACTCTCCAGAAAAACTATTGGAGTAGTTCCACCAGTTGCGAAACCTCCCCAGACCATTATTGAGCCACCTCCAAATGCACGCTTTGAGAAAATTTCTTTTTCTCTACGATCATACCAGAAGTAGCGAAAACCATCTGCTCCATCCAAATTAAACTTTTTCTCATCTGAAAAGACATCATCCCACTTTTTTTTTCACAATAATGCATTTTTTGGCACAGTCTCTTATAAACTTTTGTAAGAGGAAGTCGTGACCTATGTTTACCATAGCGAACATTTATTTCTTTTTGTAAAACACGTCGAACAGTTCGAGCACTGCATTCTAAGTTCAATTCACGTTTTATTTCTGTTGACGTTTGTTTCTTGGAGCAAGCTCGCCTTATTATCATTCTTTTCTCCCGTACATAAACAGAAAATGGCCTACCTGTATGTCTTTGCCGTCCATATTTACCGTGATTTTTAAGATAATTGTACATAACCGTTCTTGATCTATTAAGCTTTGTCACAATTTGGCGTACAGAAAGTCCGGAACTTTTAAATGCATCCACTTTCTCTTTCTCAAACTCCGAAAGCTTTGTACATAGCGGCATGACTGAAAAACAGAATATGACGATCCCAAACTACGCATTTATATCGTCGCTGAGTTCTGTGTGCAGAGCAAAAAACATGCAAGTTTTACTTTTTAGAACACACAAATACAGTTGTTCTTATAATTTTATCAATATCAGATGGCTGTATAAATCCATAATACATTTTATGAACATGAATTTTTCACATATTTCCATAAAAACTTATAAAAATATTCTTCATTTTTCTTTTAGTTTCCATCCATTAAATTTGCATAAGTTTTCTGCGAAATGTAGCCAAGATTTGGCGATTTTTCCCTTGTCCTTATAATTTTGATCACCACTGTATTATTGTCTGAATAGTTCTATATAAAATATCTAAATATTCGTCCTTCCATTTTAATATCTATTTCTAGATGCGCTTTTTAATTCACAATAATTATTATTAATTCAAGTTTAATTTCTATCTTTGAGTAATTCAACTGGAAAACATTTTCGATATGTAAGGATATTTTTTTATTCATGAACGTATTAAATGCTGAAAAGTAATTTTCCACATTTATCATTTCAGATCGGTATGGTTGACCGATTGCATTTTAATCATTTAAATGATATGAAATAATTTTTATATTTTAAAAAGCTGGTGGGTGAAAAACACAATTAAAATATCAAGATAGCATATCTCATGTTCATAGAATCAAGAAATTTTAATGAGTAAAATTTGATTAATTAAAAAAATTAATAATTCAAAATGGAGATTTTAAGTTTTATTTTATTTGAACTGTATATAAGTCCTTTGAATAGTTTTATATTGAGTGTGTATATTACTCTTACTTCTATATTTTTTGGTTCGTTTTCTAAAGCCCTATGATTATTACTATTTCAAGTTTGATTTCTTTTTTGCGGGCAGTTGAGCTAGAAAACTTTTTCGATCAGTTATGGTATTATTTTAAACGTGAACGTATTAAGTGCGGAAAAACAATTAGCATATTTCTTATTCTAAATCAATTTAAGCTTTTTAATGTTTTAAATAATGTGGGGAAATTGTCGTTTGAATCTGTCTAATACTTACATTGCCATCATTCCACTTTAATGCAGGATTGGTATATTGTAATTCACAATCCTTGTTTATCTCTAAGTTTGGCTGAATTTGTTTTTTGTGTGCGTGTAATTAAGCTGTAAATAACTTGCCTTTTTGTTTGTTTTCTAATTCACCATATTTATTACTACTTCAGTTTGATTTCTATTTTTGCTTGGGCACTTCAGCTAGAAAACACTTTCGATCTATTATGGTATTATTTTAATCATGAACTTAATAAGGACGAGAAAATCAATTTGCATATTTCTTATTCCAATTCAATTTAAGTTTTAAATGTTTTAAATGATGTGAGGAAATCGTCTTTGGAATCTTTCGAATATTTAGATCATTTTATTTTAATACATTTTATTTTAATATATGGGTTATATTTTGTAATTCACAATCCTTATTTATCTCTAAGATTGATTGAATTTTTTGTGTGTGTAATTAAGTTGTACATCACTTGGCAATATGTGAAGTTTATTTTTTAGTCATGAAACTAAAAAGTGCCGGAAAGTCAATTCCCCCTTATTTCATTTCAGATCCATATGGTTGACTGGTTACATTATAAGCTTTATGTGCGATATCAGGAATATAAAAAAAAAATGATCGAAATAAAACGATTGAACATGTTTTTGAAGGTGGAGAAAGGAATTTTAAAAAACTTTACTATAGATTTCATGATCAATGCACTGTGAAATGATTTTTGTATTCCCAAATCCACGGATATTAAACGTGAATGAGACATAAAATGACGAAAGGAAATAAAAATTATTCTTTATGGTTTTATTTTTGTGCAAAAAAAAAAAAGTTTTAATTTTAAAATACTTTTGTCTCAATTATTACTCTTTGTATAACACATGGGACATTTTTAACGATTCAGCAACTTTATGCTATTTAACAAAGTTCATGAAAGAATGATAAATTTTATGAATGAAGAATCATTGTAAAAAATTGATGTAACGTTAGTCCATAAAATTTGTCATCATGTCACCAATTTTATGGAGTAATTTAACTGATGTAACTGGTAAAGCTGATATAACTGGTGTAATATTACAGCATAATAATATGAAATCATTTGGAACACATTATTATGGTGTAACGTAGGGGTGCACAACCTTTTTAAGAAAAGGGCTACTTACAAAAATGTCTGTGTTGTCGAGGGCCACAACAGTAACACAGAGAATTCTATTTCAGAGAGGTGACCTTAGGTCTATAATCGGATATAAACACAGGGTTTCAGAGGGGCTGGGAGTTTTACCCCTCTAAGTTCCCTTACCCAGTCAACATATTTAATTTATTTGGCAATGATATACCAACAGTTTACGTTTGTATATATAACAAAAATATAGCAAGGATTATTTTCAGGTAGTGGTAATAATCCTTGACTTTGTTCGGAAAGTACAAACCTTGCTTCGTTAAAATTGCTAAAAAACAAACATAGACATGAAAGTGGGTAGTGCCGAAAAAAATGAGAAATTATGAACGAAGGTGGGAGGAGGACCCGATCAACAAAATCCGCTATTCTTAACTGTCTGAAAAACTTTACAATTTTTTCCGGTCTAAATGGACGAAATTCGCGATTTTTTTCTCTCGATAAACTGACGAAACTCACGACTTTTCCGCAGCTGATCAAATTTGCGGTTTTTCCGCGCCTGATCTACAAAACTTACGATTTTTCGTGCCAAGTAGACGAAATTTAGGATTTTTCCGCGTTTTATCGACAAAATTTGTGATTTTTCCTTGCCTGTCTAAGAAATTTGCGATTTTTTCAAGTCTGATCGACGAAACTTGCGATTTTTGCGTGCACGACCAAAGACATTTGCGATTTTTTCCGAGCCTGACCGACAAAATTTTGTGACTTTTCCGTGCCCGATCGACGAAATTCGCGACTTTACGCATCTGATCAACGAAATTCGCGATTTTACGCGCCCTATCGACGAAATTTTCAATTTTTAACAGAATGACGAAATTTGCAATTTTTTCTCGCAGCAAATTGATGAAATTCGCGATTTTTTCCTCGCTATAAACTGACCAAACTCACGATTTTTCCGCAGCCGATCATCAAAATGTGTAATTTTCCCGCGCATCATGGACAAAGTTCACAATTTTTCTGTGCCTAATCAACGAAATTCGCGATTTTTCCTCGCCTAATTTGTCAAAATTCGAGATTTTCCGCTACTGGTCGACTCAATATGTGATTTTTTTCCGCGCCTGATCGACGAAATTCGCGATTTTCCCTTTCCCGATCGACGAAATTCGCGATTTTTCCTTCCCCGAATAACGAAATTCACGATTTTTCAGAGTCCTATCGCGGAAACTCGTCATCTTTCCACGCCCGATCGACAAAACTTGTAATTTTTCAGTGCCTCGTCGAAAAATTCGTGATTTTCCAATGAAATTTGCTATTTTTCCTCCCTTGATTGACAAAATGTACGATTATTCCGTGCTCGATCAACAAAACTCGCGATTTTTCCGCGCCTGAACGAAGAAATTCGCTGTTTTTCCTTGCCTGATCGACGAAATTTGGGATTTTCCAGTTCCCGTTCGATGAAATTCGAATTATTTTTCAACTAGTGACTGACGAAATTGGAAACTTGGGAATTTCCTATGTCGTTATCTGTGTTATCGGCCGGTCGACAAAAGAAATTCGCGATTTTTAACTGACTGACGAAATTTGCAATTTTTTCCCACGAAACATTGACGTAATTAACCATTTTTTCCTGCGACCTATGGGCAAAAATTGCGACTTTTTCCATTTATAAATTTACGAATTTCGCGGGCCACAAATTAACCCATCGCGGGCCACTTTTGGCCCGCGGGCCTCCGGTTGTGCACTCCTAGTGTAACGTAATACCAGTCATATAGGTTAAACTTCTCCATAAAGTGGAATCGGTAATGCTGCCATCAATTTAGTGAGTAACGTTATACCAAATTTTTTACAGAGATTGAATGTGCAATTTCGTGTTCAGATTTGGGTATTAGAGTTCAGACGAACACTATTGCTATGATATGAAGATATTCGTCGAAAGAAAGAATAATTTTTTCCGTAACTTTTTTTTTTTTTTTTGTCAGTACAGTACTTTTGATTAAATTTAAAAACAGGTTATACTTTAAAATGATTTTATTTGTGCTTATTATAGTTTAATGTGATTACTCATTTACTTCATGTACATCTCCTTTGTCCTTTCATGTACTTCCCTTTACGATAGAAAATATTCTAGTAATAAATCTGGTAAATAAAGATATGCGTGCTCATAGAAACAACCTGAGACCAGTATATTCCCATATAAAGTCGTGTGGTGCAGCACCACGATCACAAAGAGACAATAAAATAATGAAAATTAAGCACTAAGAACAATGTAAATTGGAGGTTCTGCAGTTGAGTTTTGATGGGACGTTGGAGAGCACGGAATTCCAAAACCATCTCAATTTTCCTTAAAAAATGTAGATTTAAATGGTTCGACTAATGCACCACTAGCACTATGACTAACTTACATGTAGTGATGTGAAGCTTTTACGATTGGAATGAATCATTGGGGCAGGCGCAAAAACATAATTGACAAACTTTGCATGTATTTTTGACCCATTTCCACCAGACATTTCTTAAAAAGAAAGGAAGCAACATAAATGTCAGATTTTGTAACTTCTCAATCTTTTTTCAGCAATTTCGAAGATAAAAGAAATTTTGTATTTTTATGCCTTTCTTCAATTAACCCTAATTAAAATAAGAAACTTCCTTTTCCATACAAAATTTCTGGTAAAAAAACAATTTTTAAAAACCTAGCTTGGCAGCTATGCTTTTGCACATGTCTGAATGATTCATTCGAATAGTAAAATCTTTCATTCTACCCATCTCAAGTTACGTGTAAAAATTAAAATTTAATTTTAAACCATAAAGGACGTCATACCACTGCCTACCAGTAACTTAATCTTTCTGATGTGTTTTTTATTATTATTATTATTTAACTGTGCATTTTGCTAGCGATTTGAGTTATAGATATTTAACCTTTTGAGAACAGGTCTATCGAGGACTAGTCATTTCTTCTTAAAAGACACAAATGTACCTTAAAATTTGGAAGGGCTTTTTTATAACACTAATTGGCAATTATGTAATTCAGAAAGGCAGGTTAAATTGGAGAAAAGAAGCATATGGTTATAGATTTAAAGATCATTACCATATTTCGTGAAAATATGGGTCATTCTCTGAAAAGTGGCTGTTTAAAAAAAAAAAATTGCGGCCAAATATTGCCTCAAAAATCTCAAAATTTAGCCTAGAAGTATCTTATTGCTATATTTATTAAAAAAATAATATGAACAAAACTGTACCTGATACATCTTCTGAAATTTTAATTTCAAAACACTTTCATTGCTAAAATGTTCATATAAATGATTCGCACCGGAATTTCACTCACATGTTAAATAGAAAAAAGTTTATAAAAAATCTGTTGCCATTGTGGCGCTTGGTAATTAAAATTAATTTATTCCATAAGCGTATTACAGCCCTTGAAACGATTAAAAATGAAAAGAAATTGTAATTAGAAGTAATACTGCCAATAAGTAATATTTCTTTTTGCTCTATTTCAATTGAAAAATAAAGATAAAACATTAACATTTACCAGAGTTAACGTTTATTTGATTTAGTACAATATATTTTTAAAATTTATTTTCACATTATCCCAGTAAAATAATAAAAAACAAAAATGTATTATCTTTACTTACTCTAATTGAAAATCTTATGAGTTTTTTAGTGTGTATTTTTTTTGCATTAGATTTTTTTATTTTATTTTACTCTTTAGTACGTATATAAATGGATTCAGAACATTCCCTTATAAATTAAAATTATGAGAGAATGACGAAATGCTTCTGAAAACCATATTATACTATAATGATTATTCTAAGGTATATTTTCAGTTACTAAATATCTTTTGAAACACGTTTCTAATAATATAACATCATAGAAAAAAATTCATTAGTTTTTATTAAATTTATAATAGATGAGGGAATGACGGGTAATAAAAATACTTGCTTTGATCTAGTACTTCAAAGCCCTGTTCTAGCCATTCAGGAATGTTTTTGAGCAGACAAAAATATGGCTGCTCCCTTTACTCATGTACAAACTGTCATATGTAAAGCATATGTAAAGCATATGTAAAGCATGTGATGCTTTCTACTGAGTAAATAAGGTCAAATTTATAATTATGTGAGGGAATGATGACAAATAATAGGGACATCATTAAAAAGTGTCCTAATTCTTTTATTATATAAAATATAAATGTTATTCAATGGCTAAATATTTATTTAAGTACCGCAAGTAAACCCTCCAGGTGCGGCAACGCTGCTAGAAAAATGTAACAAAAAGTTAGTTTTCTTAGTAAAAAAACTAATGCAATACGTAGCCGCCTTAAACAATATGAATTTTTAGTGACATGAAACTCGACGTGAGTTCAGTTTTCAACTAAACATTTCTTTACTTAAAGTTAGATAGAGCATCGAGATATCAATATTCTAAAAACGTCCCACGTATTTCAATAGAAAAAAATGCAACGATTAATTTAGGAAAATATCACTCCCTTCTTCTTCTTCAGGAGTTTCCATTAAACAGTGGATTTCGTCGACCCCTAAAAATAGCTCTGAGAGATCCTTTCCCTTTCTCTCTGTCCAGATTAATATCATCATTTACTCTATATATATACATTATCTCTCGAATGCAACTTTGCCAAGTCATCAGTGCCTGATTACCAACGGGGCACACTTACACCAATAAATTTTAAAAGAAAAGTTCGACTTATCTAAACGCCGTATTCATGTAAAATTTCTACCATGAATGAGGCCAAATTTTCTGTTTATTTTTAGTGGTAGGAATTCGCCCCGTGGGTAATCAGGCTCTACAAGTCATCCTCGGTCTGCCCCTCCTACGTTTGTAAATATGTTTGTAAAAAATAAACAAAAAAAATGACTTTTTTAAAAATCTGTAAGGTGATCACCCATCTTAATTCTTTGAAGGGTGGTGATATATTATTTGTAAGAGCTACTTTTTAATATAGATTTGTACCAGTGTTTTGGGGTAAAATTTTACTTCTAGAATGCTCAGAATGTTCACTTAAACAAGTGGGTAAGTGTTATCACAGATCGCACAGAGGGTTTCGTTTAATATTCCTTTCAAAACACTTTATCTTTTTGAAAAATCTATTACTTCCACATTTCGCAACAAGGGGGCGCACTCCTAAACAAACATCTATATGAACGAAATTCCGTTTTACATACTATCCGCAGATATATTAGAGGAGGGGATTGGGCCCATAGCACCTGAGATCAGTAGGCGCACCTGGCGGTAAAAAATGGAACTAAAATATGTAAGGCTATGGTGCACAATATGAAAGAATGGTCAAAGGGGTGTCGGCAAAAGTTGGAAAATTTCTCCCCTGGTTAAAAGGGCGGATGTTAGACAAATTACTTAAAATACACAAGCTAGAGCCCGGAGAGGTAAATAATATAAGACTTTTTGAAGATTTTATTATTTGTCGTGTGGTCTGGGGTATTCAGCTATACGTATGCAAAATTTCATGTCTCCAACTTAATTAGGGGCTCTCTTAGAAAGAATTGCTTCAAATACATATGTGGTAGCTCAAAGGGTTAACCGTAAGACATTTTCAAGATTTTATGATTTGTCGCTTGGCCTCAGGTGTTCTGCTATAAGTATGCAAAATTTAAAATCTCCAATTTAATTAGGGGCTCAGTTAGAAAGAATTGCTTAAAATACACGAGCTGGAGTTGAAAGGGTTAAACATAAAACTTTTTCAAAATTTATTATTTGACGCGTAATCTGGGATGTTGAGCTATAAGTATGCAAAATTTCACGTCTCCAACCTAAATAGGGGCTCACTTAGAAAGAATTGTTTAAAATACACATGTGGGAGCCCAAAGGGTTAAACGTACGACTTTTTCAAAATTATATGATTTGTCGTTTGATGTGAGGTATTCAGCTATAAGAATGCAAAATTTCACGCTTCCAAGTTAAATAGAGGCTCACTTAGAAATAATTGTTTAAAATACACATGCAGGAGCCCAAAGGGTTAAATGTACGACTTTTTCAAAATTTTATCATTTGTCGTATGATGTGTGGTGTTCAGCTATAAGTATGCAGAATTTCACGCCTCCAAACTAATTAGGAGCTCACCTTAGAAAGAATTGTTTAAAATACACATGCGTGACTCCAAAGGGTTAAATGTACGACTTTTTCAAAATTTTATCACTTGTTGTTTGATGTGAGGTGTCCAGCTATATGTATGCAAAATTTCACGCCTCCAACATAATTAGGGGCTCACTTAGAAAGAATTGTTTAAAATACACATGTGGGAACCCAAAGGGTTAAATGTACGACTTTTTCAAAATTTTATGATTTGTCGTATGATGTGAGGTGTTCAGCTATAAGTACCGAAAATTTCATGTCTCCAACATAATTAGGGGCTCACTTAGAAAGAATTGTTTAAAATACACATGTGGGAGCCCAAAGGGTTAAATGTACGACTTTTTCCAAAATTTTATCACTTGTTGTTTGATGTGAGGTGTCCAGCTATAAGTTCCTGAAATTTCATGTCTCCAACATAATTAGGGGCTCACTTAGAAAGAATTGTTTAAAATACACATGTGGGAGTTACCGACATTTATTCTTCTGCGAGTTAAACCGATTAATTAAATAATAATTAATATTTCAGCTTGTAATTAAGATAGGACTTAGAAATAGGTATCAATAAAATCAGCGAGAAATTTGACATCGGGATGCCATAAAATTTAATCAAAAAATTTAATCTTTAAAAAGTTAAAATTCCGTATTAAAATATGCCATTAAGAAAAACCGCAGCGTCGTCATGTCTACCTACTTTGAAATCTTTTGAATTGAAATCTTTTTTCTTTGTCTTTCCAATTAAAGAAAATAAAATTGTATTGATTGATTTTTAGTGGATATTTTAACTTATACACATCGCAGAAATGTGAACTTTATACCAAATGAAAGTAGATTTTTTTCTGCGTCTGTCTATTCCATTTACAAATTTCTGGGACCAATATTTTCTGATATGCGATTTCGATTTATAATGCCCACTTCATTTTTCGGCTTAATTTCCTCCGTGGTAACCATGCATCGGCTGATTTTACTGGCAACCCTTCGGAGAAACACGGATGATTTGGAGAATGTTCATTTGAATCTGCGTTAAAAAGGTGGATTGGTTAATTTTAGAAGTTAATTAGCCCGTAATTCAGTTAATTACCAACTTTTTCAAAATTTTATGATTTGTTGTTTAATGTGAGGTGTTCAGCTATAAGTACCCAAAATTTCAAATCTCTAACATGTATAGTTTCTGAGAACGGGCCCTGTGACGGACAGACAGACAGACAAAGGAGTGAGACGAATAGGGTTTCGTCAGATGAACGAAACCCTAATAAAAAGGGAAAATGTACTTTTTTTTTTCAAATAAAGGAAGGATTTCGAAAATCCTTGCGTGAATTGAAGCGCTCGGCATTAAATAATGGCAAGCGCTAAAATTATAAAATTAAGTTCTTTTATTTACCACAGAAATTAGCAAAAAGTTCCAGATTCTTTCAAAAGATGGCAGTACTATATCGGGTTTCTCGCAGCGCCATTCGAATACAAATGCATGTAAATAAAAACTTTTTTCCTTAATATCTCCAAAAGTGAAAAATGTCATTCACCATTATTTACTGCAAAGCGCCTCAATTAACCCATTAGCCGCCAAAACTATAAAGTTGTAATTTTCAAATTTTTAGCTCAACGTTGTTTGCCACCGGGTATTTCCACGAGCACTTGTCGTGTAAGTCACATACTATGCTTGTTGGCCACCGATATTTTATAAAATTTGCTTCACCTTTTTCAATTAATGTGATATCTCCCATAAAATAAGTCACATTTTCCGTTATAAAATACTGGTAGTCAGAAATCTATTATGTGACTTACACGACAAGTGCTCGTGGAAATGCCCCACGACAAATTTTGAAAGATAATTTTCGCTTTATATGATCTTAAAGTTTCATGTCTTTAAGTAAAGCCAATTTTTTATTTGAAAAATAGTGGTGAGCATCAAAATAACTCAAATATGTGCATTTATTTTGACTGTTGTGTGAACGCAACACCTGCGGGTAATGGGTTAAACATTACAGAAACATAAATACTTGTGCCTCAAACAGTAAATATTGTTTGAATAATTAAACCGATACTCAAATAGAATCAAATTATCATTATTATTTTCAGAAAAATAGAAAAATCATTATGTTAAGTATAAAATGAAAACAGAAAGAAAACAACTGCTTTATTTGACATGAGTCTGTTTTATTCTGTCTCCCTTGCTATTTTCCAAACCGCTGAATTAGCCACCTAAATTACGAAATATTCCTCATTTTCAGAGAGGTTTGGTGACAGCCTAGAGAGATGGGAAGAGAAATGCATCGGCCATCCGGAAATGCTGTTTTCCTCTGCGTTAAATTAACCATCCGTCAACCTGGTCGTATGACAGAATGAATGTCAAGTTTAATATTGGTATTGCGGTGCATGAGCCTGTTTACTTAACTTCATAATATTTCCGGTGGTAGTCAATGAAATTTATTGGTGATATAATTATATTAAAATGATAAAATAACAGAGTACCGGAATTTTCGAGCATTTTAATGATATATTACATCACATGAGATTTAAATTTGTACTTATTTTGGGTAATAAACGTCAAACTAATTTACAAATAATTAAAAAATGCTTATAATATTTATGATTATATATCTGAAGTTATATATTTCAAAATTGCGTATTGAAAAATATTTTTCATCTATGTTGGGAAGTTTTATGAACTATTACTCACGGAGTGGTCAAGGAACAGGGAATATTTAAGGTTTTGTTTAAAATAGAATCGATCAGGAGGCAAGTGCAAGAATGCAAGAAGGCAATATTATTGTTGAAGCATGTAACACAAAGCCTTTACTAAATAAATTTAACTAGTATTTGATATAATGTTATTTCATATATTATAGTGATATTTTATTAACTTCCTGCCTTCATTTATGTAAGTAAAGTGTGAGAATAAAAATTGTATAACCATATCTTTACATCATTGCAAACGTATAAAAAGAAAAAAGGAAAGGAAAAAAAAATAATTTTTTGCCCTGAAAGCGATATCATAAGGATTGAGAGGGGTGGGGGAATCGAGGTGATAAGGTTCGAGGAATGAGAGGAATGATAAGGTTGGCCATCAGAAGGGGGCGGTGGGCCCAAAATTGCTAAAAAGTTCATAATGTTATATATGTACAATCCCACATATTAATTGACAAAATATTCTTAACTGTATACTAAAATAGGACGTGATTTGAAGAGTTTTTTTTTTTTTTTTTTTTTTTCAACAGCATTTCGAAAGTAAAATTATGTATAATAATTGTATTGTTATTTTATAATTTGTTTTGTACCGATCTACTTTAGATATGTTTATCAATCTTTAATAACAAATGGAATAACCTTACTTAAAAATTGTTGAAATTTCATTGCTCATTTAAACAAATACATATATGCTAATTCCATATTTTTGCTAGGGATAGTATTAACCCTTGCGCTAAAAAATCAAACGCTACTCGCCAGGATTTTTTTTAATGAGAAACAGTAAAATGACGGGGTACAAGCGTCATACCACTATACTATAGCTACTTAATATGTTTTACTACCAAACTTTAGTGCAGTTACAAATCTCCATTAAAGTTAATATCAGTTTTATTCATAATAATAATAGGCATTTGATTAACCCCTTAACCTACGATTTACGTCTCAACAGCCTGGGTCCGAAACGTAAACAGGATCGCTCAGCCTTCGAACCATTCCACGGTTCGGCAAATCCATAGTACCGCTAAAAATGAATAGAGATTTTCGCCTTGTTTAATCATGAGATTCCGAATATTAAATAAAACAAAATTGATTATACAATTTTAGTGTCAAGAAGAATTTACATTTGGGTCGATCATTGATTACGGGCCAGGCCCGTGATAATCAGTTTTAGGCCGTTCAAAACCGCAAGTCTCACACGTTGTTGTAGGTTAAGGGGTTAAAAAAATGAAACCACCTGATTAATGAGAGAATTTAATTACACAACGGAGCATTGTTCTTTTCTAAAATGATTTTTTTTTTTTTTATGTGCACGGTTATGTATTATCAAATATTACCGTAAACGGTTTAAACTAATGTAAGAAAATAATAATTTTACACCATAAAAATATATTTAATATTGAACTTCGCTTGTTAGTTACCTAATACTTGCATTAGGTAAAATTATGGGAGAAAATTTGGGAAGTAAATTAAGGAATATTTATCATTTTCGAAAAGTTTGATGACATCCAAGAGAAGATATGTGAAGAGAAATATATCAACTAACAGGAAATATTGCTTTCTGGTGCGTTAAATTAACTGTTCGTTAACCCCTTCGGGACGGGAGCCTTTTACGAAATTTTTAATCTTTTGTCACCGTTTTTTAAAAACAGAAATTTATGGTTTCTCGAATCGAGAAAATGCGCCGATTAAATAAGACAAATTTTTCAGTAAAATTTTACTGGTAAGGAAAAACGAGGATTCTGAACGTTTCATGCGGCACGTATACGTGTCGCTCGTCCCCAAGGGGTTAACCAGCTCGTGTGATGAAGTGGATGCCTAATTAGCTGCTGATCTTGCAGTTTATAAGCAGGTTTTCTTGACTTCATGCTATTTCTGTTGGAAGTTTCCTGAATTCTTTGTTGATATAGTACATGACATTCTAAACACAGATTTCGGGAAGTTTTAAATTGTTTAATGACATATTATGTTATAATATGATAGACCGAGACGTAATTCAGTTAGCACTAATAAGCTAAAGAAAATGAAAATTCATGATTATTATTATTATTTCTGTTTGATTATTTTCTTTAAATGATTCGAATGGAAAATATAGGACAAGGAAATATATACAATCGAATATACGACAAGGAAATTGATAATTTTATTTCCACCTTCAATGAAATAAGTGTTTGGAAATTAAAAACAATATTTCCGTTTAAAATTCGATAGACATTTGTTGCATTTATAGTTTTATAAATGTAAAAAATAATTGATTAATAAAAAGTTTCGTTATGCGTAATAGAGAATACATAGAAAACAAAATTAACTGTTATACTTGTATATATCATTCCATAAGAATCAATAATGTATAATTATAAAATATATAACAGATGAATATTTTCAAATATTATCATATTATATACAACTGAAACATCTTTTTAACCCCTTAATCAGTGTTGCCAGATTGGGGACTTTTTTAATTCAGGTTATTTGACTGTCACCACTTTTTTTAAATAGTATAATTCGCTTATTTTTGAGAATTTTCAATCTATTTTTAAATAGGGCGGCTATTTCTATTTCACAAAAGCGGTGAAAATCAACAATATGGGGGCAAAAAAGTCCCCAACTGGCAACACTTCCCATAATTATCGCAAACATGGTTTTCACGTACAGTGTAGGCTACTTTTTTAAAATTAAGATTGTTTGAATCCCACCAGTTGTTTTTTTTTTTTTTTTTTTTTTTTTTTTTTTTTTAATATTGTAATTGGCTTTATTCTCGCGTCATTTCGTCTGCCATTAAATAAGGTGAATATTTCTACTTTAAAAATTTGGTGACAATCAAACAATCTGAAATTGTAAAAAGTAGCCTTCACTTATCGGGAACGCGCTTAAGGGCTTAAACAATTACTATGATATCTGTTTTGAATCTATTTTAATATGAAATTCACAAAATCTACATTTCCGTTTCATTTATTTATTTATTTGGAGAAACAGAACCATCCTTTTAAACATAATTACTTTGATATCGATTTCGAATGTATTTAAACATCAAATTGACAAAATCCATATCCCATTTCAGTTTACTGTTTATTTAGACATCAATTGCTTAATTCCCCGTGACTTTTATTATTTCAGCAGTGCCCAGCTTTTTCTGATTCTATCTGGCACCACAATCTCACAACAAAACACTTTCACATATATTTTTAAACAATCTTTGATATATATTTTAATATCAAATTGACAAAATCTATATTCCCATATCACTTAATTATTCATTTGAAGAAGCAGAACTAACCTTTTAACACTAGAACTCGCCCGGAAATTTTACTCAAGTTTCGTAAAACTACCCGACACCTGAATTTTTATAGAAATATATTTCACTGATTTATTTAACGTAAATCGCCGTGTTGTAAATGTAGCTTATTTTATGAAAGAATTTCTGATTCAAGTTGACATTTAATCATATGGTCGGAGTCCTATCCACTCCTTCCGGGCGTTCATGTTAAACATAATTACTTTGACATCTTATTCACAACCATAATACAACCCCGAATTAACCATCATATTCACACACAATTGCAATACGCGTGGAAGAAAAATTTACTTTTAAAAATCCATTTCGTAAAAATAACGGTTTGAATAGTTTATTAAAAAAGTTCCCAACAGCAGCCCTGTTATTTCGAATTTTATTTAAGTAAAAAAATAATTGCGACATAGATAAAAAAAATTTCCATGGCTTTTTATAAAAAGTTCCTATATTGAATGTAAATGGCAGTACACGGGAATTTTATCCAACGAAAATCTGCCTCTTTACCTGTTTTCCGAAACGTGACGTTACCCTTAGTAAATTCTAGAATATATCTCATTTTCGGAGAGGTTAGGTAAGAGCTGAGAGAAAAGGTGGGAAGAGAAATGTGTCAGTCAACCGGAAATACTGATTTCCTGTGTACGTTAACCCATTAAGCGTCATTGCTCTCATTTTGGGAACATTACTTTAAGATTTTTTTTCTAAAATGAGTATATTATAAATTGGCAAAAAGTTTATGTTATTTGTATTATGAATATACGAGATAACTTCTGTAATTTTTTTAAAAAGTTTCATTTCTATTTTCCATTCGGCTTTAAAAAGACGAAATTTAGCTTTTTGACCTCTTTCGAAAGAATTTTTTTTAGAAAAATAACTTACTAATAAAAATTATATTTTTTATTCAAAATGTGTTTATAACTGTCTATTGTCTAAATACTACATAAATCCGTAGTTAATAAGTATAATAGATTCATCACAAGTCATGAAAGAACGAGTTGCTCCCGTAACGGGAGTAATGGCGCTTCCGTTAGTTTTCAAGACCAGACTGAATGCCGCAAATTAGGAAGACCTAATACGGTGCTTTTAATATGCACGTGAAAACAGTCTATATAGAAACTTTGGAAATGCTTTTTATTCGTTCCTAGCAAACTTTATTTGGAAGTGTTACCCTTATAATCTGTTTCTTACTTATTAGATATCTTCTTTTTTTCTAAAAGCTATATTTTTAGCAGGCTTTTCTATTTTTTCGTATCGCAGATTTCGATTTTAAGGAAAAGATGCCTGTGAAAGTTTTAACTGTGTCTCAAGCTTTGTATTATTTTGAACAGATGATTATTCGGATGACACGGAAATCGTTTGTTTGCCACCTGATCCCGGAATTATATATTGATAATTTTTTATGTCCTTATCAATATTATTAGAATGAGGGACAGGCATTTTCGGACCACTGGAACAATTCGAGAGAGTACAAAATTGTCCTTTGATAGATTCCAAAGCTTTGAAGAAAACAGACAGAGGAACATTTGACTCTATTTCTACGGAATCATTCAGCATTGTGAAATAGAAAAACAATAAGGTTGTTTGTCTGGCTTCAAATATTGAACCTATATAACCAGTAGGTTCGGCAAAAACATTGAGCATAGCAGATAAGAAAAAAATTGATATACCGCAGCCATATCTTGTAGCATCTTATAACAAAAACATGGGAGGTGCCGATTTGCTTGATCGGTTTTTGAGTATTTATCGCCCAAAAATAAGAGGGAAGAAATGGTGGTGGCCATTTTTCATCAACATGCTAAATATGGGAGTTGTAGCAGCTTGGCGAATGCATAAGGAATGTAAAGGAAAACTTACTCAGATAGAATTATCCGTGAAATTGTTTCGTCATTGATAAAAGTAGAACAGAAAATAGAAGAATATCCATGTTCGGGCCCTTCTGGATTTCTGTCAAATGACGTGCCTTTTGATGGCGTGAAACATTTTCTAGAAAATACTTGGAAACAATATAGGTGAAAAGTATGTTAAAAAAATGCTAGTGTTTCCTGCAAAATGTACATTGTAATGCTGCATAAAAATTGTTCAGTCTTCTTTCATGTAAAATAGAGAGAAAAGATAATGTAATGTTGAAAAATAAAGATATATAATGAAAATGCTTATTAAGAAGTAAATTGTTTTTTCAAAATTTATTATAAAATTACATGTTTATTATAATTCTAAACGTAATTTATTTGAACTTTTCATAAAATGTCTGTTTCAGAATGATGTAGTCCTTTTTATTCCTAAAGAATTGAAAAATAACTGTTATAACTACACGGAGACAAAAGTTTATTTTTGTAAAAAATTTACCCCCATTAAGCGCCATTGCTCCCATTTCTGGAACATACTGTTTTTCATAAATAATCAATTTATTTTTTTTTTTTCAGAAGTACTTTAATGACATCCTGTCCATTAAGAAAAAACAATGATTCCATAAAAATATCTCTTAATATATATAGCGGCGCTTAATGGGTTAAATTAACTGTTCGTCGACCAGCTCGTGCTATGGGAAGATTGTTATATTACCTGTTTCTTTAGAGCAATTTGACTGAATAAATTATAATTATGGTGAAAGGTTGCAACATTATAAAGACAAAGTACGCGAAATTCGAAAAAGGATTTCTGGAATATTCGAATATTATAACAATTTCATTGCATTACACGATGCTATAACAATGCTTATTTTGACTATCATTAAATCCTGAATTCTCGCACCTGCAAATTTCGCGGACAATGTAGACTACTTTTGTTTCATTCAGCCTGTTTCATTCCATCCAGTTTTTTAAAATAATGTAATTGGTTTTTTTTCTTATATCAGCAGTCAGGCGATTCGGATTTTTTATAACGGGAGCCTACATTTATCGTTTCCTACCTTCACCATTTAAGGGGCAAATCTGCTGCTTGAATCGAAGTGTTCAAGGCCAGAGGACACGACGAGGCTAACGAGAAAGACAGGCTTCGATTCTGCTTTTTTTACAGACCGCTGGAGTCACGTGATGCTCTTTTCGCACACCTTCATTGGTGCATTCTGTCATCACGTGACTCCAGCGGTCTGTAAAAAAAGCAGAATAGGACCCACCACGGAAGCCTGTCTTTCTCGTTAGCCTCGGGACACGAGGTGTGACTTCATCACTATTGAACCGACTTCTCACTAGTGTTGGAATCCACACCAAAAAATCTTGAATAGCAATTTTATTTTATTTTATTTGTGGAATATCTACCATCTTATAAAACAATAATAACTATTTAAACTTAGTGGTGAGAATTCGGAATTCCTAAATAAAAGTACAGCCAGCTGGGAGAACCAGAGTGTATCCGCATCTGGCTGATTTTTTACTGGAGGATTCCAAATTCTCCCCAGTAAGTTTAAATAGTTATTATTGTTTTATAAGATGATAGATATTTTACAAATAAAGTAAAAGAAAATTGCTATTCAAAATTTTCCGGAGTGAATTCCAATACTAATGAGAAGCGGATTAGTGATAACGTTACAATTCGTGTTCTCTGTTCTTGAGTATTTCGATGACTTTTTTTCCCACGGCTGTATTTGCTAAAGATTTTTCATCAAATATTTCGTGAATAATGTTTAAACAGATACAAAGTAATGTGTTACTATAGACTGTAACCAAATATGTTCCTACTTCCAGAGTTACTGTCTGAGGCATCTATCTCGGATTAAAAGGATACATGCCCCACCATACATCCTGGATATATGCTTCATTTGTGATTCGGAATAAAACGTTTGTAATTATCAATTTACTTTGATGCATGAGAATATTTATTTAAATCTTCCGGATTGTGTACAAAAAAATCGTAACACATCCGGGGAATAATTCTATAAGAAGTCAGGTGGGGTGTTAGTAGTGATAAATTCTTAAATTTAGTAATTATTGTATTTCCGTTCAGAAAATTGGTAGCAAAGGTGGTAGCAGTTACATTTCAATTTTAAGATGGAAAGATTTAATTGCTTTGCGTTTATAGCGGTGCTCAGAAAATTTTAATTCACAGATTCCGAACGTTCCCTTTCACTATATCAGAATATATTCCGAAGCACGAAATAGAAAATAAAAAATAGAAATCTATAATTCTTAAGTATATCATTCTCACAAAAAAATTCGTAAGGATTAATACTGGGTCACCATTTAGAGATATAATCTATTTTCATGTTTCTTCATTTATTGAAATAATATTTCTTGTATTGTTGACAATTTTTTTTGCTCTCCCCCCGCTTAATTTAAATTACATGTTATACTTTCCGTAGAATATAAAAAAAATTTTGAACTCATTTAGTAAGTAACATAAATATCTAAAGAATTTAATTAGAGAATTTTAAATTATTTTCCAAAATTAGATTTAGAATTTGTACCTCGAATGTAAGAAGGTTTGCAATTTCCATTTCTGAGTTTAGATTAATTCCTAATTTCGATTAGCTGTCTCACAGACCGCTTTTTTCCCCATTTTCACAGTTTAACTTATAATTTCCAGTTTAACTGCAGGTACTTGTGCATTTTTGTTTTGTTTGGACCTCTAGTACTATCGTTAAAAACTTTTGAAATGTGAAATTTAATTATAACACTCTTGTTCAAAACGTTTACTACAAAAATATCATGTGAGTTAATAGAGACTTTTATTCGTATTTCGATGGAGCGGTCTACTAGGCAGCTCACGGTAGTTATGCGACAATTTCTGTCACAACAGTTAAGAATTAAACAAGTTTATTATTCGACAGAATTATGCGATGGACTTCAAATCTTGCATACCGGTTTATTAGGGAAAGGAAGTGTGTTGCTTGTTTGAAATGGCTAAACGAGACCTGCAGAATGCATAATATACGTTGAAATATTTCAGTAAAATAAGGAAAAGTAGAAAAGTGTAAGTAAAAAATACAATATTTCTATCCAAAATTTTTAATGCAATTTTTTTTTTTCGAAAAAGTTCCTAAATCTGATGTAAATAGGACATTAAATCAAATGCAAATCGAGTTTTTGAATTATAAATGTTAAACATTCATGCTTTCTTTCTTTTACGAAGAGGGTATATATCCCGATCAAATGGGGTGTCTAATCCTGAGATTAGAGATTAAGATCATTGATTAAGTTTTTTGATAATAATCCCATTATATCTGGTATATTACAATAATATTTTTATGAATTTCTAAATAAAAACTGTAGTACATAGTTTAAATGTGCACTGCACATATCAATGTTATAAAAAAGAAAAATTGGGGGAGGGTATTAAAGGAAGCAAATAGCCTTGACTTACACTATACCGGATAACGCTAATAATAAGTTACAATTCAAATTTAATTATTTTTAGCTACCAGGGATGAGATCGCTCTGACCCAAATGACCGATTACTACAACTAAATTCTAATACTATTATTTAATTTATTAAATCTCATAAGTTCTGTCATTAAATAATGCGAGAAATACTGTTACAATTTAGTGGTAGTAATCGGTCATTTGGGTCGGAGCACTCTCATCCCTGTCTTCTTATGTAATACATGATTTAGAAGATAATTTAACTTAAAATAATGTATATGCTCACGATGAATAAATTGCTAAGGTTCAGAATAAGCCATAAAATAGTAGACATTATTCTAAAAATACAGTGGAGTATTTTCATAAATTGATTTATATCAAAAACAAGAAGTTTATATCAAGAGATTTTGATGTTTTAACACATATTTTTGAGAAAGTTATAAAATTTTCTGTTATTTTCAGCATTTTAAATACATTAGAGCACATTAAACAAATTACGCGTATTATGATGTGTTTTACAATTATTAGACATACTTGTATAACAACATACTTGTATAACATAAATAGTTGTTTTAGAATTTTATGAAATGCCTTGTCCACACAATGGAGTTATGAGTAAAGAGGAGGGTACATATAGTGTTTTGTCTACCCGTTGCGAGTGAAGTAATTGAGGAGGTTGTCACAAAATGGCGGGCGAATTTTTTGCATCGGATAAACAGTTTCTGATAACCGACGAAGAAAATTTATACCAGAAAATTTTGAATAGGAAATTTGGCCTTATTTTAGGTGGCTTTTCATGAAACATTTCTCCAATATCTTATTTGTTTTTCTGGTGTCAGTTTGACAAGGTATCATAATCATTTTCATTGACATACAGGAGATTGTCTAGGTTGTCACAATATGGCGGAAAAGCCGGGCCTGACAACCGCCGAAGTAAACTTCCACCAGTTAAAATTAATAGTTTTTGGCCACTATTTTTGACCGCCATTTTGCGTTAGAAAGGCCATTGTATAAGGAGAAAATGTCTATCTAAATTTTCTCGTGGAAGTTTGACTCGGCGGTAATCAACCCTCCGAAAGTAGACATAGTTGAAACTTCACTATTTTAAGGGTAAGGTTAGTTGGGGCAACTGGGCCATGATTTTACAATGTGACTCTGGAGCTTCTGACAATTCATATTCAAAAAGCTAATGTTCATTTGAATTCAAGTCTGAACTTCTGTAAATGCGTTCAGTTAGATTCCCTCTATCAGACAGAAATGCTCAAAATTACATTTTAATATTTAAAAAATATATAAAAATATGCATATTTCATCTTTCTTTCCTCATGGGTCCAGTTGCCCCATAAAAATGGGGAAAGTGAACCAGGATAGACTATGTGCCACACGCACTTATTTTTTTTTTTTTTTCGTGTGAGATATCAGGTCCTGTTTGAAAAAGTGTAAACAACATAGAAAAATTTAAACCAGGCAGATCATATAAATTATATGTTAATAAAGAGCGTTGTCAGAGAAACCTTTGCTGTCAGTGAGTCAAAAAAAGCACTAAAAGTGAAAATATTAGATTTATTTATGCCAAAAAAATAAAAATTAAGTAAGTGCTTATGTGCTTTAGTATAGGTAATAAGCATAGAAGTCACATGGATATTTTAAGGGGAAAATAGCAAGATAAATCTCTGAACAAACGGCTACGAAAGTACTTAAGTACTTTATCTGTATCCAGGGGTCGCATTATATGGGGAGAATTTTAGTGTTCCTACCAGAATCCTTAATGAGTTAGCTTCATGATCATTTTATTTAACATGTTCTAAAGAAAGGTGCGATAAAAATATTATTTTCAAAATCGTGATAGGAACAATAAAAGTTTTCCTATATAATGCGACCCTTGTATCGTTCAATTTCAAGGTTTGGCTACCTCGCTTTCAGGGGAAAGGTATTTGCATTCGTAAAATGTTGAAATAATTTAATGGCACCAGTATTTACAAAAGAATATATTTAAAAACAAGTAAAAGTATATTTTCGCGTACATAATAAAGGTGAAATTTTCATTATGAAATTCCGGTGCCGATGTGGTATTTAGGAATTAAAATTATGCGATGCCATAACGGCATCACCGCCTCTCAAGGTGTCAAGAAATTTGGTTTGATATCACCCAATATGCTTTTTTTTATTTTATTACATAATTTTAATAAGGTGTTCTATAATTTTCTTTATTGTGAGCAAAAAACAATGGAGAAATTTACTTCCCATTGTAAGAGAAATTAAAAAAAGAAAAAATTATAACTATTGGGGTAATTGTATCCAGCATGGTCCAGTTACCCCCAGATACATGTCTCAGTTACCCCATTCTTGAAAAACGTATGGGATAACTGGGACACCGGACTTACATTTGAAAAATGAAGTAAATATGTATAGAAACCTAATAATACTAAATTAGTTATATGTCTGATCTTTAAAAAAAAGATTGTTTAATAAAGGTACTTACAGTATTTTAATAAAACGCAGAGGAAGATGAACCAAACTGACGTTGTTTTTAAAAGAAGAAACGTAAATTTTCGACAACCTATCACAGCAAAGAGAGAGTTATGATTGAGTTGACACACGTTGTTTTGTTTAGGAAGTAGAGATTAAGGGGCATTGTTCACAAAATATAAAACTTAAAATACATCAACGGTTTTTTACAAAATAGCCTATGGCCCAGTTACCTCGTGGGTCCAGTTACCCGCAACTAACCTTATAACAGTTCCTCTTTATTAATAGTTCCGTGGTCCACCAAGTTATATATTATTGTAATTTATTCTTTAAATTTAGATTATTTTATCTTTAAATATTTTTAGTAATTTTTACCTCATATTTCTAGAGGGGCCAGCAGCTGACTGAAAAAAAAACTAATTTAATTGTATTGTATTCTATTAAGTGTCTTAAATACTAGAGGGTTTTACAGGTAATAGTACTTTTCCCTGCCCTGGGCTCGGGGTTCAAACCTAACCATAAGCCAAAAGCGGGTTCCCAGGGTGGGTGCTTACTTACTTACTTACATATCCACATATGTAAAATAAAGATGGCATGGCCGCTCAAACATTGACAAAAATAAGTTGCTTTCATCAAAGTAATTGTGTGTACCATAAACATAGGAACATCAACGCATAATCAGGAGATTAATAATCATTTTAATGGCAGACATTTCGTTTATGAAATTTGACTGTTACTCGTAAGCAGTGTTGCCAGATTGGGGACTTTTTAAATTCAGATTTTTCGACTGTCACCACTTATTTTGTTATATTACAATTTGCCTTATTTTTAAGAATTTTTAATCCACTTTTAAATAGGCCGAATATTTCTATTTAAAAAAAGCGGTGACAATCAACAATCTGAGGATAAAAAAATCCCCAATCTAACAATACTTTTCGTAAGATATTCTACGTTTAAACAAACAATAATTTTTATTACAAAAATTTTGGTAGAAGTGAATTATGAACAACTGACGATCAAATGATTCCACACCAGTGTTTCCAGTGGGCTATTTTTTTTAAATTCAGATTTCCTACATGAAACCACTTTTTTCAAATGGTAAAATTCGTCTTATTTAATGACATTAATTAACCCCTTGAGGGGCAAGCAATTACGTCTGTGAAATGCTGAATTTCCACCGGAATCTTTGAAAAATTCTATTTCAAAATAAGTAAAAGCAATTTTACGGCTTTTTTCCACCAAGTAAAATTTAATAATTTTTCTCTGGTATAAAACTTCATTAATCGTAGGTGGTATATAACATATACCGGTGCCCCTCAAGAGGTTAATGCGAAAACAAGGGGAAATTCGCCATTAAAAAAAGCGGTACCAATCAAGAAATCTAAATTAAAAAAGTAGCTCTCTGGCAACAATGATCTACACTATATCAAATCTCTGACAAAAACAATAATTTATATCCTTGCTTTTGCGAAAAATTTCACGACATCTTCGTAATTAATCTGGATCGTCATTTATAACCCCACTTTTATGAGTCGTAGAGTATTAATTTTTGAAATTTCTAATAGATGCATTTGATTCGAAATCTTAAATTTTCAAGTCACCAACTTTGCACTAAATATGCCCTATGAAGGAAATTATATACTTCAATCACAAATACCGTAAACATACATTTATCGTTCTATTTTTTTTTCACTGAAGTCCTTTTCGATGTTTTCTAATAATAACAAATATTGTTTAATCCTGCATCTCTGGTAATACATATATGCACCTGCGCGCCTAACATCGATAAAAAGTGTGGCACTGTTTCAAAATATTAGATCAATGAAATTAACGTATAAAATGTAGTGATGGACAGTATGAATGATTTTACTATTCGAATGAATGCTTTAGCATGCGCAAAAGCACGCCTACGATTTTTTTTAAAATTATTATTCAATTTCTGCCGGAAACTTTGTATGGAAAAAGAAGTTGCTTTGTTTTGATTATAATTAGTTAAAAATCAAAACTATAAACATATGGATATTATTTTTATCTTAGAAATTTCCGAATATAATTGAATAAAAATGTCTCGAAGGCTAGAAACTATGCCTTTGCTTCTTTTCTTTTGACAAACTTCCTGGTTGTAATTGATTTAAATATATATGAAGTTTGGAAACTATGTTATTGCGCATGCCCGGATGATTCATTTGATAGTAAAGTCATTCATCCTGCATATCAGTAATGTATGGAATTTATGAAAATATATCAAGGTTCATTCCTGCAATATAGTTATATTTATTTTATAGATGGTTGTTTCCATTTTTACTATAAGTTTATTAATTTTTGTTTGAGAAAATGTCTATTTTTAAAAATCACGTACTTTATGTGCCTACTACTTTCAATATAAATAAATATCACTAAAATGCGAAACTTACGCGAGTAAATACGGCAATTGAATACGCAAATATGTATATATATATATATATATATATATTATATAGTTATTTATAACCGTCACTATCACAATTAAGAAAATTATTTGATAACTATTATTAGACAATAGATTGTAAACGTAATATAAATTTTAATCTTGCATGTACGTATATTTTAGTTTAGAAGTTACTTTTAATCTTTGCAATCATAATTACGTCTAAGTTTTTACTTCAGAAAAATGAATATTGCAAAAGAATGGCTGTTTTACACAATCCCTACTTAAACCATAAAAAATGGCACTAAATTGCGAAGCTTGCGCGATTAAATACGATAGTTGAATATTGAATATATATATAATAAAGATCAAATCACAAATATATGAACAATTGGTAAAATTCTAAAGATGAACAATATATCAACACAGGAAACCAGTATGTAAAATAAGAAAATATGAATAACCCACAGAATCATCAGAGGTGCTTGTTGGTTAATTCATACTGAAAATGCGTTATTTCATCCAATTTTTGTCGTAATTAATCCTAAAATGGCAAAATTTAGCACCTAATAGCATCATAAAAGTAAATAAATGATAAAAAACCAAGAGATTTAACGAAAGATACACCTCACACATATTAAAAATTATTAGAGCACAATATCTCAGTTGCATACTAGGATCCAAAACTTTAGACTATATTTATGTATTACTTTATATTTATGTATTATATTTATCTATATTAATCTGCACAATCACAATAACAAAACTTTTTTGATAACTATTATTAGACAGTATGTAATAAACATAATTCAAATAATAAACTTAGGTATATATTTTTTTAGTTTATAGTTTCTTGTAATCTTCACAATCATCATAATTAAGAGAATTATTTGATAACTATTGTGAGACAATTAACAGCAAACATACATAAAGTGCTAGGCTTCCTATATCACGATCATAAATAAGCAATTACTCGTGCAAAAGATGCTTACTGAAAAAAAAAAAGAAAAAAAAACATAATTCAAATGAAGAATTCTATTTTTAGTTTCTTTAAATTATATACAGTGGTGGTCAGAATTATAGGAACAATTGAAAATTGCACAGAAAAAAAATTATTTCTCAACTAAAAAAAGTGAAATTTATACATAAAATGCTTTTTTATGCTAGAAATCAATATAGAATGCAAAATATTAGAAAATGCAAAATATGAATGTTTTGCCATAATTAACAAAATATGCCATTGTAAAAATCGGACAAAATTATAAGGACAATGAATGTTTTTTTTCCTGAAACACGCTAATAATTAATAATCTCCCCCTCCTTCTCAATCACTTTGATCAGTCTTGACGTCATGGAGTTTGATAGTTCCTTAAGAACGTTCTTGGAAATTTTTGACCAGGCTTTTTCGATGGATGACATGAGTTCTTGCTTGTTTTCATATTGTATATCATTTTTGTATATTTCGTGAGCCAGAATACCCCACAGATTTTCCAATGGATTCAGATCAGGGCTTCTGGCCGGCCAATGAAGTAGTTTCACGAAATTAGCATCAAACCAAGATTTTGAAGTTTGGGGAACATGTACTGAGGCATTGTCCTGCTGGAAAAAATAATCTCCACTCGTTATTAACGGTGTTTCCTGTAAAAGATTATCGCCCAATACATCAACATAACTCTCAGAATTAATTCTACTCTCCAGAAAATCTATGGGGGGAGTTCCACCAGTTGCGAAACCTCCTCAGACCATTATTGAGCCACCTCCAAATGCACGCTTTGAGAAAATTTCTTTTTCTCTACGATCATACCAGAAGTAGCAAAAACCATCTGGTCCATCCAAATTAAACTTTTTCTCATCTGAAAAGACAACATCATCCCACTTTTTTTCCATAATAATGCATTTTTTGCCACAGTCTCTTATAAACTTTTGTAAGAGGAAGTCGTGACCTATGTTTACCATAGCGAACATTTATTTCTTTTTGTAAAACACGTCGAACAGTTCGAGCACTGCATTCTAAGTTCAATTCACGTTTTATTTCTGTTGACGTTTGTTTCTTGGAGCAAGCTCGCCTTATTATCATTCTTTTCTCCCGTACATAAACAGAAAATGGCCTACCTGTATGTCTTTGCCGTCCATATTTACCGGGATTTTTAAGATAATTGTACATAACCGTTCTTGATCTATTAAGCTTTGTCACAATTTGGCGTACAGAAAGTCCGGAACTTTTAAATGCATCCACTTTCCCTTTCTCAAACTCCGAAAGCTTTGTACATAGCGGTATGACTGAAAAACAGAATATGACGATCCCAAACTACGCATTTATATCGTCGCTGAGTTCTGTGTGCAGAGCAAAAAACATGCAAGTTTTACTTTTTAGAACACACAAATACAGTTGTTCTTATAATTTTGTCAATATCAGATGGCTGTATAAATCCATAATACATTTTATGAACATGAATTTTTCACATATTTCCATAAAAACTTATAAAAATATTCTTCATTTTTCTTTTAGTTTCCATCCATCAAATTTGCATAAGTTTTCTGCGAAATGTAGCCAAGATTTGGCGATTTTTCCCTTGTCCTTATAATTTTGACCACCACTGTATTATTGTCTGAATAGTTCTATATAAAATATCTAAATTTTCGTCCTTCCATTTTAATATCTATTTTAGATGCGCTTTTTAATTCACAATAATTATTATTAATTCAAGTTTAATTTCTATCTTTGAGTAATTCAACTGGAAAACATTTTCGATATGTAAGGATATTTTTTTATTCATGAACGTATCAAATGCTGAAAAGTAATTTTCCACATTTATCATTTCAGATCGGTATGGTTGACCGATTGCATTTTAATCTTTTTAAATGATATGAAATAATTTTTATATTTTAAAAAGCTGGTGGATGAAAAACACAATTAAAATATCAAGATAGCATATCTCATGTTCATAGAATCAAGAAATTTTATTGAGTAAATTTGATTAATTAAAAAAAGTAATAATTCAAAATGGAGATTTCAAGTTTTAGTTTATTTGAACTGTATATAAGTCCTTTGAATAGTTTTATATTGAGTGTGTATATTACTCTTACTTCTATATTTTTTGGTTCGTTTTCTAAAGTCCTATGATTATTACTATTTCAAGTTTGATTTCTTTTTTGCGGGCAGTTGAGCTAAAAAACTTTTTCGATCAGTTATGGTATTATTTTAAACGTGAACGTATTAAGTGCGGAAAAACAATTAGCATATTTCTTATTCTAAATCAATTTAAGCTTTTTAATGTTTTAAATAATGTGGGGAAATTGTCGTTTGAATCTGTCTAATACTTACATCGCCATCATTCCACTTTAATGCAGGAATGGTATATTGTAATTCACAATCCTTGTTTATCTCTAAGTTTGGCTGAATTTGTTTTTTGTGTGCGTGTAATTAAGCTGTAAATAACTTGCCTTTTTGTTTGTTTTCTAATTCACTATATTTATTACTACTTCAGTTTGATTTCTATTTTTGCTTGGGCACTTCAGCTAGAAAACACTTTCGATCTGTTATGGTATTATTTTAATCATGAACTTAATAAGGACGGGAAAATCAATTTGCATATTTCTTACTCCAATTCAATTTAAGTTTTAAATGTTTTAAATGATGTGAGGAAATCGTCTTTGGAATCTTTCTAATATTTAGATCATTTTATTTTAATACATTTTATTTTAATACATTTTATTTTAATATATGGGTTATATTTTGTAATTCACAATCCTTATTTATCTCTAAGATTGATTGAATTTTTCGTGTGTGTAATTAAGTTGTACATCACTTGGCAATATGTGAAGTTTATTTTTTAGTCATGAAACTAATAAGTGCCGGAATGTCAATTCCCCCTTATTTCATTTCAGATCCATATGGTTGACTGGTTACATTATAAGCTTTATGTGCGATATCAGGAATATAAAAAAAAATGATCGAAATAAAACGATTTAACATGTTTTTGAAGGTGGAGAAAGGAATTTTAAAAAACTTTACTATAGATTTCATGATCAATGCACTGTGAAATGATTTTTGTATTCCCAACGTTAGTCCATAAAATTTGTCATCCTGTCACCAATTTTACGGGGTGATTTAACTGATGTAACTGGTAAAGCTGATATAACTGGTGTAATATTACAGCATAATAATATGAAATCATTTGGAACACATTATTATGGTGTAACGTAGGGGTGCACAACCTTTTTAAGAAAAGGGCTACTTACAAAAATGTCTGTGTTGTCGAGGGCCACATCAGTAACACAGAGAATTCTATTTCAGAGAGGTGACCTTAGGTCTATAATCGGATATAAACACAGGGTTTCAGAGGGGCTGGGAGTTTTACACCTCTAAGTTCCCTTACCCAGTCAACATATTTAATTTAGTTGGCAATGATATACCAACAGTTTACGTTTGTATGTATAACAAAAATATAGCAAGGATTATTTTCAGGTAGTGGTAATAATCCTTGACTTTGTTCGGGAAGTACAAACCTTGCTTCGTTAAAATTGCTAAAAAACAAACATAGACATGAAAGTGGGTAGTGCCGAAAAAAATGAGAATTTATGAACGAAGGTGGGAGGAGGACCCGATCAACAAAATCCGCGATTCTTAACTGTCTGAAAAACTTTATAATTTTTTCCGGTCTAAATGGACGAAATTCGCGATTTTTTTCTCTCGATAAACTGACGAAACTCACGACTTTTCCGCAGCCGATCAAATTTGCGGTTTTTCCGCACTTGATCTACAAAACTTACGATTTTTCGTGCCAAGTAGACGAAATTTAGGATTTTTCCGCGTTTTATCGACAAAATTTGTGATTTTTCCTTGCCTGCCTAAGAAATTTGCGATTTTTTCAAGTCCGATCGACGAAACTTGCGATTTTTGCGTGCACGACCAAAGACATTTGCGATTTTTTCCGAGCCTGACCGACAAAATTTTGTGACTTTTCCGTGCCCGATCGACGAAATTCGCGACTTTACGCATCTGATCAACGAAATTCGCGATTTTACGCGCCCTATCGACGAAATTTTCAATTCTTAACAGAATGACGAAATTTGCAATTTTTTCTCGCGGCAAATTGATGAAATTCGCGATTTTTTCTCGCTATAAACTGACCAAACTCACGATTTTTCCGCAGCCGATCATCAAAATGTGTAATTTTCCCGCGCATAATGGACAAAGTTCACAATTTTTCTGTGCCTAATCAACGAAATTCGCGATTTTTCTTCGCCTAATTTGTCAAAATTCGAGATTTTTCGCTACTGGTCGACTCAATATGTGATTTTTTTCCGCGCCTGATCGACGAAATTCGCGATTTTCCCTTTCCCGATCGACGAAATTCGCGATTTTTCTTTCCCCGAATAACGAAATTCACGATTTTTCAGGGTCCGATCGCGGAAACTCGCCATCTTTCCTTGCCCGATCGACAAAACTTGTAATTTTTCCGTGCCTCGTCGAAAAATTCGTGATTTTCCAACGAAATTTGCTATTTTTCCTCCCTTGATTGACAAAATGTACGATTATTCCGTGCTCGATCAACAAAACTCGCGATTTTTCCGCGCCTGAACGAAGAAATTCGCTATTTTTCCTTGCCTGATCGACGAAATTTGGGATTTTCCAGTGCCCGTTCGATGAAATTCGAATTATTTTTCAACTAGTGACTGACGAAATTGGAAACTTGGGAATTTCCTATGTCGTTATCTGTGTTATCGGCCGGTCGATAAAAGAAATTCGCGATTTTTAACTGACTGACGAAATTTGCAATTTTTTCCCACGAAACATTGACGTAATTAAACATTTTTTCCTGCGACCTATGGGCAAAAATTGCGACTTTTTCCATTTATAAATTTACGAATTTCGCGGGCCACAAATTAACCCATCGCGGGCCACTTTGGGCCCGCGGGCCTCCTGTTGTGCACCCCTAGTGTAACGTAATACCAGTCATATAGGTTAAACTTCTCCATAAATTGGAATCGGTAATGCTGCCATCAATTTAGTGAGTAACGTTATACCAAATTTTTTACAGAGATTGAATGTGCAATTTCGTGTTCAGATTTGGGTATTAGAGTTCAGACGAACACTATTGCTATGATATGAAGATATTCGTCGAAAGAAAGAATATTTTTTTCCGTAACTTTTTTTTTTTGTCAGTACAGTACTTTTGATTAAATTTAAAAACAGGTTATACTTTAAAATGATTTTATTTGTGCTTATTATAGTTTAATGTGATTACTCATTTACTTCATGTACATCTCCTTTCATGTACTTCCCTTTACGATAGTATTAGTCCCTTTAAGTAAAAATTCTGGTGTAGAATGTTTTTATAAAACTTGAGTAAAATTTCCGGTAGTTCTAGGGTTAAAGGCTAATTAGCAATTCTCATCGCCGCTACTTGTGTTGTCCTTGTCATCACTGGCACAGTCAACATCCTCGTAAATCATTTTGTCTTCAGTTCCATCCATCTTATTGGAAATTCCAGTCACTTTGAAGCTCTTTATTATCATCTTGGCTGAGATGGAATTCCAAGCTTCACATATCCATTCACATACAGTTGGGAGTGACGCACGCTTCATTCTCCCGCTTGGAGTGAAGTTGTGATCTGTTGTCATCATCCACCGATTGTAGGCATGCCGAAATGCAACCTTAAATTGTCGGTTGATGACAACATCTAAGGTCTGCAGCACTTTCGTCATCCCACCTAGTATCACAACCAAATCACTTGAGCGAAGAAATTTCTCTTTTACTCCAGGCGTCGTGTGTCCACGGAAGCTGTCTAGGAACAGCATCGAAGACTGACGTAAAGCACCTTGCCGACGTTCCCACACAACGTTAATCCAATCTTTCATGAGTTCATCTGTCATCCACCCTTTTTCTGTGCTCTTACAATTATGCCGGCTGGAAACGATTCTTTTGGGATAGTTTTACGTTTAAAAATCACATATGGTGTCAACTTGCGACCGTCAGCCGTAACGGTGCATCGTTGCTTGTCTGCTCCTGTTGTGCGCACTTGAACGCTTCGATGTCCAATGGGATGAACGGTTGTGGCTTCCGGCATATCAAACCACAACGGAGTTTGATCTGCATTGCCGATTTGCGACATCTGATATACCTTTTCTTTTCGAAGCCTTATAACGTACTGGAAGAACTTGGTACGCTTTTCTTCGTATTCTTCCGGCAGCTTTTGCGATAGCGTTGTTCTTCTCCTGATAGAGAGACTGTTACGGATCATAAAGCGTCGCACCCAGCCAAAACTCCCCTTGAAATCTTCTCTTGGAATATACATTTTCCGATCATTACACGATTTAACCGGAAAGGACGCTTTTTGGATGGTGCTTTTTTCAATTTTTCTTCCATATTCCGCCACTCTTGCACACTTGACTCACAAACGCCGAACTTCCGACTTGAAGAACGGTTACCATTTTCTTTTGCATACTGAACTATTTTCAACTTGAATGTCGCAGTATAACTACATCGATTCTCCATCTTACTCAGAGGTTGTCAAATGATGCTCCTAAGTATCTCATTAAGTGAGTGACGTCACCCCAGCATGATACGTCACTCACTCCTACCCCCGTCCCTCCTAGAGCCTCTAGAGTTTACGGGCCGGAGCATCACCGCCATATTTAGGTACTCTTTGAGTACACGCCTGCTTCTTAGCGACTTTAGCGCCTTGTTGGCGATTTCAAGAAATTTGTTTATCACATATTATTTGAACTAAGTCGATGTATGCACAAAAAGAAAAGTTCATCTATTATTAAAAGATCGTACGGTCCTTGAAAATCTTTAAATTTTTCAAAAATAATTTTTCTTCCTTAAAGTCCTTTTTATACAAATTCTGCAAAAAGTCCTTAATTTCAAACTCTTATTTCTTAATCAGATGTGAATCTTTTCTGTGTTTCAGTGAATTTCCGATTAAAAAAAAATTCAACAAAATCCCTCTCTTTTCGAAATTTTCTTCGCCCCCTTTTGCTTCCCCCCCCCCCCTCAAAAGTACTTAAAGTATAAAAATCCTTATTTTTTTAAAAGCTTTTCTCTCCATTTATTATTTTTTGTAACAATATGTTCATACAAATTTCGTTAAAATTTAATCGAAATTCCTCTATCCAAAAAATTTCCTTCCCTCTCTACCCCCTCCCCCTTCTCACAATACCCAGTATAGTTTAAAATTTCTAAAACTGTAATTTTTAAAACTTTGTTTTTGCTATATGTGTCATTTTATTAAAACAATAAATAAATAACCAATCATATATTTTTTTTTCCTTCCTCCCCACCGAAATTCACGTTTTCCCTCCTCCCCGCCGTCCCCCGTGATACCAAGCACACAAAATTTAAAGTCTTTAAATATATTTTTTTTTTGTTCTATGTGTAAATGTTTAGTAAAGTAAATAAATAACAAATCATCTGATAATCTCCCCCCCCCCCTTTGAAAAAAAGTCTTCTTCCCCTTTGCCCTTCCCCCTGTTCATAAAGTTTAAAATCTTTAAAAGTATTCTTTTTTTTTGCTGTTTGTTCCTTTATTGTAATAATGAGTAATTAATCATCTAAAATCCCCCCTCTATCTGATATGGCCGCTTTCTCTTTACCCTCCCCCCCCTCCTATTCCTAGCACAAAAAATTTTAAATCTTTAAAGAGTTTAATTTTGAATTTTTTTTCTGTTTTTTTATGTATATTCTGTCCCAAGCGATTAGCGGCGTGGTGCCTTAACCACTCAGCTACGGTAGGCCCTACCTTATTTACAGATTTCCCAGTAATAGGCTATTATTTTAATGCATTTTAAACAAGTCATCTTCATGCACGAAATGAATATTTTGTTTATGGCGTTATCTTTACGCATTTGAATTTTATATTTTCTGCGTTTAGGAGAAATGGTTTTGTTTAATTCTGGTACATAATTTTGATTAGTGACACGTTTTTTTTATCCTTTAAACAATTTTAGCGCAATTCATTTGCTAACTATACAGTGTAACATTTCCTTGAAATATAATGGTCTGACAACCTGACATAAATTTGTAAATAAGCCTATCATTTATAACTGCAATGTCTACACTGTTGTAAAATGCATCTACAGGCCATCTCCTTGATGCGGATTTTACAGAATATTTTCTAGGCATCTGATATAAAATGTCCACACCATATTTGCTTTTATACTAGAATGTTACAGTTTCTGGTGTTTTCTTCTCATTACACTTGCAGTTGTAAGTTTGAATGAAGTGTTCTCAGTATAATGATTTTCTTTGGTTTTTTTTTCCCTTGATATATAGTAAGTATGGTACCGGTAGTTTCGTGTTCTCATATATTCGTGCAATAAAGACTATCTTGTTTATTTTTCAGGAGATCTGCAATTTCTCTTCGAGCTCGATTCACAGTTTCTACCACACTTGTTTAACTTTTAACAGATCTTTTGCTAGTTCCAGTGAAAAAAAAAAAAAAAAAAAAAAAAAAAAAAACTGCTACATTATGACCTATATTTTTATATGGTTCTATTAGTTTTGGAACTACGAATTCCGCTATCGTTTACCATCCGGTAGGAATTTATTTTTTCTTAAATAAGTCAATAAGTCCGAACGGAACTCCAGGTGGCTTCCACCACGTTTTGACCTGGCAGACGTCGCATTTTAACCCTTTAACTACTGCATTATGATCGACTGCATTTTTTTTCATGTAATATTTTTTTCAGTTATTAGAATGAACATGTAAGGATAAACATAAAAGAATTACTCACCCGGGAAAAATTTAATTATTTAGAGGTAATTAATTAAAGGGGTACTTTAACCCTTTATCTACTGTCGGTACTTATAAAAACCACTCACTTTAAACTTTTATACCATAGTAAATATTACTAATATTCTTATGGTACTTTGAAAAACACACTTTTAGCTTCACTTTATCCGAATACATGGCAGCAGTAGTTCTAGGTTTGTTATTTTAGAGAGAAATGAGGCTATCTTTGAAGCAGTCAATGTGTTTTGTGCCGATATTCTGTACAAATTGCCACGCTCGTATTTTTATTGCTGCAAACACAGTAAACGATATAAGTGTTGGATTTTTTTTATGATTTTTATTTTTTTATGGTTCAGTATGATCTTAGAATACAGTTTGACTAGCCATTTTAGGTAAACGGTGTATGTATTTGATTTAACAATTGAATTACTCGGTGGTACTTATAAGTACCGTCAGTACACTGGGTGTTGAGGAAAAACTTCTTGTTTACTTTTCGTCCGTGTAGTTATCCATTATTTACATCTGCTTTAAAATGTAATTACTAAAATGTCGTGTAGTAATAATTTCCTTGGTATTTCTTTTTCTGTTTCATTGTTATTTTTATAGGAAATCGAAAAAGATTTTGTCACCGGCTAGTTTTTGCTATGCTAGAAATGGCATATGTAAATTCATATATTGCATATGTGGATATGCGAGAGAACATGTTGTCCCGGGAATATAGACGTCACATAACTAAAGGACTGCAAACAAGATCGAAACCTAAACAATTTTTTTTTTTTTAACCCTCTGAGGGGTAAAGCATTTTCAATTCTAAAGTGTTGAAATAAATGATTGATACCGGAATTTGGCAAACGATTTATTTGTAAATAAGAAAAAACTTATATTTCACACACTTATTAAATCGAAAATATTTTCTAGTGCCAGTTGAAACACCTTGTGGGTTTTCGGTTACGATATTTTATTCATAGTGTACTGTCGGTACTTTAAACCCTTCAGGGGCAAGCAAAAATGTCTCCAAATATTGAATTCTCACCGGAATAATCGAAAAATTTTATTTTTAAATAAAGAAAAACAATTTTTTAACGCTTTTCCTTCAAAGTTAAAAATATAAAATTTCGTTAACATTTTCTGGTGAGAATCTTGTTTAAATTAGGTGGGATATATTTTATTCCACCGCCCCTCAAGGGGTTATAGTACCACATAAATTAATTACCTCTAAATAATTAAATTTCTCACGGGTAAGTATTTTTATATGTTTATACTTTAATTTTCATTGTAGTAACTGGAAAAAAAATATTATAGTCCGCGAGCCAGCAACAGATTTGGATGACCAATTTCCTCTCGGCGATAATTTGTAAAATGCTTCAGAGAGATGTACCATGAAGCTGTGTGAACGTCAGCTGCGGTTCCGTGGGTGGGTTGAGCAGCAGTAGCTTCCCAAACACACACACACACACACACACACAAAATTAGTCATTTCCTCCCGGCTGAAAATTTGTCAAATTATAGATAACCCAATATCTTGAAGGAAAAAAAAAAGTCAGCTGATTATAAAGCGTTGGGTAATGCGTCAGCTGGTCACACGAACATGACAAAAATATACATGTCGCAAAGGAAAGTCCCTTTAACCTGAAAATACTTGCAGATGGAGAGAGCTACAGTTATGGAAGGGAGGTAACGGTATAGTAAAGCGACTACGCCCGATGCAAACGAATGCAAACGAAAACAGCGCCCGCTAGCGGCGAAATTTGGAAGATAGCTATTGAAAATCGTAAACGAAAAGAGATAGAGATAAATTTCCTCTTAGAAAGTTTTAGAGCATCAATTAATTAGTACGAAACGAAATTTGGTTCACAGGCATAAGATAAATCGTCGCCTGTATACCCAAAAATGTCCGAAATCGATGTGCGAGATTCTACTTTGCATATTCACATTCCGTAAATGTAGCAGTGCACAATTTCAGATTGTGACGTTGTACTGTGCTGTAATGTCTGTCAAAATTTAATTTCTAATGAATTTAAAATTTTAGATTAACCCTTTCAGTGGCAGAAGAATTCTGTTCGTAAACTGATGAAATAATTTTCTAACACCAGAATATTCAAACGAATTTCTTACAAAATAAAACCCCGCTAATTTTAACTTTCATTACAAAAGCCAAATTTTTTTAAAATATTCTTGCTGCCATTTGTCAGTTTTGGAATTAAAATTGAGGATTTCCATCTACGTCACAATCTGAAATTGTGCACTGCTACATTTAAGGAATGTGTATATGTAATGTAAAATCGTCGCTCATCAATTTCGGACATTTTTAGGTATACAGGCGACGATATATCTTATCCGTGTGAACCAAATATCATTTCGTACTAATTAATTGATGCTCTAAAACTTTCTAATGGGAAATTTTGCTCTATTTCTTTTTGTTTACGATTTTCAATAGCTAACTTCCAAATTTCACCACTAGGGGGCGCTGCCGTCGTTTGGATTAAATCGGGCGTAGTCACTTTAATAAACTGTTACCTCACTTCCATAGCTGTAGCTCTCTCCGTTCGCAAGTATTTTCAGGTTAAAGGGACATTCTTTTGAAACCTGGATATTTTGTACATGTTCGTGTGACCAACTGACGCATTACCCACCACTTTATAATCAGCTGACTTTTTTTTTTCTTCAAGATATTGGGTTAGCTATAATTTGACAAATTTTCAACCGGGAGGAAATGACTAATTTTTTTTTTTTTTTTTTTTTTTTTTTTTACATGTTTGTGGGGCTACCGCTGCTACACCCACCCACGGAACCGCAGCTGATGTTCACGGGGCTTCATGATACAACTCTCTGAAGCATTTTACAAATTATCGGCCGAGAGGAAATAACTGACGAAATTTGTACCTGGCTCGCGCACTATTACATGAAAAAAACTTGCAGTAGATTATAATGCCTTAGATCAGGGGTGTCAAACTGTGGCCCGTCGCATACCACTAAAATTTTAAAGTTATCTTTGCCTTATCTAATCGTCGAATTGCTGAGATTCAACTTGTCGACTATTTCTTTAAAATTTTAGTGGTAACCGTGGGCCACAGTTTGACACCCCTGCCTTAGATAAAAGATTACACTATGACTAAAATAACGTAACAGAGGACCTACCAGGAATTTCAAATGGTACCAGAAGGTATTTTCGATTTAATATGCATGTGAAACAAAGGCCTTTTTAGTATTTACAAATAAATCGTTTGGCAAATTCCGGTGTCAATCATTTATTTCAACACTTTAGAATTGAAAATGCTTTGACCCTTAAGTGGTTAAAAAAAACAACATTTTTTTTAGGTTTCGATCTTGTTAGCAGTCCTTTAGTTATGTGACGTCTATATTCCCGGGACAACATGTTATCTCGCATATCCCCATATGCAATATATGAATTTACATATGTCATTTCTAGCATAGCAAAAACGAGCCGGTACCACAGCTTTTTCAATTTCCCATAAAAATAATAATGAAACAGAAAAGAAATACCAGGGAAATCATTACTACACAACATTTTAGTCATTACATTTTAAAGCAGATGAAAACGATAGATAACTACACAGACGAAAAGTAAACAAAAAGTTTTTCTCCAACTCTCAGTGTACTGATGGTACTTATAAGTACTACCGAGTAATTCAACTGTTAAATCATGTACGTACACCGTTAATCTAAAATAGCTAGTACAACTGCATTCTAGGAGGATAATGAACACATAAAAAATCCAACACTTATCTTATACTCTTTACTGTGTTTGCAGCAATAAAAAGACGAGCGTGGCAAGCTGTACAAAATGTCGGCCCAAAACACATCGACTATTTGAAAGATAGCCTCCTTCCTTGCTAAAATAGCAAACCTAGAACTACCGCTGCCATATATTCGGATAAAGTGGAGTTATAAGAGTGTTTTTGCAAAGTACCATTAGAACATTTGTAATATCCACTATGGGATGAAAGTTCAAAGTGAGTGGTACCTTATAAGTACCGTCAGTAGATAAAGTGTTAATATGCTAACCAAGTTCTGTTTTACTCTTTAATTTTAGTCTTCTGCTTTATGAGGGGATGATCTGTGCAGCCGTTTCCTGGTCTATATCAGGGTTGCCATGCTTCTAGGAATTTCCAGACCAGGAAATTCTTCAATACCAGTAGTTTCTCATTGAAAATCTCTCCTTAAATATAGCAAAATTTCATGCGTTTAACCAAGATTTATTTTTCTATAAACAAATACTGATATTTTACCTGGAAAATTCATTGAAGCGTGGCAACCCTGTATATGTAGAAGTTTCAGGCAGACCTACCCTCATACGCATGGAACGAGCAAATATCCTCGGTACCATGCCAAACAGTCCAATGTGAAAACTGTGGGCTACATTTTTAAAATTCAGATTTCTTGACTGGCACCACTTTACTGAAATTGTAAAATGTCCCCTTGTTTTCGCCTTAATTAATATGTCATTAAATAAGGTTAACCCTAGAACTACCGGAAATTTTACTCAAGTTTTATAAAAACATTCTACACCAGAATTTTTACTTAAAACTATTTAATTTGTTTATTTAACTTATTATTGTCTGATTTATACATTTAGTTTGTTTTGAAGAAATGTCTGGTTTGAATAAATATTTTGAATGTACATGCCGGGTCCAATGGACCCGTCTGGTAGACGGAAGGTTAAATAAGGCGAATTTTAATATTTCAAAAAAGTGGTGCCAATCAAGAAATCTGAATTTTAAAAAAGTATCCCACTGTTTTCACATTGGATAATTTGACAGAGTATCAACGATATGTACTAAATGAGATTACAGCAAAGATGAAATCGCTGCTTTTAAAAAAAATAAAGAAATATTTTCACACCACTAATTGCGTCAAGTGATAATATACTATTTAATGACAGAAATTCCAGGATACATTTCTGTCATTGAAAAACATATTACTAAAACAAAATTCAGTAATATAATTTGACTATACTTCGAAACAGTGATATTTCTATTAAAAATAAGTTGCTCGTGTACAGTTCCTATTTACACCCCATTTTAACGTACGGGTCCGAAATTTTGTCGTTTGCTGCCAAAAATCTCATCAAGCTCATCTTCCAAGCCCAAAATGTTACTATTCGGTTAATCTATGATGTGCCTTAGTATGTCCGAAATTTTCATTTATATAAAGATTTTAATTTCCCTAGGCTTCCCTAGGTCTAACACTTAATGATAAACTTCCATCTCGCGCTGGCAATTTCTGAAAACAGTGCTTTCAATACTTTACCAACATACGACATTTTCGACGCCCAAAATCGCAAACGTCCTAAAATGGCAAATATTTTAGATAATCTAATTTATTTATTTTTTTATTTTTTGCGATCATTTTTACCTTTTTAATTGCTTTATGCATGCATTTTCTACTATTATCTGCATCACCTACTTCTCCTTATCACTCTTCCCTCTGACTGCCACGAAGCAGCCAAACTCCTCCCTTCGTACTTCCCACTTCCTCCGTAGCCGATAAGAAGCATCTTCAGCGGCTTTTCCTTTAATCGAGTAGTGTACAGCGGACTCTGCTGGTTCTTATCAGGATTTCTGCTGATGCCGAACTGCCTTTAGCCGGCACTGCTGCGATATTCTACTCCGAGGATCCTGATGTGATTTCCATTCAGTCGGGCAGTATAAAACCGGGAAGACTGGTTTTTTCCAAACGCTGGCTTAGTCGGATAGTCATTCCTGGCATTGTCCCGACGTTTTACAGCATAACTTACGCCATCCAGTGAGGATCCTAAACACAGTTCCGCATGCCTTTATTCCCTTTTCACTTGTATTACTTACATCCCTTACATTCTGCTTTCATTTTACTTATTTCTTTTTTTTTATTTAAGAAATATTGCCAAAAAATTATAAAATAAGAAAAAATCCTATAAAAATTTACAAAATTACAAAAATTTATCTTGTTATTGTAATGTTATACTTAAACTTCCTTTTAGCTTTTCTCCGTTTTATGAGCTCTATTCCCTTGCATTTCTCTTGAAATTTTATTAGTATGACCTCCAATTCCACTGGTACCAGCTATTAATTTGCCTAGCAGTTATCTACCATCATCTTTTGTATCGGGGATGTGGGGCAATGGCCTTAGATTCCTCCAGTAAACTGTTTTCGAAACAAGGATACTTTTAACTCCTTAACCCTCTCGCTGCGTAAGTAATTCTTCGCGATGAGCGTCTTTAACAGACTTTTTAATCGTTTATCACCGGTTCTTTAAAGCAGACATTTTTAACTATCGTAATCGGGGAATATGGCCTGATTAAATCAGACAAAGTTTTCGCTAAAAAAATAACTGGTGGGACCAAGCAAATAGTATTAATTTGACGGGAAAATGCATGCCCGAGCATATCTCGGGCTGCGCAGCGAGAGGGTTAAGCATAGATGCAACAATCTCTAAATTATTTCAGAGTCTCATCCAAGACAAGCATATTTTAAATCTGAAAAAAGTTTATAAGGAACTGTGTCTTATTTCGATAAAGTACATTTTAGATTTCAGTTTGAAAATTTTGATTAAATAGAATTTCCTGCTAAAAACATATTCGTTTTGTATCAGACTCCGGAATAATTAAGAGCTGTTGGCATGTATGCCCTAAGTATTTCTCCCATCAATATGTCGGACTCGGGTATCGTTTTCTATTTCTCGAGCCTGTGATATTGACGAACTAAATATTTAAAAGCATTACATTACCCGAAAAATAATTTCTGAAACTAGAAAAAATTAACATTAGAGCCGCCATTAGGGGACATTTTGACACATGCTAAATTGGTAACAGCCGATTCGAAGCAGAAATATTTCCATAGGTTATGTTAACCCATTAATCCCGAGTTTATTTTACACATTTTTAATACTTCGGTACCAGTTGACACTAGTATTCCGATATTGTAAATTTTAACTTATTTAATCTCTTACAATTTGAGATTAAGAAATAAGAAAATTTCCTTACTGGTTACTTAATACTGGTTTTCATATTTAAAATTTTCGTATTTCTTAAATGGCAGATTTTCGTACCAACCGGCGTTAATGAGTTAAATGTATGCAGCATAAAAATATGCTAATTAGGTAAGTTAAATAGCTCTAGATAAAAATTCTGGCGTGAAATACTTTTTATAAAACTTGAAGAAAATTGCCGGCGGTTCTTGTGTTAACTGGTATTTCCATATGAAGTCATTGAGAAATAGCGTTGCTTAGTACAATCTATATTTAAATAAATTATGAAATATAATGAATCCAGCTTTTCTGACGACAATCGAAATGCTATAGATTCCGACAGTGATTCTCAAGAAAGGATGTTTTTAATTATTTAGATTCAGACGATGAACCTGATGACAGCACTGATGGAGGGCACTGTTACCTGACCGCGTAAGGAATTAATTTGTATGTTGTAAATCAAACATTAACCCCTTAACTGTTTCTCTTTTTTGAAACAATAAATAAAAAAATAAGGTTTCGTCAACACTTTTTTTACTAGAATATTTGGCTTTGTACAATCGAAAAATGTCTGCCATTTAGCAAACCAAAGATTACAGTTAAAATTACGCGGTATCCAAAAGCTTTTACTATCGAATATAGCAAACTATTTTTTGCCGCAGCGTCAATCGAGCAAAACAGTTAAAGAGTTAAGGTGCAAAATTCCCGCATGATGACTTTCTGTAAATGTGACTATGTTCTATGACATCTTTTTCCCGACTCAAACTTGCAACAAATTGCATATTTTTTTTTTTTAGAAACATGATAACTATTCAATTTCCGCAATAAAAAATAGGTACTTTTTAAAGGTTTTCATAAATATAAAGCTACCTTTAAGGGGTTAAATGCACATTTATATTATAAATCAAGTGGTATATCTTCTGCCGGAAAGCCACATAGTGAGCGCCACTGCCTCAGTGTTTCCAGATTGGCCTGCTTTTTTATTCATAAACTTTAAAATTTTTACAATAAATTCCGAAAGAAGCATTTTTACGTTGTTTAATCACAAATTGTTTACCATTAACTAAAGTAATTAGAGAATTTTCTGGTATGTATCTGGAATGTCTGAATAACAAAGGAGACAAACCTGGTAACCCTGCACTGTCTTAGACTTTAAATAAAATAACTGAAGAAATCTGAAGAAATGTAATTTTTTTTTGTTGTTCTTGAAACAAAACATATTTTAAAGGATGTGGTTAGGGATGTGTTTCCTAAAATTTAAAAACTTACCACCAATATATTTAAAAAGGAAGCGTTAAATATAAATATAAAACTGGCAGCAAGGAACAGGTGGACATTCTTTCTGGGGAAAGTTTTCATGTAACAGTGCAGCTTTGCGTTGCTGATTTATTTTCAAGAGAATGAGATTGCGTAGTGATGCTTTATGTGCATTTGTGATTTTTTTTTATTTACCTTCTAGTGTTAGCTACTGGATAGTCCAGTTTGGTGTTGCTTCTAAATTTTAGCAGCATTTATTTTGCGCAATTTAATTGCTGGTTTCGAAAGTTTTAAGCGAATAAATAAAGAAAAAAATTCTATTAAATTTTAGTGGTAACAAAAAACAGTACAATTTCACAGCTATGTTAACATTAACAGCGAGATCGAGGAATGGCTAATTATTTTCCCTTAATGGCTTAAAACTGCGAGAATACCAAAGTATACACAATCTCAATTTTATTAGAACTAATTTAATCAGTTTATTTCTATTCCTTCAAGATATTTCTTTATCATTTAAAACTGGCTATCAAACAATTAAAAGAAGAAAACTTAAATACAAATTGAAGAAATTGTTTTGTTTAACGTTAAACCCTACGGTATTCAAATGAGAATGAAACTGAAATTTGTTTATAGTAATTAAAAAATTATAAATAAGTTTCTTTAAAAATAATTTTAATAGACAGGCAAGGTCAAAAACGGTGATTTAATTTTAAAGAAAAAATACAGATTTCTAAGATAAATTTCTGGTAGGACCTCAGAGTATCTTAATGAAGACCCTGTGCAATTATCAGCAATGGTTTAAACTGAAGTCATTAAAAAATGAAAAACAGGAAACTGTGGCATTCGACCACATTTTACCGTCCATCAATACTGTGATGCTTGTGTCTATGTAAAAATCTAATGTAAAATGCGTGCTTTTACATCTAATGGAGATTAGCTTTATTGAACTGACTGAAGTGATACTGACATTACAAAGCGTGAGTTTTTAATTCTTATTGCACATTTGACCTAGTTATCCATGTTTTTCTCGATAAACATTCTACAATGTCTCTTTCAGAGACTTCTGGTTTATTGTTTTTCTTTTCCAGACAGAGTTCCAGTTTGGCAATTTTAAATTGCGAAATTTTGAATTTATGCAGCAGATTGTTAAAATCTCGGGTTTAAATGTATTTATTTGGCTTAAAAAAGCGTAGGCATTGGCAGCCTTGTAATGACATTTCATCTAATCTACAGAGAAGAGAAAAAGAAACAAATCGAGAAAGTCATATAATTTGCTCTTTTATATTAAAAAAAAAAAAAAAAAAAAAAAAAAAAAAACATGCACCAGAAAGTATATAGATGAAGAAATAAAAGCTAAAAATCGAAATTGATACATGTTTCTCTGTGTTTACGCATTCTATATGTTCAAGTTCCCTAACCTTACGTAAAGTGGTTAGAGCATAAAACAGTTGAATGTCTGCTTCTGGTGTTAGCCCCTTCAAGGGCACCTGTATATGTTATATACCACCTACGATTAATGAAGTTTTACACTAGGAAAAAATTATTAAATTTTACTTTTCTAACTTTGGTGGAAAAAAGCTGCAAAATTGCTTTTACTTATATTGAAATGGAATTTTTCAAAGATTCCGGTGGGAATTCAGCATTTCACAAACGTAATTGCTTGCCCCTCAAGGGGCTAAACCGAGGTAAGAATCTACTTGAGTATGTTCTTTAACCCTTAAATGCGCGATATTTTAAATTTTGTTTCGAAAAAATTATATATGATATACTTAAAAGGTATATCCAGGAAAAATAGTGAAAAAAATGAGAGATAATTTTACTTTATGCAATCACGAAATATCACTCATTAGTTAACCCTTTGAGGGGCAAGCAATAATGTCTCTCTAATGTTGAATTCTCCACAAAGCGGTATAAGTAAGCGTCCTATCTTAAATGGGAGAGTTAACCGCAAGATTAAAGGCTAGGTCACGTCAATCAAGGTCATACGCCACCCAGCGGACGGAGTGAACTACAAGAGGATTATTAACTTCTTTCCCTTTTGTGGATGATCTATAAGTTCGATATCTATGAAATAACTATGCGCACGCGCAGCCGTGATTTTATTCGTTTGTCGTCTGCAGTACTTAATTGTTGGAAGTATAGATATAATTCGTTTTATTTATTCGTCATTATTTAATTTATTAATTGAAGTTAGTTATTTAAACAAAATCAGTTCTTTTAAGAACTTATATTATTTGGGAAAATGCCACGTTGGCGTTCTAATTATTGCAGTTTTCAAAACTGCAAAAATAACTCTCTATCTGAGAGAACTCCTTTTTTTCGCTTCCCAAAAGAGAAAAACAGGTTAGTTTTGTGTTTTATTATAATTTATAAAAAAGTTTAAATATTATTTAATATATATTATTAAATGTCAGTGATTTTAATACTTTCTATTTGAATTATGTTTTTGTAATGCAATGAACAAGGACACATAAAAATTAGTTAACGTATGATAAGATAGAATTTTACAGCAGCGTTTTTAATTCAATTCCTGATAAGATAAAGTTATAAAAATTACATAAACATGTGTATTTCCAATGATAATTAAACGTTTTATTACGCTTAGACCAATGTCAGACGGGCGCCTTTTTTCCTTGCGTATTATCCATTCACAATGCTATAGCATTGACGATGGCTAATACGCAAGCAAAAAAGCAGCAAAAAAGACGCCCGTCTGACATTGGTCTTAGAGTTTAAGTATAAATTATTTAATTAATTTTAAGGCATATTTTTTATTTACCGGGCGCAGGCGATAAATTGCCAAATATTCTCTTGATCGAATTGTATTTATAATATTTAAAATAGAAGCATTTCATTCATTCCATTTAAAACTCATTTAATTTTACATTAGGATCCACTTTAATTTAAAATGCAAGCAGTAATTATTGTACTATTAAACCAGCAATAATTGTTTATTTATAGTTTTAAATATTTTGAGAATTTTAGACAACAGCTTTAAAAAAATTCCTAAAATCGACAAATTACTTTTTTTTTAATCTAGAAATATATCGGTCATTGTGTCATATCCGGGAAAAATAGTTTTCATGGGATACCTGCACTTCGCACAGGTGAATAACATTGCGGAAAGCATACAAAGTATAGAAGAAACTTCAAAAATTGGAATAAAATATAAAATATTTACAAATAGTACGTGGTATGCTCAATTAAATATTTATTATCTTACACCGGTTCTTCGCAGGGGTAAAATGGATAACTTTCCGTAATCGGGACGATAGCCATGATTGGCGTCAAATGAGAAAACAGTATACAATTGTAACTGTATAAAAATTAAATAATGGTTAGAAAGTGAAAGTAACTTTTATCGAAATAACCCAATTGCGGAACATTCTCCGGATTTGAAAAAGGCTTATGAAACACACAACAATTGCCAATAACTGAAAACTATAGACTAGTAATAAGCTCGACGTAGCAGTTGTTGGTCGGTAGCCAACAATTTCAAATTTCCCTTTTAATTTTGTCCAGTTTCATTTTTTTTTTTTTTTTTTTTTTTTTTTTTTTTAAATCTGGCTTCCGCAAAAGAGTCGGAATAAGTAGTAGAAAAAAATGCTCGCAGAAGGGCCAATTGAACGCATTAAAATCACTGACATTTAATAATGTATATTAAATAATATTTTAACTTTTTTATAAAAAAATATAGGGCTGAAAATCACGTTTAAGATGCTTAAAGATTTTAAATATTTCTCTTTTGCAATTTCCCAACTAACTGGTATATTTTAGAAATCGTAGTTTGTTACATAACTTACTCAATTGTTGTACTTGTATACACAGTTGTAACAACCATGAAGAATGTTTAAGGATTATTTAGCTACGTTTAGATAACGTAAAATTAATTTGCTAATTTATAATCAAGTTGTAAAAATACTAAAATGTTGTATTGTTACTAGAAACACATCCATGTACATAGCTGCCAACTTTTACGCTTTTTGGCTACCACTAAAATTTTAAGGAGATTTTCGCCTTCTTTAATCATGAGATTTCGACGATTGAATGAGATAATATCTTCTATAAAATTTTAGTGGTATGAAAAAAGCGTAAAGGTTGGCAGCTATGCATGTACATAATTTTTATTTTTCTAGCATACCTGGAAGGGAAAAATCGATTAAATTTTTTTATCTTTTCATGTATATGAACAGGGTTAGATTAAATAAACAGTGTAAAAAAGTACTTTTATGTTAGCCGGCCGCAGTTCATAAACCGTCAAATATTTTCCCCCATCACCAGCGTTTATGTTGCATTCATTTCAATCCAAATATTAAATCATCATTTTAAAAATATACTCGTCATTTGAAAAACATAACTTTATTTAAAATACATACATACTGGTATATTACATCAATTTAAACACATGTTTTTCGCTCATTGTATTTAAAATACATTTTTTTTTCTAATAAATAGTAACATAAACCCATTGTGGGCAAGTTTCCTCCAATGTGGAGAAAAACCTGGAAAAAACCATGGAATTAAGTTACGCCTATAACTTTTATTAACAAAAATGGTTTTCTTTTAGCCTGAATAGCTTGCATAAAATTCAGGTCTATTTGAAGATATTTACGATTTAAGAGTTATAGGCGGAAAAGCAGGCAAAGCCATTTTAGAGAATACCTGTTAAAATTTTAACCGTGAATTTCAAATATTTACTCACTCATGGAAGATTAACCTTGTTTACCAGATTTATTGCAAAACATTTTTGCTACAGCTTGTTTTGATAAAGACATATGTATTTAAAAAATAGTTGCAATGTCAGTTTAGTTTCGGGGCAAAAGGCAATACTGTTTACGTAACATTAGTGCTTTTTCTCCCGAAATTAAAATGACATTGCGATTTTTTTAAAATACACATATTTTCATCAAAACAAACTGTAACAAAAATATTTTGCAATAAATTTGGTATAAAAGGTTCATCTTCCATGAGTGAGTAAATATTTGAAATTCATGATTAAAATTTTAACAGGTATTCTCTAAAATTGCTTTGTCTGCTTTTCCGCCTATAACTCTTAAATTGTAAATATCGTCAAATAGACCTGCGCACGAGATGCGCAGATGGTAGATATTCTGTCATATTTGACGTCATACAAAAAACCCGCGTATTTCCGTTATTCACTCCATCCACAAGATGGCGCAGCTGTGTCAATTTACGGCAGATTCCAGCATTAACTTTGTACGCTTAGTTATAGCGCTTTGATTGTCCCCGAAATAATCAAAGATTTTTTTTTTTAAATACGGATAAGCAATTTTCCAACTTTTCGCCCTCAAAGTTGTAAATATAAAATTTAGTTAAATGTTTCTGGTGCGAATCTTATTTAAATTAGGTGGTATATCCCTCCGCCCCACAAGGGATTAAAAACAGGCAGTAAACGCTCAAAAATCACGGTAAAATTTCGATTTTCGTTTCTTTGTTTGTCTGAAGAAATACTTGATTAATTCTTTTTTAACTTGGCGGATTTAACCCTTTGCACTCGAGAAGTGACTATCACTCAAAACTAGTTTTGCCAGATGTCCCGCGTAAATCCAGGCCCCAAATGCTCTGGACACCAGCACTTTAACCCCTTGAGGGGCACCGGTATATATTATATATCATCTACGATTAATAAAGTTTTACACCAGAAAAATTTTATTAAATTTTAATATTCTAACTTTGGTGGAAAAAAGTCGTAAAATTGCCTTTACTTAATTTGAAATAGAATTTTTCAAAGATTCCGGTGGGAATTCAGCATTTCACAAACGTAATTGCTTGCCCCTCAAGGGGTTAAAGTAATTTTCTTCATCTTATCTAATTGCAGAATTATCTGCGATTAAAGTTGGCGAAATAAACTGTAAAAATTTAGTGGCGTCCAGAGGAATTGGACGTCTGATTTACGCGGGAAACCTAGCGACACAAGTGCTGAGTGAGAATCACCTCTCGAGTGCAAAGGGTTAAAGAACATGTTCATATATGTCATATTTCAAATATCTCAGTATAAATTTAGTCAAGACGACAAATGGAAGGGCAACAACAAATTGAAAAAGAAAATAGTATTTGCAGTTATTCTGTAAATTAAAATGTATGAGATTATTTTTGACTGTGTAGTAGTGCGTATCTACTGCTTTTTGAATGTACTCTGTTGCAGGATTGCCAGATTGGCCTCCTCTTTTATTCAGAAATTTTAAGTTCAGATGAGAGATACAGAGCATGCTTGATTTAATTAGACACATTTATCGATCCCATAAAGTAAAAATTCTTCTTTCGAAATTTCTTTTATGAATTATAAATTTCGAACTAAAATTTTAGGGCAAACTGACAACCATGCTCTGTCATCGAATGAGTTTTGGAAACTTTGCGTTCGTTAGTAAATTGTTTTGAATTCTAAAAATTGTGTGTGATTAACACTTTCATCGCAAGGGACGAGATAACTCGTCTTCGAGGTATATTAGCTACCAATCATGGAAAATCCATCGTACCGGTAAAGTCTGTCATTTAATTATTATACAGTGCTGAACAGTGCTGAACAGTGAAGCAGAGGTTAAGGGGTTGCCTAGTTGAATCAACTTTACACCCGGTCTTAAAATTGTGATGTCTTACGTATATAGAAGAGCCATTGGGAAAAAATAAATGTGTAGTTGTTTACAACTACTTAAAAAATGGAAAAACTAAAGATTTTACTAGCATAGAAGCTTTGAACAATTAAGAGAAATAAATTAAAGAAAGTTTAAAACTTGAAAGAAATAATGAATTATATAAAAATATAGGTATAGCTGCAGTACTAGACTGCTGTAAAGAGTAGAAAATAAGTAAAAAATAAAAGTTAGCACAAGTTCAAAGGTTACTCTCACCAAACTTGGTCAAGGACAGGCGGTTAAGGAAGGCAGCAACGCTGCTTACATAAACAAAAAGGCACTAATCAGGGCAATATATATATATATATATATATTTTTTCTATATAGAATATATAGAGGATTTTTGTTTTAAAATATAAATATTAAACTAAAAGAGAAGGAAAGAAATTTACTAGAGCAATCTGATGCGGTGAACACAAAGCTCACGGGGATTCCATAATTGAGGAATATTTGGGGCGTTTGGATGGTGGGGCTCGAAGGCGTCGTAGTCTGGGAGCGCTGCCACAATATCATTTGGAAGGTCGTATAAAGTAGTGTAGAATTTATTTGCAAGGTTTTTAATTATTTTCCTAAGGCTGATAGTATTTAGGTCCCTTCGGACAGTGGAGTTACGTAAGAACCTCGAGGCGCCTCGGACGGTGCGGTGATTTTTGTTATATAATTTGCTAATTTTATCCATAGTGGTCTTGCAGGTAAAGCCCCAGACAGGACTGGCATAAGGGATTATGGGAAGGATACAGAATTATAGAGGAGAAGTTTATTGTAGACAGAAAGGGTTTTACTATTAAGAAGTGGTTTAAGGGCAAGAGAAGCTCCGGCGACTTTCCCCCTGATGGAGAGAACATGTTTGCTCCAAGTGAGCCTACGATCAAGGATGACACCCAGGTACTTGGCCTCGTCGGGCCAGGGAATAGTGGTGTTATTAATTGTTAGTCTTTGGATATAGATAAATTTACGAGAGAAATAATCATCTTTAGTTTTATTTTCATTTATTAGAACGCGCCATAGGTCGCACCAGTCAAGGAAGTCATCTAGATGAGTCTGCAGGTACCTGTATAGACTATATGGGTGGTGTGCTGAGGCGTAGATACATGTATCGTCCGCATACAGAGCTAAATAAGTAAGTAATGAACGTGGGATATCATTGAAAAATATGTTGAATACCATTGGGCCCAACACGCTCCCCTGAAGGATGCCCGCTAGTATAAAAAGAATAATGGATAACATGTTGTTAATGCGGACTCTAAAAGTACGACCGCAAAGGTATGAGTATATTAAGTGTATTAGTCTGGCACGGAATTTTAGCTTAATTAATTTGTATATAAGGCCTTCGTGCCAGACTTTGTCAAAAGTCTTTGCGATGTCAAGGAAAATGGCAGCAGCAGGGATCTTCGCGTTGAGCTTTTCGCTGAGAAACTCAATAACGAGAAGGAGCTGGTGTTGGGTTGAATGTTTTGGGCGAAAGCCAAATTGTTCAGGCATAAGGATGTTGTTTTGCTGAATAAAGTCCTGCAACTGGGTCCTAATGACACGTTCGATGACTTTACTTAGAGAAGGAAGCAGAGAGATAAGTCTGTAGTCAGTAGGATTAGAGAGATCAGTTCCAGGTTTGGGTATGGGTGATATGATAGAGAGTTTCCAAGGTTTCGGGAAGTAGTTAAATTTAAAGATAGCATTAGTAAGATTGGTGATATAGATAATACAGTTAGGTGGAAGGTTTTTAAGAGCAGTGTTAGAAATTTTGTCGTAACCTGGGGTCTTGCGTTTTTTCAATTTTTTAATAATATTATGTATTACAATAGGCTGAATTGTAGGGGGGTGGGGGTCATCAGGGGGGACGGCTAGGAAATTGCGAACAGTTTCACTAACCTCATCAAGATGCGCCTGGGTAGCGAGGTTTGGGTTCGGAGAGAACTGTAAAGCGTAGGAGTTGGCAAGTAGGTTTGCTTTATCCTGGTCAGTATAAGCATAGTTAATATTATTGTCCGAAAGAGGGGGAATGGGAGAATATTTTTTATTGAGTTTACGTTTGATTAGCCAAAGAGAATTATCTTCGCTAGCAAGATTTTTGAGGAAATTATTCCGACTTTTTTGCTTTTCTTTAAAAAGGCAATTTTTGATTCTATTGTTAGCTCTATTGATTAAGGGTTTAAGGGAGGGGTCTCTAGAATTTTGAAATTGACGCCGGAGTTGGTTACGGTGCTTAATCAGGTTATATATATGTAACGGGGAGGAATGAATGAGTTATTATTTTTGAAGGTATTGAAGGTAGCATGGTTTTGGGCTTCAATAATTTTAGAATTTAGAAAATCCACAGCATCATCAATATCAGTAGTCGAGTTAATTATGGGAAAAGTAATATCTTGGTTATCAAGATGGTTGGTAAATTTTTTCCAATCAATGGCCACGGAAGGAGGCGGAGAAATAGGGTTTATTATATCAATTTTGAAACAGACAGGGTAATGCTCAGAGGAAAGATCTTTAATGACAGTAGAGGTGATAGGATAGGGAAGATTTTTAGACATAGCAAGATCAATTATGGAATCATGGGTATTAGGCGCCGTGCTTATGTGTGTAGGAGTATTAGGTGTGTAATTATTATACATTGATTCCGATATCTAATGTCTAATAATTACCGGGCAGAATTTTCCGGTGCGAATTGATTTTCCCAAAAGGACACGACATTTTATTATTTTTTGCTATGTTTGTAAGGACAAACAAATCATTAGAGTGAGAAATGATATTGATCATTATTTTTCAAATTAAAATAAACCAGTTTTAAACGAATTTGTGTTTTGTTTCAATTTTAGCGCTACGAGGAGCAGCTCGGGCTCTTAGCGCAAAGAGTGGCACAAAGGCGCTCCATTGCCGCGATGAAAGTGTTAAGTGACCAAATCTGTCATCTATATTATTTCCGCAAAGTACGTCTGAATCGGATTTTCTCGGTTATTTTGTGGAATGTTATTGTAATTAGATATCTAGGAAGGTTCAACTGCTATATGTACGGCGGTAGAAGTTAGATTTAGTCCATAAGCTGTAACTCGCCCTTAGTGTAGTTCTGTCAAGATGTTCATCGCTCCTTTGTTTTAAAGGTACAGTTTTCATGCGCTGTACAGCCTGTGAAAATTCCATTTTGTCCCTATTTGGAGTCGAGTCTTTGGCTTTGACTACGAAAACGTAATAATGAGATGAAGTATTGAAATCCACGGGGCACCTTTTGCTAGCGATATTGCAGTATTTTGAAGTAACATTTTAGTGCTAACTACAATATTGCTAGTGAGCTGAAATAATCCTTTCTTAGGTCTATAGTCAAACGATCACCGTAGTCATTTTGTTTTGAGATTAGTGCTCGAATTTATTGAGTTGCATGGCGAAAGCTTTCTGATTCTTTTAGTGTTTCAAGCTTATTTCTGACCATCCTTAGATTAAAGCTTTTATCAATTGCCTTTTTTATGTATTTTTAAGTAAACTTTTTTAATTGATAATCTTATGTCATTTTTTCTGTTTTTTTTTTTTTCAGACTGACGGTCCGAAGATTAGTCACAACTATAGCAGATGACCAAGTAGTACTGTGCAATATTTTTGTTAGAATCGTATGCGTACTTAACAGAAATTAGTAATTTCTTTAAAAAAATCAAAATATTTCGGCCCGCTTTTATTTACAGAAACACAGTTTTTAACTGATTTAATTCTACTTTTAGAAAACCTGACTAGTAAAAATAAAATGGTAGTAAAAATAATATACTGAAATTAGAATATGAATACACTATATGGCCAAAGGTGACCGGTCAGCGAGATTCTAAAATATAATCATGTTTTAGCATTATTGGCTTGAGCTACGTTCTCATTCGCTGTTGTCAGTCACGTGTCATAGACGTAGTTGCCGTCTGGCGATTTTAGATTTGGTGCGCTCTTATATGTCTTAGAAAGGAGTACATTTGTTTTCATTACTATTTTTTAACCTTGAATTTGATGATAGGCTCAAAATCTATAACTAAAGCTTGATCACAATCCAAGGATGGTTTTTTTTTGTAGGTATAATAAGAGTGTATTGAATACAATGAAGTTTTCATCACATGCTCCAATCTGTTTAAACGTTTACACAGGAATATGCAGTTTTATTTATTTATATTTATACATTCGTGATAAAAAAAAAAAGAAAACACCCCCTACTATCTCTGCAACAAATTATTGTAGAAGAAAGTTACTGGTACCTAACGATTGAATATAAAGTCTACTTTTAAATGATGTATACAAAATTTGCATAGGGGCTATCTACATATCAAAACTAACCGAAACTTTTTTTTTTTTTTTTAACTAGCAATAGCCAAGTTTGCCGCCATAAAAATTTGTACACCCTTCAATTAAACAAAATAGAATTTTAATGGAATTGGGACAATTACTTTCAGATAAATTAGTTATTTTAAAATGAGCCTATTTTAGGAGCTGAATCCAAACTGAAGTTCGGTAATCTATTGTTGAAATGCTACAAAATGACTACGTCACTTTTTTTAATGTATTATGTCTTGCCAATATAACCATTTCACTCGCTTAATATGCTTCGACTATTGCCAGCCCAAGTCCAAATGTTTCAATAAAATGAGTAAAATGTCTTTTTTTCAAATTATGCTTTTTTGTGCATCACTTAAACCATCATTTTGACGTTTTTTAAGCATAATTCGAAAACTAATTGGGAGAAAAATTTTAAATTTAGAATTCGCATAAAGCAGGACATACTAAATATAAATCTATTCAAAAAATTGTAGATATTTCAATTAATATTTTTTTCGAATATTAATTTCATAATCATAATTTTTTTTGAAATTATAAATTCGATGCATTTATATTTGAATTTCTACAATTATAACCACACAAAAATTTTTTACAATAGGATTATAATTTCAGAAACTATTAATAAAAATATGAAAAAGTAACTTAACACTAGAAGCTCTCAATTTTGAATGTTTATTTAATTCAAAAACTTGTCATACAAGTGACTTGGAATTTCGTTTTTAGGCATAGTTTGAACAAAAGATTTAAAATATAGTGTTTAAACTTGTCATTGAAAAAACGTGTTGTCATGGAAAAAAAAAAAAAAAAAAGCTTGGAATGGTTTTGATTTGTAGAGGATTCCCGAAGCAAATTTTATACACATCATATAAATATAGACTTTTTTCCAATTATTTGGTACCAGTAACTTTCTTCTATTATTATAATTAGTTGTAGAGTTAGCAGGGGGTGTTTACTTTTGTTTTCCACGACTGAACGCGTACGATAAATATATAACTTCTTAAAATATTATCTGTTAGTGCATTGTATCCATACATGCATTAAACTGTATGAATTGTATGAATATATATATATATATATATATACATAGCACATGACTCTAACATTCTTCAAAATAGGAGATTTTCACTGTTTTTTTTAAATACCTTTTTTTCTGGATAAAAGTTCCTTTTGCGTATAGTCCTAGATTCGAGCTACAGTGATACACTAATCAAACAATATTTCACATTAATTAAATTTCCGCTAAATATTTCTACAATTAAAAAATGAATAAAATTTTTTTGCTTTGAACAAAATACTGATTTATTAGAGCAAGTCCCCCCCCCCCCCCAATTTTATTATTTAGATCTCAGAAATTATGCATTGCAGTATTATTATATTTTATGCTTATTATATAGCTAATAAAGTTTTTTTTTTTGTTTAACAGTTGTAATAGAAAAAAATTGACACCAAAATATTTTTACACGTTACAACTCTATATCCAAACAGCAAACTTAGCGGCCTATTTCAAAAGCATTTGTAAAAAAAAAAAAAAAAAAAAAAAAAAAAACCTACGACGAAGTTTATTGTTTGGAAATAGTAGTGTAAAATTTTTTGGTAACATTTCTACTGCGAGAAACGTTAATTTTAATTGCTCGTTTTTTACCCTTTTATACGTGGGTTGGGGAGCACCTAACGACGAAGACATACGTTTGCGGCCCGCGAAAAAAAAAAAAAAAAAAAAAAAGGTTGAGCATGGCTGCTTTAGACGAGATAAAATAATAAACTCCAGGTAAATTATCTGTATTTGTTTTTGATTATAAGAATATTTTTATGATTATGAAAAAAAAATTACCGTTTGTTATCCTGTAAAAAATTTTCTACCAGTAAATATATACGCAAAATGCCTCATAAAATAATTACAAATGGGATTTCGCAGCTGCTCTTCGTCTACACGCCGTGAAACATATCTTGAAATGGTACAGCGTTTTTTTTGGCTTGTACTAATATAGGTAAAATACAGGTTTAAGGACTCGTTGAAAGAAAGAAGAAATTTAGAGCAAAGCGATATAAGTAAGCGTCCTATCTTAAATGGGAGAGGTAACCGCAAGATTAAAGCCGAGGCCACATCAATCAAGGTCGCACGCCACGTAGCGGGCAGGGTTAAACTACAGGAAGATGCCTAACTGTTTTCTTACTTTACACCACTAAAATTGTAAAGTTTTTTTCACCTTGACTAATAGTTGAAATAGTTTCTGACAAGGCGAAGAAAACTTCGCGGTGTCAAGTGCATCTGGACGTCCCTCTCGCTATGTCATTATTTTGCAATGAATGTGGTAAACAACACTCAGTTCCATGAGTAATTAAGTATTTAGAAAATATGCGCAGATGTCCGATATCCTGTCATATATGACATCACAGTAAAAGCCCGCGTATGGGGACTATCACCCCGTCCACTAGATGGCGCAACTGTGTTCATTTACGCCCGATTCCCGTAATAAGTTTGTACGCTTACTTATATCTCTTTGATTTAGAGATTTGAAATTAGCGTCATACTAGGACCGATTGCCTTTATGCACGCTGCATAAGGGGTTGCAAGTTTTGCCTTCTTCTTAATACATAAAATTCGTTTTCTCACAAGAAAATCCAATAAGTACTTTTTACTTTATTAACACATTCACGACGGGAAACGAGAATTTTCGTTTTCATTAAAGAAACATTATTGACTAAGGGAATGGCTTCTACCTTACAGAAAATGCATTTAAATCGTGTTGTCCATATTTTTTTAGATTGTAAGACATTTTATATTAAATTCGTACGCTGAAAGTGATTTACCGATGCATAAACTTGCTTCAATTATTAATCAAGGTGAAAAAAAACTTTACAATTTTAGTGGTGCGAGTAAGAAAACAGTTAGGTATCTACTTGTAGTTAGTTCACACTCCATCCGCTACGTGGCGCATGACCTTGATTGATGTGACCTAGCTTTTAATCTTGCGGTTATTTCTCCCATTTAAGATAAGACGCTTACTTATATCGCTTTGCATTGAAACTTTCTGGTGTAAATCAGATTCTCTGAACTGCGTTATTTCTAGAACGTATTCTATCATGGGAATTAAAGTGTTAAAGGTTATGTTTCATAAAATAAATAATTATGTAAAATAAGGTATTTGGAGACATACTTATTAAATTATTTACTAATTTGCATTAGTTTAGCATAAAACAGCCACACGACAATACTTTTTACCTATATTGCAGATGTGCAACAGAAGAAAAGATTGACGTATTATATGAAAAATAAATCTCTGAATTTTTCATTATATTTACTGTGTTAAAAACCTTTCAGAGTATCATATATAATTTTTTCGAAAGAAAATAAAAAATCGCGCACTTAAGGGTTAAAGAACATGCTAAAGTAGATTCTTGCCTCGGTTTAACAACAGAAGCAAACATTCAAATGTTTTATGTATATCTCTCTCTAACCACTTTACGTATGGTTAGGGATCTTGAACATGTAGAATCAGTTGGCATTAACACTTATGTACCAATTTCAATTTTTAGCTTATATTTCTTTAACTATATCTTTCTGCTGCAATTTTTATATATATATATATATATATATATATATATATATATATAAGAGCAAAATATATGACTTTCTCTATTTGTTTCTTTTTGTCTTGTGGGAAACCTACGCTGCAGATTAGATGAAATGTCATTACAAGGCTGTCAATGTCTACGCATTTTTAAGCCAAATAAACACATTTAAACCCGATATTTTTACAATCTGTTGTATAAATTCTAAATCTCGCGATTTAGAATTGCCAAACTGGCAATTCTGCCTGGAAAAGAAAAACAATTAACCAGAAGCTTCTGAAAGAGACATTGTAGAATATTTATCGAGAAAAACATGGGTAACTAGGCCAAATGTGCAATAAGGATTAAAAATTCACGCTTTGTAATCTCAGTATCACTTCAGTCAGTTCAATAAAGCTAATTTCCATTAGATCTAAAAGCACTCATTTTACATTAGATTTTTGCATAGACACTAACATCACAGTATTGATGGACGGTAAAACGTGGTCGAATGCCACAGTTTCCTGTTTTTCATTTTTTAATGACTTCAATTTAAACCATTGCTGATAATTTCACAGGGTCTTCATTAAGATACTCTGAAGTCCTACCAGAAATTCCGTATCGAAATCTGCAATTTTTTTAAACCCTTGTGGGGCTATGGCATATGTTATATCCCACCTAATTTAACACGTTCACGCCGGCCGGCGCGGTGGGTCACACTCGACTGTCTCAGAACTTCCCCGTCTCCGGCTTTTTGGATACCAGTATTTTAATGCAGAAAATGTTGTTTTATTTAATTAGAACAATTGGGCTAATTAAAAGGACAATATTTTCTCTAAAATAACAGTGATGTGCAAAAAGCCGGAGACTTAACAACTCTGAGACAGCCGAGTGTGACCCACCGCTTAGGTGTAAACGTATTAAACAATATTCGCACCAGAAACGTTTTCCAAAATTTTATATTTACAACTTTGAGGGCGAAAAGTTGAAAAAATGCTTTTCCGTATTTTAAAATAAATTTGTTTGACTAATCCGGTGAGAATTCAATATTACAGAGACATTATTGCTTGCCCCCTGAAGGGCTAATTAATGAGTGACATTTCGTGATTGCATAAAGTAAAAAATATACTTCTGGAATATCCTGTATGAATCGGAATTTGTGAAAAATTGGACAAACTGGTAACCCTGTTTCAAACAAAAATGAAAAAGAGCAACAAATAAGCTGGTTACTCGATACTCTGTTAATATATCGTCTTCTCCCTCTATCAATTAAATAAGCACATCGATAGTATATATTTTTATCATTAGATTTTACAACCGCGTTTTCTGCTGCAGTGTTGCCAGTTCGCTGTTTTTTTTCTAAATTAAGATTGCTTGATCGCCACCACTTTTTTGAAGTGGAAACATTCGCCTTATTTAACCCTTTCAGGGGAAAGACATTTTTGATCAAAAAATGTTCAAATAATTAATTCGCACCTCAATTAACAAACAAATTTATTTGAAAATATTCAACAGCGTTTTTTCCCCCCACGTATATTATGAATTCGAAATTTTACTAAAAATTTACTGGAGCCATTTGGCAATTTAGGCATTAAAATTAACCGTTTGCAGACTGCAAACGGCGTTCCTCAAAGGGTTAATGACAAATAACAGGAAAAGATGAGGAGTTATATACCTGTAATAAAAAAAAAACGATGACAATGAGTCAATCAGAATTTTTAAAAAGCAGTAGAAACGCAATACTGTTCCGAGATTAGAAAATTAAACAAATTCGTAAAATACGATTTTATGGTTTTCGTTATTCCATTGAATCTCTGTATAAAAATATAATCAGTAAGTTTAATATGCTGTAAAAGTTTTACGTTGGCGCTTAAAATCTTCGTAAACACCATCGAAGTTTGCTAATGCCATAAACCATCACCTATTAAGCCAAGTACGTTTTTGGATCAATACAGGTGGCGCTGATGTGTAGGTGGTAATGAAACTCGTTAACCCCTTGAAGGGCCTTACGATTAATGAAGAGTTGTACCAGAAAAATTTAACTAAATTTTACTTTTCTAACTTCGGTTTATAAAAGTGGTAAAATTGCTTTTTCTTATTTTCGAATAATTTTTTTTTTAAAGATTCCGGTGTCAATTCGACATTACAGAAACACAAATACTTGCCCCTGAAAGGGTTAAGTTAGAGCTCTATTGGATCTATTTTATGGTTATGAATCCTTTCTTGCACGATAATTTTTTTTTCATTAACTCGTCTTAAGTTGACACAAAGAAAAAGAAACTGTTTTTTCCTGAAAGTGTTTAATTCGGGAGATCAACAAGGTAAGTGATAGTTGTTATTACAGCTGTTTCTTTTTATTTCATGTTTAAGTAATATTACTTTGAAAAAAAAAACATTCAAACATTTTTTATTATTCACAGCAAAATATTTTTATTTTGATCTGAAGGAAAAAAAGATTATACCAAATAAAAAACGTATGGTAATGTATTATTTTTGTTGAAGAAGAGAGAAAAATAACTACATTTAGAAACATCAAACGTAATACATTGGAAAAAATGTAAAAAAATCCAAAAATAGTCTCATTTTAGTGAAAAAAGAGGTGTAATTCTCACACACTTGAAACTAATTATTACCAGGAATGCTCATGTTTGACCCAACTTTAGCTGTGAATACGATTACAGGAGATTAGCTCTATAACTGAAGTATTTTACTAGAGTAAATTGCATATGTTACGTTACATGGATCAATATCACAATATACGGAAATTGCAGTCCGCACGATAAAATTTCTATTTAATGTTATATAATGGTATTTTCTTTTTTAAATTCTAATAAAAAATATTCTTAGAAGTATTTTCAAGAGATATCATATTCATAATAACACAAAAATAAAGCAATTAAAAGACTTAAAATTTCAGATTGTCATTTTCCTGGCATGTCACACTCTGATGTGTGTAAAGTAAAAGGCTTTCTGCTGTTATGTACAAATATCTTTTTTTCTAGTTTTTTTAAATTTCTAATTTCTAATTATACCTTATATAACACATATATGTGGAAGGTAACAAGTTCTGTATTTTACAAATTATTTTCCATAATTAAAATATAACTGTCACTAAAAATGAATGTCATTGTCCTGGCCTCCTCATTTTAGTTCTTTATGATAAAGATGGCGCTGAAGAATAATTCTTCTTGTTCTTGACGTAGTTCAAGTCAGAAGTAGTAAAATCATTCCCACCAGCAATATCTTTTAGATATTTCTTTGAAAATAATGTGTTTAAAGGCTTTGTAAAAATTGAGTAGACTTTTATTATGTCATTTCCCGGCTTCTATAAATTACAAATGAAATTGACCGTTACATTGAATTTGAGGTACTATAGAGGAAAGGTGTTCCTTTAAACAAAATTAAAATGTTAGATCTAAAAATTAAAAAAAACAAAAAAAAAAAAAAACAAGAATGTGAAAAATGTTTTAGAATGAAATTGTCATTATCCTGGCATACATATGCCAAGAAAATTACACATAATTATAGTTACATAAAAATGAACTTAAGCTCTTCAAATTTTAACAATTTTGCATATAAATTCCTTTATTTAGCTGTTCAACCAACATTTTAAAAAAAATCAAAAGCTTTGAAACGATTTAAATTTTCAAAGTTTTTGTTTTCAAAACCTCAAAATTTATGATATTCACCCATTTTTTTTTCATTTAATTTTGTATAACCAGATAACGTAATGCAAAGTATTATATAAGAAAAAAAAAAGTTCGGGAAGCTGAATTCTACACATTTTTTTTCTTGCGGGCGGACCTGAGGGGAGATGATTGTTGTGAAAATAATAAAAAAGTAGTCGTTAGCAGCAGCTCTGATGATTTATATAGTCCTGTAAAATCGCAATAGCCAAAATCGCATTTTGGGAAATAGCAATACATTTTCTCTTTGAAAATATTTCATATGTAAAAACTATCAAGAGTGCAATTTGTTTAATACTTTCCAACATAGCTAAAAAGGGTTTGTTATTTCGGTTTGCCTGTCAGTCTGTCCGTCTGGCCGATTACTAACTCTCGTAAAAATATTTGGATAGCCCTGATTTTCTTGTATGTTATTGACATTTACTATTGTACGGTCGGTATTCCAAATGAAATTTTTAGCAATTTCAGTTCATTTAGAGGGAGGGTCATAAGTTTTCCGTTACATTACGGTATATGGGAAAAAATCGTTCCAAGTTCATTTTAATGATGTTAGACAATTTCAAACATAATGAAATCGATAAGTATTTACGTAGTGCACTTAATCATTCATTCTGAAGAACATGGGTGCAAAGCATTTGCTATTCATTTAGAGGGTCACGTAAAAGAATTCTGTTACATAATGGTCTACGGGATAATGTTTGTAGCGTATTTTAGTTCTGTTACACTATTAAAAGTCTAATGAAAATGATGTGACACGCAAAAGATTCGGATAGAGATTGAGTACTGCATCTGAACTACACTGTCTTTAGCTATAAGTGCTGGAAAAGCGATTTATTTATGATGTGCTCATTTAACAAAATTTTGCTTAGCATGTGGTGTGTTTAAATGCTATAGATCATTACACAGGGCTACACAAAAGAGTTGCGGATTATCAGCGTGAATGGCTTAAAGGCGGCTTTTAAATGAGTTATGCACTTTCAAGCCGAATTACATTTAGTATACTAAGAAATGTTTGTAAAAAAAAATATGAAATCTTATACAGGGTCACTCAAAGATCTCTATACATGACCTCCTAAAGATGATAATGTTTGGAAGTGCGCTTTGAGTAGTTTTAATTATGTTTTAATCTGAATTAAATTTGAGCTTAATATGTAGCGCATATAAAAATATATTGGTGTAATACAGGGCTAAAAAAAATAATTCAAGTATGTTTCCGTACATTGATGTAAACTGCTGAAGGTGAATTTTCAACCTATTATGCATTTTCTTACTAAAGTAAGTTTTAGTATTTATGTTCAATATATTCAAATTGTAGATTAAATGTGAATTTTCAACCTATTATGCATTTTTTTAAACTAAGTTGCAGAATATTATGTAGAGTTTGGTTGGGTTGATTTTTGACGGCCTGATTATCTACTCGAGGGATATAGGCCCGTGGGGGGTCCTTGGGGGTCTTTCCAAGTGAGCCTAACTGTATTTAGGTTTGGAAATCCAAGGTTCGAAGAAAACCACGAATATTATGTAGAATATGTACAAATTGTAAGCTAAATGTACGGCTACACAAAGAAATTGGACTGCTCTTCCGCTATGTACCGTAATTGCTGAAATCTGGTTTTCAAAGGTGTTATGATTGTTCTAAAATGATTACATATACTTATTACCGTATTAAACAGCGAAATTTTGGTTAAGAATTCAGGAAGTGTTGGAATGTATTTCATAATCTATGCTTGAGGAATTATTTTCTTTCTTGTTTTATAAATTTTCAGAAATAAATCAGAAATGAAAATCTTTAAAGTATTTTATTTATTAAAAAATTAATTTTTTCGGAGTTTTAGTGTCTAAATTATATTAATTGATAGACTAGGCCTGGACATTTGTTCGCAGTTACGCTTTACTAGAAATCTTTTATCGTGCAAAAATCTTGAAAAATCGCAATAGTTTGCATAATAGATAAATAGTTTTATGTATCTTCAAAATTATACCTAGTTTCGGCCAAGTAAATATAATATTGCTTGCATTTAGGTTGCATGAGAACAAAGTGTTATTTTAGTGATGCAGTCAGTAAATAAAGACAGAAGCTAAATACAAAACATTTTATGTTTATTGCGCGCAGCTATTTTTAAGTACATATAGTTAACAGCAATAGAAAATGAAATTCCTTTTAAATTAAGGCAATGTGTCAGATTTTTATTTATTTGGAAAGTATTTGTCTTTTGATATTATCAATGTAACTGTACAAGAACATCACATTCAGAGTTATATTTTTTGTGTGGTCATTATTTATAACTGAATAATAAAATTATATAAAGGATCACTGGAAGCTTCAGAATGACTTCAGTCAATCAGTCATTATTGATATTAGATATTTACTTGTGACATCAAAAATTGTATTAATTGCTATTGAAAAATCTCAATATATATATCAATATTTTTAAGGATATTTATATCTAAAAGTGACTAGATGTGATTGAGTGACTAGATGTACAGGTGAAAGAATCGTATGAATCTCACTTTATGATGATGCAAAATTTGGATTTTGAATTGTAGAGAAAGATGTTCGATGATTGCGTTAGAATGTGGATGATCTCACTCAACAAGAAAATGAGGAATATCTTGGCACACAGGTTGGAGTAATCTCAACCGAAGCGCGACAGAATCCACAAGTTGGTCCCTCCATGCATACATACGTCTGTCTGTGACGTGCGTTGTGTTGATGCAATCATTTCCACCAAACTCACAAACTCGATAGTGATGCAAGAATGCAGCTTCAGGTGCTACGTTTGTCATAGCTTTACCTGTGGCAAATTCCCACACAAAGTGATTCCCCATTTCAACAACTCGTTCTGGTAACACTATACATTTAGAACGCTGCTTGTGCGCATGAAATTTTGCTTTGCGTGTAGTTTTCTGCAGTGTAAGCAACTTATAAGGAAGTGATTTTGAGGCTTCATCATCTGGCCACTGCAGGTAAAAAAAAGAATTTTGGAATGAGTAAGCACCCGTACGTTCCGCACTTTTACTATTCCTACTTAGGTGAGCCATTAACACTTTTAAGGATGTGTTTTTGTGGGGAACAATATATTCGTCCAGATCAATCATTAACACGTACTTAAATCTGTACATTGTGCGGTACAGACAGTCATTTAAGGCTGCAAACAAACCTTCTGTGCGAATTTCTTTCTGAGAAACAATGTCTAGCTGCCATGGAAGCACAGTTACTATTCCTTCAGCCTCATATTTTTTAAGTATACAGGCAACTTCAGGTCCAACTGTATGATTGTACAATATAAAATGATTGACACCTAAAATCCTGTTCAATTCAACGAATTCTATCAAATTTTTTACTTTATTATATTCATAATGAAGAGGCTTGATGCAAATAGCAATACCTTCGGGATTTTTGAAAAACTTTTTATTGTTCCTGACAATTAGCTTGTTCGCAACCGTGGTATCACCTTGCCGTATAATTGTCACATGACTCGGAACAGCTGTATTTGGAGGTTTCAAAGGACAGAGGATGAAATATGCACTATACTTAAGATTCCAATTTTCTCTTATGAGTCTGTTCATTCCAATTACCGAAACAGAGTCTCTGCCATCCGAGTATGAGAACTGACATAAAACCTTTTCGGCGAGTCTCGTTCTAGCAGCTGCTATCACTCTTACCCATTTAGTCCTCCTGTCGTCTAGGTATGCCGAGTAAACAAAAAACTTATCTTTAGTGTTAGGGACTTTCTGCCAGAAATCTTCATGCTCCCCTGTGGCATCACGCACGAAATCAAAATACCTTCTAGTTTCATTACTCATTGATGAGATATCCTCGTCTCTTGCTCTGGCTAGTTCTCTCGCAACTCTGGAAGATATAGGATCCAGGAATGTCTCGGAAGAATCTTTTGCGAAATTTAACATTGATAAAATTTTTTCTTCCCGCCATCTTTGTTCTTCGACGTAAAAAAACTCTGTGACGATCATACAAGCGAAGACACCAAAGAAGACGACGACAATTATGCATGATTTAGCCCGCCTTTCACTTGCCCTTTTGAGGGAAGAGTTTTTGCTGATCTTGTATTTCTTTTTCACTTGCATTATTAACCGTTGCCACCGCTTCTATTAGTTGAGATTTTTAAAGGAATCATGGTTAATTGGTACAATAGATGAACGACTTACACCTGGAAAAGAAAAAGAAGAATGTTAGTTCAAGTCGAAAATCATTTATATTATATACTGAAATAAAGTATAATGAAAAAAATCTAAAAAAAAGAATATGATATAATGTTATTTTTCCGAAAATCAGATGTAAGTATTTAGTTACCTACGTCATTAGAAATATAATAAAATTCTTCTGAAAGCTTTTATGACAGAAACAACCGAAAACATTAGAAACTAATAGTTTTTCTAAATTTGAGCAGGTGGCGTACTTTAGGGTAGGATAAGGATACAGTTGCCTCCCATATCTGGAATTCGAAATTATAGGTTGTTGCATTCATTTCATGTAAGACTCAAATTTTAGCCAGAAATTGTACAAGTTGGCAAATAATCATTTAGAAACATTATCATTAAATAAATACTTTAAGCTCAAAACTGAACAGCTACCAATAACAGTTACCCTTGCTACTTCATCATTCTAAAATTTGGGTATTTTATTACCAATAATCAATTTCACTATTTTTAAAAATTATGTGAAAAAAATATTCTATCAAGGCAACAAAATCCAAAAAAAACACCCCCCCCCCACCTCCCCAAAAATATTTTTAAGTATATGACTCGGCTTATAAAAACAAACTTCAAACTTTCTTTACCGTAAATTTGAAAATGTTTACGTTTTAAAAAATTACGTAAAAGGAGAAAAAAAAATATCGAAAAAAATTTCTAGAACCTTGTAAATATATTATTATTCTGTGTATCTGATTTGCCCTTCTTCTAACGTTTTTGAAAAATACGAGAACTTTTTTAAGAGTTTTGGGTAACTACGCGAGTGCATCGAATTTTCATAAAGGTTTTCGTAATATCAGGATTTTTTTAGAATACAGAGCAGTCACTTTTACAGAGTAAATCTTATTTAAATGGCTAAAAATGTATATGAGATAATCAAAATCGGAAATTTAAATAGATAAAATAATAAATACTCGAGTAGAATATGTTGAGATCGGAAATAATTTTAATGCGTCAACAGACAGTACGATATGCACATTGTTTTTGTTTATTATGCTGTCAAAACAGGATTAGGTTTTTTATTCTGTAATAATCTTTTAACATTATTTTCTTTGTTTATCATTACATGAAATTCTTTCTTTCTTTTTCTTACGTTTTCCTCATAAAAAGGATTATTCTGCAGATTACTATTTTATTACTGAGCTGTCTAGCATTACTTCATAATTTATTCAGTCTTGTTTGCTATATCAAAGGAGAAATTTTGCATCGATTGCTAGGATCACTTTGAAAACAAAAGTTCTTTGATCAAAGAAACGCATAAGGATATCAAACACCACTCCGAAACGAAAATTTCATTTGCATTCTATTTTAAATAAAACATGAATCCAAAGTGTTGCGTTCGAAAAATTCTGTTGAGGTTTGTATATTGTAACACTCTATTTGATTTGTATTCCTTGCATTTTCTTCTTTGTGAACCCGAAAAATGATATCCTTACAAAGTAAAAACTTGTTTTTAAAATTTACCGAAGTGGGTAGGAAATTGAAGGAAATAAACACAAAATAAATTTATGATATAAGTTTGGGTTTCCTTTGATGGAAGAAAATAATATTTTCGTAGAATCATTTTATTCAGAGGCTAAGATTTAGTAAGGATACATGAAACTTTTGCCTAAAGAAATAACTTGAATATGATTCTAATGTTTCGGTTATGTCACACCAACATAATCCATAGCAATGATACAGAAATCACGTTTCAAAAGATATAATTATTTAAAAAAGAATTTTCGTTTTATTTTCAATCTTTAAGTAGTACCTGTTATGAGTTTCATCGGTGTTGTTTAACCCTCCGTCTACCAGACGGGTCCATTGGACCCGACAGGTACATACAAAATATTCATTCAAACCAGAAATTTCTTTAAAATAAACTAAGTATATAAACCAGACAAAAATAAGGTAAATAAATAAGTTAAATAGTTTTAAATAAAAATTCTGGTGTAGAACGTTTTATTAAAACTTGAATAAAATTCCCGGTAGATCTAGGGTTAAAGACATGAAAAATTACTTGTTTTGCAAACATTTACGTAGATTACGGAGTAGTATTAAGTGTGATATTGTTAAGTGTGATTAAGTGTGTATTAAGGGGGTCCGGGGTACATTTTAAAATAATTTTTATTTATTGAGTTAAAATTTTGAATTTTTTTGTGATGGTTAACCATACGATTTGTAAACAAAATTGCATGATAAAACTTCCCAGAATTAAAAAAATAACAATAAATTTAAAATTTATGAAAAAAATGGGGTAATTTAAAATCCTTATAACTCGAAACATTATTTGTAGACTTTCAATTTTTTCCATAGAAATAAACAGAAATATTTAAGTTTTAATTTAGATTCATCATTTTTAAAAATATTAATTTAAATGAAAATTAAAAATATTTAAAGTAAAAATTTAAGAAAAAATGATGTAACTTAAAAAAAAAATCATATTTTCAAAAGTAAATATTTTTTTCAAATTTTCTGAATCGAAATTAAAGTAAAACAATTGAATAACATTTGTTCCAAGTTTTAACTTTTTATCTTTAATGGTTCTTGACTTATATCAATTTAAATACGAGAAACGGTGAAAAAACCCATCATGAAGAAAAACGCATTTTCACAAGAAGTCGTTTTCATGACAACCATTGCTTCAAAGCTAGATTTTGAAAAAATAAAACAAAACGAAAAGAAAATAATACTTCCTGTTCCAGTTAAAATAGAAACACGAATTAAATGCCATTTTAAGCAGACAAAAACAAAGAAATTTTTAATGCAATAAAATATTTTTAGAAAATTTGAAGATTTTTGTGTCCCAGACCCCCTTAAAGTGGCCTTACCAAAGCAGGGGCAAAGAGTTACACCATTTCTTAATAGTATTTCCTGCAATTTATAACATAAATTCTAGGTTTAAGTGAAGCTAATATTACTATTATGCTATAGTAGTAACTGTGTGTCACTGCGATAATCAGTATCTAAGCTTAAGATTAATTACAGAGATGTCACTGTTGACTTTTTTGAATATCAGTATTTTTAAACAATAATCTTTGTGGTAGGTTTCTAAAACATTTGCTAGATAAAGTACGAAGACACAACGATTTGTATTACAATAGTGTGATCCTAATTAATCGTTTGCGTCAATCCTGTATTTATACAAATTTTGAATGTTTTGAACGTTACTAATGAGTTCAAGTTGGACACGACTGATTGAAATTGTAGTCTGTATATAAGAACTACTTCAAGATCATCTCAAAATCTTATTTTAATTTGTCTGACAAATAAATTTTCTTAAACAATCACTAGGACCCGACTGAGGACTTTGAGTCCTGGGGGGCCACATTCAAAATTCACCATTTTTCGAATATAACTATGAATTACAGTAATACCTCGATAAAGGATGGTGTACGTTTAAAAAAATTTCTTTTAATTTTCATAATGGAGATTTGAAATTTTGTGCAAATATACATTTCACCATAAGTATATAGAACACTTTAAAAGAAATTTCCAATCTCATTATAAATTTAAGATCTTTTAAAAAATATAAAATTTTAAAACGAAATTTCAAAATTCTCCTTGCGTCTTAATTCTTTAGATATTTACTCAATTTTAGATTTTAATCACGTTAAACCCTATTACAAACAAATCTGTGTATCGATTTTATAATCCCTTAAATAGTTAAATTTTAGAGATAATTTTCTGAATTTCATATTGATTTCCATCAAATTTCTTCCTTATAATAAGTTAAAAATAAAATTTAATTGTCTTAATGAGGTCTAATTGTCTGAGCGAAGCGAAGGCTAATACTCAGCGAAATATTACTGTCCGGACACTTTACTACTACGATGGATATTAACGCCATGTCCTACTAAAAAAAAAGCCTAATAAAAACCTTTCGTCAAGCATAACTCAAAAAATATTTGTCGGATTTCGTTTCTGATTGCACCAGAAGGTACCTATGAGGGTCGCCTACTGAATGCACCTACTATGAAAAATAAGTTCCAAACCGTTTAAAAATTATATAGAAAAAACTCTTAAAAAAGCACAGTTTATCTGCATACGTCACAGAAATTTGGTGTGCGTCACTTTCACCGGTTGGTATTTTCGTAGACAACTGGTTTGAACACATGGAGCAAATAAGAAAAAATATGCACGCAGTAATATTGAATAGATCAGTTTCAAACACGTGATCACAAACCTTGCAACAACCCGTGGCAACCAGTTTTGGTGGGCAAACAAATAATAATACAGTATTCCATACCACGGTGACCGTTTTTAGCCTGTTGTATAAAATCTGGCATGTTGTATGACATACAATTGTGGATGATTAAAACAAAAGAAATGAGTGTTTATTGATCCGGGAGGTTAGCTTTCTCTGGATGTCTCTCTGTCTATCATACAGCATGCAATTTTCTTGTAAAGGATGATATTATTATGCAGTAAAACCTCCATAACGGACACACCCGATTAGTGGACACCTCTATTTAGCGGGCATTTTTTCGATTACCAACCCTTAAATAACTGTACATTTTTTACTCTCAGTAGTGGACACCTCCAAATAGAGGACAAATTCTGCCCTCCCGAGGTGTTCGCTATTCAGAAGTTTTACTGGTAAAACCTCCATAGCGGACACACCCGATTAACGGATACTTCTATTTAGAGGACATTTTTTCGATTACCAACTCTTAAATAACTGTACATGTTTTACTCTCAGTAGAGGTCACCTCTAAATAGAGGACAAATTCTGCATTCTCGGGGTGTCCGCTATTCAGAGGTTTTACTGTATATAATATTGATAATTATTTTACAGGGCCGCACAAAAGAATAAGAATATATGAAACGAATATAAACTAAATTCGGGATTGGTAGATCGCTGATGGTAATGTAATTTTAGGATGTTGTTACAGTCATCCGCAGCATGCTCTTAGAGTTTCGTTCATCTAACGAAACCCTACCTGTCTCACTCCTTTGTCTGTCTGTTTGTCCGTCTGTCACAGAGCCCGTTCTGAGAAACTATATATGTCGGAGACTTGAAAATTTGCATACTTATAGCTGAACACCACACATCAAACGGCAAATAATAAAATTTTGAAAAAGTCTAATATTTAAGCCTCTGGGCACTAACTTGTGTATTTTAAACAATTTCTCTAACTCAGCCCCTAATTAAGTTGGAGACACGAAAGTTTGCATACTTATAGCTGAACACTTGCAATAATAGGATAAATCATAAAATTTTGAAAAAGTCATATTTAACCCTCCGGTCTCTAACTTCTGTATTTTAAGCAGTTTTTCTAACTCAGCCCCTAATTAAGTTGGAGACATGACATTTTGCCATTTTGCATACTTATAGCTGAACACCTCACATCAAACGACAAATAATAAAATTTTGAAAAAGTCTATTATTTAACCCTCTGGGCTCTAACTTGTGTATTTTAAACAATTTTTCTAACTCAGCCCCTAATTAAGTTGGAGACATGAAATTTTGCATACTTATAGCTGAACACCTCACATCAAACGACAAATAATAAAATTTTGAAAAAGTCTATTATTTAACCCTCTGGGCTCTAACTTGTGTATTTTAAGCAATTTTTCTAACTCAGCCCCTAATTAAGTTGGAGACATGAAATTTTGCATACTTATAGCTGAACACCTCACATCAAACAGCAAATAATAAAATTTTGAAAAAGTCTAATATTTAACCCTCTGAGCTCTAACTTGTGTATTTAAAGCAATTTTTCTAACTCAGCCCCTAATTATGTTGGAAACAAAAAATTGCATACTTATAGCTGAACACCTCACATCAAACGACAAATAATAAAATTTTGAAAAAGTTCTAATATTTAACCCTCTAGGCTCTAACTTGTGTATTTTAAGCAATTTTTCCAACTCAGCCCCTAATTAAGTTGGAGACATGACATTTTGCCATTTTGCATACTTATAGCTGAACACTTCACATCAAACGACAAATAATAAAATTTTGAAAAAGTCTATTATTTAACCCACTGGGCTCTAACTTGTGTATTTTAAGCAATTTTTCTAACTCAGCTCCTAATTAAGTTGGAAACATGAAATTTTGCATACTTATAGCTGAACACCTCACATCAAACAGCAAATAATAAAATTTTGAAAAAGTCTGATATTTAACTCTCTGAGCTCTAACTTGTGTATTTAAAGCAATTTTTCTAACTCAGCCCCTAATTATGTTGGAAACAGAAAATTGCATACTTATAGCTGAACACCTCACATCAAACGACAAATAATAAAATTTTGAAAAAAAAATCTAATATTTAACCTCTAATATTTTGTCTCACGCAATTTTTTTAATTTAAACTGTTTTGCAATACTATTTTTTGTTCATTTTGCATAATAAGTGTAATGTGACGTAATTTGTTCTATTTCAGATTTCTAACGCATGTTAATGAATTTATTTTACAATATCCTTTCTCTTTTAAAATTCACATGTAAATATAGTTTTTATGGCGTAATTTCCAATAAGTGCCTGCTTTTTATACCTAATTGTTTAATTCAAATTTGAAGGTTTTTTTTTTGTTTATATAAAAAAGTGTAAATATTTTTTTTTTATTTGAAGCAAACATTATTGTTTGCGCTGTTTATACAGTTGGCAACATTTTAAATTATTTTAATTACATTATTATTATTAATAACATTTTCTAAAATATGTAAAATGTAACTGTCAAAATGCTGAATATTTGAATTTAAAATAGAAATAAAACCTCAAAAAATGAGTCAAATTAAAAAAATTAATGAAATCTGCAGACCGGGAACTTCTATTGAATAAAATGATCTAAAAATGATTAAATTCCCATGTATAGCTTTTGCACTTATAATTTTTTTTAATGGAACGATTTTGTCCAACTTTAGCATTAAATAGCTCTTAAAATAATTCTTCGATTTGAAAACTGTATGCATTAGTGTGTTGATAAACCATTTCGCTATAATACCACCGATTTTCATATATTTGTATACAATATTTTTCTTAATATTAACGAAGAAAGACCTCCGGTAACAAAAAATTCAAAACCGGCGGCGGCGGTGACAGCGTTAGTTACTTTTTATAGAATAGAGAGATATATAAAAATGAAAACTTGTCTATCTGTCTGTTTTTAATTCTATAAAAAATCCACAATTTGGAAGCCAAAATTGTGAAGAGATACGTACATGTGTATTAAAACATGGCCGAGACAACTAAAGTAAACCGGAATCGAAATAACTTATAGTTAATTTTTAATTAATAAAAAAACACCAATTTAACAGCAATTTCTTATCAAATTTAAACATTTTTCGTTATAGCAGTTGCCAACAATTAAAAAACACAATAAAATTATTACTACAACAATTAATTTTCTACTGAAAGATTTCCACGTAAAAAATGTAAATGAAATAAATAGTTTGCTGAATTTAAAAAAAAGGTGAATATTACGTCATAACTTTTCTATTGCAAGATATTCACGTGAAATATGAAAATGAAATAAATGGTTTGACGAATTTAAATGAAAGTGAATATAACTTCATAACTTTTCTATTTCAAGGTTTCCTCGTGAAAGAGGAAAATATTACGTCATATTGGAAATATAAAGGGCATGGTGGATATTGTATAGCGTCATATGAGTGTGAAAAATGTATTGAAGCATGATAAAAACCCGATTAGGGAAATATTGGCGTATTTTAACATTATTGCTCCAATTATAAATTGAAATAAGTTCATTTATAGCTGTATTCTTTTGCGTCTGTTATATACAGTTATACATTTTTATATAGCGTTTTCATATGATTCATTCAACAACATTTCGACTGCTTTTTTTAATGTTTGTTTTGTGTTGTATGTTAAATTTTGAAATTGATTTTTCAGAACAAACATCCTTCAAATTCTGGGCAACGCCGGCACTTTAGTTTGTAACAGATAAATGGCTTTTGTATCTGTACATCTAATGCTAATATTATAAAGCGTTATAATATTATAAAGTATATAATATTATTAATGCTTGTACGTTTGTGAGGTGTTATCTCTGAAACTACATAGCCAACTTAAAAAAATGTTAGTGGCCATCTCTGCTCCGAAAAAAGACTATTTTATGTCAGTGCAAGAACCTACATCGCTGCAGGAGAAAAAAGTTCTAAAATTGTGATTTCTGCGATATTGATTGTGTTAGAAACTTTAAATTTGGTGCGGTAGTTACTTTTAAGATGTGAATACTCGTAATGAACGCTCTCTAAAAGGTTCAATTTGACGGATAAACGTAAATATTTCTAGAAAGGTTCTAAACTATGATTTATTTGGAATACTGAAATTTTTGGGATACTGTTGGGGTTAGAAACTAAAACTTTAACTAGACTAAACAAAGCTGAAAAAGATCTAAAGATGATCTAAGTAACGAAGAACATGGAACTGTTAGGAATATACACATGAAAATTGACATGGCTGTATTTATCATGACGTAAATTCTCGCAATAGAACAATTTCTAAAAATGTCGCTATATAAAACAGTGCAGAAACAAAAAACTTTCAAAAATTTTCTATTTCTCTGTTACTGCTGAGCCCAAAATCATGAAATTTTGCTTCGGGTTAGTTTTAAAATATACAATTGTCTCTATGAATGGTTTCTAAAAAATTTAAAATTTAAAAAGATGAAATTAACGGAAAGCGATCTCAATTACCATTAATTTGGAATTATTAGGTACAGCAACTTTAAATATTTCATAATGCTGCATTTCCTCCGCAAAACATGCGATTTAAATGCAACAAAACTGATAGATACCCACCACCTAGCATTAAATAAATTGTGTAAATATTGAATAAAGACCTGTATGAAACTGTGAGTAGGTTGCCCGAAAGTACTTGTTAAAGTGTTCCTTCTCTAGGCTTTTCTCTCTCGTGCGAAGGCCACTAACAGAGGGAAGTGCCGTTTTAAATGTGATATGAATTTTTTATCCGATTCATTTTTCTAGACATTTTATCATAAGGTCATATTCTCAATTATCATTAGTAGATTTTTTATATATTAACTTATTCTGGTGAAATTTCGTAATCGGGTTCACATTGGCGTATGTTAGCTTGCATGATTTGCTGAATATATATGTATGGATTTGTAAATTACTTCAAATGACACGTTGCCAGCTCAAAAGTTATGCAGACGATATATTCAGATCTTGTGTCATACTTTATGTTGTAATCATTGCGATTTCTTTTATTTAATACATGCTAAATACAGCTCAACTTGTGCAGAATATGTTTGAAAACAAAACAATACAGCGTATGTAGTGGCCAGCATACACTCATCATTTAAATCCGATCGAGCATACCTAAAACACACTCTAACGAAGCATTGCATGCCACTGTTGATGTATTCGGTACTTTGATACTATATCAGATTTTGAGGAGAGAATTCCTTAACTGTTATCGACAACCTCATTGCATCATTGTGGAAAACAGATATTGTACAATATTAACTATTCCGGGGGAGCACACACCATATAAAGTATGGTCCATTCCTTTTAAACATCGTATATTTCTCATTTAAAGTTACTCAAATTGGTGCGGAGCGTCTCATTATGCTCTTGACATTATTTTATACAGTTAAAATTCCGATATAATGTAATTTAGTGTTTCATTTTCGATTTTACATTTAATATATTGCGTACTTTCAATTTTATATCCATGCATGGCTGTCTTGCATGGTTTGATTTCCCATTTATTTTAAACAGTGTATGCGAATTTATATATAAAATTTTGTCATTCTAGGACACTTTTATTTTCATCATTTCAATTTATCGCAGCATATGGACAATTAAAGATAACATCTCACTTTCTTTGCTTCCACATGTTGTTATTAAATCTATTTTCTCAGCAATATCGCTCAGACTAATCCCTCTGAGGGAAGTCCTAGTTTTTAAATGCATACACAGTTTCTGTTTGAGCAAAATTAGGATTCTTCCTTATCAGTTTCATAAATTTTGATCAAAATTTAAGTAGCAAGGAGCATTTCAAAAATTAAAAAAAAAAAACTGAAACATCAGTATAGAGTAAAACAGATTTAAAGTATATTAAAAGGCCAAGCAATTTTTGTGAACAAAATTTAAACACTTGAACTTTGTTTAAAATAATTGCATCTGCATACGGTTTTCCACGAATGACGTAGTGCAAATTGGAGAATATCATACACACAAAAAGAAATATCGATTCTTGCTGAAATAAATGCCCACGGTCCCCTTAAAGCAACCATGTTCCGTTCGAATAAAAATTGGTCGCTTCGAGAGGTGGTCTCTTAATGGAGGTCATGTTTAAATCTAGATTTTAATTGTTGAAAAAATGTAACATTTAATGATACAAAATTTATTTTTCACATTAGGAAAAAAAAATTAAGTATCAAAACAAAAGTTAATTACATAAGTTAATTACTGCAGAGTTTAAAAAATGAATATATTGACGTTTGGTTTGAATTTACGGTTTTATCTTTCATAACTTTTTTTTCCAAGTCCTGTCGAAGTTCATTTAAAAAAATGCATTTTTATTTAGACGGGAACAAATAATGACGATTTCATTAATTTATCTATTTCTTTGAGAGTTTCCTAACAGAAAAGGTCAGGAGAGTTTATTGACCGCCATTCTTAATTCGTCATCAAAATTAAATTCATTGCCTGAAAAGGCACAACAGGGTTTAACACTAGAACCGCCGGAAATTTTACTCAAATGTTATAAAAATATTTTACACCAGAATTTTTATTAAAATCTGTCTAACTGATTTGTTTAACTTATTTCTCTGTCGTACATATCATATATATTAAACGAGCAAGCGATTTTCCCGATTACGGATGATATCGTAAACTACTGGATCGATTTTCATGAAACTTGCCTCCTATACTAAATCGAGCACGAGAAAAAGATCTAGCTAGGTCCCGAATTCAAGAAAATTCGTTTTTACAGGGTAAAACAAGATCTTAGCTAAAACTTTTGCTTGCTATAAATCGAAAAATTCTCATGCAATTTACACTAAACAGGTTTTCAATACTATTTCGAGCACGAGAAACACAACTAGGTAGGTTTCGAATTCGAGAAAAATCGCTTTGATTGATTAAAACAAACTCAGCACTGAAAATGTTGCTATATATCGAAAACGGCTCTAACGATTTTCACAAAACTTGACGCCTATTCTAATTTGAGCACGAGAAAAAGATCTAGCTAGGTCCTGAATTCAAGAAAATTCGTTTTTACAGGGTAAAACAAGATCTTAGCCGAAACTTCTGTTTGCTATAAATCGGAAAATACTCTTGCAATTTGCATGAAACTTGTTTTCTATACTAATTTGAGCGCGAGAAACACACCTAGCTAGGTTTCTAATTCGAGAAAATTGGTTTTTATCGATTAAAACAAACTCAGCACTGAAAATGCTGCTAAATATCAAAAACGGCTCTAACGATTTTCATAAAATTTGACGCCTATTCTAATTCGAGCTCAAGAAATCGATTTAGCTTAGTCGTTAATTCGAGAAAAATCGTTTTCTGTGGTTAAAATAAGCTCATTACGCAAAAAAAGTGAGATTAAACGAAAAAAATTCTGACGATTTTTATGAAATATACTTTATTCTAATATGAAAAAAACCTTCTAACTAAGTCTCGACTTCGGTAGAAAAAAAAATGTAATTTTAAGCATTTTTTTATATTTAATCATCCGTAATCGGAATCCTTGCCAACACAATGAAAGGTTATCTGGAAATTGGCACTAAAAGATTGCCTTATACACTTAATCGAGCACTAGATAACGGCTTATGTAGATAAAAAAATACAGTAAAATTTGTTTTAACTGGCTAGAACAAAAAAAAAATTGATTCATTATAATTATTGATTATGTTTATATTTCGTGAATTTAAATATTTTCATAAACATTAGTGATATTTCTTGATAAATAACTGTGCTAATACGTTTGCTAAGTTTAAAACAACTGCCATATTGTTACAAACATCTGTTTCTGTATAGTTTGTTGCTATGGCGATATACCCTGGTGCAAAAGTAGCAACAATTTTAAAAGCAAGATCATTTTTCTGTGTCAATCATTCCACATAGCTCATTTTTGTCACCAAACAATCACTTAGACAACGTATCTTGTTAATAATCAGTTAATTTATAAAACATGGAGTATAGCACTCAGGATATGCTTAATAATCGCATGCATATAAAAATAGTTTATTTTCATATATGACAATCCAAATTTCCGGCTATATGCAAAGTTTTCTTTTCTTTTACTTTTTAAACTTTAAAATATATTATATACGTACTCGAATAAATGCTTCGGAATAAAAAAATTTAAATTTTATATTTCTTCCCCCCACTGAATAAATAACACTATATTTAAAAGAAAACAAGTATTTTTTCTATTTAAAAGTGAAATATCTCAACTTTTGCCCATCTATGACATCATTTTCTCTGACTTTTAGTTTCTGACCGTGCTAAGACTAGGAGCAGTAAATACAAACTTTAACTCCATGACTTATTGATATTCTACTAATATTTAGTAACGATCACTTTTCTATGTTTATTGAAAAAAGTAAATATTTCTAATACTGTGCAGTTAGAACTAAAGTATTCATTTTTTTTTAAAAATTTAGTTGGTACAATTGCAAATTCATTATGTCTGCCGGACGGCCTAAAAAAACGAGAGTTCAACTTTAATGAAAGAATTCCTAGTCCGATTAGAAATACTGAACTTGAAAATGATATTTCAACATCTAGACCAGCGCGTGCTGCTAAAGAAAGAAGCCGACAAAAGATCGCAGATATAATGTATGGTCTTAATGAATCTGGACCCCAAGAATTATATCAATTGTGTACATTAAATAGACGGAATTAAATAGACGGCAAAACAAACGAAAGCCGCATTCAACCCATACGTGAAATGCAGCATTGTTCCATTCAGCACATAGCAAAGAAATAAATAAGCGACAAGATCAAGATTTAGAAGAACAAAAACGCCGTAACATAAGACGCCTGTAAATTTTAGTAAAGAAACGAATGCGAACATGGATGTGCGCAGTTAACAAAGAAGCAACATACCAAAAATTGGATTCTTTTAACATTGAATGTATTCATTGCAGAGAAATTCATTTTCTAGAAGAACGTGTGTCTAATCAAATGAACCAGGACTCATTTGGCGACTGCTGCTTACATGGACGAATTAAGCTTGACTTTCCCATTTTTCCAAATGAATTGGTTCGTTTCTTTTAAAAATTTTTTAAACTCCATTTGATGAAAATTTCCACAAAAAAATTCGCAATTTAAATTCATGCTTTGCTTTGCTTCATTTAAGGCACATGATGATATGATCGAACAATTAACAGCCATGGATTTTATAGCTTTGTCGCCGGCGGACAAATTTATCATAAGATGAATATGGCAGCTCATTCAACACAAAACAGTGAAGGCGAATTCGAAAGACCACAATATGGTCAGATGTACTTTTTAAGTTCAGAAGACGCTGTTAACGAAAGACTCGAATATCCTCTCAACCATGGAATCAGACGAAATTTAATGGAACTTTTCGAGCATATTATTCGGTCTGAAAATATGTTTGCACAATCATTTATAATGATGCGAGAAGTTGAAGAAGAAGTGAATCGACATGCTAAAGCAGAAGGAATAAAAGCTCCATATGTCAAACTTCTGTTGGCAATGCAAGAAAATGCTGATTACAGAAGATTCAATGTCCCTATGACCAATGATGTATCCGCCGTGCTTACACTCAACACCGATCAAAGCTTCCCAGATAACGAAATAGTGGTACATCAACGTGGGAAAAAAATCGTCAATTTGCGTAATATTGATAAACGGATAGAACCATTCACGTATCCACTATTTTACCCCAAAGGAACATTTGGCTATTCTATGGATCTACAATTGCAAACACCTTATACAAGTCGTCAGCATCTTACTCGACTAAAATAAGCACAATATAGAATTGCTTTTCGACTTGAACTTACTAAATACCTTCCTCTAGAAACAGCTATTATAGGTATAGATTTGCGCCAAATACACTTCAAAGCTTTGCATTTTGATGGTCGGCTTTTCCAACAATACCTCGTTGATACATACATCAGAGTAGAGCGCGATCGCATCCAATGGATCAAGGCTAATAAAAAAAAAAACATTTTTGCTGACCAATATTCTGGCGTTTCACACATTATTAAGGTACTCGCTGAAAATAAAAATGCCATTGCTGGTGAAAAGATAATACTTCCATCTTCATTCATTGGATCGAAGCGGTTCTATGTTGAACAGTTCGAAGATGCGATGGCCATTGTCTACAGATATGGATCGCCAGATTGCTTTATCACTATGACATCAAATCCTGAATGGCCAGAAATTAAAGAGGCATCAAGAGTTGTCTTGGAAAATGGAATAATACATGAGCAACCTGCTCAAGATAGACCTGATCTCGTCGCTAGAGTTTGTAAAATTAAATTCGATGACATTATTTTAGAATTGGACAAAAAACAAGTATTTGGAAAGGTTGCCGCTTACGTTTATAGAATAGAATTCCAGAAACGTGGCCTCCCACATATGCATCTGCCGCTGATTATGGCTCCTGAAGATAGAATCCGTAACCCAGAGGAACTTGATGACCTGATTTCAGCGGAAATTCCCATTAATAATGATCCTGTATTACGAAATCTGGTGCTATAAGGGATGATTCACAATCCGTGTGGGAAACTAAACCCAAATAAAAATAGGTGCATGAAATGTCGCTTCAACTATCCTAAAATGTTTAAAGAAATCACTTCTTTAGTCGACGATGAAAAACCAAATTATCGACGTAGATATAATCCACGGTTGGATCAGCATAGTTTAGAATTTTTGCACGATCATGCTGTTTATCGAAAAGATATAAATGGTTGCAAAATAACAAGAGATAACCGACACGTAGCTCCATACAATGCTTATCTGTTGAAGAGATTCAAATGTCATATATAGTTGAATATGTAGGAAATATTCGTGCTGTAAAATATCTCTACAAATATATTTACAAAGGGCATAATTGTGCAACAATAAAGATCGTTGAAAACAAAAGAAAACTTGTGTACAATGAAGTAGCCACCTATATTGAAGGTCGATGTATCACTCCACTAGAAGCATGTTGACGATTATTTGGCAACGAGATTTAAAAGAAAAGCCATTCTGTTCAATGCTTAGATATCCATTTACCAGGTCAATTTCGAATTGCAAACATTGATCTAGCACAAGAAGATTTAGCAGATATGGGTCAGAAAGGTTCAACATTAGAGGCATATTTCTGGCATAATCGAGGCCTAAAACAAATAGAAGAAAATAATCTTCTGAACGGAAATTCTCAAGAAGTTATATATCAACTACTATTGGCAAATTCCTGAATACTTCAAATGGGATGGAAAATCTAGCGAATGTATTCAGAAAAGTCGCCGTTTACGCGTTATTGGTCGAATACATAACGTAAATTTCATCTCCCAGCCAGAACTCTACCACTTACGTATGTTGCTGTACCATGTTAAGAATGCAACAAGCTTCGAAGATATGTTAACAGTTGATGGCATTACATATGCATCATATAAACAAGTTTGTTTAGTTCGTGGACTAACTTACGATGACCAACAATGGATTGAAAGTCTGGAAGAATCTGCTATGTCGAAGATGCCTACAGTCATGAGAACGCTGTTTACACAGATTCTCATTTTTGGATCTCCTTAAAATCCAAGACGCCAATGGGAAATGTTTAAGAAAGATTTGGCTGAAGACTTCATCCGAGAAACAGGACGGATGGTTAATTCTGTCGAAGAAGCGCTTAAGCGTGCTTATCGAATTATCGCATTCAAGTTAAAGACAGAAGCTACTGAAGGTAGGAATTTCCTATACTGGGTTCATCAGCTTGGTATGGACGATATTGATGGATACGAGAACGTGCTAAATGAAGAAACTATGAACACCAATGAGTCTATTTCTATTGGAGAACATATGTATCAACTTCTTAAATGCAGACAAATTGAAATTGTTGATACCATCGTACATTCAGTAAACGATTCAACCCCTCGATCAAAATGTTTCTTTATTTATGGATCTGGAGGCACTGGAAAGACTTTTGTATACAAAGCTCTTTATTACATTCTTTCAGTGCTAAAGCATAAATTAAAGTGCATGGCATTCACTGGGATTGCTTCTATTCTGTTACTTGATGGAAGTACTTCACACAAGTCTTTTGGACTTAAAGTTCCATTGACATCGGATTCAATTTCCAACATTAAACCTAGATCCTCTAAAGCAGTAGAACTCAGCAAAGTTGATGTATTTTTGATGGATGAAGCTCCTATGCTGCCAAAATGCGGACTTCACAACATAGATCAATTGCTGTGCTCTATTGAAATCCAATTTTGCCATTTGGTGGAAAGGTTATAGTCTTGGGAGGGGGCTTCCGTCAATGTCTAGCCGTCCAACTACGAGCAAACAGAAGTGAAATATTATATTTATGAATAAAAAAAGTGAGCTGTAGCACCACTTCAATTCAATTTCATTAACGGATAACATGCGCGTTGATCCGGAACAAAGAGAATTTGCCTAATATCTTTTGAAACTTGAAAATGGGGAGCTACCTGAGAACGCGATGGGTGAAATCGAACTACCCGTAGATATGCTTTCAAATGGTCATCTCATTGATGAAGTCTTTGGAAACTGCTTAAAGAAAGAAAGTTATGAAGAAATGAAGGGTCGAGCTATCCTTGCGCCATTAAATAAAGATGTCAGCAAGATTAAAGCCGAAATTATTGAAAAGCTTCCTGGATAGTATAAAATCTACCACAGCTGCGATTCCGTCAAAGATCAACCTGAAGGAGAAGTCCAGTTTACGACGAAATTTCTCAATTCCATCGAACTAGCTGATTTGCCACCTCATGAATCAAAGCTTAAAAATAACGCAATAATCATACTATTGCGCAATTTAGATGTTTCAGAAGGCCTTTGAAATGGAACAAAGCTAATTGTTAAAGATCTTTGCAATAACATAATCAAAGCAAAAATAATCACAGGAGAATATTCAGGTATCGAAGTACATATTCCGCGAATAACTCTCGATTCAAGCAGAGGTCAACTTGAATGCACGATGCAAAGGTATCAATTTCCTGTGAGGCCAGCATTTGCCATAACTATACATATAGCTCAAGGTCAGACCCTCGAATTTGTTGGCGTCGACTTACGGACACCTGTTTTTATGCATGGAATGGTCTACGTTGCTTTTTCCAGTGTTAAGAGGCAAAACAACTTAAATGTACTTTACCTACAGAAAATCCTCATCACACTCATAATGTTGTATGGAAAGGAGTATTGAATACACCAACATTCAATCAATTTAGTATTTAAAAGGCTGCAGAAATATGTAACAAAATGGTTTACTAGAAAGTACTAAGAAAGGGATATAGATTTGTAAATAAATAAAAAGCTCAAAAAACGAATATTTAGTATGTGTTATTATTAATTTTAGAAAGCAGCAATGACATTTTCATGTAGAAATAAATACGCTTAAATAATAAATAAATAACATTTTTTTTTAATGCTATACGACCGCAGAATAAAAAAATCACCGAGTGATGCTCGATGCACCAGGTAGTTTAACTTATTTTAGAAAGAAATTTCTGGTTCGAATCGACAGATTTTTATTTGGTACCGGTCAAAATCACCGCTATGGCGGTTCTAGTGTTAAACACATATAACTTACCCTAATAAAAAAAATTCTAAACTTAGTTTACAAGTTTGATTAATAATGCGCTCTCTGGAATTATTTTTCTAATAAAACATTCTTCGAGCAACCAGGGAAAAACGGATTTTTTTTTTCATTTTCTTCAAAGAAATTGGTCGCTCATGGAGGGATTTCAACTGGGATGGTATCTAAATAATGGTAAAATTAGTATTGAGCCTATGGGAATAAATTTCGTTCCACAAAAAAAAAATGATCGCTCAGGGAGCTGGTCGCACAGGGAGGTTTCATTGTATTTATTTACGCCAAAAATTCTGTTTAAAAAAAAAGAGTACGATTACTGTTAGAAACACACATTATCATACGAATTTGAATATTTCCAACTGAGCGAAAAAATGCCCAGGCTGGAATCAAACCCAGATCCTTGGCTTACAAGGCCAATGCTTTTCCGTTTAAGCTAACTGGGCCGACAACCAGCCAGCATATTTCGCTCAGAAAACCTTATTGGTAGAACATCTGGTCTGTCATGTAGACAGCTCAACAGAATAAACCGCAGGTAATGGAACTCCATATAAACGATGGATACGTAGATGAACTATTATTTTAACACAATCAAACTGATTGGTAAAGTTATCATACGGATTTGAATATTTCCAACTGAGCGAAAAATTTTTTCGCTCAGTTGGAAATATTCAAATTCGTATGATAACTTTACCAATCAGTTTGATTGTGTTAAAATAATAGTTCATCTACGTATCCATCGTTTATATGGAGTTCCATTACCTGCGGTTTATTCTGTTGAGCTGTCTACATGACAGACCAGATCAAACTGATTGGTAAAGTTATCATACGAATTTGAATATTTCCAACTGAGCGAAAAAAATTTTCGCTCAGTTGGAAATATTCAAATTCGTATGATAACTTTACCAATCAGTTTGATTGTGTTAAAATAATAGTTCATCTACGTATCCATCGTTTATATGGAGTTCCATTACCTGCGGTTTATTCTGTTGAGCTGTCTACATGACAGACCAGATCAAACTGATTGGTAAAGTTATGATACGAATTTGAATATTTCCAACTGAGCGAAAATTTTTTTCGCTCAGTTGGAAATATTCAAATCGTATGATAACTTTACCAATCAGTTTGATTGTGTTAAAATAATAGTTCATCTACGTATCCATCGTTTATATGGAGTTCCATTACCTGCGGTTTATTCTGTTGAGCTGTCTACATGACAGACCAGATCAAACTGATTGGTAAAGTTATCATACGAATTTGAATATTTCCAACTGAGCGAAAAATCTTTTCGCTCAGTTGGAAATATTCAAATTCGTATGATAACTTTACCAATAAGTTTGATTGTGTTAATATAATAGTACACACATTATTGTCTTGATGAAGTTCTTACCCCCCCCCCCCTGTGTACCCATGTAATGTTACCAGTAGGTCTATAGTTGTCATGGAAGTATTAAGAACGAGGAATTGACATATCCTTAAAATAGTAAAGCTTCAACTGTAACAGCATTTGCAGGTGTTCATTACCACGAGGCAACACTTCCACCAGTAATTTAAAGTAAGAAATTTCTCTTTATTTAAACGCTCATTAACAGAAAATTTCAGTCAAAAGTAACGGCAAAAACTGATATTCATTTTTATTGGTGGAAGTTTTCTTTGGCGGTAGTAGTTCCGCCATATTGTGACAACCAAGACAACCTCCTGTCAGTTCCAGTGAAAAGATTATAATACCTGAGAACGCCACCAGTAAAATAAATAGAAAATTTTGACAATATTTCTGAGAAAAATTTCTCATCAATTAGACGCTTAAATAAGACGAAATTTTCTATTCTAGTTTACTGGTGGAAGTTTTCACCTCCGGTAATCAGAAACTGTTGATCCTTCTAAAAAACAGCCGCCATCTTGTGACAACCTCCTCAATTACTTCACTCGCAACTGCTAGTCAACCTCATTCTCTTTATTCATAACTCAATTATAGTTTATTCAGACGGCTTATTTGCTACAGGGTATTTTCACGAGCACTTGTCGTGTGTGCCACATACTATGATTTTGACTACTAGTATTTTAGAACGGAAAATGTGACTTATTTTATGGGAGATATCTCATAAGAGCCTAGACTAGTAACTCAAGAGTAACCGGATGATAATGTTAATTCTATGTGGAAGTTATTTTTAAATATCTCGCTTAAATTTTGATATTTTCGATTTTTTTTTTTTTTTACCATTTGGAAAAATGGTTATTGTTCTCATCAGGGTAGGAAATTAAAAGCATATCTGAAGGTCTTTATTGGTTTAATCCGCATTTTATTCGTTTTGTGATTGGTCTATACAGTAATATGTATTTCCCTTTACTTTCGACAGAGATGGACAGCAGAGTGTTGCCACTATGACAAAAAAGTAATGAAAACTACAAAAAAAAATTAATAACTCAGAAACAAATTGAGATACAGCTTTCAAACAAATTGCATTTAAAAGTACATTTTTTTCTCTATACGACGGTGTAAAAAGTAATATTGTCGGATGTTTGGAAGTTTAAGAATGAAATTTCATTTAAAATGGGTTGTGTCAGATTTCTTGGAAATCTGACGATGGAAGAGCCTTTTCCCGAACAGCTAATGAAATGCTTGGATAATACATAAGTTTCAGGTGGATAATACGTACGAGTTGCAGGCGATTTCCGTCGCTTGCAATTTTTACGTGTAATAACACTATTAATGTTTAATTCATGGCGTACGTAATGTATGATCAACACCGTGCTATTTTTTATGTCTTAAATTTTAGTCTTTGAAAAAATCATTTTCCAAATGGTCGTTGTAATTTGTTAAATTGCATTTTTTTTTTCCATAGGATAACTGAGGACGATCTACAACCGGGTAGTTTTTATTTTTTCGATTTTGGTTATAGTTTTTTTATATATATATTAGGATAGTTTCAATTTCAGAACTGGTTCTAACCGGTTCCGAAAGTAAAAGTAATTTAAAAAATATGAATCCAAAATCAAAAATGTAAAAACTAGCCCGGTTGTAGATCGTCCTCAGCTATGATACGCAAAAAAAATCATTCGAAAATATCAAAATTCAAGTGGGACTTTTGAAAATAACTTCCCCATAGGATTAACATTATCATCCGGTTGTTTTCGAGTGACTAGTGTAGACACTTTATTGAAAAAGGCGAAGCAGGCTTTTATAAAATACGGTGGCCAACAAGCATAGTATGTGACTTACACGACAAGTGCTCATGGAAGTATCCTACAAATTTTATGAAGACAAACAAAAGGGTCCTATTTAATTACAAATTAATGAAAGATTAAATAAAGCAAATATATCTATTTCCAAAAAGTTGCAGCTATCGCAATCTCACCAACAACGCAAAAAGTAACCAACACAAAAGTTAGCGACAATAGTTTGTGACAGCAACAAAGGTTTCTGACTGCAACGATGGAATTTTTGTACAAATAAACTTTATACATTCCTGTAATATGTCTAAACTTCGTAGTCATTTTTTTTTACTTGATATTTGAGCATCTGACTGTAGGCATAATTCTCGTACAAAAGTTGAAATTTGAAAGAAAGAGGAATTAACCTATTCTAAAAATGGCGAAACGATACATCTGTAACCAGTTCAGCAAGGGTTGATTACCGATGGAGTAAGATTCCACCCGTAAATCTGAACAAAAATTTTCTTCATGTTCGAACTTTTCTTCGTGCAGAATTTATGTAATAATTTAGACAAAAGTGTGTGTTCGCTTTTCTTTCTCGTGCAAATTGGAACTGTCCAAAATCCGGCCTTGCAATTGTGCCATATTGTGACTACATAAAGAATGCGCCTGCCAATGTCAGTGAAATAGATTATAATATTCCCGGGGAAAAGTTCCACCAATAGAAGCGAAAAGATATGTTTGCCTTTTTTATAACATAAACTGTGCATGAATAAGGATTTTAAATAAGGCAAAAATTTCTATACAAATTTATTGATGGAAGTTTACCCCGAAGGTAATCAGGACTTGTTTTTCTAATGAAAACAACCAGTAGCCGTCACTCGTGACTACACTCTCAGTTAATTCAGTACCATCTCTGTAGGGTAATTGTCGTATCAATGTACAAAATGGATACGACAATAATTTAATATCGGAATATCATTACGTAATTCAATAGTCCTGTCTTCTGGATTTTCAAAAAGTTTTCTAATACTGTTTTACTTGGTAATTTAGCTAAAATATAGGGTATCAAAATAACATGTGAATCATATTCAGTAATTTATTTTTTCTACCTTTAACATATATGAAGTGCTTTCCTGCAAAAAGTTATAGCAAAAGCCTTTAACTGTTTAAATATTCCATGAACATCTATTATTAATTACATTAGACAATCTAATTTGAGAATTACAGAGAAATTATTTTAATGCGTGTTCCGAGCGATGGCGTTCAAATCTCTAATGACTGAACATTTCTCATTTTCACTGCGTGATAGCTTACAGCTTACAGAAATGTAAAGAGAATCAACGAACTGGAATTAGCGCGCCTCCGTGTGGCAATTTAACTATAAATCGTTTTGCTGATAGAGTGAAATGAAAGATTGTATCCTGTTCGTCCAGCAACACAATAAGTATAGTTAATATACGCATGACAATTACTTTTTAAGTGTAGTTTTTAAAATATTTATTTACAAAACTTTTGTTTTACTTTCAGAATTTGAGTACTTAAGTCTGTATAAATTGATTTAAAACAGAAAATTAGTTATTTGATAGTTTGCTTAGAGCATAACTGACAACATTTGTTTTTTTCCCTTACTGATGACATGTAAAATTATTTTTTTTTTCTTATTTAATTAACGGATTTGACCACTATATATATTTTACCACTATATATACTATATAAATTTTTGATATTTAAAATTGTAAATATTTAAAAACCGTAAAAGTTGGTAGCTGTGCATTAGAGTTATTTAAAATTAACAAAAGGTATAATCCCATATTTTTTTTAAATCAAGGTTCTTTGATAAAAGTTTTAAAAACTTAGGATAGGATAAGGTCCTTTCTCAAGACATAAAAAATAATCATTCAAATATCCGCATTTCCGGTATCAAAATTTTCATCATTTTTTTTTCAAAAGGCTGAATATGTTATGTAAAACTGTATATGTTATATTTTCAAAAGTCAGAGAAAGTATAAGTTACACATAAAATATTTCTCATTTTATGTACTTACAGATTAAAAATAACACAGAGACAAATTTCTAGCTGCAATTTATAACAGTATATTTCGATTTATTTTAATGAAATATGCTGATTTTAAAAAACCCAAAGTTTTATGTATTAAAATACTAGCGGAAGTTTTCCCTTCAATGGTCGGGGCCCCGGTCTAACATTTATATTCGATATTAAGTCTAGAAAAACCAGAAATTTTGCTCATTTTATAAAAAAATATTTTAAACCAGAATTTTTATAATTAAAATATATATAAAAGAGCACAAATGATTATGCAGAGATTAGTTTTAGTTGCATACATATAGTATAATATCTAAAATACATCAGAAAAACCAGAATTTCAACTTGTATTTTAACCACTTGCCTGTGGAATGTATTTGAGAAAAGCGTTACAAAAATGTAAAAAATAATTTTCTCTGAATGGTAGGAATGAAATTGGGAAAAACCGCAAAATTACAAAAATTCAAGGAATGGCACGAAGCGGACGTAATTTTCGCGGGAAATATCGCCATCTATTGGGAAAATGGTAAATTACATATTATGAATTGGACGAACTGAGGTCGGGTTTCACGGACTTGAAACACCTATTTTTGTCTTGCCCGAACACAGGTCAGGCATTCAAAAATTGACCCATTGCGTTGCCCGAACTGAGTCCGGGCATCAAAGGTAAGGAGTTAATTATTTAACTCAATGTGAATATAGCACTGGAGTTTTGACTTTCATTTACATAATTTTTAAATAGAACTCTTTAAGTTATTTATTTAACTTGTTATTGTCTGTATTTGGTTTATTTTAAAGAAATTTCTAGCTAGAATAAATATTATGAACCTACAGGTCTGGTCCATTCAACTCGTAGGCAAAGAGTTAAAAACCACCTGTTCTGAAAATAGCGATGTGCACAATGAATGATTTTATTATCGAATGAATCATTCCGGCCTGCGAAAAAACATAGTTTCCAAACTTTGTATATATTTTTAATCAATTACCACCAGAAAGTTTGTAAAAAGAAACAAATCAAAATTACAGTTGCCAGCAGTCTTCACCGATTTAATTAATTATCTTCAGAAATTTTGAAGATGAAAAGGAATGTTCATATTTTGTGGGTTTCTTTAAATTATTCTAATTAAAATACGAAACTTATTTTCTGGTACAATATTTCTGGTAGAAATTGAATAAAAAAAAAAAAAAAAAAAAAGATTGGCAACCATGCTTTTGCCCGAATGATTTATTCGAATTGTAAAATCATTCATTCTGCAAATCACTATCTGTAAAGTTAAACTTTTGACTACGAGTTAGTACTATTTGCGGGGTCTATGTCATTTAGCAGACAACCAAATAGCCGACAAGACATTTAGCAGACAGCAATTAGACGACAGGACATTTAGTCGACAAGTACATTTAGTCGACACGTACATTTAGTCGACAGGACAATTAGCCGACAGCGACAGTTAGCCGACAAGACAGATAGCCGACAGAGACAATTAGCCGACAGGACAATTAGCCGATAGGACAGTTAGTCGACATGGACAATTAGACGACAGGACGTTTAGCAGACAGGATGATTAGCCGACAAGACAATTAACCGACAGGACAATTAGCCGACAAGACAATTAGCCGACAAGACATTTAGCCGACAAGACAATTAGCCGACAAGACTATTAGCCGACAGGACATTTAGCCGACAAGACAATTAGCCGACAGGTCAATTAGCCGACAGGACATTTAGCCGATAGGACAATTAGACGACAGGATATTTAGCCGAGAGGACGATTAACACAGTTAGGTTTTGGTTTGGATACTGATAGGTTTCGGATAGGTTACAGTCAGAATACAGCTAGGTTATAATTAGTTTACGGTTACGTTAAACTTGGGTTACAGTTAGGTTACGGTTAGGTTACAGTTAGATTACGGTTACGTCACAATTAGATTACGGTTACGTCACAATTAGATTAAATTTAGGAAACAATTAGGTTACGTTTAAGTTACAAATAGGTTAAGGTTAGATTACGGATAGGTTACAGTTAGATTAGGGTTAAGTTACGGATAGGTTACAATTAGGTTACGGATAGGTTACAGTTAGATTACGTTTATGCTACGATTAGGTTACAGATAGGATACAGTTACGTTACAGTTTGGTTACAATTAAGATTATGGATAGGTTACAGTTAGATTACGTTTATGCTACGATTAGGTTACAGATAGGATACAGTTACGTTAAAGTTTGATTACAATTAAGATTATGGATAGATTACAGTTAGATTACGGTTAGGTTACGGATAGGTTACAGTACGTTACGGATAGGTTCCAATTAGGTTACGGTTAGGTTACCGCCAGGCTACAGTTAGGTTACGGTTAGGTTACAGTTAGATTACAGTTACGTCACAGTTAGATTAAATTTAGGTAACAATTAGGTTACGTTTAAGTTACAAAAATGTTAAGGTTAGGTTATGGATAGGTTACAGTTAGATTAAGGTTAAGTTACGGATAGGTTACAGTTAGATTACGTTTATGCCACGATTAGGTTTCAGATAGGATACAGTTACGTTACAGTTTGGTTACAATTAAGATTACGGATAGGTTACAGTTAGATTAGGGTTAAGTTACGGATAGGTTACAGTTAGATTACGTTTATGCTACGATTAGGTTACAGATAGGATACAGTTACGTTACAGTTTGGTTACAATTAAGATTATGGATAGGTTACAGTTAGATTACGTTTATGCTACGATTAGGTTACAGATAGGATACAGTTACGTTACAGTTTGATTACAATTAAGATTATGGATAGATTACAGTTAGATTACGGTTAGGTTACGGATAGGTTACAGTACGTTACGGATAGGTTCCAATTAGGTTACGGTTAGGTTACCGCCAGGCTACAGTTAGGTTACGGTTAGGTTACAGTTAGATTACAGTTACGTCACAGTTAGATTAAATTTAGGTAACAATTAGGTTACGTTTAAGTTACAAATAGGTTAAGGTTAGGTTATGGATAGGTTACAGTTAGATTAAGGTTAAGTTACGGATAGGTTACAGTTAGATTACGTTTATGCCACGATTAGGTTACAGATAGGATACAGTTACGTTACAGTTTGGTTACAATTAAGATTACGGATAGGTTACAGTTAGATTACGGTTAGGTTACGGATAGGTTACAGTACGTTACTTATAGGTTACAATTAGGTTACGGTTATGTTACCGCCAGGCTACAGTTAGGTTACGGTTAGGTTACAGTTAGATTACGGTTACGTCACAGTTAGATTAAATTTAGGTAACAATTAGGTTACGTTTAAGTTACAAATAGGTTAAAGTTAGGTTACGGATAGGTTACAGTTAGATTAAGGTTAAGTTACGGATAGGTTACAGTTAGATTACGTTTATGCCACGATTAGGTTACAGATAGGATACAGTTACGTTACAGTTTGGTTACAATTAAGATTACGGATAGGTTACAGTTAGATTACGGTTAGGTTACGGATAGGTTACAGTACGTTACTTATAGGTTACAATTAGGTTACGGTTAGGTTACCGCCAGGCTACAGTTAGGTTACATTTAAGTTACAGTTAGGTTATAATCACAGTTAGGATACGGTTAGGTTATAATTAGTTTACGGTTAGCGTACCGTCATGATGCGTTTATTATACAGATAGATTACGGTTAGGTTACAGTTATGTTACAGTTAGGTTAGGGTTAGGTTATAAGTAAGTTACGGTTACGTTACGGTTAGGTTATAATTAGGTTACGGTTAGGTTACAGTTATGTTCCATTTCCGTTACAGATAGATTACGGTTAGGTTACGGTTATATTCCATTTCCGTTAAAAGTAAGTTATGGCTAGGTTACGGTTATGTTCCATTTCCGTTACAGATAGTTTACGGTTGGGTTATGGATAGGTTACAGGTAGGTTACAGTCACGTTACATTTAGCTTATAATTAGTTTACGTTACGGTTAAGTTACCGATAGTTTATAGTTACGTTACAGTTAGGTTACGGTTATGTTATAATTAGATTAAGGTTAGGTTGCAATTAGGTTGCAGTTAGTTTACGGTTAGGTGATAATTTGTTTATAGTTAGGTTGAAGGTATGTTACTGTTAGGTTACCGTTAGGTTACGGTTATGTAACACGTTACAGCTAGGGTACAGTTAGGTAATGTTTATGGTACAGTTAGATTAAGGTTACGTTACAATTAGATTACTGCGCCCAGGGCTTAAATTCTAACAAAAAAAGTTCCGGAGCCCTAATCAGCGCTACCGGTACAACAACTGTACCGTTCCCCCCTCCCCCCCTGCCCTTGTAATCTGCATATTTATATTTGGTACATTAATTGAAAAAATTAAAGCATTTTTTTTTCTTTAGCAAAATAAAAATTTTAAATACATCTATCAGCATGTACTTAGCTGTCATCTATTCCACTTTTTAGTTATCACTTCTTCTGAATAGTAAAAATCAGTGACTATTTTTTATGTTAATTAATTGCAGAATTCTGCGATTAAATAGGGTAACGATTATGATTAGGAAATGGTGTTAACACAGAAAAGGGATAGTTCGCAGCTATGCATTTTTAAGAAAAAATGAATGAAATTTACAGAAATGAATATTTATATGCTGAAGAATGGAACAATGTTTTACAATTTCCTGAAAAATGTGCATATCTTAAACTATAATCATTTCCTGCCGCATAACAATATTTTGCGGTGAGTCCCTGAAAATCAGATAAAATTAAAAAATTGACAAAGTTATTGGAATGAATCCATGCTTTTATAGAAAAAGGGGAAATACTGCTCGATTGCTTTCTATCAGAATAACAATACATGGTAATTATACCTATTTACAAAGGAAAGTGACTTCGTATAGGTGCAGAGAGCCTTAGCGTGGGTACCGTTCATGATACAAAATAAATAGAAAAATCACTAACGTGATTTTTATACTCGTACGCAATAGAAGACAAAAAACCTCGAACAAACAAACATCAAGCTGATGCTTGTTGGATAAAACAGAAAATATTCTTTTCAGGTTAGATATCGAAATAATAAAAAGAAAACCCAGCCAATAAAAAATTATCCTACTGTCACAAAAGAAAATCGAACTGAAAGCAAATTTATTGTTCAGTCTCTTGAGTGGTGCCGTATTAACACGTCGCCGATATAAATTTGAAATAGTAAAACGCGATTTCTGTTTCCCCTTCATTCTGATCATAATAGCATTAAAATGATTTGAAGTGGAATATAATACGTAATTTTAAAAGAGGATTTTTTTTTCAATACATGAATAAATAAAATTTTAAATGTAATACAGATTGAGCTCGAGTCAGTCTAAGCCTAAAAACTGATATAAAAATTGAGACCGTTTTATCTCCATCTCCTACGTGTGTGACACATTACGTCACATATAAGTGTTTTGTTAAAAAGAATGCAAAAGCTTGGAGATGGGACGGAAAGGAAAAGGTAATTTAGGCTTCGGTTTTTCGGAAGCGCTATTGCACTGGGCTCCGGAACCCTGTATTTATACAGTGTAATTTTATATCACACTAGCTGACCCACCCGGCGTTGTCCAGGCCCATCATAATAACCTTAAATAAAACTCAAGTTTGTATGATTTTATATCCTTTGAAAATCTTTTAAATGAACCTAGTTTCGGAAGTCCCATTACCTCCCACAGCCTCTCGTGTGTTCCCAACAAATCTCTTTCCGAACGAACCTGTGAAATGGGTCCCCGCTACATAAAGCAGTATGTACCGGAAGTGCTCCGCACGTGCCGCAGATAATCGAAAACGAAGTCGAGTGAGCCAAACTTCGATGTAATCAAGCCCATAGAACCCGAAAAACGAATGCATCATTAACGTTCGAAAATGTTGGTAACTGAAGTCTAAGATAAACTTTCATAATACAGAAAGTAGCTGAATTGTATTCTAACTTAAATGAACCAATTACCGTTGAAATCGGTCCCCTAGAACCCGAGGAAAGAATACACCCCTAAGCGGTGGAAGGTTGCCCCCCCCCCCGCCTCTGTAAATTTCACGGACTACTTTTAAAATTAACGCAATATTATTTAATAAACGGATGAAATCCCGGGTGGCAAACAACGTAGCTACGCTACTGCACCTAACGAAAATTTTCATACGGATTCGACATTCGTTTTATTCGATGTTAGCATAAATTAGAGGCCCGATGTAATTATGAGCGCGCTAGAGTGCGAAGCTAGCTAGTTTAATAAAATGTTATTATTATTACGCTTATATGTTAAAGCCTCGATAACTCGACATCCTCATAAATAAGTGTATTTAGTTAATATTATTATTTATATCTTTGCTCTAAAAACTGGATAACTTGAAGATTCATTAATCCGTTTTATTTTCTATCGAATACAAGTTATACGGTTAAACCTTGATGAATCCTCAAGCTTATAAATCTATGTTTTTATTTAAACAATTATCATTGGTCATTGTGGTTAAAACCTTGATAACTCTGTATCCTCATAAAGCAGTGCTTCTATGCAATAGAATATAATTAATTTTCTTTACATCCGCAATAAAATTAAAATAACAAGTTATCCCCAAACGATCTCTCTAAACGCAAAAACCTAGTTACTTCGCCATCTCTTTAAATTTATATTTTAATCAGTTTGATATAAATTTTGTACGATTTCCAAAAAACCTCGAAAAGTCGTCATCCTTAATCATCTGTGATTTTATTAAGTCGAATGTCATTAATGAATTATATATATCCAATCTTGATAACTTGACATTTCCACAAATTCGTCTTTTTGCTGAAAGAAGTAGTATTTATTTCTTACTGATATGGGGCACTATAATATCGATAGCTCATCAATTTCATAAATCAGTGCTTTTACTCAATCATCATTAATATTTTATACATAAGCATTAATACCTCAATAACTCAACTCGTCAGCTACTAAAAGTGTGTTTGTATTTAACTGTAGAATAAGTTTTCAGCGAGATCGCATTTAACGACAATCCAGTTTTTAGCGAGGAAAATTGAATAAAACGTATACCAATAAAAGAAAGTTTCGCTCTGTCTGTGTGTATGTGAGTGTTTGAGTGTCTGTGTGTCTGCGTTTGATGACTAGCAAAATCTACCGCACGTAGAAGTCTGAACATTTAGGTGAGAACAGTCCAAGACATGTCCTGATGCACCTGACAATCAGATTTTTCTTTTTTAGGGTTCCGTACTTAAAAAGTAAAAACGGAAACCATTATAAGATCACTCTTGTGTCTGTCTGTCTGTCACAGCCATTTTACTCGTAAACAATGGAACGTGGAAAGTTCAAATTCGGGGAAATAATAAAGACAATTGACCCACATATTTTCATATTAATAAACATTCATAAATATATTTAGTAAAAAAGTAGAGGGGCTAATTATGCTACTTGAAAAAAAAAAAAATCTTTTCATTGTATATCATGTGGGGTATCCTGTGAAAGCTTTTGTAACGCTGAACTCAAAAATACATTCCTTTTAAATTTAGGTATTATATTTTCAAAGATATTGTTGAAAATGTAGTGCAAAAATATGTCCCCCCCCATCTAATTCCGAATCTACTGAAACTAAAATTATGAAAAAATTAGAGGTAGTAGGCATTAATATAAACCTTGCCGGGAAATTATAGCGATTACCCTAGGTCACATAGTTTTTGAGTAATTAGCGTTTTTCTGTTATACACAAATTTCGATTTACGGGCATTCAGAAAAATTGTTGAGCATCGCTGAATATACCTATCGTTGCAGAAGAATAAAAGCATTGTTTATAATGATTTTCGAAAAAAATCATCAGTAATTAGCCGAGATATTAATCCTTAAAGGTACGGTCAGTTTAGACATACACAAGGACAGGGGCGGCGTATTCTATGCCTAGTTAACAACTTTTAATGATATATATGTGTAATGTAATGTCCAGTAACAGTATAAAAGCAATAAACGTCAAATTGTTAAAAACATACTAATTTAAGGGGTCTCGGGACTCTAAAAAGTGGAAAAAAAGACCATTTTCAACATTTAATGTCGTAAAATGTATATGATTTTAAAACACAATTTTAATTGGAGTGAAAGATATAAGTATGTTCTTTCGTTTCATGTATTTAAAAAATTGCAAGATACAGAATTAGTATTTATAGGGGACTCGAAACTGTTAGACATTTGCCGAACAAAAAATTAGCATAACAGTTTACGCGCAGGATTACAAAATAAATATTGCAACTAGAATGAAAATTTTGGTGCTTACTTATACTTCAGATTGTAATAATTTCCCTGAACTTAAATAAATTTATATTTAAAGCCTTTTTATATTTTTAATGCAATGTTGTATTTAGCTAATACAAAATTTTGAAAATTTCAACAGTAAAATCACCTAAAAAATATTTTTTTGAACAATAAAAAGGAAATTTTAGGTTCAGTTTATATAGACTAACATGAATTATATGTTTTGAAAATTTCATGAAAAAATATTTAGAAGTTTTTGAGGTATCCTGAGCGTTATGCCCAAAAAACGCCATTTGGAAAATAATGACTTTAAAGTTTCGGAAACGCCGCTTCAGCTATTGAGCGGGTATAATTCTAAAAGCCGAAATTTTTGTTCTAATGGGAATTTCAAGGAAACAATTATATCAAAATATTCAGAAAAGATAGGAGTTTAACATCTAAAAAAATTAAAATTTCTTAAATTTTGAAGCTTTAAGAGTCCTGCGACCACTTAATCCTTTCCGGCACGGAGTAATTCTATTTATAAACGTATGAAATAATGAACTGACACCAGAATTTATAAATGAATTTATTAGAAAATGCGAACTTGCTTATTTTCACGTACATGATAAAAGGGAAATTTTAATTAAATATTCTTGGTGCCGTTTGTCTGTTTTGAAATAAAAATTAGGTGTCCGTTTTTTAAGGGCATCGCCCTCGAAAGATTTAATTAGAATGAATCGCATAAATAGTGTGGGATTCACGATAGTTTGCATTGATTGTATCTCTCAATGCGCCTCGAGTGACTTTAAAAGTTAATTAAACACCTATCTGGAAAAACGCGGCACTGACCAAGGCGGCGTTGCAACTTTGAGACCTCAATTCGAAGCGCGCTTAGCACAATGCCAAATTTAAACTTTGAACAAAGATTTTGTTTTAGCTACACTGTAGAAATAAAGGTTATTACTACGCTGAATTTAGTTTCATGAAATGCCAAATGAAGTTTAACTATGCACTGCTTTTATTGTCAGTACCGAATTAAGTTCATCATAAACAGATTAAAATAATATTAAAGAAAGAGTTATACGAACAGATATGTTTGATATTATTTAGGTTCCATATCTCTTTGAACTTTCATGGTATACCCATTTACACTTTTCTAATATATACAGTTATACTCAACCCTACGTTGTATAGTTTTTTACAAAGTCTTTGTACTCTTTTAGCAACGATTTTTTTTTTTTTATAATACAATTACAAATTCATATATTTATTCTATGAAACCCTCTGTGCGCGAGTAATGCTCGCATTTGACAGTTTATTTAAGGGTCGGGGCCCCTGTCCCGTGCCTCTTTCAGTTTTTATGCTCTAAATTGTTAATAACTTACCCCCTTTATATCCGATCTTCTTCGTTCTTGGGACCAATTCTCCATTTAGTTATTCCCTCATTTCTACATTCCAGTTAAGACCCTGGCAGCCTGGGACCCGGTACAGCACCCCTTGAAGTTTTCGCGCCCTAAATTGTTAATAAATTGCTTCCGTTTAATCCGATCTTTATTTTTGGTAACCTTTTTTCATTTAGTTATTCTCCCATTTCTACATCCCAGTTAAGACCCTTGCTCCATTCTCCCCCCCTAGGGTTCCGTAGTTCCCTTGAATTTTTTGTGCGCCATGCATTTTTCACCCTCTAATTTTCTCACCTTCTCAGTGCATAATTTTAAAGCTGAGTATTTGACTCTTTTCCCAGGACCAACACCCTCATATTTTATTTGGGCCCTAGGACAATCAGCTATCCAGTCGTAGGACAGCATTTGCCCAATTTTTGGCGCATTTCTTTAAATTATTATTCTAAGAAATACTAATTCACAACTCTATGGTTAATTTTGAATAATTGAAGATCTAAGACCTTTTAACATATTTTCATGTTAGGACCCTGCTCTTAACTATCAGTTGGCCCTTTTTGGGCCCTTTATTGTAGCTCCCTTAAAAATAACCCGATTCATTAGCTTTTTTTTCTAGCAACTTCTTAAGTCTTCTACCAACTCCATGAACGACAAAAAAATTTCTCACTTCAGCTACCACCAATTTTGAATATTAATCTCCTTCTTGGGGCGTTTGTTGCAGCTTCTTTAAAAACGATCTTACTCTATTACAATTTTCTACTTCATAGTTCTTGCGTCCTACAGCTACTTTAAAACTATTAAAATTTTTTCCTTTGCCCAACTACATTCCAGTTAATATCCTGCCCCCTGGGCCCGGTCCTTCTTTATACCCAAGCTACCACCTTTTTTGAATATTAATCTCCTTTTTCGGCAACAACTTACGTTTACTCACTACATCCGTAAATTAAAAATAAAAATCGCGTTACGTTAACCCTTAAATGCGCGATTTTTTATTTTGCTTCGAAAACATTATATATGATTCTCTGATAAGTTTATTACACAGGAAAAATAATGAAAAAAAAAAAATCAGAGATACATTTTTCATATAATATGGCAATCTTTTCTTCTGTTGCGCATCTGCAATACAAATAATAACTACTGTTGTGTGGCTGTTTTACACTAAAATTTTGCAAATCAGTAAATATCCGTTTATTAAATAATATCGTGTTAATTTTAAAAGTAGACCGTGAAATTTATAGAGGAGGAGGGAGGCAACTTCCACCGCGTAATGATAAATTGTTTCGTCGGGTTATAAGGGCCCAATTTCAACGGGAATTGCTTTATTTAACTTAGATTACAATTCAGTTACTTTCTGTGAAAATACTACTTTCTGTGATTATGAAAGTTTATCTTAGACTTCAGTTAACGACATTTTCGAACATTAATGATGCATTCGTTTTTCCGGTTCTATGGGCTTGATTACTACGAAGTTTGGCTCACTAGACTTGGTTTTCGATTGTCTACGATACGTGTGGAGCACTTCCGGCACATGCTGCGTTAGGTAGCGGGGACCCAGATTACAGGTTCGTTCGGAAAGACGTTTGTTGGAAACACACGAGACGCTGTGGAATGCAATGGAACAACCGAAACTAGGTTCATTTAAAAGATTTTTAAAGAATATAAAATCATACAAACTTGAGCTTTATTTAATGTTATTATGATGGGCCAGGGCAACGCCGGGTGGGTCAGCTAGTGTGATATAAAATTGCATTGTATAAAATTTGGTTGTATCGTAGGGAACTAGAAAAAGCAAGCAAAAAATTCATACCGCACAGTTTGTTTTTTATTTTTAATTCGATATAGATTTCGTTATTCATATGTCTAACTGTTTTATAGGTTTAATATAATATGTTGAAATATCACAAAGAGATTATTATTTAAAATATGCTGGCTGGTTGTCGGCCCAGTTAGCTTAAATGGAAAAGCATTGGCCTTGTAAACCAAGGATCTGGATTCGATTCCCAGCCTGGGCATTTTTTCGCTCAGTTGGAAATATTCAATTCGTAAGATTATTATTTGTTAAAAAACCTTGTTTATGTGACTTACATTTTTCTACACAAACAAATTGCAGTAGTAATCCTTATCTCAGTTCATAAAATTTTTTTTTTAATGGCAATTGCCCATATCCGTTTATTTTTCAAAAAAATCATGAAAATTCAACAAACTGTCGTATCGGAACATTATTTGTACTATAAAATTTATCAAATAATAATAGTTTTGTGCAAAATGAAAAAAAAAAAAAATAGTTAAAATTCTCACCGATAAGCGAAGTTTTAGGAGCCTCATTATAAAACTGTATGACAAACAGGCAGATTATGGATTCTTAAAATAGTCTGACACTAAAAAATTGAATTTGATTGTTTAGTATCTGAATGAAAATAGCTGTACATTTTATGCTTGTAAGAAATAAAAATGGTTCTATATGAATGCGTTAGAAAATAGCCAATTTGGATTTGAGAAAATCATTTCAAAAAAAAAAAAAAAAAAAAAAAAAAAAAGAAAAGAAAGAGAAAAAAAATCACTCCCGGATCGGCCTGCAGACACAGGTAGATTTCGAAGTTAAGTACTAATTTCACCAAAAAGGCTAAATCAAGATTAGAGATAAACACAGTTTGACAATTTTTTCTGGTCGCTTTTGACGAGTTTTTAATTTATTTTTCTGAACTGGTTTTATCAGAATCATGTTAAGGCTGTGTTCTCAACTACACTGTTCAACAAGGTTGATATTTTCTGACACAATGACGTACAGATTTTTTAACGTAATTGTATAAAATTTGCAGACCTACTACAAGGGATTTTTCTTCCTTCGTTCAGTGTTTTTTCCCTTTTGTTGGGAAATTTGGTTCAAACTGTGACAATATTTTCTGAAACATCTATTGTGTTTACAAAAAAAAAAAAAAAAAAAAAAAACGGAAAACGTCTTTCAACTACATAGTTTCCGTATAACAACACCTTCCAATTTCACGCGTTTCCGAACAAAAAGGAATTCAACATAAAGTTGCCCCTATGGATTTGAGAACAGCCTTAATACGATATTTTTTTCTTGAACCCCTTTTTTGTGTAAGAGTTAGTTTTATCAAAATCTTGCCAATATAAAAGTTGTAGATAATATCAAGAAGATTTATAATAAATTTAAACGGATTTGATATCTTGTGAATTGACGAAGTTAAGATTTTTTTTTCTTTTTAACCCTCTCCCTTTTTTCTGTAAGAGTTGGTACTATCAAAAACTTGTCAATATAAAAGTTGTAGGTAAGATTAAGAAGATTTATAATAAATTTAAGTGGATTTTATATCTTGTGAATTGGCGAAGTTATGAATTTTTTTCTTCTTAAAACTCTATTTTTATTGCCCCTTGAGCCCATTTTTAATGATATCAAAAACCTGTTATACATAATTTTTTTTTACCTTTTCCTAGAAGTAATAATAACTTTAAACTGATTTGATATGCATTATAATTAAGAAGTTTTTTTTTCTGTTTTCACAAAATCCTTCCCTATTTCCATCCCCTTGAGTCGATTTAGCCCATTAACGAACTTTACCGAGATTTTCTGCCCCTTGATTGTATGGTAGGACCTTGATCAGTTTGGAAGAGGTTTGTGCAGAATTATGGAAGTTATCGTGTCCATAAAAAAGTGATATATATGGATAGATAGTTAGATAAAGTTTTGAACTGGGGGGGGGGGGGGTTGGTGTTCTATGGTTTCATGATCGGCGTAGATCTGCAAAAATGTTGGAAAAATGTAATATGTAGTATTTCTTATTACGAAATCTACCTAAAATGTATTACCCTGATTTTATTCCTCTAAATATCTACAATATTCTGCTTAATACTGAAAATCGTCCGAAATTCGTTAGATCCCTAGCTGAGGCTGGATACATTCTACGACTACAAATGCAAACTTTATTAACAAGAATGAAAAAAATAATATTAAATAAGAACCAATTTTATTAATATAAAGGAGGACCTAACTTCAAATTTAAAGAAAAATTCTATATGCTCATCATATATATCTAATTCGATAAATGCTTTTCTTAAATTTTGAATATCAAATTAAATTAGAATTATTTGAAAAAAATATTTTTAATTTTCTCAACATATATTTTTTAACTTTGGAGTATTATTGATTACAAAGAAACCGTTATTGAAAAATTAAGTTAATACAAACAGAGGAATGAGGATGAAACGTAAAAAGTTCTCAATAAACTTGAAAATTGGTGAAACAATTAAAATTATATATCACGTTTAAAACAAAATGTTATTAGCCTCCGGTACGGTATGCTATTTCTTTCTCCCAGCTTATTTTGTGTCCAAAAAATAACGTTACCTTACAGAGGCTAGCTGTAAAACAAAGCATTACGATTAAATACTGTTTAGAAATTTTTTAAACTTCTAAGCATCGCACATTTTCAATTTTTATACCGTCGTATTGGAGAAAAAAAGTTTTTTTAAATGCATTTTGTTTGAAAACTGTATCTCCATTTATTTTTGGAATATTAATTTTTTTGTAGTTTTTAGAGCCATTTGCTTAATATTGGCAACGGAAGAACTCGATTTCTGTAGAAAGTAAAGGAAGAATAGTTTTAAAATTGCAATTATATATTTTTGTTGCCATTTTCTCGCAACAACCGAAAGAAAATGTAATTAAAATATGTGCTATTTTGAAAAAAAAATATATAAACGAATGATTTCTGTTAAAACAATGGAGCTATTATATACCATATTTAATTGTAAGTATCTATGAATCATTAGATCGCCTTTTTTTTTTTTTTTCTTGAAAGACGGAATATTTTTTTTGCATTTGTGCATTATTTCGCGATAGTGATGTGCTATGCATGCTTTACTGCAGATGTTTAAGAGTAGATCGTAAATGTGGAATTCTTAAGCGGATGCGAATGACGTCATTTTACATAAAATAAAACGTGTGCTTTAAGTCTTAAAATTGAAATATGTTTTGTACTGCAGTAGAGTCCCGCTTAACCGAGTTATTTTCTTCTGATGGACTGGTGGCTTCTATTATTATGAAACAGCCATTATAAATGAAGTGTTAGGGAAAGATGAAAAAGCAGTCGTCAAAAAAAAAAAAATATATATATATATATATATATATATATATATATATATATATATATATATATAGCCATTTTCCCCCCATTCCGACCAGAAAATCAGAGTTCAAACTTTTACGGCTGCTCTTTCATCTTCACCTAACACTTCATTTATAATGGCTGTTTCATAATAATAGAAGCCATCAGTCCATCAGAAGAAAATGCAGTAATGGAAATGCCGGGGGCTACACTAAATTCTGAAAAAACAGAATTCCTGTTCTCTAGTTTAATATTATTGTATTAAATTTTCAGTTCATTTGTAAACGTAGGTGTATATTATCCAACAATGGCATTCATTATACAAATAATAGTTTCTCCAAAATAATTTTTTACATTCCGTGTTTCAATGTTTAAATTTCTTAATTAAATAAGAAAGAGAAACGGTCCTAATATATTTTTTTTAATCATTAACAGTGTTGAATTCATGGGGTGACCCGAGGGAGACATTCTCCCCAGAGAATAAATGTCCCCATGGAAGATTTGAGATTTTGTGTTTTCAATGGTCAAAAAGTGCAAATTCCAACCCCACCCCCATCCCGGAGATCACAGAAATCCCTCACGAAAAAAATGTGTCTAAATTCAACTTGATCAATAAGAGAAAATTACGAATAATCCAGTTTAATGCCATAATATGCTTTATTTGTATAAAATAGATTTATTAGCACGGCTAAATTGGTATCAAATAATAGCTCTTTTTCGTTAATAATCGAAGAAAATGAAATGAATAAAGAAATGTCCAAACATGATGATTGAGTTCTCCTTTCAACTGTTGCATCATGCTTCCGCCATATACGCATATGTTGGCGCAACACTGTCTGGAATAAATAATGTTAGGGTGGAATAAAAATAAACAGCTCTTAAATTTACCATTATCTAGTCAAAAATAAATAAAAAAATAAATAAATTACTGATAAAAGGAAGTTAGATATAAAGGATTTTATTTTAATGTTTTTATGCATAAAAATGTCTCCATGAATATTTTAGAAAGTTTTGGAAACAGGGCCGCCATTTGAGGGGGGCTGAGGGGGGCAATACCCCCCCCCCCCACCCCAAGGAATTTGATTTTTCGGAAAATTTTCATCAATTGTCAGACTCAAACAAAAATTTAAAAAAATGCTCAAACGCTATGATAATTTATCAGATTTGATTACAATAAAAACAAATGCATTAAATAAATGATTTATGCATAGAAATTAATAATTATCCAAAACATTTCCTATTCGAACTTTCTTAAGGTGAGATATATATCGTACTTTGCCTAATTTTAAAAATACATGAGAGAAATTTTCTTTTATCAATTGCTTCTCAGCTGTGTACAACTTGCCCCTGATGGCTAGAAATTCAGGTGTATAGAGTTTTTTAAGATAGTTTTTTTAGGGTTGGAGGAGGGGCGAGTATAATTCAAGTTCTTAATTATCCGACTTTTTTACTTTTTTGGATTATTAGTGTCACATTATATTTACTGCAATCATTGCAATGGTATCAAATTATTTAATTATTTGCTTTATTAAACTATATTATATATGGTACACTCTAAATAAATTTCAACGCCTAGGAATGGAGTCTGCGAGCACCCAACAAAACAATTTCTTCAACACAAAACCGACAGACTTCCACCAAACCCCAAAGTAAAAGAAATTGCTCCATATTTTAACACGTTTATAATAAAGTGTATAATTTTATCCCTTAAGTACAGAAATGAACACATGGGTATTACTATGAGCCACCATTAATAGTCAAATCTATAGTTTTTCATTTAAAAAATATTCAGGACTTCCTTGTTAAAAACCAGATCACACCGACTCCGACCGAAAGATATAAAGCACAATCCGAAAAACCTAAAATGTACAGTCGTGGGAAAAAAAATTAAACACCCCTACTAACTCTGAAAAAATTATCGTAGAAGAAAATTACTGGTACCAAACGATTGGTAATAAAGTCTACTTTTAAATGATGCATATAAAATTTGCTTAGGGGGCCATCTAAATCTTAAAACGAACCATAACGGTGTTTTTTTCAATAGCAGTACACAATTCTGACAGCATAAATGAACTCTACACCCTTCAATTAGCCTAAAAACAAACTTCTATGATATTCGTACCACAAGTGTCCGATAAATTAAGGAGTGGGGTTGCCCCCTTTTCCCCCTTTATTCTTAACTAATGAACCTCCAAATCTAATCAAGGCTGCTCCTTAACATGATAAACCGGTATAGCAAATTTGGAGCAAATCGAATAACTCTGCATGAAAAACCCATTTATCTAAATTAAGGGGTGGGGGGGACTAGCTCCCCTATCCCCCTTTATTCTTAACTAATGAACCTCCAAATCTAATCAAGGCAGATCCTTAACATAGTAAACCGGTATACCAAATTTGGAGCAAATCGAATAATTCTGCATGAAAAACCCATTTATCTAAATTAATAGGGGGTAGCCCCCTTTCCCCCCTTTATTCTTAACTAATGAACCTCCAAATCTAATCAAGGCAGCTCCTTAACATGATAAACCGGTATAGCAAATTTGGAGCAAATCGAATAAGTCTGCATGAAAAACCCATTTATATAAATTAAGGGGGGGGGGTTAGCTCCCCTATCCCCCCTTTATTCTTAACTAATGAACCTCCAAATCTAATCAGGGAAGCTCCTTAACATAATAAACCGGTATACCGAATTTGGAGCAAATCCAATAATTTGGAATGAAAAAAACATTTATCTAAATTAAGGGGGGGGGGGTAGCCGTCTTTCCCCCTTTATACTTAACTAATGAACTTCCAAATATAATCAGGGAAGCTCCTTAACATAATAAACCGGTATATCAGATTTAGAGCAAATCGAATAATTCTGCATGAAAAACCCATTTATCTAAATTAAGGGGAGGGACTAGCCTCCTTTTACCCCTTTATCTTTAACCAATGAACCCCCAAAACTAATCAGAAAGCACCTTTCCAGAATGAACCTAGAAAAAAAAATTGAAGCAAATCGGATGTTTCTGTCAAGAGTTACCTCGTTACGTGAATATGTACGTACATACTTACATACATACAGAACGGCGGGCACATCAGCTCTCTGACTTTGATAGCCTGTGAGCTAAAAAGTTGAATTATGATGGTGACGAGTTATTGAGGTTGACATTGTTGGTATATCACCGACCCATATCAATGAGTCTTCTAAATTCTTTCGGCAAAATGTATGTTTTGGATAAATATCATGTCGGCTATTTGACTTGTCGGCTAATTTTCATGTCTCCTAATTGTCCTGTCGGCTATTTGTCCTGTCGGGTAATTCTCAGGTCGGCTATTTGACCTGTCGTCTAAATGTCCTGTCGGTTATTTGACCTGTCGGTTAATTGTCCTGTCGGCTAATTGTCGTGTCGGCTATTTGACCTGTCGGCTAATTGTCATGTCGACTAAATGTCGGCTAAATATCATGTCAGCTAATTGTCCTGTCGGCTAAATGCCTTGTCGGCTAAACGTCCTGTCGGCTATTTGACCTGTCGGCTATTTGACCTGTCGGCTAAATGTCCTGTCGGGTAAATGTACGTTTCGGCTAAATGTACTTGTCGGCTAAACGTCCTGTCGGCTAATTGGTGTCTGCTAAATGTCTTGTCGGCTATTTGGTTTTCGGCTAAATGACATAGACCCGCGTAACCTAACTGTAACTTATCCATAATCTAACCGTAACCTATCTGTAACGGAAATGGAACATAACCGTAACCTAATTGTAACCTAACCGTAACGTAACCGTAACCTACTTATAACCTAACTATAACATAACTGTAACCTAACAGTAATCTATCTGTAAAATAAACGTAACATGACGGTGTGCTAACCGTAACCTAATTATTAACTAACCGTATCCTAACTGTGATGTAACTATAACCTAACTGTAACCTAAATGTAACCTAACCATAAGTTAACTGTAGCCTGGCGGTAGCCTAACCGTAACCTAATTGTAATCTATCCGTAACCTACTGTAACCTATCCGGAACCTAACCGTGATCTAACTGTAACCTATCCGTTATCCTATTTGTAACCAAACTGTAACGTAACTGTATCCCATCCGTAACCTACGCGTAGCAGAAACGTAATCTAACTGTAACCTAACCGTAACTTAACCGTAATCTAACTCCATCCTAACCGTAACGTAACCGTAACCTACTTATAACCTAACCATAACCTAACAGTAACATAACTGTAACCTAACAGTAATCTATCTGTAAAATAAACGTAACATGACGGTACGCTAACCGTAACCTAATTATAACCTAACCGTATCCTAACTGTGATGTAACTATAACCTAACTGTAACCTAAATGTAACCTAACCGTAAGTTAACTGTAACCTGGCTGTAACCTAACCGTAACCTAATTGTAATCTATCCGTAACTTACTGTAACCTATCCGGAACCTAACCGTAATCTAACTGTAACCTATCCGTAATCCTATTTGTAACCAAACTGTAACGTAACTGTATCCTATCGATAACCTAATCGTAGCAGAAACGTAATCTAACTGTAACCTATCCGTAACTTAACCGTAATCTAACTTCATCCTAACCGTAACGTAACAGTAACCTACTTATAACCTAACCGTAACTTAACTGTAACATAACTGTAACCTAACAGTAATCTATCTGTAAAATAAACGTAACATGACGGTACGCTAACCGTAACCTAATTATAACCTAACCGTATCCTAACTGTGATGTAACTATAACCTAACTGTAACTTAAATGTAACCTAACCGTAACCTAACTGTAGCTTGGCGGTAACCTAACCGTAACCTATTTGTAACCTGTCCGTAACCTACTGTAACCTATACGGAACCTAACCGTAATCTAACTGTAACCTATCCGCAATCCTATTTGTAACCAAACTGTAACGTAACTGTATCCTATCCGTAACCTAATCGTAGCAGAAACGTAATCTAACTGTAACCTATCCGTAACTTAACCGTAATCTAACTGTAACCTATCCGTAACATAACCTTAACCTATCTGTAACTTAAACGTAACCTAATTGTTACCTGAAAGTAACATAACTGTGACGTAACCGTAATCTAACTGTAACCTAACCGTAACGTAACTGTAACCTAAGTTTAACGTAACCGTAAACTAATTATAATCTATCCGTAACCTAAAAGTATCCTAACCATAACCTAACTAGGCTAATAGTCCTCTCAGCTAAATATCCAGTCGTTTAATTTGTCTTGTCGGCTAATCATCCTGTCGGCTAAATGTCCTGTCGGCTAATTGTCTTGTCGGCTAATTGTCTTGTCGTCTAATTGTCTCGTCGGCTAATTGTCTTGTCGGCTAAATGTCCTGTCGGCTAAATGTTTTGTCGGCTAATTGTCCTGTCGACTAAATGACCTGTCGGCTAATTGTCTTGTCGGCTAATTGTCATGTCGGCTAATTGTCTTGTCGACTTATTGTCCTGTCGGCTAAATGTCCTGTCGGCTAATTGTCACGTTCGGCCAATTGCCAGTCGTCCAATTGTCTGTCTGCTAAATGTCCGTTTCGGCAAATTGTCCTGTATGCTATACGTACGTTTCGGCTACTTGTCCTGTCGGCTAAATGTACTTGTCGGCTACATGTCCTGTCTGCTAAATGTACGTGTCGACTAAATGTACTTGTCGGCTAAACGTCCTGTCGTCTAAGTGCTGTCTGCTAAATGTCTTGTCGGCTATTTGGTTTTCGGCTAATCGTCTGCGACCGCTATTTGCGTCTATTTTTACATTCAATCCAACCACATGTTACAAAAAATGTTCTTTCTAGTACATTTATCTTCAAAGGTTTATTGTATTTGTGTCATTGTATCGGTACAGATTGAACATTAGAGATATGGTAAAGGAAATGTAATAGCATAAATGTAATCAGAGATTATTATTGAAAAAATGTTTGCTGGAACGTACATGTCCTGACCCTGTAATAAATTAATAAAATTGATTTAAAATTTTCAAAATTGTGTAAGATTCATATTCCCATATTTCTAACTTTCATGCTTCCATGATAAAAGTTAAACAAAATAAGTCTTGGAAAATGTGCTTTCTCAAGTTACATGTGATATATTTTTTAAACCATAATTATAAAATTATTCACATTTACTGCAGCAAAAGTTTCGATGCAATAGTATCACGCAATCTGCCAAAAGATTAATTTGCTAATAACATATTCACAAAAGCTAAAATACACAAGCCTTGGAAAATGTACTTTCTCAAGTTTTACATTATGATACATTTTTTAAGCTTTAATTATGAAATTATTCGCATTTTCTGCAGCAAGAGTTTCGATTCAGTAGTATCACTCAATCCTTCTAAAAGATTAATTCACGAACAACATATCTACACAAGCTAAAATAAGTAAGCCTTGGAAAAGTTACATTCTCAAGTTTCATAATTTTATGATACATTTTTTAAACTTTAACACTTTCCGGCACAGACAATTTTTGTTGTAAAATGATGAAATGATTGACTGACACCTGAATTTACAAACGACTTTTTCAAGAATAAAAAAACATGTTACTTTAAATGTTCACTGTAAAAGCAAAATTTTACTAAAATAGTCTTGGTGCTTATCGTAAGTTTGGAATAAAAATTAGGTATGCCGACCTGGGCACACTGTGTCGAAAAGGGTTAATTATATAATTATTCGCATTTTCTGCAGCGAAAGTTTCGATGCAATAGTATCACTCAATCCTTCTAAGAGATTAATTTAGTGACAACATATCTACAAAAGCTAAAATAAGCAAGTCTTTGAAAAGGTATTTCTTCAATTTACAGATTTTTATGATATATTTTTTAAACTTTAATTAAAAAATTATTCGCATTTTCTGCAGCAAAAGTTTCGATGCAATATTATCACTCAATTCTTCTAAAAGATCAATTTACTAACAACATATCTCTAGAAAAGCTAAATAAAAGTATAATTTATTCAGAGAAGGTTTTACATTTCATTTCCTTGCTACATATTAAAAACAATAATAAGAAGTCTTAAAAGTAAAGTTAAATAATAAGCAGGCGTACAAGACGTTGTTTTTTTCGACGAAAATTTATTTTAACCAGCGGTTTAAAATGAAATTAATTGGATTAAAGAGATAAGAATTGAATGCAAGTTTCTTTTTCTTGTTTGTTTGTTAATTTTTTTCGCGTATAATAATGAGGGTTTTTATGAAGTAATTTAGAAGTACTTTGACATGTTTGAATTCCCTCTTCAATTTAATAAATATCTGAAGTACTTTCTGAGGCAATTAAAATTTTATTCATTATTTTACCAACTAACGCTTTATTTTCTTAAGTGTATTTATAAAAAAAAAATATTTTAATGTCTTTAATAATTAATATTTTTAAATGGGTAACAAATTTAATATTTGAGGATAGCTATTTTAAATATTATCACGGGGTCATTTCTTACAAATTAGATAAACACCGAGTTTTAAATCACCTAGTCGGTTTTTTCTCCATAGTTTTGTTAATTCTGCAATCCCAATCTAATCCTACTGTAAATGATCAAGTTACGAGCTCTTAATAGCCCAAATTTGGTCCAACACATTGGAAAATTTGATAGCGCAATAGTGTTTTCCCTCATTTACAGCAGCGCGGAAAGATATTCCAGGTATAATTCCATATTGTTTTAAACATGGAACTATTAATAAAGAAGAATTGGCATATCCTTAAAATATTGAATATTCAACCGTAACCGCTTTTGCATTGGTTGATTTCCGCCGGGGAAAACTTCCACCAATAAATTAAAATAGAAATTATCTCCGTATTTAAATGCCTTATTAATGCAACATTTTAGTCATAAATAATAGCAGAAACACATATCCATTATTACTCTTCGAAATTTATTTTTTGGCGGTAGCCAGGACCTGCGTTCCCGCCATATTGTGACAACCTAGACAAACACCTGTCAGTGTCTGTTAAAAATATTATAATATCTCGGCAAACTTACATCTGTCAAAACAAAGAGAAATTATTATCATATTTATGATCATTTATTATCATATTTTTCATATTTATCATATATATTTATTATCATATTTATCATATCATATTTAAAGTATTTCCATGAATGAGACACTTAAAAAAGACGAAATTTTCTATTCAAATTTACTAGTGGAAAGTTCGGCCAGGCGGTAATAAGAGACTGTTGATCTGATTTTAAAAAACAAACATCCGCCATCTTGTGACAACCTCTTCAGTTACTTCACTTGCAATAAGTTGACAGTATACTATATGTCTTCATCTCTTTATTCATAACCATATTGTTTTAAAATAGTCAATTTTATTATTAGATTTCGCAATGGCTTACACGTAAGTGGACAGTGGGGAAGGACGTGTTAACAAAAACTGTGAGGGGAAAAAAGTGCTTTGCTGATTTTAAGATCATTACCGTCTTTTAACCCCTTCACGGTCGCTTAATATTTGAAAAAAAACCATCAAAAGTGTACCTATTTTTTTTATTACAGAAATTGAATAATTATAAGGTTTCTAAAAAAAATATGCAATTAATTTATTTTTAAGCCGAAAAAAACAATATTTTATAACCATATTCATATTTGTATAAAAGCCATCATGCGAGAATTATGTGTCTTAACCTCTTAAGCTCCGCCTCCGATAACTGCAGGTTACTTTTTTTTATTATTCAGATTGTTTGATTCCCACCACCGTAGTTTACGGCAGATAAAATGATGCGAAAATAAAGCCATTTACACTATTTAAAAAAAACTGGTGGGAGTCAAACAATCTGAATTAAAAGATAGTAGCCTACATTTATCGAGGGCGGAGCTTAAGAGGTTAAGACACATAATTCTCGCATGATGGCTTTTATACAAATATGAATATGGCTATAAAATATTGTTTTTTCGCCTTAAAAATAAACTAATTGCGTATTTTATTTAGAAACCTTATAATTATTCAATTTCTGTAATAAAAAAATAGGTACACTTTTGATAGTTTTTTCAAATATTAAGCGACCGTGAAGGGGCTAATATTCCAGTTATCATCAGAAAGGCTTGATTCATCAGAATCCATATCAAAATGACAAAAATATTACAAATCTGTGACAAATCTATGGCAAATTATAGATCGTAAAAATCGAACCAGAGGGCTAATATTCAAAGACTTCAAATGGAAATTCCAGTTCAATTTTTCTGGTTTCAGAAGTTTTTTCCAGCAATTAAATCTCCAGCCCGAGAATATGACGGGCACGAGAAATAACGAACGACATCTCAGCCCGAGATATTGACGGGAGCGAGAATTAAGGGGTTAAGAAACGATGTCTTTTGGTGCGTATTTAAATTGCCCGTACTAAAATGGTTAATTAGACGACTTTGAACTATGGAACTATTAATAAAGAGGAACTGACATATCTTTAAAATAGTGAAGCTTCAAACTGTAACCGCTTTCGCGAGGTTTGATTACATCAGGGCCGAACTTCTACCTGTAAATTTAAATTGAAATTTTATCCTTCTTTGAATGTCTAATTAATTCGGAAGTTCAGTCATAAATTAAGTAAAAAAAGGCAATTTAACAAATTACAACGACCATTTGGAAAATGATTTTTTCAAAGACTAAAATTTAAGACATAAAAAATCGCACGGAGTTGATCATACATTACGTACGCCATGGATTAAACATTAACATTCCTGGACCCATCGTGAACAAATTTTAAAAGAAATTTCAGTTTTACAATTTTCGGTACTGTAAATTTTTAAACTTCTACGTAGATGGTCATACATTACGTAAACCATGAATTAAACATTAATAGTGTTATTACACGTAATAATTGCAAGCGACAGAAATCGCCTGCGACTCGTCAGATTTCCTATGAAACTTACGTATTAGCCAAGCATTTCATTGGTTGTTCGGGAAAAGGCTCTTCCATCGTCAGATTTCCAAGAAATATGACGACCAATTTTAAACGAAATTTCATTCTTAACACTAGAACTAAATTTTACTCAAGTTTCAAAAAATATTTTTTCACCAGAATTTTTATTTAAAATTATTTGACTGATTTATTTAACATAAATCTGCGTTTTTAAAATGTAACTTATTTTGTGAAGGAATTTCTGGTTCCAATTGACATTTAATTATATGGTCGGAGTCGAATCGACTCCTTCCGGGCGTTCTAGTGTTAAACTTCTAAACATCCCACAATATTACTTTTTACATCGTCGTATAGAGAAAAAAATGTACTTTTAAATGCAATTTGTTTGAAGCTGTATCTCAATTTGTTTCTGAGTTATTAATTATTTTTTGTAGTTTTTATTACTTTTCTGTCATAGTGGCAACACTCTGTTGTCCATCTCTGTTGAAAGTAAAGGGAAATACAGATTACTATATAGACCAATCAAAAAAACGAATAAAATGATGATTAAACCAATAAAAACCATCAGATATGCTTTTGATTTCCTACCCTGACGAGGACAATAACCATTTATCCAAATGGCTAAAAAGATATTTATTTTTACTGGTATAACTTAACTTCGGTGTTCTATTCAAAATTACTGGTGGAATTTTGTCCCGGCGATAAGCAGAAACTGTTGATCTGATTTTAAAAATTAGCCGCCATCTTGTAACAATCTCCTCAGTAACTTCACTCGCAACTGGTATACAATACACTATAGTATTTTCTTCTTTGTTTATAACTCCATTATTTGATCATACCAAAAAAGTGTATAAGCTTCATGTTCACGCATTTCTTTCTTTCATGCTTCCATGATGAAAATTTAAATAAATAAGGTTTGAAGAAGTCACTTTCTCAAAATAGAAGTGTTTCTATTAAATTATAACCATAAAATTATTAGAAAACTTTTCTATGTTATGTTGTTACTTTTTCTTTGGATGACTAAATTACTAAAATTGTGTATATTTATTAAAGTTAGTGAAAGTACTATTTATATAGGATGTTTTGCCTTTTATGTACTTACTGAATTAAAGTAACCTATTTTTCAAACTTAAAGATAAATAATTATCAAAATTTTACAGAATTTTACATCTATAATTTTCGTGGAAAAAAGAGAAACAGCGGAAAAGTTTAAGTATTTCTGAGGCTTCCTTGTTGATGCCAACTTCACACCCTGACTAGGAGTATCTGTATTTCTAAAATTTTGGGTCCCATAAGAGTGTAAAACTCTAACTGTATTATAAAAGTAAATATAATTTAGGGGGCATCGAAAATTAACGAAAAACTTCAAACTTATAATTAGTCCATCTTCAAAACCTTTTTATCTATAAACATGAAATTTTGGATATTGATTGAACAGACTGTGATTTGTAATATGCTACCATTAGAAATTTATTAGCCTTTTGCAGAATTTGTGTACTATTGAAATCAAAATAGCTCTTTTTTTTTCTTTTTTCTTTACTCCATAAGTCATTGCGCGCATGATATGTTGAGAAAGTATGTATGGATTGTCATGAAATTCGGTAAAGATGCTAAACAAATATGTGACTTTAAAATGAACTATTTTTAAGTATTTACAATGGTAATATTTTTAGTTATGACTCATTTTATTCATTAAAAATGTAAAATTATTATTTTTTTTTTACAAAAATATTTTTTTATATAGTTAATTAAATAATTTTGGCCTAAGAGTAGTTCATTTTAAACACACATATATATTTAGTATCTTTGCCAAATTTCATGACAATCCATACATACTTTCTCAAGATATCATGCGCCCAATGACTTATGGAGTAAAAAAACAGCTATTTTGATTTCAACAATACACAAATTCTGTAAAATGCTAATAAATTTCTAATGACAGCATATTACAAAGCCCAATCTCTTTAATTAAAATCCAAAATTTCATGTTTATGCATAAAAAAGTTTCGAAGATAGACTAATTCAAACTTTGAATTTTTTCGTTAGATTTCATCGCGTTTAAAAGGTACAAGACCCCTTAAAATTAAAAATAGAAAAGCGTTAAGTACTGGATTAGGAATGAATAATATAATTAAATTTAAAAAGCAAATACTGTAATTACAATTTTAACAAGTCGCAAATTGTACGTCAAACGTGGCAAAAGAGGTGCTTTCGTGCTATTACTAGTTTTATAAATATTCAGATCTCGGTGCAATAGCTTTTGTACTTTTATGCACAAATGCGTGAATACAAAATTTATTACGATTATTTATATTAAATTCAATAATACGGAAACAATATGAAGCCATCTTAGCACAAGAAAGACGGCGAGCGGTCATTTTGAACGTTATCAATTGAATGTATATTCCGTTTGAACCAGAAATTTCTTTATAAAACTAGCTTAAAAGATTCAAGGGAAAAAACAAGTTAATTAACACGTTCACTGCCAAGCCTATAAAGTAAGAATTTTCAAATTTCTTCTTGAAAGTCGTTTGCCGCCACAAATTCAGAAAGGTAAATTTCGCTTTACTGATACAGCGAAATTTCTATCAGCGAATAAGCAATTGTTTTAATTCTAAAATATCGGTGACCAAGTAATTAATAAATTAAGGCCACGAATATTAAAGCTACGAGAATACCCGTGGCTTGGCAGCGAACGTATTAAACAAGTTAATAATTTAAAATAAAAATTCTGGTGTGAAATATTTTTTTCAAAATTTGAGTAAAATTCCTTGTCATTCTAGTGTTAAATTAGACGTAATGACCATGTCTAGAATAAGTATCTATCATGGGATATCATTAAAAAAATTACTTATGATAGGATTTAATAGAATGAAGAAAACTTTTATTAATATCTTTTTAAGTTGTGATTCGATTTTCATAAAATTAGAAATGACCCGACAAAATTCCACAACGATTGTATATATTAAATTTCAAACCATTCGTTTGGGTAGTTTTTGCGCTGTCATATGCGGACTGACAAACATGCGGACAAGCCGACAACAATATGTGCTTCGTATTTATATAATTACGAACGCACCCAAAAATGCGGAAAAGGTAGAAGGTTAAAAAGTTCAGTTGCTGAAAATATTCAATATTAACCCTCCGTCTACCAGACGGGTCCATTGGACCCGACAGGTACATACAAAATATTCATTCAAACCAGAAATTTCTTTAAAATAAACTAAGTATATAAACCAGACAAAAATAAGGTAAATAAATAAGTTAAATAGTTTTAAATAAAAATTCTGGTGTAGAACGTTTTATTAAAACTTGAATAAAATTCCCGGTAGATCTAGGGTTAAGGAGGAAAAGGCCAATAGTGTATTTTCATTAATGTCCATATATTTTTTATTGTTAATATTTATAATATGAATATAAAAGGGAAAATATAGCATAATAATTTTTTATTTTAAAAAAGTCGTAAATTTATTTGAATTTTACTATTTTCAAATACGATTTCGTGTGTGTGTATGTGAATTAGCCATTACTAGAAGCACAATTACGTATTTGTGTCTCAAAAAATTAATACTATTTGAATGATTTAAGCTACCACTCTAACAGAATCCAATTATTATTTTTTCTTTCACAAAAATAGAAAAATCAGTAAGTCACGAATAAAAATAAACAGCAAGAAAACAATCGATTTATTCGACATAAGTCTATTTTATTCTGTCTCCCTTGCTATTTTCCAAACCGCTGAATTAGCCTCATAAATTCTGGAATATTTCTCATTTTCAGAGAAGTTCGGTGACAGCTGAGAGAGATGGGAACAGAAATGTATCAGCCAACCGGAAATACTGTTTTCCTGTGCGTTAAATTAACTATTCGTCAACCTGCTCCTATGATGGAATAAATGTGAGGATTAATATTGATGTGGTAGTGAAATAGCATGTTTACTTAACTTCATAAAATTTCCGGTGAAAGACTGTAGAATTATTTTGATTTATAACAAGAAAATAAAAATAAATTGTTACCGGTATTTTCTAGAAATTTAATGATATATGAATTTATGGCTAAAGAACTCTACAATAACGTTCAAATAATACAAATGTGCATGAAATATTTCTGATTATATGGTAGATGCCACATATATTAAAATTACATAGATAATAACGGCTATAACTTTTATTATTTGTATATGTAATCTTGGGAAAAAATAGAATCAAGAAAGAAAAATGTTTTTGTCAAATCCTTAAAGTATTTTTCGCATAACAGATTCACATTAAAAATTGTATCCGCTTATTTGCCTATTTTTTTTTCAAATTATTTGTATTAACCCTCTGTCTACCAGAAGGGTCCAATGGACCCGACATGTATATTCAAAATATCTATTCAAACCAGAAATTTCTTCAAAACAAACTAAATGTATAAATCAGACAATAATAAGTTAAATAAACAAATTAAATAGTTTTAAGTAAAAATTCTGGTGTAGAATGTTTTTATAAAACTTGAGTAAAATTTCCGGTAGTTCTAGGGTTAAATCAATTTAGTAGTACACCTTACTATTATTTTTAACCCCTTAAGCATCACGTCCGATAAGTGTAATCTGCATTTTTTTTTAAATTTAGATTGTTTGATTGTCAACACTTTTCGAAGAAGTCACCTTATTTAATGGCAGCTAAAATTATGTGAGAATAAAGCAATTTGCACTGTTTTAAAAAACTTGTGTGAATGAATCAATCTGAATTTTACCTTTTGCAGTCCATTGAAAAGGTGGACTTATACGTATGTCAGCCTATACGGTGACAAACTAAGTTTAGCTACAAATTCTCTGACACTCATACGGTAAACATCAAATAAACATACAGCAAATGAACATACTTTTAGGGAGATCCCCGCATATTATTCCAAATAGCACATCGGCTGATAAGTTCCCTGTCTAATGAAGGAAACACAACTTTTTTGGTCAAATTCGATTTTATTCATCAACATAGTCTCCTTTTAATCCTTACCGGCGCAGAGTTATTCTGTTTATAAATAGATTAAATAATGGACTGATACCGCAATTTATAAACGAACTTATTAGAAAATATGAACTTGCTTATTTTCATGCAAATTATAATAGGAAAATTTTAGTTAAATATTCTTGGTGCCGCTTGTCAGTTTTGGAAATAAAATTAGGTGTCCTTTTTTAAGGACACCGCGCCGGAAAGGGTTAAGAGCGATACAATCATTCCAGCTCTTCTCTAGGATTTCAATATCTAGAACGAATTATCTTTGGCCTGAAAATAGACGTTTGTTTCGGAGATCACCTCTCATTCGAGCCAAATCTCTTACCGGCTAGCATTTTTTCAGGTCTGTGAACAGGTAAAAGTAGCTGGGAGCCAAATCTGGAGAATAGGGTGGGTGCGGAAGCAATTCGATGTGTAATTCGTGCAATTTTGCCATCGTAGCCAAAGACCTGTGACAGGGTGCAGGGGGAGGGCACGCGGCACCCACTTCAAAAATAGCTTTCTCATAAACAAATGTTCATGCAAAATAAAGCCTACACGTTCTTTTCATATGTTTAGAGCTTCAGTTATCTCCTGAAACTTCACTTTACGGTTTTCTGAGACGATTTTGTGAACTTTTTATATTTTTTCCAGTATAACCATTTCTTTTGGGTGACGAGAGCGTTGCGCAACATCGATGTTTGTACGACCACGTTTAAATTCAGCAAACCAGTTAATAATGGTAAATTTTCCTGGTGCAGAGCCCGGATAACATTTATCAAATTAAGCTTGTGTTTACACGGTGTTTTTTCCCATCAAATAGCAATGTTTTACCAAAACACGAAATTCTTTATTTTCCATTGTTTTGAAAATACAATAAGTTTTTTCACTAAAACCACTGGAACTTTTGAAACAACTGTCAGATCGTCATACAATGTTTGCAGCTGCCTTTTTAAGGTTAGTACTTACTAAACAGAATATTAATTCTATATTTGTGGCGCCATCTGTGTCAGACCGGAAACTTATCATCCGATGTGTTATGTAAGAACGGCGTGGAGTTGCTGGAAAGTGATTGAAATTTTGATGTACAGTGCAAAAGGTTAAAAAAAGTAGCATACACTGCCTGTGAAAGCAACGAGTGCGGTAATTAAGTGGTTAAATAGCATTCAGTTTTGACGCTGTTAACCCCTTAACAGTTTTTTTTTTTTTTTTTTGGCCACACTAAATTAAAAATAAGGACTCGGCACCACTTTTTGTTTACTAAAATATTTGGCTTTGTACAATCGAAAAAGTTATGCCATTTAACAAACCAAAGATTACAGTCAAAATTAAGTGGTATCCAAAAGTTTTTAGTATTGAAGATAGTAAACTCCTTTTTGTCCGAACGGCGTTCGGGTAAATCAGTTAACCCTTACCGGCGCGGAGTAATTCTATTTATAAACTGATGAAATAATGGACTGACACCGCAATCTATAAAACAATTTATTAGAAGATATGAACTTGCTTATTTTCATGTACATTATAATAGGAAAATTTTAGTTAAATATTCTTGGTGCGGTTTGTCAGTTTTGGAATTAAAATTAGGTGTCCTTTTTTTAAGGACACCGTGCCGGAAAGGGTTAAGGGGTTAATGTTACATTCGCTTGAAAAAAAAAAATTGTGTATCTTTCAAAAAATATTTGAGTGAAAAGCTTTCTTTAAAGAACTGACAAACAAAAATGAATCAGCAGAACATTATTTACGTGGTATAGACAATTTCTGCAGTCAATATAATGCACTTTATTTTTCTAGTGAGACCAATGGAGAACATTTTAACCCTTTGAACGCGGCAGCACCTCCTGTGAGAGGTTCTATTAGGGGCTCAGAAACCTTCCTTATTCCCACCAGTTATTTTTTATTGTAAACGTTACCTTATTTAATCAGGGCATTTCCGCGATTCAATTAGAGAAAATTTTCTGTTTTGAAAAACCGGTGTTGAAAGATTAAAAATTAAGCAAAGGGCTCTCGTCGCGAAGGGGTCAGGTAATCACAAAATTCACAAATTTTCAAAAGAGAAAATTTTCTGTAATTGAATCACGAAAATGCTTTGATTTAATAAGGTAAAGTTTACAATTAAAAATAACTGGTGGGGATAATGAAGGATTCTGAGCACCTAGTAGACCTCTCACAGGAGGTACTGCTGCGTTCAAAGGGTTAATTCATATTTCAAATGAAAATCAAATTTCAAATTAATTGCTTAAAAGATGCAAAAGCCAACATAGTGAAAAATATTCCATTGCGGGACTCGAACCCGGGCCATCAGTATAGCGCACTGACATTCTACCGACTAAATCACATGGAACGATACCCAGCCTGGAAAATTTGTCACTATTACATATTGTCAAGGCTACAAACGCAGAACAAGATGGAATATTTTTCATGAGCTACCGACATGGAGCAAACACGAAACTTATTTAATTCCAGAATCTATTGAAACCATATTAATGTTTGTATTTTTTTTTTTTTTTTTTTTTTTTTTTTTTTTTAGAGAGAAACATTCGCCTTGGTTACAATATTTCAAATGAAAATCAAATTTCAAATTAATTGCTTAAAAAGCGCAAAGGCCAACATAGTGAAAAAGATTCCATGCCGGGACTCGAACTCGGGCCATCAGTATAGCGCACTGACATTGTACCGCCTAAACCACATGGAACGATACCCAGTATGGAAAATGTCTCACTATTACACGTTGGCAAGGCTACAAACGCAGCACAAGATGGAATATTTTTCATGAGCCACCGACATGGGGCAAACACGAAACTTAATTGCCGAAACGTCAGTGAAGGCTTACTGTGGAGACCCGAAACTTTTTGGTTTCCATCTGTTTGTTAGTTAGTCTGTCTGTCCCGCGATAACTGCCATAAAAAGCATCCGATTAGATTGAAATTAAGGATGTATATTGGTGAGCTCCCCGGATTTAGCTGTATAGTTTTGGGTTAAATTTGGTTCATTCGTTCGGAATATATAGAACATTTTATTTTGTGACATAATGCTTTTCTATGGGAAGTCAGACGATTTTCAAATTTCCATTTGTTGGAAGAAATTGCTCATATGAATAATAGATTTAAATGGTAAATTTTGGATGCTGAAATTTTTAAATAAGAGTATTAAATTATTCCTTTTAGTTTGCAATTTTGTCAAAACATTTGTCAGAGCTTTTAAATTAGGTGTATAACTTATGATGGAATTTTATACATGTGTTCGAATAATATAAAACATTTTATTTTATGAATTTACTTATATTTCATTTTTTTTTCCTTTTAACCGTTGCGTAGCAACTATATCTTATCTAAAAATATCATAAATGTGACTTACATACCCTATTGATTCAAATTCGTTAATATGGGTAATTTCTGTCTCCATACTATGACCACTTTAGTATGTTATACTGTACCAATATATAAATTAATAATTATAGTTATTAATAGTTATTAATAATCGTACTAATTAAGGAAAATGTATTAAATTTGCGATTAGAATTTTTATATTTTGAGTTGCGATTTATATTTAAAGAATTTTATATATGTATAGATTTCATTTCTTTCAAATGAATAAGTTTTATAATGAATATGCACCTCTTACAATCGAAGTAAATTATAATTATTTTCAAATATCACATAATTATTTTTTAAAAATTTCCTGATGTTCTATTCTAATAAAATTTGTTATTTATTATACTTACCAAACTCACGTAAAATTGATGAATTTTAATCAAATTTTACTTAATGAACGGGATTAAACAAATACCAGGCAAATACAAAAAACACTTAACTATTTACATTTTCTGATTAGAAATGTATTTATTCGACTCGCATAAGACTGAATAGGTTTATGTGAAGCTGGCATGCCAGGTATACCGTTCCATTAAAAATTATTTTTCATTATTTTCATTATAATAATAACTGAAGTTTTGCCGTAACTTATTTTATTTGAAATCTTTTCCAACTAAAAAAGAAATATATATGTATACATATATATGATCTCTAATGCATAGAATTATTATAATGCAAATGAAATAAAATGAGTTTTGTTTTATCACTGGTATGAACAAAATAATATAATTTCGTGACTCCGTGCGATTATGTTGAAATTCAATTAGATGATATTTTATCATGTGTTGTAGATAATTAGATAAAAGCATTATATTTTCGGTAAGAAAATTAATTAATGGGATTTCTTATTCGGTTATGAAAACAATTGGCTCTATTCGAAAAATGAAGAAATTATTTTTCATAAAATGATTTTCTACAGATTTTGATAAACTAAAAATGATTATGAATAAAAGATGTATTTTACCTCTGACGTTTTTTTTCTACATTCAATATTATTGAAACGAACAAAAGTTAAGTTATTGCGGCTTAGCCCCTTAACGGTCGCATTAAATTACCTTTTAACCACTTCGCGACCGGCAGCTTTTACACAAATTTTACTCGGTTGACACCAATCTTTTTAAGTTACCTGTACTTAAACAATCACGAAAATGCTTCAATTAAAAATAGCAAACATAACTTTTCTTTTTTACTGGTGCTTAAAACAAATTATGCATGTTCTTTTGGAGGGTGCATATATGCACCAACGGTCACGAATGGGTTAAAGATTCAAATTGCTTATTTGCACCACATTTTTCAAAAAGAAATATTCACTTAATTTAATGACATGTAAAATGATACCATTACAAAGGGAATTACAGTATTTTATAAAAATGGTGGGAATTAAACAATCTGTATAAAAGACACAGCCCGTATATATCATGGGAGAGAGAATCAACCCCTTCAAGGGCGGTGGTAAATTTTTGGACCACTTAATTTTAATTCTTAATTGCCACATTGGCACCAGAATATTGGAAGTGAAATATTCCTTTGTATTAAGTACGTAAACAACGTGCTTTTACTTATTTTGAAATAAATTTGTTTGTAAATTCTGGTGTCAATCACTCATTTCAGCATTTTACGAATAGAAGAACCCTGCCCTGAAAGGGTTAAGGGGTTAAAAGCGGTATCTAAAAATCTGAAGACTTGGTAATTATCATGTAGCACATTTTTTTTATATATAATCAGTATAAAAATAGATACACCTGGCTTTTTTTAAAGGCCGTTTACGGAGAAATCACACCACATGTGACTCAAATTATTATCAAAAATTCAGAATATGAACGCAATTTCTTGAAACAAGTGTCGTCAACATTTTAAAAGTTTTTACCAACTTCGATTTGTTAGCCTTTATCGAGTAATAGGAAAACAGGTCCCACTTAATTTTTATCGAAAACCTATCGATTTGCACTTTAATTTTTAGTGAAATATTTTGTTTTTATAATGTACGTGATACCAGAGCTGATTTTTATATTAAAATCAATTTGTTTGTAGATTCTGTTGGCAGTTAATCTTTTCAACATTTCAGCCACAGAATTGACTTGCCCGATAAAGGGTTAAAATAGTAACATCCACTTCTGACATCATCATCCTTGCCAACATTACCTTTAACCCTTTCCGGCACAGGCAATTTTTGTTATAAAATTATGAAATGATTGACTGACACCGGAATTTTAAAACGGCTTTTTTAGATATTAGAAACATATTACTTTACATGTTGATCGTAAAAGCAAAATTTTACTAAAATATTCTTGGTGCCGTTCGTAAGTTTGGAATTAAAATTAGGTATCCCTACCCGGGCACACTGTGCCGGAAAGGGTTAAACTTCCGTAAAATGCGAATTAATTTGACCAAAGTTAAACCAACGCCCCTAGATATTTGAGAAAGCCTTGACACGCGTCACAAAAACGTCACACAAAGCAGGAAAAACAAAGAAACAAAATCATTAATTCGCTCGTGGATATCAACGAGTCAATGAATGGTTTTGTTTCTTTGTTTTGCCTGCTTTGTGTGACGTTTTCATGACGCGTGTCAAGACTTTCTCAAATATCTAGGGAAGGTTGGTTAAACACGTTTCGAACCAAAAATTTACTAATGAAATTAAATCAAGTAGATTTCATAGAGAAACATGATTTTAAATGTATAATGATACATCAAATACATTTACTGGTTACTAACGCGTATAACCAAAGCGATATAAGTAAGCGTAAATTAAACTTAATACTGGATTCTGGCGTAAATTAACACAGTTGCGCCATCTTGTGGACGGGGTGACAATCCACATACTCGGGCTTTTAGTGTGACGTCATATATGACAGGATATCTACTATCTGCGCATATATTCTGCATCTTTAGTCACTCATGGTTCTGGATTTTGTTTACCGCATTTATTGCAAAATAACGGCGTTAGCGAGAGGGGCGTACAGATGCACTTGACACCACGAAGTTTTCTTCGCCTTGTCAGAGACATTTCAGCTATTAATCAAGGTGAAAAAACCTTTACAATTTTAGTGGTGTGAAGTAAGAAAACAGTTAGGCATCTTCCTGTAGTTTAAATCTGTCCGCTACGTGGCGTGCGACCTTGATTGATGTGACCTCGCCTTTAATCTTGCGGTTACTTGTCCCATTTAAGATAGGACGCTTACTTATATCGTTTTGCGTATAACCTGGGTCAACTTAACTAACATTTTACGGAGGTTTAGTTGAATATTGGCAAGTATGCATCATTTTTATATTTGCTTGACCAAGACAGGCAAGAAAAATGTATAGTTCAGAGCATCAAACTAAATTAAGGAAGTTTTGATGCTTAGAATAAATTAAAATCAAAAAATTCCTCAAAGAAGTATTTATTACATTAACTCTTGTTACATTACTAATCGCCGTGCACAAGCCTCCTCAATTCCGAAATATTTCCCATTTTCTTGTCATTTTATTATTATTTCAAATTTCGTTACTTATTATCACTAGGACAAGAGGAAAATATTTGCGACATCGAAAGTGATAAATATTTTTTTTTTTGTGTGTGTGTGTGTGAGCGTTTTTCATGTCTTTTTTAAGACATATTTATTTTAAATTTAAAGGGACGAAAACAAGCATTTTATCTAACAAAAATCTGCTTTGAAATTAGTCTCCCTTCCTATTTTCCGAAACGTAGCATTAACCATCGTAAATTCCGGAATATTTCTCATTTGCGGAAAAGTTTGGTGACAGCTGAGAGAAGAGATGAGAAGACAAACGCAAGTCAACCGGAAATGCTGTTTTCGTGAGAGTTACATTAACTATTCGTCAACCTGCTTCTGTGATGGAATAAATGTTGATTGGCTGTTGATTTTGTAATTTATGAGCAGAATTAAACTAAGTTGATAATATTTTCCGTTATAGTTTGTAAAATTATTTGTGATATATAACATGAAAATTAACATTAAGGAAAGTTTCACACATTTTAATATGTTGTTATTTTTTTTTAACTTTAACTTTTCATATATTCCCACTAAACTCGTTAATACTAATATTCATGATTAAAAAAATTAATCCATTCACTTAATGAGCTATAACAGTGTTTTTGCTTGAAAAAGAAACGTTATGAAGTTATTTTGACATCTTGGAAGAAAGTTGAAATATAGAATTTTGTATAAAAAACAGATATATGGAACATTAAATTTTTTATCACATTTAATCAAAAATGTCCAATTTACACTCGCTTATTCTCGATTTGAGTCAGTACCCAAGATTTCTCATATTTCTTATTTTAAACCATTAAAACCAAAAAGGTCGTTAAATATAGACAACTGTCTAATCCTTGACTTCCCGTTTTTTTAATTAGTCATAATAGCAAACGTAGAGTATGATTTTGCAATTTTTTTTAATTATGTTTCATTTATAAAAAAAATTGCATACTAATCCTGTGGTGACCAACTGTGGCATGCTCAAAACAACTAAATTTTTATAGTAATCATTTCCATATGTAATCATCAAATTTCTTCGAATCAAGAAGTCGATTATTTCTTTAAAAAATTAGTGGTATCCGGCCTGCCACAGTTAGCCAAGTCTATACTAATATAACAAAAACACGGTTCGTATGATTCAAAGACCTGGTACCAGACTTTTCATAAAACAGAATTTTAAAAACATTTCTTTGTTAGATATAGCGAGCAGTAATTTACAAAATATCTGATACTAAAACACTTAGAATCCTCTGAATCCTTAAAATATGTAATATCAGCTTTAGAAATTTCACTGATTTACTGAAAGGGGTTCGGGACACAAAAATCTTCAAATTTTGTAAAAAAAAAAAAAAAAAAAAAAAAAATATTTTTTTTCATTTTGGTTTGTTTTCAAAATCTAGCTTTCAAGCAATGGCTGTCATGGAAACGACTTCTTGTAAAAAATATGTTTTTCTTCATAATAGGTTTTTCATCATTTCACGTATTTAAATTCTTATAACCCGAGAACCGTTAAAGTTAAAGGTTTCAAACTTGGAGCATATATTTTTCAATTATTTTACTTTATTTTCGATTCAGCATATTTTTAAAAAAAATATTTCCTTTTGAAAATATGATTTTTTCAAATAAAGTTGCACCACTTTTTTCTAATTTTTTTCGTTAAATATTTTTAATTTTTTTATGAATTAATATTTTTTAAAAGGCTGAATCAAAATTAAAACTTATATATTTCTGTTTATTTAAATGAAAAAAACTGAAATTCTAAAAATAATATTTCATGTTATAACGATTTTTACTTACCCCATTTTTTTAATAAATTTTAAATTTAAATTTTATTTTAAATTATGAGAAGTTTTATCATGTGATTTTGTTTACAAATGATAAGGTTAATCATCACAAAAAAATTCAGAATTTTAACGAAATAAATGAAAATTATTTTAAAATATGTCCCGGACTCCTTTAAAAGGCGACTAAAATAATAAAAGAGATGTTACAAGCTAAAAATATACATTTTATTTAAAAAACATCTCACGCACTTTCAGACTTCCCCAAGAAATTCATCAGATAATATTATAAAAAAATAAAATTCCTCGGAATCTTTTTATGCGTATGAACACTTAAAAAGTAAGATAGAAAATCATGCGTTAAACATACACTACGAGACACTTTCCGGCTCTTCTAGAATAATGTAACAAATCTTAGCCATTTAATAAAGTGAAAGAAATATGTTAAGTAAATATTTTAGACAGCTTTTAACACATTTAACATCCGATATATAAGCATATACCATACATAGCGAGGAAGATACTCGAATTATTTTGTACCACCTTGTACATGATGGATAGATATATAAATATTTACTATACAATTCAGTCCAGTTAGAAAACGCATAACACTGTTGAAATATAACCTCCAGCAATTTCTGACAATGGAGGGAAATGTACAATAAATGAAACGCACTGTATATTCTGCAGTAAAATCTTGTACTACATCTCAGTAATATATATGACTATCATATGCTCGAAATTATGTAACACCATTAAAATGCGCCGCAAAAGATTTTTCCCTGTAGTCCACTATGTAATTAAACTGCTTTGTGTGACGTAATTAAATTACTTAGTGAATGATAAGTTCTTTGAACTCCATATTCTAAATAAAACATGATTTAGTGCACCTTATAAATGCATACCAGTATATTTATTATGGAGAAATTATATGATTACAGACATACGTAGATAAAAAATATTAAAAACAATGACAATGAAAGCATAATTAAAAGTAGACTTTTCGGCTATTTCCATGGCCCTCATCAGTACTTGACAGAGTCACAAAACATGCAAGAGCCACAGATATTGAAAAAAGTTAAAATTACGGTTAAGTCAGGACAGCATAATCCGCCGGAATCTGGGTAGCTTCGTTAATTGGTGATTCAGTCATAACAGGTCATCCAACCCTCAAGAAAGACACGACTAATGTATACGGTGCAATTAGATTTCACAAGATGTGCATTCTCAAAATCGGAACATGATCAAACTGAAGTGCATGAGCAACCAATCTGGAATTTAGAGTACCTCCTTTGAAAAAAAGATATATATGTTACTTGAGTCTTGCATTCAGAGTTCCAGTTTCACCCGTGTAAATCGAGTTGCAATCTTTGCAAGGAATTTTATAAATGACACCACTTCACAAATTGTGAAATCTAATTGCTATGTATACATTAGTTGTGTCTTCCTTGAAGGTGAACGAACCTAGGTAACGAAGTTACTTAGGTTCCAGTGGATTATGCTATACTGGATCAACCATAATTTTAACTGTTTTCAATTCTTGTGGCTCTTGCATGTTTCGTGACTCTGTCGAGTACTGATGAGGGCTATGGGAATAGCTGAAACGTCTACATTTAATTATGCTTCATTTTTTTCACATTTTTCTACGTATGTGTGTAGTCATATCATTTATGAATACTGTCAACCGGGTCTACTTTGGTCCATCCCATAAAAAAAGTTTTTATTCTTTGTATTGAACAAACAATACAAGATAATTCGGAGTTTTTGCCCTTAAAAATATTTTTATCCTACTATAGGTTATTTGAATAGTGTGGGGGTAACTTAATTTTTTTAGTGGCAACACTGGATGTAACAGCTGTTTTTGTGTGTAAATTTTAACTCTCCAAACTTTCTATAGTGAAACAATCTGGATAAGAGCTACAAATTTGATACGTGTCAAACTATTACCTTTAGTAACCTGTAACCCATGTGTGATCATGGTTTTTCCTTTAACTTTTTATTTTGACAGAAAAATTTTACGTTTTCATAAAGGTAACATGGAAATTAGTATTTCTGGGCTACTTTGTACCAGGACTTTTTTGGTCCGAAAACAGCTCAAATTACTTAGAAATGCCTTTTATACAACCAAATCTCTTAAAACATGCTTTAAGTAATTTTTTTTTCAAATGCTATTGTAGCAAAATGTAACATTAATATTTTTGGTCCAGTTTCTGTGAATAACATGACAAAAACTGTTTCTCGTTTCTTGAATATTAACAATTGATTTATTGTGTTTAAAAGAAAAAAAAAAACATTTGTTTATCGAGTTTACAGTGTTAATTTATAAACAAATGCTATTGCAAGGGGGTTTCAATAAAAATGTATTCATTTACATATGAAATGTATTAATTTTATATGAAACTAAGTGGATGGACTAAAGAAGCCACCAGCAGGGGCTACTTTGTTTCAAAACTTTAAAAATAGTTAAAAAATAAAAAAATTCCGCTTTAAAACCATACAATTTGCTTCATTGTTTCATGTTAATTGTTTGCAACTCCATTTCGTCGTTGGAAAATCACATGTAATATTTTTTAATAATGGAAATGTGAGTGGAACCAGGAAAAAGTGGCTCAAAGCCCCTGTTGACGATAATTAATATTTATCTAGACTTCATTGTGTATATATTTTAAAATCAGATTATTTATGTTTGAAACGCTGCAACTTCTTTAAAATACACTGTAAAAGTTTTTACCTTTTAGCCATAATGTAACGGAATTCGTTTGAATGTCTCTGTAAACGAAATATAAATATTACACACTCCGTTTTCAAAAAGAAACGTACCATGAGAAGTATCATAACATATATCAATAACGCAGAAATTGGAATATAATTACCACTGTTAGAGCGCAGACATACAGATAGACAGACCTCTAATTTATAAACAATTTTCAACTATGTAGGAATATATTAAAAAGTCCTTCCGGCCAGTGCCGGGAGGAAGAGGTAGCTTTCATATTCCTTATTTTTTAAAAGCTAGCTTATATTATTCAAACACACGAAGCTCAATTTAGTGGAAACCGATTATAGAAGATTCAGTACTAATTTTTATGAATACTAAATTATTATGAATGAGATTTTCGCGAAATTAGTCAGCTTTATCCAAGCTGATTTTATTTAAAGTAACGTATATTTGGTTTCCAAATTCGGCGATATCTTGAAGTGCCTGCCCTTTTAAGACAACGTGGTGGATGAGGCTAACCAGTGAACTTGTTCGAGACCTTAGTAATTCCTGTACACATGCTCACTCACATAGGAATCGTTGATATATACCAATGCTGTCGCAGGCAAAAAATCGGATTTTTATAAATGTCACCCACATAAACAAATTCAAACTGCTATATCTGAGCCATTTTTTAAGATAAAGACAAAACAAAAAATGCTCCGGAATCCTTATATCAAGGTTAAATACTTAAGAAAGAAACCTTTTTCAATTTCTAATTTTTTTGCACCTCACTTTAAATATAATTTTTTTTAATTTAATGGCCGCCATTTTGAAACAAGATGGCGGTGAACTTGGTCAAGACATTGCTAGATATTATCCACATGCCTTCTTTCAACCAAATAGGTTAATAAATACGTGTGTTATCGCGTGAAAAATATCAGATCGTTTCAAAATGTCAGCCATGCTAGAAATTCAAAGTGCTATAACTCAACCAGTTTTTAAGACATAGACGAAACAAAAACTGCCCCGGAATCTTTGTATCAAATTCAAACACATAAAAAAAACCTTTTTCATTTTCCAATTTTTTGATACCTCACTTTAAATTTTAAATTAAAAATGTTTTTTAAATGTTCCCTTTTGAAACAAGATGGCGAATGAAGCTTGCCTACGAACACGGTCGAGACATTGGTTCGACATTGGTACTAAGTTCACACCAAGTTACATCCAAATCGGTTCATAAATACGCCTGTTATCGCGTGACAAAAATCTGGTCGTTTCAAAATGTCAATCACAATAGAAATTCAAAATACTATAACTCAACCATTTTTTTAGATATAGACGAAACAAAAACTGTTCCGGAATCTTTGTATGAAGGTCAAACACATAAGAAAAAATCGTTTTCATTTTCCAATTTTTTGATACCTCATTTTAAATTTTATTTATTTTTATTTTTTTTAATGGCCGCCATTTTGAAACAAGATGTCGAATGAAGCTGGCCAACGAACTGGGTCGAGACATTGATATGTACTTTGTACACACTAAGGTACATCCATATTGGTTCATGAATACGCCTGCTATCGCGTGACAAAAATTAGGACGTTTCAAAATGTCTGCCACGCTAGAAATTCAAAGTGCTATAACTCAGCCATTTTTTAAGATATAGACGAAACAAAAACTGCTACGGAATCTTTGTATCAAGGTCAAACACATAAGAAAAAATATGTTTCAATTTTCAATTTTTTAGTACCACATTTCAAATTTTTAAATTTTTTAAATGGCCGCCATTTTGAAACAAGATGGCGGATGAAGCTGGCCTACAAACTCGGTCGAGACATTGGCATGTACTATGTACACACCGAGTTTTATCGAAATCGGTTCATGAATACGCCTGTTATCGCGTGACAAAAATCAGGACGTTTCAAAATGTCAGCCACAATAGAAATTCAAAATACTATAACTCAACCATTTTTTTAGATATAGACGAAACAAAAACTGTTCCGGAATCTTTGTATGAAGGTCAAACACATAAGAAAAAATCTTTTTCATTTACCAATTTTTTGATACCTCATTTTAAATTTTATTTTTTTTAATTTTTTTAAATGGCCGCCATTTTGAAACAAGATGGCGGATGAAGCTGGCCAACGAACTCGGTCGAGACATTGGCATGTACTATGTACACACTGAGTTTTATCCAAATCGGTTCATGAATACGCCTGTTATCGCGTGACAAATATCAGGACGTAGAAATTCAAAGTGCTATAACTCAGCCATTTCTTAAGATATAGACAAAACAAAAACTGCTCCGGAATCTTTGTATCAAGGTCAGACACATAAGAAAAAAATATTTTTCAATTTTCAATTTTTTGGTACCGCATTTAAAATTTTAAATTAATTTTTTTTTTTAAATGGCTTCCATTTTAAAACAAGATGGCGAATGAAGCTGGTCAACGAACTCGGTCGAGAAATTGGTATGTACTATGTACACACCGAGTTTCATCCAAATCGGTTCATAAACACGAGAGTTGCAGTATGACAAAGATCAGATACATATATATAACCATTAATTAAACATAACCTGCCACCGTCAATTATTATGAATTAAAGCTGTAAGTATTAAAAAAATATATATTATAAGAATTATTATGGAAGAAAAAAGAAAAAAGTGGACATCGACAAAAATTGAAAAGCTTATACATTGAATTACGTTATCGAGGGCACAGAATTCAATGATATAAGCAAAATGGTTGTTTTCTGTGGGAAAAATAAGCTAAAGCTAAAATTAATTTTCCCCTGTGCCCGAACAACCACTAAAATCAAGTGAATTGATTAAAAATGAAAGCAGAATAGAAGCAAATAATATGAAATGGAAGAATCAATAAAACGTATTTAAATATTTATAGGATATAAAAAAGAAATATATATATATATATATATATATATATATATATATATATGACCATTAATTAAACATAACCTACCACCATCAAAAAACATAATATTATGAATTAAAGCTGTAAGTATAAAAAAGTGCCAAATAATTTATTATAAGAATTATTATGGAAGAAAAAAGAAGAAAGTGGACACCGACAAATAATGGAAAAGCTTATACATTGAATTACGTTATTAAGGGCACAGAATTCAATGATATAAGCAATATGGTTGTTTTCTGTGAGAAAAATAAGTTAAAGCTAAAAATTATTTTTCCCTGTGCCCAAACAACCATTAAAATCAAGTGAATTGATTAAAATTGAAAACAGAATAGAAACAAATAATATGAAATGAAAAAATCAATAAAACCTGTTTAAATATTTCTAGGATATAAAATAGAAATAATAAACAACATACCGATTAATATTTCAGTATTTTTCAATATATCCACGCGCACATGGCTACCAAAATATCGTAAAGATTAAGGTGAATAAAACAGTTAAGAAATCACAGTAATTGATATCAAAGGATGCAGTTAATATATTTTGAAATACCATGATAAATACATTTGATATAATATAAAATAAAATAAATAGAAAGTAATTACATTATTTAAAATAACTAAAATGCACTATTAAAATAATTAATTACTATTTAACAATATCGTCAAAATTTAGCTAAAAAATCCACCTGGTGTAGTAAATTATAACTGAAAAGGAGCTGGAAAAAGCAAAATTTATAACTTATCTTCAAAAGACAAATTTTGGTGCTGCCATCTAGTAGTACTTTTATTATTCAAATGTCACAAGATAAACAATTGTAAGCTTTTCAATGTAAAAAAATTATTAACAGCAAAACCAAACATATCCTTATATATAGATAATTACAAACCTAATATAAACCACTCTATGTATTAAAAAAAAACTATTGTTAATAAAATTAAAAAAAAAGCATACAAAATATTCTATTATCTAACTCATTTAAACTACACTAAGAATTTAAATAATTCTATAACATTGAAAATATATAGCATATAGCTATATGCTATAAAACAAAATAAATTCAATAATAATTAATATTAATAATTATTAAAAATAAATTAAAAGGTTTTTTTTTTTCGCGTATATTATGAGATCGAAAGTGTACTAAAAAAATTCTGGTCTCATTTATTAATTTCGGCATTAAAATTAACCGTTTGCAGACTGCAAACGGCGCCCCACAAGGGGTTAACCCCGTGGGGACGAGCGACACGTATACATGCCGCATGAAACACTCAGAATCCTTGTTTTTCCTCACCAGTAAAATTTTACTGTAAAATTTGCCTTATTTAATCAGCGCATTTTCTCGATTCAAGGAGTCACAAATTTTTGTTTTTAAAAAACGGTGACAAAAGCTTAAAAATTTCGTAAAAGGCTCCCGTCCCGAAGGGATTAAGGGGACCGGGTAAGCTCTATCTCGGCCATGTTAAAATACGCCAACTTTATGTATCTTTTTCTCCGAAATGGTGAAAGATAGGGGTCTAGATTTTTTAGTGTAGTTCAAATAACAAAGACGGAAGATGCTCATCCGCATTCTTGAGTTTGTCAGTAGTAATATCATTCTGACTGCATTGAGAAAAAAATTTTCATTTCGATATGAATTTCAATTTGCTGAGTAGTTGTTTTCAAGTATTTTCATATTATCGTTTCAATTTAAGAAAAGAAACTGCATTCCTAGTTTATTAAATTTCTAAGTTTGTGTTGCTAATAGTAGATATTTGTTTGAATTGAACGCAGTTGAAACATTTTTTTTTTAGTGCTAGGATTAAATACGCATTTCAAGAAATGCATTATTTGTCGGACTTGATCGATTTTCTAAAGAATTTTCATTTCGCTTACAACATGAACTTGAAGAAAGCACATTTGTTTGAAAATGCCTTTTCATCAAACGTAAAAGAAAAGAAAGAAAAGGTTTTATTCGATAAGTGTATATTTTATTCTGCCTCTAGCTATTTTCCAACCGCTGCATTAGCCTCGTAAATTCCGGAATATTCTCATTTGCGGAGAAGTTTGGTGACAGCTGAGAAAGATGAGAAGAGAAAGGCATCAGCGAACCGGAAATACTGCTTTCCTGGGTATTAAATTAACTGTTCGTCAATCTGTTCCCCCCTGATCGAATGAATGTCATCTGATTAACTGTCGGACTTGCAGTTTATGAACAGGTTTTCCTGACTTCGTTATACTACTGGAAAAAGACTGAGACATTATTTGTTCATATAGAGCAGTGAAATTTAGGATTTTACGATAAGCTAAATTAAAATAGATTGCGGATAAGCCACTTTAGCAAGTTAAAATGTATCACAAATGCAAATGAAATACTGTTAGGTTTAGTTTATCACGTATTTAAACTGTTTATTCTGTAATTTTGAACAATTATTTTGGAATTATTTTGGATTCTTCTCCAGTATATGAAGTGACTATCTGTAGAATCGATTTAATTGCTAAACAATCGAACATTCCCATCTTCTTTAACCCCTTAATTCTCGCTCCCGCTGTATTCACGGGCTGTGTCTTTTATTCAGATTATCTGATACCCCACCAGTTTTATAAAATAATATAATTGTCTTCATTATGGTATCATTTTACCTGTCATTTAATAAGCTGAATATTTCTTTTTTCCAAAAAGTGGTGCCAATAAACAATATTAATTTTTAAACCATAATTTAGTGCGACCGTTAAGGGGTTAATTTTATTAGCCAGCGAACAGACATACGATCCTAATTCATAAACAATTTTCAACTATGTAGAAAATGTAAAAAAACACAGCTGTCAAGAGACAGGAGGAATGTTTAATTTTTCATTAAAAATGATGAAAATCAGTTCATCCGTTGCCGGAATACTTCTCGTAAGTCTTTAGAAAATGTTTCGAGAAAATCGCGTTTAAAGTTTTACAAGAGTTAACTTTTGCGTGTTAACTGCACGAAAAGAATCCCAATAATTTCTAAGCGAAGTTTGGTGACAGCTGAGAAAGAGGAAAAGAGAAAGGCATCAGCCAACGGGAAATACTGCTTTCCTGTGTATTAAATTAACTGTTCGTCAATCTGCTTCCCTGTTGGAATGACTATTTCATTAACTGTCGGACTTGCAGTTTATGAACAGGTTTTACTGACTTCGTTAAATTACTGGTGAAAGACTGAGACATTATTTGTTCATATAAAGCAGGAAAGTCAAAATAAATTCAGTAAATTTTGTATATTTTAAAGATTGGAAGCTTTATGATTTTATGGGAAGTTAAATTCAAACATATTGCGGATAAATCACTTTAGCAAGTAACAAATGTATCACAAATCAGTGTTCGTACGGGTCCTTGAATTTCCAGACTAAGAAATTCTTCGGTACCAGTATTTTCTATAGAAAATCTCTCCTTAAATAAAGCGAAATTTTGCGCGTTCGAACTAGATTTATTTCTCTATAATGAAATACTAATATTTGGTCTTGAAAATAACGGTAGTCGTACGAACCCTGCAAATATAAATGGAATATTGTTATGTTTAGTTTTTCAGGAAACTGAAATGTTTATTTTCTGCGACTTCGAACCAGAGTAGCCGGCCTAAATTTTTATCGGGAAATTTCGTCTTCAAACACTCTTTAGAGAGTTTTTTTTGTTTTTTCTGAAGTTAGTCAAGATAAGTCCAACATTAAATAAGTATGAAAATACATTTTGCATTTTCTGGTATGAATCCAATTTTTTTAATAAAAGTGGAGGCTAAGCTGGTAACCCTGCTCGAGCAATTATTTTAAAATTCCAGTATATGAAGTGAATAACTGTACAATTGATTTAATTGCTACGCAATCGAACCTTCTCAGCGCCTTGAATTAATAGGTCCGTTCATTAAGATGCAGTTGAAGCGTTATTTAAATGATTGTAATTCTACATATATAATCTAGTTTTAAAATTAAAATGCAATTATGATATAATTAATATTCTGAAGGAAATATATGCCAGTGATGGAACCGTGTAGCAGGAGAGAATCAATTGACACCGCAAAATTTTATTAGTATTCTTCATTGAGCTTCAGAGCATAATTTCTGAGATTTTTGAAGGCGAAGAATACTACAAAAATTTAGTGGTGACAGTCGCTCAACTGCTGCGCCACTGTTCCATCACTGATATATGTACACTTTTGCGGAACCCCGCAAAAAGTCTGACTAAAACTGTAATTAACTTTAACTTTCTTCAGAGCTGACCTCAGTTTTACTCCCAGTCTGTAGATATGGGCAATTCCATCGTAACTGACGTAACATTTTATCATCGAATTTTGTTTTCAAATCTATGTATAAAATTTACTAATAAAGCTAGAACAAATTTTTACAATTAAAAATATATCTTACTAAGGTCTTAATACCCAAATACCTGCCGATTATTTCAATCTCTCTTTGAATCCCCAAAATTGCAATTCGAATTTCTGTAACTGACGTAATATAAAATATACAAACATTTTTTCTGCCTTCACTGAAGTTTACAAATTATCAAAACTATCCCGTTAAAAAAGAGATTTAATGTTCCCAACAACACTAAGTAATGCCAAATTATAACAGTAACTTGTTAAATTAATTTCTGAATAATAAAAAAGAAAAAAAATGTTATTTACACGTGTAACTGACTTATTTTTATTGTGTAACTGACGTAACATTATGACTTTACAAAGACAATAATGGTACTTGACTTAGTTTGTAAATAGTAATTTATGATGCCTTTATATTAGGATTTTGCTATAGAATATAAAAATATCAAGTTTTCCAATCTTACCCTTAAATTAAAGATATTATAAATTTAATCCCCCCCCCCCCCAAAAAAAAAAGATGATTTTCTGTGGAATTGCCCATATCTTATTTAAATAAGCCATTGGGTAAATTCTAACTGTAGTTATGAAACTACTTAGAAAATTTTAAATGAATTTAAGGAATTAATGTTATTAAAAAGTAATAGAGCATAAAAAATTAAAAAAAACAATAATGTAACTTATTAGGAATAATATAAAAATATTAATTGAAACTGAAAGTAATAAAAAGCATATATGCTATCACCAGTGTTTCGTGGATTTTTTTCTACGGATACTTAAAATTCATACCAGAAATTTAAAATAGCAATATTTGGGTTATTTAATAAGAAACATTTCCGTATTTAAATAAAGCAAAATTTATTATTGAAAATGTCTGGTGTAAATATAGATTCATTGAGTTACGGAATTTCTGGGAAGTATTCTACCATGGGAATTAGAGAATAAAGGAAGGTGTAATGCAGTCTAAGCTAAAGGTAGTGGAAAGAGCCACGGGGTAAACAATAAAAAGGCACCTTTCAGAGCAATATTTTTCTTTTTTTTTTCTTTGTTACAGAGTAAAAGATTTAATATAGACTTTTTTTATTATAAAAATAATATAAAAAAATCGGAAAAAGTGTGAAGAAATCAAGGTCAAAATCTTATACTTAATGATAATTGCTTTTAAAATTTTCCGGTGATACCTTCCGTAACTGTAATAGCCTTTGGAATAGTCTCGGTCTTCAACGTGGTCACTGTTCCGCCTATTCAGCGAGTTACGGCGGGCAAGTTCACTCATCATCCAAGTAAGTGCGGATAACTTGTTAATCTTTCTCGGGCTGTTTTGTGGCTGAATTTTGTGTGAATTTTGAGGCTGAAATTTTGAAAAAAAAAAAAAACACGATTACCAGAATCTATAAACAAATTCACTTGAAAATGAATAAAAGTTTTTTAGTCACTGGCATTATAAAGAAAAAAAAACAAAGATTTTGCCTATTTTAAAGGGTGTCGTAAAGCTTTAAATCTTTCGAAATTTTAATTTTCTTTTAGATGTTAAACTCCCATCATTTCTGAACATTTTGATATAATTGTTTCCTTGAAATTCCCATTAGAACAGAAGTTAGGGCTTTTAGAATTATACCCGCTCAATAGCTGAAGCTCGCTCAATAGGTTTCCGAAACTCTGAAGTCATTTTTCTCCAAATGACGTTTTTGGGCATAACGGCGCGCTATATCTCAAAAACTTCTTAATATTTTTTCATGAAAAATTCAAAACATATGTTTTATGTTAGTTTGTATAAACTGAGCCTAAAATTTTATTTTTATTATAAAATTTAATTTCTTAAAAATATATATTTTTTTGGTGATTATATTGTTGAAATTTTCAAAATTTTGCATTAGTTAAATGCAACTTTGTATAAAAATACTTTAAATACAATTTTATTTAGGTTCAGAGTAATTATTACAATCTGAAGTATAAACAGGCACCAAAATTTTCATTCTAGTTGCAAAATTTATTTTGTAATCCTGCGCGTAATCTGGTATGCCGATTTTCTGCTCGTCAAATGTCTGACAGTTTAGAGCTCCCTGTAAATGCTACTTCTGCATCTTAAAATTTCTTAAATATTTGAAATGAAAGAACATACTTATAGTAGGAGAGCTGTTGAACATTTTTGAGTAGGTAATTGAGGCACCCTGAAAATTTGTGTAACACTTCTTTTGTAATGCCTGAATACAAAGTCGAATGTCTGGCTGAAGGATCGTGGCCAAAAAAATGTGCCAGACACGTGTGAAGTGCCATTTGGCACTTGACACGTGTCTGGCACAGTTTTTGTGCCGACTAAAGTGTCTGTCATTTTCAAAATATTTTTTTCTAAGCATAAATATTATTCTGTCTCAATCTCAGCGTGCCTCAAATACCTTTTTTGGGTAGTCAAAAAATGGCACTTGACACGTGTCTGGCACAGTTTTTGGGCCACGATCCTTCAGCCAGACATTCGATTTTGTATTCAGCCATTACAGAAGAAGTGTTGCACAAATTTTCAGGGTGCCTCAAATACCTTCCCTAAAATGTTTAACAGCTCTTGGACTATTATATCTTTCTTCCCAATTAAAATGGTGTCTTAAAAACAAAAACATTTTAAGATATTAAATGTTGAAAATGGTCTTTACTTCCCATTTTTTCCAATTTTAATAGTCCCGAAACCCCTTAAATTAACATTAAGTGGGGAAGTATCGTTCCACTATCTGTTAAGTTTAAAGTCTATGCCTGACAGAATCATGGTGATCACAAAAGTAAATTAGGGGGAAAAAGTCATTAATTGCCCAAATATTCCTAACTTTTTACTCAGATCGGGCGTGATCCCAAGTTAATTTTCAACAGTATTGCGAGAAATACAATTATCTAAAATGATTGTATGATCATTTTACAATTTGTTTTCAGCCTATATTTTTTAGATAGGTTTATGAATATTTAATAAAAAAGAAAAAGCCTTACTGTTCAAATTTCATTTCTTGCCGGAAAAAAAAAGTATATGCTGATTCCCTATTTTATTAGGGATAGTATTAAGTCATGTTTTAAAAAGAAGAATGCAACTCGTCAGGCTTTTATTATGAGAAACAATAAAACGACGAGGTACAACCGTCATATTAATGTAGCTCCATAACCTACGCTACCATCAGTGTTAACAATTTTAGTGGATATTTTAATACAGGTGTTCCAAAATCAAACCAGAAATATAAAATACCAATATTTACTTTAATAACAGACATTCCGTCGCTAAATAAAGCAAAATTTATTACTGAAATTTTCTGGATTCTCTTAATCACAGAATCTCTAGAACAGAATGGTATTCTACCATGGAATTAGAGGGTTAAGATGTTTTACTAACAATTTGTTTGTACAGTTACTAATCCCAAATAAATATAATTTAAGTTTTATTCATAAAAATAATAGCCATTTGATCGACAAAATGAAGTTCATTAATGGGATGATTTAATTACAGAACGGAGCATTGTTTTTTTTCTTAAATAATAAAAAAAATGCTCTTCTATACACAATTATTTATGATCAAATATGCCCGTAAACCGTTGTACGCAAATCTAAGAAAACGATTATTTTGCCGATAAAAAATTATTTTATATTTAACTTCTCTTGTTATTTACCTATTCGTTGCGTTAGTCTCGTAAATTCGGCAATATTTATCATTTTCGAAAAGTTTGGTGACAGCTCAGTGAAAATATGTGAAGAGAAATGTATCAACCAGCAGGAAATACTGCTTTCTTGTGCGTTAAATTAACTGCTCGTTAACCAGCTCGTGTGATGAAGTAGATGCCTAATTAACTGCTGGTCTTGTAGTTTGTAAACGAGTTTTCCTGACTTCATAATACGTCTGTTGAAAGTTTCCTGAATTATTTGTTGACATAATTCATGAAATTCAAAATAAATTATTTGGGAAAGTTTAAAATTGTTTAATGATATATTATGTTATACTATGATAAATCGAGACATATTTCGGCTGGCACTAATAATATGAAGAAAATCAACATACAAACGCATGGTTATGATTATTATTTTTATATGATTATTTTCTTTTAATGATTCGAGTGGAAAACATTACCGACAAGTAAAATGATAATTGTATTTCTACCTTCAATGAAATAAGTATTAAAAAATGTAAAGCAATTTTTCTGTTTAAAATTCGAGGGATATTAGTTACATTTTCAGTTTTATAAATGAAAGAAGTAAGTTTTTAATAAAACGTTTCGTAACTTTTAACAGAGAATAGATGAAAACAAAATTTACTGTTAGATTTTTATCTATCATGTCCATAAGAAACAATAATTTTTCAGTTTAAAATATATGACAAATAGTTATTTTTCAACATGGTCAAATAATAGAAAAATGAAACATATTTTCCAACAATTACTTTGTTATCTGCTAACTCGAATCTGTTAACCCTCTCACTGACCAACCCGAGGGTTTCTCGGGCAACGTAAAAGTATCAAAATTTGCGCAACGTGAGACTTCATCGGGGTGCATTTTTCCGTCTAATTAACTCTTTTTGATCATTCCACCAGTTATTTTTTTATTCTAAATTTTGCCTTATCTAATCGGAGAAATTTCTCGATTGAATCAGACGAAAATTTTTGTTTTGAAAAACCGGTGGCAAAAGAATAAAATTTCCTAAAAGACGCTCGTCGCGAAGGAGTTAAATACGCAATTTTTGAAGCTATTTTGATAAAACTATTACGCAGCGAGAGGGTTAATTACTAGAACGACCATAAATTTGAGTCAAGTTTTATAAAAATATTTCACACCTGAATTTTGATTTAAAAAAGTTTAACTTCATTATTCAATGTTTTTCTTCTTTGTATTTTTTAAACTTTTTTCATAATCAAATTTCTGGTTTGAACCGAAACATATTCATATGGTATCCGCCAAAATGACGGCTCACTGTAGTTCTAGCTAATACCAGAATTTTGTAAAAATTGGTTCACACCAGAATTTTTATTTAAAACTATTTAACTAGCCTATTATTGTGCTGCATATATTTTACATAACTTCTGAAAAAATTTCTGGTTCGAATCGACTATTATCAATTTGGCAGGGGTCAAAATGATCCTAAATGGTCCTTCTAATGTTAAATATTAAATTCACAAAGTTTATTTCCCATTTCATTTTACCATTTAAGTGGAGATTATTATTTTTTTAATTCACCATGTGTTTTATTATTTCAAGACTACCACTGGCGATATTTTTTAAATCTATTTTGCCCCACCTTCTATCAAATGAAAATTGTTTACATATATCACAAAAATTTACGAAAATAGTAAATCAAACTATACTACATAATGTATTTTGTAAATATAGTGGTGTCAATAGAAAATTAATTTAATCATGAATAACGGCGCTGTTATTCTGAATTTTATTTAAGTAAAAAATATTAGCAACAGGAAAGAGTTTTTTTTTCCATGTCTTTTTCCAAAGAGTTCTTATACTAAATATAAATAGAAGAACACAAGATTTTATCCAACGAAAATCTCATTTGTAATCAATCTCTTTTCCTGTTTTCCGAAACGTGACGTTAGACTTAGTAAATTCCAGAATATTTCTCCTTCTCAGAGACTTTTGGTGACAGCTGAGAGAAGAGATGGGAAGGGAAATGCATCCGAAATACTAGTTTCATGTGCGTTAAATTAACTGTTCGTCAATCTGCTCCTGTGATGTAATCATTATCTGATTATGTATTTGCTGAGCAGATTTTCCCGAATAAAAGACTGCGGTAAATGAAATAGTACACGAAATTCGAATAGTTATTTCTGAAATATTTGAATATTTTAATAACAAATTGCATTATAAGATGTTATTTCAAGGCTTATTGTGCCTGGCATTAACAATTTAAAATATGTCAAAAATTAAAAGCATGATTATATCTATTTCGTTTTAAATTATCTTTCAATGATTCGGCTATAAAAATATTTGTTAAATGGACAATATGGTAATATTTTTTCCATCGCTGATTGCGAAAAAATCAAATGCAATATTCTCTTTTGCAAATTTGTATTTATGATTTATATTAAAGATTTGTGTCCCATTTTTTTCCAATGCTGATTGCGATAAATATCGGAAAATCAAATGCAATATTCTCTTTTACAAATTTGTATTCGTGATTTATATTAATGATTTGCGTCCCATTTTTTTAGAACGCTGATTGCGATAATTATCGAAAAATGAGATGCAATATTCTGTTTTGCAAATTTGTATTCATGATTTATATTAAAAATTTCTGTCCCATTTTTTTCCAACGTTGATTGCGATAAGTATCGAAAAATCAAATGCAATATTCTCTTTGTAAATTTATATCCGTGATTGATATTAAAGATTTGTTTCCCATTTTTTATAACGTTGATTGCGATAAGTATCGAAAAATCAAATGCAATATTCTCTTTTGCAAATTTGTATTCATGATTTATATTAAAGATTTGTGTCCCTTTTTTTTTCCAACGCTGATTGCGATAAATATCGGAAAATCAAATGCAATATTCTCTTTTGCAAATTTGTATTCGTGATTTATATTGATGATTTGCGTCCCATTTTTCCCCAAAGTTGATTGCGATAAGTATCGAAAAATCAAATGCAATATTCTCTTTTGTAAATTTATATTCATGATTTACATTAAAGATTTGTGTCCCTTTTTTTCCAACATTGATTGCGATAAGTATCGAAAAATAAAATGCAACATTCTATTTTGCAAATTTATATTTATGTTTGATATTAAAGATTTGTGTCCCATTTTATTTTCCAAAGTTGATTGTAAAAAGTATAAAAAAATGGAAAGCAAAATTACCTTTTGCAAATTTATATGCATGGTTTATATCAAGGAGTTGTGTCTCCTCTACTTTGAACTTCAAATGCTAGGATCATCCGTTATAAATATATATATAAGTGGATTAAGGACAAATTTAAAGGAGACATCTCTTTATATCTAAAAATAGTAAAAAATGAATTACAAATAAATGACGCCTCTTTCAAAATGCTTAGATATGTAATACGGCAAGTATGACCTTTTCAAAGAACTCTTATATATCAATGTTACGAGCCATATAATATCTCGTATAACCGGAAAACATGTCCTTGAATAACGCTGACATCATATTGAGAGTAGTAATGCCTGACATTAACCCTTAAAAGCCTACGGTATCATTTATGATACCATCACTGTTACCGATTCAATGGATTTTTTTATACACATATTGGTATTCACACCAGAAATTTAAAATGGAATTTATTTATTTATTTAATAATAGACATTTCGTTATTAAAATGACCGATTTAGATTTTTCTGGTTTAAATTCCAATTCTTTGAATTACTCAATGCCTGAAATGAAGAAAAATTCAAGCTTTTAAGGGTTAAATAAACTTTCAATTCATTTTTACAATTTGCATATAATGCACAATTTAAGTTTATTTGACCGTGTATTTTAGAGAAAATGTTCTTTTAAATGCAATTTGTTTGAAAACAGTATCTCAATTTAAAAATTTTTAATGATTAAAAAAAATCGAGCATGATTGTTTAAAAATCTATTACAGCGTTCAGTCTGATTACAAAAGATTACCTCTTTTGCACTTACAACAATATAAATTGTTCAGCATTTGCTTCTGGTTCATATTCCATAACAAAATAGCCTTTATCAATAAATTAATAAAATAAATTTACAGAGATGTAATCGAACTACCTGTTTAAACCACTGAAATTACCTGAATCAAAAAGGCTGCTGAAAGTAGCAATCTTTAGTGATTTATTCGGCTATTAATTCCTGGAATGCGGCAAATGCGAATGTGTAGCATTTAATAATTATCAAAACTTTACTTGAAAACATTATTGATATTTTTCATATAAAATTGCTTTCGGTGTTGTTAGCAGGGTCTGATTATACCAACGGAGAAAAAAATCTCAAATGTTTAGACGAATAGAAATTTTTGCTTTATTCGTAACACTAATTGTGTATGCATGTGGCGTTTATATAATGCAAAAAATTCTATTAAAATTTACTGGTGGAAATTTGCCCGGTGGTAATCAAAACCATCGTTGTTAGTGGGCAATTTGAGAAAACATGTAATTATGAATAAAAAGGAACAAATAAATCCTCAAAATGGTGAAGCTTCAACTGTAACAGGTTTCGTGTGGCTCATTACAAATGGGGCAAACGTCCACCAGTAAATTTAATAGAAAGTTTTCCATATTTAACCGACTTATAAAGCACAATTTCAGTCATAATTATGGTCAAAAGCAAATATTAATTTTTACTGATGTAAGTTTACTTCGGCGGGAACCAGGGTGTGCGTTTCCGCCATATTGTGAGAACTTAAACAAGCTTCTGTCAATAACAGTGAAAGTGATTATAAAATCACCTTAAATTCAACCAGTAAAAATTTGTACCAGGGTTCAGTGTTGCCAGTGGTCCACTTTTTTAAAATTCAGATTTCTTGATTGACACCACTTTTTTGAAAAGGTAAAATTCATCATATTTAATAACACATTAACTAAGGGGAAAAACATAGGGAATTTTACCATTTGAAAAAAGTGGTGCCAAAGAAGAAATCTGATTTAAAAAAAAAGTAGCCAATAATGCCAGGGTTGCAAGTTTGGCCTCCAATTTTTATAAAAATTTCAAATTCACACCGGAAATTTCGAAAGGTGAATTTTCACTTTATGCTATCTCAAAATGATTCTCATTAATCTCTTAACGGTTGCATTAAATTACGGTTTAAAAATTCAAATAGCTTATTGACATCACTTTTTGGAAAAAGAAATATTCACCTTATTTAAAGACAGGTAAAAGGATACCATAATAAAGCTAATTATTCGATTTTATAAAACTGGTGGGAATGAAATAAATCTGAAAAAAGACACAGCCCGGGAATATGACGGAAGCCAGAATTAAGGGGTTAAATAAAGCATAAAATATTATTATTTGTTTCTGGTATGAGCTCGAAATTTCTGAATAAAAATTGAGGCGAAAGTGGCAGCCTTGATTTGCCCCATATTTGTGAGAGAAAGTTTGTATGAATTAGTCTCTAAAATAAGGCGAAATTTTCAATTCAAAATTTACTGGTGTAAGTTTGCTTCGGATGTAATCAGAAACTGATGATCCGTTTTAAAAAATCAGCCGCCACCTTGTGACAACCTCCTCAGTTACTTCACTCGCAAATGGTAGATTCTACACTATTTCCCTCCTGCTCTTTATTTATAATTCCATTAAAAATATACATTAAATTCAAAAAATCCATTAGAGTTTTGAAAAAAAAATGAAAAGAAATACAGTAAAACCTCTCACAAGCGATCGCGTTCTGTTCCAACAAACATTGGTCGATCCGAGAGGGGGTCGCTTAATGGGGGTCATGTTTAAACCTAGATTTTAATTGTTGAAAAAAAAGGTAACAATTGATGTTACTAAAATTTATTTTTCACATTAGAAAAAAATATGAAAATTTAAGTATCAAAACAAAAGTTAATTACTTAAGTTAATCACGGCAGAGTTTAAAAAATGAACACATTGACATTTGCTTTGGTTTTACAGTTTTATCTTTTATAACTTTTATTTCCAAGTTCAGTAAGTAAAAGCATTTTTTTTTTTTTTTTGGACGAGAAAAATTAATGACGATTTCATTAATTTATCTATTTCTTTGAGATGTTCCTGACAGAATAGGGCCGGGGAATTTATTGACAGACATTCTTAATTTGTCATCAGAGTCAAATTCATTGCCTGAAAAGGCACAAAGGGGTTTAAACTCTTAAAAGTTACCGGTATATACAAAAAAAAAAAAAAAAAATTCTAAACTTAGTTTAGAAGTTTGATGAATAATGCGCTCTCCGGAAATATCTTTCTGATAAAACCTTCAAGCGACAAGGAAAAAGCGGAATTTGTTTCGTTTTCTTCAAAGAAATAGGTCGCTCATGGAAGGAGTTCAACTGGGATGGTCTCTGAATGGAGGTAAAATTAATATTGAGCCTATGGGAATAAATTCCGTTCAATGAAAAAATGGTCGTTCAGGGAGGTGGTCGCTTAATGGAGGTGGTCGCACAGGGAGATTTCACTGTAATTGTCATATATGTTCTTTATTCCAGGAAACCCGGATTTGTCCTCTATTGAGAAACAAACTAGTTTGTTGTGGACATCACAAAACTTTCTTCTATTTCAATCGCATCAATTAAATCATCTGCAGTAAATTCTGTCTAAGGCAGACTCTGTGCAAGCCGGAAATCTGTCTACCGCGGAAAATTTTTCAAGTCCCGGCGAACCCATAGAAAATAACATTAATTCTTGCTGCATAAGGCGGAATCTGCCTAACGCGGAAACGGAAAGGATTTTAAGGTCCCACCGAAACCAAAATTTTGCATAAGGCGGAAAAAAGGATAATTTAAAAATGAGAGGCATTTTGTTTATTAAACTTTAAAACGGATAAGTCAAATACTCAATGTCGAGCATGTAAGTTACATTTCCTAACACTTTGAAAAAGTTAATTCAAAAGGACAGGAACTGTTTAAATTTTAAGGAATTTATGCTTGTGCCATTTTTTATATGCAAAATTATATTTAAAACTTAATATTTCTAGTAGAATGAGCATTTATCCAAATATATATTTTCGAAAGTGCAATATATTATACTTATTATTATGTACTCAAATTCAAAGTTATAGCGTTCTGTCTCATTCTCGAAGTTTATAGGCAGGGGGGGGGGGGGGGTTAGTTTTTTTTTTTTTAGTGTGTGTGTAAACTTCGAATTCGCATGTATTACAGCAGTACTAAGAAATTGAATAGCGTTTCTCATTTATCTATAAAGACAAAAGATCTTTTCGGATTTCAGTTTTCAACAGATTTTCGAGTCAGGAAAATCAATAAAAAATCATCAAATTCGAGGTTTTTTTTTTTGGGGGGGGGGGGAGGAGCTTTTTTGCATAAGCCGGAATATTGTCTACCACGGAAAATTTTCTGAGTCCCGATCGATTCCGCCTTAGACAGAATTTACTGTAGTTAGTACAAGAAATTACATTAATTTAGCACTAATTTATATCAAAGTATATCTGGATTTGAAGTTTAATGAAAATTCTTGCATTAGTTCTTGAGATAGAACCATAGCGGAAATTCTGAAAAATGTAGCATAAGAGCGCCACCTGTTGAGCGATTCACACCCAAACATAAACAGCACTAACTGATAACAAGGTATACCTAAATGTGAAGTTTGATGAGGATTCGTGCATTAGTGCTTGAGATAGGGCTATATTGGAAATTCTGAAAAATGACGCATACCAGCGCCAGATATAGAGCGAGTTGAACCAAACCCTAAACAGCACTAATTCATATCATGGTATACCTGAATCTCAAGTTTGTTGAAAATTCAAGCATTAGTTCTTGAGATAGAGCTATTGTGGAAATCGCAAAAAATGCCGCTTAGCAGCACCACCTGCTGATCGATTTACACCAAAATGTACAAAACGTCAATTCATGTCAAGGACTAACTGAATCTGAAGTTTGATGAAGATTCGTGCATTAGTTCTGGAGATTGAGCTGTTGTGGAAATCGTGAAAAATGTTCCATAGCAGTGCGCTCTGTCGAGCGATTTACACCAAAAACTAATCAGCACCAATTTATATCGTGGGCTAACTGAATATAAATTTTTATTAAATTCCGTGCATCTGTTCTTGAGATAGAGCGCCCACAAACTCTGTGTCACATACATAATACAGACAGAGTCACAGACTTACAGACAGACATTTTGTAAAAACATGTTTTTAAGAATTTCTGACCCATAAAACGTGAAAATCCGTCAAAAATCGAAAGTCGAAATTTTTCACGAATCCAATAATTTCTTCTTGTAAAGATAGAAGAAAGTAAATAAGTAAAACAATGTTTGTGCCCAACGAAAGTATATCTTCTATTCAGCCTTTCTTGCGATTTTCCAAATCGCTGCATTAGCTTCGTAAATTCTAGATTATTTCTCATTTTCGGAGACGTTTGGTGACAGCTGAGAGAACAGATGCGAAGAGATATGCGGCAGTCAACCAGAAAACTGCTTTACTGAGCGTAAAATTAACTGTTTTCAATCTGCTTCTGCGAAGGAGTGAATGTCAGATAAACTGTTTGTCTTGTAGTCGAGCAGCTTTACCTGAATTATTAATGCTTTTGGAGAAAGTTTTCGAAAGATTCTGATGATATGTAATACGAAAGTTATATAAATAACTGAGGAAAGTTACAGGTATAACGATGTCTTGCTTAATAAGAAATTAAAATTTTGAAATGTTCCAGCTAAAGCAGTTATTAGCAATGTTCATGTATTCAATAAAGATTATAATATTTATGTTTAAGTAGTGAATCGGTGTTGAGTTTAAACCCTTAATGGTCGCATTAAGTTACGGTTTAGAAATTCAAATTGCTTATTTGCACCACTTTTTTTGTAAAAGAAATATTTACCTTATTTAATAGCAGGTAAAATGATACCATAATAAAGTCAATTATACTATTCTATAAAACTGGTGGGAATCAAACAATCTGAATAAAAGATACAGCCCGTGAATATCACGAGAGCGAGAAATAACCCCTTGGGGACGAGCGACCGGTATTCATGTCCGGTAAGGTGCTCAGAATCAGGGATTATTCTCACCAGTAAATTTTTATTGTAAAATTTGCCTTATTTAATCAGAGCCTTTTCCCGATTCAATTAGGCAAAAATTTCTGTTTTAAAAAACCGGTGATTAAAGATTAAAAATTCTGTAAAAGACGCTCGTCCCCAAGGGGTTAAGGGGTTAAATAATGTACATAAGGAAAATAACGGAAAGTAAGAAGGCTGGGAAACAAATACATAAGCCATCCGTAAGTAACTGCTTCCCTGTGTGATTAATTAACTGTTCTTTAACCCGGTCCAGTGGTTTATAATCAACTGTTCCTGATTCCATATTGCTTCCGTAAACATTTCCGAAAATATACTTTTTTTATATTAACCCCTTAACGGTCGCATTAAATTACGGTTTAAAAATTCAAAGTGCTTATTCCTATTAATACACTTTAAAAAAAAAAAAAAATATTCACTATATTTAATGACAGATAAAATGATACGATAATAAAGCCATTTGTACTATTCTATAAAACTGGTGGGAATCAAACTATCTGAATAAAAGATACAGCCCGTGAATATCGCGGGAGCGATAATTAAGGGGTTAATCATGAGAGTCAAAATAAACTACAGTGGAACCCGGTTAAGACGCTCACGGTTAATACGCGATCCCGCTTAATACGCGGATTTTTTCCGATCCCTTGAACATTGCCCATAAGACTAATGAATAAATATCCCGTTTAAGACGCGAACGGTTATTACGCGATCCCGCCTAAAACGCGATAGATTTTCGGTCCTTTGTGGCAAAAAATCACGTTTAAGACGCAAATTCCTCCTCTTTTCTCCATTGTTTCCAATTTAGCGGAATTTTCATTCAGATAAAAAATACTATTTCTGCATAATAATATTTACTTTATTTAATAACAGATTAATTAAAGCGAACATTACTAATCGAAAATAATGGTAGATATTGGGATTAAAAAAAACCCTCTATATTAGCAACACTGCAATTCTTCTTTGATCTCGTGTCCTAACATTCTTTGTCTCTCGCTTCGTATATTTTTACTTGTAGTAGAGATAGCTACATAGAGGAATTCACGATACTCAGATGCGTCAGAAAATTATTATGATTAAGGTTGATTATACCTGTTGTTAGTGAGTTTTTAAATGTAATTTATATCATAACTATGTTTTATAATGTACGTTATAGAAAAAAGAAAAAGAAACTCGCAAAGATTAAACAAATAACTGCGGTTGTTTAATTCTTCTTTAATGATTTCTTTACTTTTGCTATGCTAACAATATTTCTTACACAAAAATTAATAAGGATAGTTTTTTCTTACATAAAAAGAAGGCCAGATTATATTGGTACTCATTATTACAAGTAATAAATATGATTTTAACAACAGGATTGTGCTTCAAAATTTAATATTTTTATTCTTTTTGTTAAAAAAAAAAAAAAAAAAAAAAAAAAAATAGACTAGCAGAAAAATTATTTTTGCTATTTTATCTTTGGTTGTCACGTATTAACGACAGTTGTTTAATCCATATTTATTTTCAGTTGTTATTCTAGTCGGTCCTATAAAAAGATACAATGACTAAAGTTGTATAGAATTAAATTTAAATCTAATTATACGTATGAGGAACAATTTTTGACCATAAACATATAAATGAAAGCTCTAAAGTTCATTTAGACGGTTAGATATGTAAATAAACCCAGTTCCTGCAACATTATCCAAATCACGTTTAATACGCGATCCCGCTTAATACGCGATTTTATTCCACTCCCTTGAAACGCGTCTTAACCGGGCTCGACTGTATTTCGAAAATTTTCCTATGTTTTAATGCATTATACGAAGTTAAATCAAGATATATGGCGAATAGCACCTTATAACATGTTATGTACAATCAAATTTAATTATTTTAATCCGTTTATGTTATACACACATTTCTCACGTGATTTGGAGCAGTATTGATGAAATTTATATTGACATAACTACAGTGTATAAAGTGGATAATTTGATTTTAAATGATGTATAGGCTTGCGACGATTAAATTGCTGAGGTTCAGAATGGGCCTTAAAACAGTAAACGTTCTTTTAAAAATAGCAGTGGATAATTTTGATAAATTGGAATTGATTATGTCAGAAATGAAAATTTTATATCAAGAGGTTTTGCTGTATGAATACGTATTGTTTGAGATAATTATACAATTTAATTTTATTTTCAGCACTAAATGTATTGGAGTACATTAAAGTAAATTAAACTTATTATGAAGTCTTTTGCAATTACTAGACAAACACTTGTTTTAGAAAAAATATTTTTTTTAGGAGGGGAAACTGTTAGCTGTTAAAAATTTCTGTTCAATTTTGAACCAGTATATAGAGTAAAAAATGAGAAATACCAAAATATGGTACTACTTAATTAAAAAAAAAAACTCCATTTCTAGGTGTAACCTTGGAAGTTACGCTGAGTTAAACCATGTTTTAGTACTAGGTTGAACCAATTACGGTGTTATTCATCAGCCAATCAGAACAGACTGACTACGACGCTTTCCGACATTGTTACAATTAAAAGAAACATATATTGTTATTAATGGAACGAAAGGGTAAGTCTTGTTTAATTTCAATCCTTTATTCCTGTACATTTAACATCGTATGAATACGAATTAAATAGTTTTATGTTTTATGAAATAGATTGATCTTGTATTTATAGTTTAATGTCAAATTAATGTTTTCATAAGTGATCGTCTATTATATTCCTTCTTCATGTAACGGTACTGAATATAACTGTTTAACAATTAAATAACACAGGGTTCTAACGCAACAAGGGATTCGTGTGATTTTAGACGTTTTAGTACCAGAAATTTCGTAAAGTACTGGTAGCTATATCTAAAGATAGAATTGTTTTTCGTTTAATAAGGCAAATATTACTTTGCAAAAATTCTGGTACACGGTATTTGAAAGTCCTTGAAGCGTACGAACTCTGTAATAAACAATTCTTAGCAAAATTAATCAAGACCTAATTTGTTTGCCCAGGTACCATAAATGTATCGTTCATGTCCTGCCCAATATTGGACAATATTTCGAATGCCGTTGAATGCCGTACATCAAAATTACAGCATCTGTCGATATTCAAAGATATAATTTAAAATAAGTTTTTAAAAGAAATCATTCAAACGAGTTTTGTACATTACTCATAACATTATAATACAGAAGTAGTGTTCTGAAAAATAAAATTTAACACCTTCACGCCGGCGCAGTGGGTCACACTTGACTGTCTCAGAGCTGGCAAGTCTCCAGCCGTTTGGATACCAGTATTTTAAAACAGAAAATGTTGTTTTATTTAATTAAAATAAATGGTCGACTTAACCCCTTGAGGGGCGGTGGGATAAAATATATTCCACCTAATTTAAACAAGATTCTCACCAGAAACATTTAACTAAATTTCATATTTTTATCTTTGAGGGTAAATTGTTGAAAAATTGCTCTTCTTTATTTTAAAATAAAATTTTTCGATTATTCCGGTGAGAATCTAATATTATAGAAACATTATTGCTTGCCCCTCAAGTGGTTAAAGGAACAATATGTTCTCTAAAATAATAGTCGTGTGCAAAAAGTCGGAGACTTGACAACTCTGAGACAGTCGAGTGTGACCCACAGCGCCGGCGTGAAACTGTTAATAAGTTGGCTGTTTTTAGAAAACTGGACTTTTTACTGGTACAAAGGATCGCTAGTGAAGAAGAAATAATTCAAAATAGGGATATCTATTATCAGTTTCTTTAAACTGTATATCATCGGTTGAATCGGTTACATTAAATATCTTAATTCCTGTCATTTAATTTTAATACTTGTTTTAGATTCATTTTTTAATTCGCCATGATTATTATTACTTCCACTTTAATTTCTATCTTGGAGTAATTTAGGTGCAAAACGATTTCGACGTACAGAGATATTTTTAAATCATGAATCTAATAAGTACTGAAAAATCAATTGTTCAATCAAATATTTTTCATTTCAGATCGATATGCTTGGTTGATTGTATTTTAAGCTTTATAAATGATATGAGGAAATTCATATCTTTTTAAAAGGTAGTACATGGAAAAAGGCAATAAAAATATTAATCATGTACATACCATGTGTTCAAAAAGAAGCAACAAATTTTCTTCTACAAAAGATGCTTAATAAAGAAAAAGCAATCATTCAAAATGGAAACTTTCATTTTTAATCCCTATAAAATGTATATCGTTGTTAGAATAATTTCAAATTGAGAATCAGTATTTTTTTATTTGTTTCCTAATTTACCATGATTATTAATAATTCAAGTTTTATAATTCAAGTTTTTTATTTCTTTTTTGGAGTAATTCACCTGGAAATCACTTTCGATATGTTATGATATTCTTTTAATCATGAAATGAATAAGTACTGGAAAATCTATTTCCATATTTCTCATTCCAAATCAATTTCCGTTTTAAACGTATTCAATGACGTGAGGAAATCGTCGTTTGCATTTGTCTAATACCTACATTTCCATCATTTCATTTTAACATACGATTGTAATTTTTTTATTCCAAATGTTTATTTATCTTCAAGTTTGATAAGATTTTTTTTTATTATTATTATTTATTTATTTTTATGTTTCTGTTTGTGTGTGTGTGTTCGCAATTCACCTTAAAAACACTTGCAATATGAGAAGTGCATTTTTAGTCATGAAATTAATAAGTGTCGGTAAATCAATTTCATGTTTTACAGTTCAGATACGTATGGTTGACTGGTTAATTCATAAGCTTTATAATCGATATGAGGAATATTATAAAAAATATTCGGAATAAAATGATTGAAAATGTTTTCAGACGGGAGAAAGGATATATATATATATATATATATATATATATATATATATATTTTTTTTTTTTTTTTTTTTTTTTTTTTTTTTTTTTAATTTCACGGTCAATACACAGTGAAATTATTTTTTCTTCACAAATTCACAGATATTAAATGTGGAAAAAAAATGAAATGACACTTTACATTTTTTAATTTGTGCAAAAATAGTCACTTTTAATTTTGAAAATTTTGAAATTCTTTTGTTCTGAATTATTACTGTTTATGTAACACATAAAGCATTTTTAACAATTTGGTGAATTTTATGCTTTTTAATGAAGCTCATTGAAGTGTGATATATTTATGGAGAATTTTTTTATGTGCAATTTCAGTTTTGGGCAATACAGATCAGCTAACACTACTGCTATGATATGAGGATGTTCGTCCGAAACGGAGAACGATTTTATTTCGTAACTCTCATTTTTATCAGTACAGTACTTTGAGCTAAATTTGGTGGCGTTTTACAGTTTAGTATGATTTTGTTTCTGTTTATTAAAGTTTAATTTGATTATATATTTACTTAATGTATTTCCCATTTTACGATATAAAATATTCTTGTCATGCATGTTGAGTTGTCCGACAGATGCCTATCCATAGCAACAGCCCGTGACCAGCATTTTCCCACGGGAGTCGTGTGATATAGCAGCATGACAGGGTTCGTACACTTCATGGACTTTTTGCCAGGATTTTCATAAAGTAGTATTTGGCTTATATAATGAAATATACATATATATAGCGACCAGCACTTTACGATATTTTTGGTACTAAAAACACTAAAATCCCCTGAATACCGCGATGCGTACGAACTCTGATGATAACAAAGAGGGAAGGAAAGCGCAGTAAAATTAGCAGAATGAACAATGTAACTTGGAGGATGTGTAATTTGTTTTCGTCGGGACGTAGAAGAGAGCGGAACCTCCAACCATCTAGATTTTTGTCAAAAGATTTAAGTTCAAATGGTTCGGCTAGTACGCCACAAGCTCCATAACTATGTTACGTGTAAATATTAATTTTCTAAATGCCATAGTTAGTCAAGAATCAGTATTGAAAGCTCATTTTAAGCTATAAAAGACTTCTCTTTCACCAGTAACTTGCATGCCTGTTATAGATGTTTTTATTTTATTTACTAAATCCGGGGTGTCAAACTGTAGACTACCGCATACCACTAAACTTTTGTAGTGATCTTGGCCTTATTAAATCATCGAATATCTGCGATTCAAGAAGTCGACTATTTCTTAAAAAAATAGTGGCATCCGGTAGGCCACGGTTCGACATCCCGGATTTAAAAGTACAATTTTTCTAACAATATGAGTTATAGATCTTTTACCTTTTAAGGACGGGTATTATGAGTATTTACAAGGAGACATTGCTTTTTAAAAAACATAAACTTACCTTAAAACGTAACAGTCGCCCATCCTGAAGTTGCAGTTAAAATAACTGTGGGGAATAGAAGCGCATGGTTAGAGATTTTAAGGTTGTTACTATTTTTTCAAATGATAAGCCTTCTGGACGATATTTAAACCACTTATCCTAAAAAGGTTAAACAAGTCGGAAATTGTACATCAAGCGTGGCAAATGAGGCGCATTCGTTTTATAACTAGTTTCAGGCTAATATCCATCTGTTTTTATAGTGTAAGTCACATAGCCGATGGCTGCTATGCTTGTTGGCCACAGTTATTTTCGAAAGGTTTGCTTCGCCTTTTTTAATTAATGAGATTTATCCGTTAAAATAAGTCACATGTTTCCGTTCTTGAGATATCTCCAATAATATAAGTCACATTTTCCGTCCTAAAATACTGATAGCCAAAAATCGTAGCATGCGACTTACGCTACAAGTACTCATGGAATTAGCCTATATCAGATCTTGGTGCAATATTTGGTGCACTCTTACGCAAAAATACATGAATACAAAATTTATTACAATTGTATACACTAAATTCAGTAATACGGAAATAATTGAACTACATCTTAAATAGGACAAAATCACCATGGTAACCTAGAATCATTACTTGCTGCGGGATATCATTGAATTAATGTAAATATAAATAAGAGTAAAAAGTCTTAACTGCGTCTACTAATTACTATATCATAATAATGTATATTCCAAACGAAAAAGTCAAGAACATACACTAAAAATATATTTCTTAAAAGACGTTACTTTAGTAAAAACACGTGAAAAATATATTAACCCATTAACCGCCAGAACTATAAGGTTGAGGTTTTCAACTTTTTAGCTGAACTTGTGTTGCCACCACTAACTCTGAAACATAATTTTCGATTTATAAGATCTTAAAACTTTATGTCTTTAAGTAAGGCCAATTTTTTATTTGAAAAATAGTGGTGGGTATGTAAAAATTTAAATATGTGCATATATTTTCACCGTTGCATGAATGCAACGCCAGCGGGTAGTGGGTTAAAAACCTATATTGACATGTTTCAACTTTTTCATTGAGTCATCATCAGAATGTATAACAGAACTACAAACACAATGCACATGAAAACAGGAAAAAATAGTCATCGAATACAAGTTAACATAAAACGCCCCTATATTTTCAACATCGCTCGTGTCACTATTATGTAGCAACCCCGCAAGTTATCCAACCACTCCATAAATTCGTGATGCGAAAAGTTAACGGATCGTTGCAAACCCTTGAACCCCTTAAATAAATCTCAATAGTCTCCATTATAAATAATTGTAAATAAAAAATAGACCTGTGAATCAATTTACTCTCATTAAAAAGAATCTTAATGCTTTCATTTTTATTCAGCCTTGATAAAGCAGTATTTCCTCTGTTATATTTTATATCCGACATATGTATTTACATATGATATTGAATTTTCGCTGGGTCACACCTATATAATGAATGGAGTTAGGAATAACGAAGAGAAGACATATAATGTACTACCTACCAGTTACGAGTGAAGTAATTGAGGAGGTTGTCCCAAGATGACGGCTGTTTTTTTTTATTAATCGGATCAACAGTTTCTCATTACCTCCGGGGAAAACTTCCCAGCACTAAATTTAAATAGAAAGTTTCGTCTTCTTTAAGAGCCTTATTCATATTTCACAAAATTCTATTTATTTTTACTGGTGTCAGTTTGCCCAGGTATTATAATATTCTTAGATCACACTAATAGGAGGTTGTCTAGGTTGTCACATTAGGACGGAAACGCAGGGTCTGACTACCGCCAAAATAAACTTCCACCATAAAAACTTAATATCTGTTTCTGTAATTATGATTGAAATTTTGCAGTAAAAAGGTTTTTAAATAAGAAGAAAATTTCGATATAAATTTATTGATGAATGTTTCAACCGGCGATAATCCACTACTGCAAAAGAGGTTACATTTGAAGCTTCACTATTTTAAGGATATATCAGTTCCTTTTTATTAATAGTTCCATCATATAATGATGACGGTATTTATTCATTATATCCACATTCTTGAAGATAATTAATTAAAAAAATTACGAACGCTGGCAACTATTTTTTTTTTTTTTTTTGCTTCTTTTCTTATTACAAAATGTCTGGTGATATTTTATTCAAAATATAAACAAAGGTTGGAAACTATGTTTTTGCCCTTTCCCGAATGATTCATTCGAATATTAAAATCATTCATTTTGCCCATCACTAATTTCTATTAAGAATAATAGTAAAAGTCTAGTACGTTATACCGATATTAAAAGATATCTATTCTGAATGAATTAAAAACGTAATATACGTCTATGTTCATTCGTAATAAAGTTTGGCTTTATTTTTATTTTGTTTATTTTTTACAAATTTGACTTAACTCAATTTCAATATCAGTGTTTCATATAAAAATAGGACTGTTTATGTTTAAATGTTATTTCCATTTAACACTAGAACGCCCGGAAATTTTAGTCAAGTTTCATAAAAATATTTTACACCAGAATTTTTATTTAAAATTATTTGACTGATTTATTTAACGTAAATTTGCGTTTTTAAAATTTAAATTGTTTTGTGAAAAAATTTCTTGTTGCAATTGAGATTTAATCGTATGGTCGGAGTCGAATCGATTCCTTCCGGGCGTTCTAGTGTTAAGAGAAACATGAGTGAAATCTTTTGAAAAAACATATTTTTTTATAGGCTTACAAATTTCTTCGAACCTTCCTAAATCCATTGGAATGCCCAGTATTTTTTTCCCATGATAAATAATTGTAAAAATTCAAGGGAATACAAGACTGTGACGCCAAGCCCACTCACATTAAGCAAAGACACGACCCACGACTGGGATCTCACGCCCACTCACATTAATTTTACTCTAAGATTTTATACTCATTTATTATATGTAACTAAATTTTATCCAAGTGTTTATATATACTTTAATTCGTGACTTTGATAAAACTGTGTTAGAACTTCACACCAGTTAAAAGTGTCTTAAGTTTTTTAGCTCTCCGAAAAATTATACTTCTCAGCTAAAAACGACGTTAACTCCTAAAGTACTCGACGGATTTTGTTAAAAAAAATTTTGGTGGTAGAGTATAAATATTTAGCAAACATTTTTAAAATATATATATCATTTTCAGAAAAAAAATCCTTTCTGAAAATAGTAAGTTTTTGAAAAAGTGCCATTGCTCGAACATAAAAAGTTTTAGTCGCAGAAAAATATTAATCGAGTGAATAGAGTTCAAATTTCCTAAAAATCGGTCTGGCAGTTCCGAAATCCTTTGAGTTTTGGGGATGAATTTCTTCAAAATACAAAAATGTCAAATTAGCACCTGTTTTTTGTGAAAAGATTCTACATATAATTTACACGAAAATATGCATTGATCTGTTTTCAAATAAACTTGGTTGAATATTCCGGTGCCAATGTGACATTTGGAGATTAAAATTAAGTGGGAAGAGATTCACCCATCAGAGCTCAAAGGGTAAAAGCTCGCACATTTCCTCTATGATTGCACACAGTCTTGTCTTCCTTCAATAACACTTTTCCGCTTTGTCATTTTGTAACAGGAAGTGAAATTTAAAAAATGCATGTCACAGTTCAACACAAAACAAAATAAAAAACGTTAGCGTCATTCGATTGAACATTAACCCCTTAATTCGCACTCCCGTCATATTCACAGGCTGCGTCTTTTACTCAGATTGCTTGATTCCCACCAGTTTTATAAAATAGTGAAATTGGCTATATTTTAGTATGGATTTACCTGTCATTAAATAAGGCGAATATTCCTTTTTCATAAAAGTGGTGCCAATAAGCAATTTGAAATTTTTAACCGCAATTTAATTCGAGCGTTAAGGGGTTAAATAAGAAATGACTTGCTTTAGCCCATTAAACATTCATGTTCTCAATTCGGAATTTCACAAAAATCACTTTTTTTCCTCTCCATTATAATTATTTATCAAGGACTAAAGAAGGTTTTAGAAGGTTTACAGACATTTGACAGACTATTGACACTCCCAACGTCTGTTCTGTCGATACCTAACCAGAAAACGCGATTTGCCATTCGCAAAGAGCGGGAATTGTGAATATAAAAGTTTTTAGGCTCTCCTGAAAAATCGTACTTTTCAGGTAAAAGTCCTATTATCTCATAAAGTACTCGAATGATTTTGATATATTTTTTTTTTTGTGGTGAAGTATAAATATAAGATCATATGCGGCAGACAGTTTAAAAAATAATAATAATTAGTTTCATATTATTTCCTTCTGAAAAAAGGAAAATTTCTGAAAAATTGCCATTGCTTAAATAAAAAGTTTTAGTAGCAGAAAGAATCTCTCTGCTATAAATCTTGAGAATAATCCAGTGAATATGGATTCCAAATTTCATCAAAATCGGTCTGGTAATTTCCGAGGAAACGGATCTTAAAACTTGCTTATTTCCCATAGGATTGCACCCAAATTTGTTTTCCGTTAACCATACTGTTATGAATTCCATCAATATAGAATTTATAATAAATAAAACTTGATATGAATCCGTACAAAATCTCCTCACAAATGAATTCCTGTAAAATACTCTCCTCCTATATTTCACATCCGTTTAAAGATATTCCTTTAGATTAATATTTCCTGAAAGACTTTAACTGACATATTTTTCAACTCAGTTATACTAAACGTCATTCCACATTTCATTTTCTTTCCATAAATTTATCATTAGAATTTCGATCTTTAGGAATGAGGTTTAGATCATTAGTGCATGAAATAATCATTTCCATCTCGCTTTATTCCTGCCATTAACATTTCATTAATCCAATATTATTCGCATTCAATTCGGTTATTTTCAAAATTTCAGATAAGATATCTTATCATTGACTTTTTTTTTGTCGTAGGCTAATTGAGAAATCCGGCTCTTTGCAAACAGCCTAGGCTCTTTGCAAAGAGCCGAGCTAATTGGAGAATCCATCTCCCTTTTTCCAATTAGCCTGATATTTTTCAGGCTTATTGCAAAGAGCCTAGAAAGCGTTAGGCTAATTGAAAAATGACCACTTATTATCCGATCAAGGTGATATTTTTAGCTCACAGGCAATCAAAGCCTGAGAGCTTATGTGCCCGCCGATTCTTTATGTACGTGTGTACGTACGTACGTACGCATGTACGTAACGCGATAACTCTTGATAGAAATATCCGATTTGCTTCAAAAAAATTTGTCTAGGTTCATTCTGATAAGGTGCTTCCCTCATTAGTTTTTGGGGTTTATTGGTTTAGGATAAAGGGGAAAAGGGGGGCTACCCCCCCCCTCGTAATTTAGATAAATGGGTTTTTCATGCAGAAATATGCGATTTGCTATAAATTTGGTATACCGGTTAATTATGTTAAGCAGCTTCCCTGATTACATTTGGAAGATCATTATTATGTATAAAGTGGTGAAAGAGGGGCAATTGCCTCTCCCCTTAATTTAGATAAATGCGTTTTTCATGTAGAATAATTCGATTAGCTCAAATTTGGTATACTGGTTTATAATGTTAAGGAGATGGCTTGATTAGATTTGGAGGTTCATTAGTTAAGTATAAAGGGAGGAAAGGGGGGGGGGGTTAGACCCCCCATTAATTTAGATAAATGGGTTTTTCATACAGAGTTATTCGATTTGCTCCAAACTTCGTATACCGGTTTATTATGTTAAGGAGCTGCCTTGATTAGATTTGGAGATTTATTGGTTAAGTATAAAGGAGGGACAGGGGCTAGTGTCCCCTTAATTTAGATAAATGGGTTTTTCATACAGAATTATTCGATTTGCTTCAAATTTGATATACCAGTTTATTACGATATGGCTTCCTTCATTTTATTTGGATGTTCATTGGTTAAGTATAAAAGGGGGGAAAGGGGGGCAATTACCCCTCCCTTTAATTCAGATAAATGTGTTTTCATGCAGAATTATCTAATTTAGTTTAATTTTTTTTTCTAGGTTCATTCTGATAAGGATCTTTTCTGATTAGATTTGAAAGTTCATTGGTTCAGCATAAAGGGAGAAATGGGGGAGCTCCCCCCCCCCCTTAATTTAGTGAAATGGTTTTTTCATGCAGAATTATCTGATTTGCTTCAAATTTGGTATACCAGTTTATTATGTTAAGTAGCTTCCCTGATTAGATTTGGAGGTTCTTTGGTTAAGTAGAAAGGGGGGCAACGGGGACTAATACCTTCATTTAATTTTCGAGGGGCATTATTCTTTGAAATAAGAGTAAAATATACAATTAATTTGAATAGCCTGTGAGCTCAATGCCATCAGTTTAACTGGGCAATTTTCTTTTTAATAGTTTCATTAACGCGTAACCCTACCCAAACCCGAAAAATAAATTACAACAGACCGTACCCCGATCCGAGCAAGACAAAATAATTTCAGTCTACACGCAACCCGAACCGAACCTGAGAGTTCCATTTGAAAAAACCCGAAATCCCGAACCAAATCTGATAACCGACAAAAATATTCCAAAGATCCATAACCGGATCCGAACAAGACAAATTAGTTTCCGTGGACACGCAACGCTACCAGAACCTAAAAATTCCATTCGAAGTCAACCTGAAACCCGTCCCGAACCAAATCTTAACCGACAAAAATATTCCAAAGCACTATAACCCGATGCAAGCCAGACAAAATAATCTCCGTCCACCGGCAACCCGATCCGAACCTGAAATTTCTAATTGAACTCAATCCGAAACCTGAATGATTTAGAGGCTGAGAGGTTCTGCTCTCGAAACTGGTAGACGGGAGGTGCTGGGTTCGAACCCAATCGCTCCCGTCGGCCTAATCGTTCGGAGTTTTCGTGGTTTTCTTCGAACCGTGGATTTCCATGCGTTAATACGTATTAGGTTCCCTTAGAAAGACCTCCACGGAAGGCACACCCCCCTAATGCCTATATCCCTCGTGTAGATAATTGGCCGTCAACAATCAACCCAACCCAACCCAACCCGAAACCTGAATGTGGTCGGTTTTCGGGTTGACTTCAAATGGAACCTTCAAGTTCGGATCCGGTTGAAAAAAAATTAAACTAAATCAGATAATTCTGCATGAAAACCCATTTATCTAAATTAAGGGGAGGGGCAATTGCCCCCTTTCCCCCTTTTTATACTTAACCAATGAACCTCCAAATCAAATGAAGGAAGCCATATTGTAATAAACTGGTATATCAAATTTGAAGCAAATCGAATAATTCTGTATGAAAAGCCCATTTATCTAAATTAAGGGGACACTAGCCCCTGTCCCTCCTTTATACTTAACCAATAAATCTCCAAATCTAATCAAGGCAGCTCCTTAACATAATAAACCGGTATACGAAATTTGGAGCAAATCGAATAACTCTGCATGAAAAACACATTTATCTAAATTAAGGGGGGGTCTAGCCCCCCTTTCCTTGCTTTATACTTAACTAATGAACCTCCAAATCTAATCAGTCAAGCTCCTTAACATAATAAACCGGTATACGAAATTTGGAGCAAATCGAATAACTCCGCATGAAAAACCCATGTGTCTAAATTAAGGGGGGGGGTCTAGCCCCCCTTTCCTCCCTTTATACTTAACTAATGAACTTCCAAATCTAATCAGGGAAGCTCCTTAACATAATAAACCGGTATACCAAATTTGGAGCAAATAGAATAATTTTGCATTAAAAACCCATTTACCTAAATTAAGGGGGGGTAGCCCCACACCCCCTTTCCTCCTTTATACTTAACTAATGAACCTCCAAATCTAATCAAGCCATCTCCTTAACATAATAAACCAGTATACCAAATTTGAGCTAATCGAATAATTCTACATGAAAAACGCATTTATCTAAATTAAGGGGAGAGGCAATTGCCCCCCCCCCTTTCCCCCCTTTATACATAATAATGATCTTCCAAATGTAATCAGGGAAGCTGCTTAACATAATTAACCGGTATACCAAATTTGGAGCAAATCGAATAATTTTGCATTAAGAACCCATTTATCTAAATTACGGGGGGTAGTCCCCCCTTTCCTCCTTTTATATGTAACTAATGAACCTCCAAATCTAATGAAGTCAACTCCTTAACTTAATAAACCAATATACCAAATTTGGTGCAAATCGAATAATTCATCATGAAAAACCGATTTATCTAATTTAAGGGGGTAGCCCCCTTTTCCCCTTTATACTTAAATAATGAGCTTCCAAATCTAATCAGGTTAGCTCCTTAACACAATAAACCGGTATACCGAATTTGGAGCAAATCGAATATTTCTGCATGAAAAATCCATTTATATAAATTAAGGGGGGGACTAGCCCCCTTTTCCCCCTTTATCCTTAACCAATGCCCCAAAAACTAATCTGGGAAGCACCTTATCAGAATGAACCTAGAAAAAAAATTGAAGCAAATCTGATATTTCTATCAAGAGTTATCGCGTTACGTACGTACGTACACACGTACATACAGAATCGGCGGGCACATAAGCTCTCAGGCTTTGACAGGCTGTGAGCTAAAAATATCAGCCTGATCGGATAATAAGTGGTCATTTTTCAATTAGCCTAACGCTTCCTAGGCTCTTTGTAATAAGCCTGAAAAATATCAGGCTAATTGGAAAAAGGGACATTGATACTCAAATTAGCCCGACTCTTTGCAAAGAGCCTAGGCTGTTTGCAAAGAGCCGGATTTCTCAATTAGCCTACGACTTATATATCGTTATACTACATTTAACATTTTCTTAACCCCTTAATTCTCGCTCCCGTCATATTCACATTCAAAGGTTGTGTCTTTTACTCAGATTGTTTGATTTCCACCAGTTTTATAAAATAGTGTAACTGGCTTTATTTTAATATCTTTTAATTGTCATTAAGGTGAATATTTCTTTTTCAAAAAAGTGGTGCCAATAAGCAATTTGAATTTTTAAACCGTAATTTAATTCGATCGTTAAGGGGTTAAAGAACTCAGGTTTTCCGTCGGCTGAGTCTTTTTATTATTAGTTAGTATATATTATAAAGTAAGGATTTAGATGATAGTATAGTACAATAAAAATTAACTCTGGGTGACAAGCAATTTTGTCACTACAATGTTGAATTGACACGAAAATTCGTATTTTAAAACAGGGAGGAGCTATTTCTCAATACGTTTTTTTTTCAATATTAGAAAAATAAAATTTATTGAAAAGTTTCTGGTGCGAATCTTGATTAAAATTAGGTGGGACATAATATAGCCCACCGCCCTCAAGTGGCTAAAAGGGTTAGAAATAAATTACATTCCCTTTTATATAAATCTCAATTGTAGAAACCGTAATCGTGTTGAAAACGTAATCGAAAAAGCCTTCAACTGTAATCGGTTCCACACGGCAAACTTAGTTTTCTCCTTATTTGAACACCTTGTTCATGCAGAATTTCTGTCATAATGAATATACAGTGAAACTTCCATTTAACGAAGTCTGGTCATTGCACTTAATCCCTTAACGCTCGAATTAAATTACGGTTGAAAAATTCAAATTGTTTATTGGCACCACTTTTATGAAAAAGAAATATTCACCTTATTTAATGGCAGGAAAAACGTCACTAAAATATATCCAATTTCACTGTTTTATAAAACTGGTGGGAATCAAACAATTTGAGTAAAAGACACAGCCCGAGAATATGACGGGCTGTCGTTAGGGGCGTAGTCGCTTTACTATACCGTTACCTCACTTGTATATCTGTAGCTCTCTCCGTTCGCAAGTATTTTCAGGTTAAAGGGACTTTCCTTTGCACCCTGTATAGTCAAGATCCCAGGTTTGAAACCTGCCCTAGATACTTCTCACTCGGTTGGAGATAAAATAACAAATTTGTCATCCAATTACAACAATTACGATATTTCAGGTGGAAAATTCGTATTTATACATAATATAAAGATATTTCCTGAGATTCGTCTTTCTTAACCCTTTGAGGGGCAAGCAATTTTGTTTCTGTAATGTCGAATTCACACCGGAATCTTCCAAAAATTTTATTGCAAAAATAGAAAAAGCAATTTTACGTCTTTTTTTACACCAAAGTTAGAAAAGTAAAATTTAATAATTTTTTTTTTTCCGGTGCAAATCTTCATTAATAGTAGTTGGGATATAATATATCCCACCGCCCGTCAAGGGGTTAAAACATCTGGAACTAAAATATTTTCCAACTTATAACACATGGCAAATTTATTAAAATTATTTACTAATATATTACTAATGATGCTATTCTCATATCTGATAGCAGCAAAAATCAATTCCCTTACATTGATCTCTTTTAAAACGTCTTCCTCTGCAATAATTTCCAACTCAGCTGTACAAAGCGTAATCACACATTTTCTTTTCATAAAAGCATCATTAAAATTTCCATCTTTAAGAAGAGCTTTCGCCTAATGGGACATGAAAATTTTCTCCGCGTTTTATTCGTCCCCTTAAAATTCTATTAATGCAATATTTTTCTCATTGAATTCAGTTTTTTAATCAGAATTTCAGGTCACGTACTTCATCGCAGATTTTTCTTCATGGTAAGCTATTACACATAGAACGTTTTCCTTACCTCTCAAGAATCGCTTAATATTTGGAAAAACCACCAAAAAAGTACCTATTGTTTTATTACAGAATCTGAATAATTATAAGGTGTCTAAATAAAATGTTCAATTATTTTTTTAAGGCATAAAAAAAGATATTATAGAACAAATTCACATTTCTAGAAAACCCTTAATGCGAGAATTCTATGTCTAATTGCTTGTTTTACACCATACAAATTAATGCGCATAAAACCTTTATTTTTCACATCTTAGATCTTTATTTATCATCATCACACAAATGTTTACAAATAATATTTGTAATAATGCATAGATACAGTGTGTTCATAATTAAACGACCCCACTTTAAAGTTGTCTACAGACTATTGTTGATAAAGTTGTGAAATTTTGTGGAAGACATATAAAGGGATGGGAATTTGTTTAAGTAAAGAAAACAAACAAAAACAACAGTTGGAAATTTCGCCACCAGAGGTCGATTTTTAAAAAAAATTACACATTTAGCATTACGGTACTTTGGAAATTTAAATTTACAGAGTGTCCATAATTAAACGACCCTATTAAAGTTGTATAGAGACGAAACTATTGTTCAGAATGTTGTGAAATTTTGTGGAGGACATAATAAAGGTATGGGAATTTGAGCGAAAAAAAAAATAGGAGGCCGTTTTTTAACGAATTACACATTTAGCATACATTTACGATAGTTTAACAAATTTCTTATGACCAAAAAATGTTCCGCATGATGGTCATCATTTTTAGATACCATTTGGAATTGTAAGATCGCATGCCACTTGCCACAATTGACCACAGTGTGTTCCGGGGAATGCTAGGAACATGTCGTGAAAAGCTGTCTTTAGAATCAGGTTAAATTAATAAATAAATTTTCTAAGCTATCGTAATGCTAAATGTGTAATATATTAAAAATTGCCCTCTGGTGGCGAATTTTTGAACTACTGTTTTTGTTTGTTTTCTTTGCTTAACCCCTTAACGCTCGAATTAAATTACGGTTGAAAAATTCAAATTGCTTATTGACACCACTTTTATGAAAAAAAAAATATTCACCTTATTTAATGACAGGAAAAACGTTACTAAAATATAGCCAATTTCACTATTTTGTAAAACTGGTGGGAATCAAACAATTTGAGTAAAAGACACAGCCCGAGAATATGACGAGAGCGAGAATTAAGGGATTAAACAAATTCCTATACCTTTATTATATCTTTCACAAAATTTCACAACTTTATAAACAATAGTTTTGTTTGTAGACAACTTTAAAGTAGGATCGTTTAATTATGGACACACTGTACATTACATTTTGATTATTAATATTTTTTTTCTGAGTGTGATGTATTTTGAAACATGCAATGCAATATCCAACATTAGAATCAGCGCCAAAAACAAAATGCAAAGGGTACATTCAATGACTTCGGATGGGAAAAGCCAGTTAAAATTTTCTAGTTTCAGAAGTTTTTTCCAACAACTAAATCTTCAGCCCGGAAATATGACGGTCACCAGAAATAACGAACGTCACCTAAGCCCTTGATATAGACGGGAGCGAGAATTAAGGGGTTAAAGATAGAATGATATTTTAATGATGAACTAAGTCTAAAATTCTATAGTGGAGAATAATATAGTATAATAGTTTCAGATACAGTATATACTGTTAAGGTAAACTTAACACTAGAACGGCGGGAATTTTTTCTCAAGTTTAAAAAAAAATATTTCACGTCAGAACTTTTACTTAAAACTATTTAACTTATTTATTTAAGTTATTTTTGTGCAGCCTATATTAATCTTACATTACAAAGAAATTTCTGGCTCGAATCGACATGTATTCATTCAGAAAGGGTCAAAATGACCCCTCGCCGCCGTTCTAGTGTTAAATAATAAAGAAAGATCGATAAGTTTAAACAATCTTTCCCTTAATAGATTTAATTGCAAATAAAACTTTATATATTTATTAGATTTCTATAAGAATGAATTATTACTATTTTCCTCAGATCTGATATCCACTTAAAAATATTACCATTAATTTTATCTTTGTTAAAACGTCTTCCTCTGAAATATTTTCCAGCTGTGTTGCACAAAGAGTAATCACACATTTCATTTTCTTTTCATAAAAGCATCATTAAAATTTCAATCTTTAAGAAGGAGCTTTCGACTATTGGGACATGAAAATAATCTTGTCTATGCGCTTTATTTGTCCTATTAACATCTTATTAATACCATATTTCTCTGATTGAATTCAGTTTTTTTTAATCATAATTTCAGCCAAGGTACTATACAGTGTTGCCAGATTGGGGACCTGTTTAATTCAGATTATTTGACTGTCACCACTTTTTTTAAATAGTACAGTTCGTATTATTTTTCTGACTATTTAAACTATTTTTAAATAGGCAGAATATTCCTACTTCAAAAAAGCGGTGACATTCAACAATCTGGGGAGAAAAAAGTTCCCAATCTGACAACACTGGTACTTCATCATAAATTTTATTTTTTGCTAAGTTATTATACATAGAACGTTTTCTTCAAGATAGATTGATATTGTAATGATGAAATATAGTCTAAAATTCTTACGGTGTAAAAAAAAAATAGTATAATAGTTTCCGTTATAGTAAATTCTGTTAAGTTAAGTTTAATTAATAAAGAAAGATTCTTAAGTTTAACCCTTATCGGCGCGGAGTAATTCAATTTATAAACTGATGAAATAGTGGACTGACACCGCGATTTATAAACAAATTTATTATAAAATATGAACTTGCTTATTTTCATGTACATTATAATAGGAAAATTTTAGTTAAATATTCGTGGTGCCGTTTGTCCGTTTTGGAATTAAAATTAGGTGTCCTTTTTTAAGGACACCGCGCCGGTATGGGTTAAACAATCCTTCCCTTAATTTAATGTTTATCCTTATTAGGTTTAATTGTAAATAAAACTTAAGATATTTATTTGATTTCTATAAGAATGAATTCTTATTATTTTCCTCAGACCTGATATCCACATAAAAATATTATATTTAAATTTATCGTTCTTAATACTAGGACGCCCGGAAATTTTACTCAAGTTTCATAAAAATATTTCACTCCAGAATTTTTATTTAAATCTATTTGACTTACTTAACGTAATTTTGCGCCGCTTTAATTTAACTTATTTTATGAAAATAATTCTGACTCCAATGGACATTTAACCTTCCGTCTACCAGACGGGTCCATTGGACCCGACATGTACATTCAAAATATTTATTCAAACCAGAAATTTCTTCAAAACAAACTAAATGTATAAATCAGACAATAATAAGTTAAATAAACAAATTAAATAGTTTTAAGTAAAAATTCTGGTGTAGAATGTTTTTATAAAACTTGAGTAAAATTTCCGGTAGTTCTAGGGTTAATCATGTGGTCAGAGTCGAATCGAATCCTTCCGGCATTGTAGTGATAAAACGTCTTCCTCTGAAATATTTTCCAACTAAGTTGCACTAAGCGTAATCACATCTTTAATTTTCTTTTCATGAAAGCATCATTAAAATTTCAATCTTTAAGAAGGAGCTTTCGCGCATTGTCACATGAAAATAATATTTTCTCTGCGCTTTATTCGTCCCATTAACATCCCATTAATGCAATATTTTCTCATTGAATTCAGTTTTGTTTCAGAATTTCAGATCAGGTACTTTATCATAGATTTTATTTTTTGTTAAGTTAAAATACATAGAACTTTTTCTTTAACCCATACCGGCACGGAGTAATACTGTTTATAAACGGATGAAATAATGGACTGACACCGCAATTTATAAAGGAATTTATTAGAAAATACGAACTTGCTTATTTTCAAGTACATTTTAATAGGAAAATTTTAGTTAAATATTCTTGGTGCCGTTTGTCAGTTTTGGAATTAAAATTAGGTATCCTTTTTTAAAAACACCGCGACGGAAAGGGTTAATGTAGGGTGATGTTGTAATGATATCATATGGTCTAGAATTCTATAGTGTAGAATAATATAGTATAATAGTTTCAGATATAGTATATTTTGTTAAGATACATTTAAATAATAAAGAACGATTGTTAAGTTTAAACCATCTTTCCCTTAATCTCATGTTTATCCTTATTAGGTTTAATTGTAAACAAAACTTGAAATATTTATTAGATTTCTATAAGATTGAATTCTTATTATTTTCCTCAGATCTAATATCCACATAAAAATTTTATTTTTATATTTATCTTTCTTAAACGTCTTCAACTTAAATATTTTCCAATTCTGTTGTACTAAACGTAATCAGACGATTCATTTTCTTTTCATAAAAACATCATTAAAATTGCAAACTTTAAGAAAGAGCTTTATTATGCGTATTGGGGCATGAAAATAATCTTTTCTCTGCTCTTTACTCGTCCCAATAACATCCTATTACTGCAATATTTTCTCATTGAATTCAGTTTGGTTTCAGAATTTTAGATTACGCATTTATCATAGATTTTTTTTTTTTAAATTTATAATACATAGAATGTTTTCTTAAAACTAGGATGATATTGTAATGATAAAATATAGTCTAGAATTGTAAAAGGTAGAATAATAGTAGAATAAATAGTTGCAGTAACAGTATATTCTGTTAAGATAAGTTTAAATAATAATGAAAGGTTTTTTTTATCAAAACTAAATTAATATTTGCTAAAAGTGATAAATATATACTAAAGGCAAATAAATACCTTTATTTATTCAGACCGACATGTTTCACCTCTCTGATGGCGACGTTCTTAAGATTTATACTGATACAAGTGTTTTCGCAAATGTTCTTTGTTTAGCAGTTTTTCAATTTCAATTTTTTTTTGCGAAAGTATTTGTATCAGTATAAATCTTGAGAATGCCGCCGTCGGAGAGAGGTAACATGTCGATCTGAATAAATAAAGGTTTTTATAAGCCTTGTGAATGTATTATTATCACTTTTAGCAATTATGAAGTTAGTTTTGATAGTTCAAGGGATTTTCTTAGTTTTTCTAGTGTTATTAGATTGTTTATGTTTAACCCCTTGAGGGGCAAGCAATTACGTTTGCGAAATGCTGAATTCCCACCGGAATCTTTGAAAAATTCTATTTCAAAATAAGTAAAAGCAATTTTACGGCTTTTTTCCACCAAAGTTAGAAAAGTAAAATTTAATAAAATATTTCTGGTGTAAAACTTCATTAATCGTAGGTGGTATATAATATATACCGGTGCCCCTCAAGGGGTTAAACAATATTTCACTTAACCCCTTCAAGCTCGAATTAAATTACGGTTAAAAAATTGAAATTGCTTATTGGCACCACTTTTATGAAAAAGAAATATTCACCTTATTTAATGACAGGATAAACGGTACTAAGATATAGACAATTTCTCTATTTTATAAAACTGGTGGGAACCAAACAATCTGAGTGAAAGACGCAGCCCGAGAATATGACGGGAGCGAGAATTAAGGGGTTAATATCATGGCTATCTAGATTTAATTGTAAATAAAGCTCGGCATATTTATTAGAATTCTATAAGAATGAATTTTTATTACTATCCTCAGATATGATATCCACATAAAAGTAGTATCTATAAATTCATCTTTCTTAAAAGTCTTCTAGCTAATTGTTTTCCAACTCAGTTGCACATATCGTAATCACACTTTTCAATTTCTTTTTATAAAAGTATCATTAAATCTTCAATCTTTAAGAAGAAGCTTTAGCCTATTGGAGCATGAAAATAATCTTTTCTCTCCGCTTTATTCATCCCATTAGCATTCCATTAATGCAATATAAGTCTCACTGGATTCAGTTTTGTTTCAGAATTTCAGATTCGGTTTTTCATCATAGATTTTTTTTGTTAAGTTATAATACATAGAACGTTTTCATAAAGATAGAATGATATTGCAATGATAAAATATATTTTTAAAGCGTGGATTATTACATCATGTATATTCAAAGAATTTTATGAATGCGATAAAACTCATTGCTAAATGATTTATTAACTTTAAACCATTAAAATTACATTTAAAATATTATAAAAATAGAAATAAATAGATCAACGGTCTCGACCCTCTTCTCGCCTTCCTGATGATGGCCCCAGTAGATGCTCGAAACCATTGATTTGCATATGTTTCTTATATTTTTAAAATAATTTTAATATTTTAAAGTTATTACATCATTTAGCAATGTGTTTTATAGCATTCGTCAAGTTCTTTGATGAAATATAGTCTAGAATACGATAGTGTAGAATAATATAGTAAAGTAAACATCCTCTAATTCGGCATCCTCTGGTCCGGCATGAATAAACCGGATAAACCGGAACGATATTCTAAAAAATTAGTGTTCCAAGTTTAATCACTCATGTTGTTTATAATAATCTGATGGAACTTCAGGCACGTTTCTACACATTTTTTCGACATTCATTCCTTAATCCTGTAATCAGGAATGAAGCAGGAAACTTTGAAAAAGACAAGGTGTAATCTTTGGCCTGAAGTAATGGACGAAAATGTTGAAGTTATTGAAAGCGATACAGTTGGCATTGAAATAGAAGATAATTTAGATTATTTCTCTTTAACAGAACCCCATATCACGAATGAATCAAAAGTAAATAAAAGAGTGTGTTGAAGCCGATTTTGATGAACGGACATAGAAAAATTTGACAAATTTTGACACATTCAAAATGTTATCAACCCAACAGCTCCCAAAGACTTTGACATTGATGAAGTAGATGTGGACGTGACAAACAGCATCAGCTGGAATAAATAAGTTGATGCCTTGAATATATTTATCTGGTTTTCTAAACGCAGCAGTTCGTTCAACGATGCGGAAATTGTGGAACTTCACATCATACGAAATGACTTCCTAAAGAAAAGAAGATAGATGACTACTGTAAAACAAACTGATGTTCGAGATTTGTTCAAGATGGCTTCTAGGAGTAGGCCTATAGACAGGGCTCGCACCGTTCCTAAAATTTTCACACTTTTCTACCAGTATTTTAAACAAGTATTCTTCGTTTTACATTCCCTTAACGTCTATATAGAATCATACAACAAAGATTATCGTTTTAATTTAGTGGTAATAAAGTGCGAAAATTTTAGGAACGCTTCGAGCCCTGCCTATAGAGCATGTTTTCATTTTATAGTCATGTACACATGTTACAATTTACCTTATTATGTTTTCTAATTATTTTCATACTGTTTAACCCTTTATCTACTGCATTATGATCTACTGCAATTTTTTTCATGTAACTTATTTTTTTCAGTTACTACAATGAAAATTAAAGTATAAACACAAAAAAAAAAACTCACCCGTGAGAAATTTAATTCCTTAGAGGTAATTAATTAAAGTGTTACTTTAAAGTACCGTCAGTACACTATGACTATAATATTTTCGTAATAGAAAACAAACAAGGTATTTCAAATGGCACCAGAATTGTGGTAAAATATTTTCGATTTAATAAGCAAGTGAAATATAGCCCTTTTTCTTAATTATTAATAAATGTTTTGGCGAATTCCGGTGCCAATAATTTATTTCAACACTGCCCCTGAAAGGGTTAAAAAAACTGTTGTTTTTTAGGTTTCGATCTTGTTGGCAGTCCTTTAGTTATGAGGCGTCTATATTCCAGGGACATGTTCTTTCGCATCGTCACATACGCAACATATGAATTTACATATGCTATTTCTAGTATAGCAAAAACGAGCCGATGGCACAATTTTTTCGATTTCCTATTAAAAAAAAATAATAATAATGGAACAGAAAAGAAATACTAGGAAAATTATAACTACACTACATTTTAGTAATTACATTTTAAAGCAGATGAAAACGATGGATAAAACTACAGAGACGAAAAGTAAACAAGAAGTTTTTCTCCAACACCCAGTGTACAGACTGTGCTTATAAGTACCTCCGAGTAATTCAACTGTTAAATCAAATACATACACCGTTCACCTAAAATAGCTAGTCAAATTGTATTCTAAGATCATAATGAACGCATAAAAAAATTCAACACTTATATCCTTTATTGTGTTTGCAGCAATAAAAGACGAGCGTGACAATCGGTACAAAATGTCGGCACAAAACACATCGACTGTTTGAACGATAGCATCCTTCCTCGCTAAAATAACAAACCTGGAACTACCGCTGCCATGTATCCAGATAAAGTGGAATTAAAAGGAGTTTTTTTGCAAAGTACCATTAGAATATTAGTAGTATTCACTATGGGATTAAAGTTTGAAGTGTGTGGTACTTATAAGTACCGTCAGTAGATAAAGGGTTAAATAATAAAAAAACATGCTTTACTGTAAATTTTTGTTTAATTCTAACTGCTACACGTTTTTCAAGACATTCATTCTGTAATCAGAAAAAATTCGTAATTCGCATGCTTCAAATCCGAAAGCTCCCGGATTAGAGGATGTTTACTGTATAATAGTTTCAGTAAAAATATTTTCTGTTACTGAAACTATTATACAGTAAACATTGTTTATGTTTAAACAATCTTTCCTGTAATCTCATGTTTAATCATATTAGGTTAAAATTACAAATAAAGCTTGACATATTTATTAGAATTCTATAAGAATTCTTATTCTTATTTTACTCTCAGTTCTGATATCCATATAAAAATATTATTTTATCTTTCTTAAAAAGTCTTCAACCTAACTATTTTCAACTCAGTTGCACAATACGTAATCACACGTTTCATTTTTTTTTCATTAAATCACTATTAAAATTTCAATCTTTAAGAAGGAGCTTTAGACTCTTGGGCATGATAATAATCTTTTTTTTTTTTTCCCCCTCTCCGCTTTATTCATCCCATTAACATTCTATTAATGTAACATTTTTGTCACTGAGTTCAGTTTTGTTTCTGAATTTCAGATCAGGTACTTCATAGATTTTATTTTTTGTTAAGTTATAATACATAGAACATTTACTTAAAGATAGAATGATATTGTAATGATAAAATATATTAAAAAAGCATGGACTATTGCATCATGTATATTCAAAAAACTTCACGAATGCTATAAAACACATTGCTAAATAATGTATTAACTTTAAAATGTTAAAATTACATTAAAAATATAATAAAAATAGTAATATACAAATCAACGGTTTCGACTCTGTTATCTGCCTCCTGATGATGATCACAGAAGAAGGTCGAAACTATTCATTTGTATATGATTATTATATTTTTAAAGTCACTTTTAAATTTTAAAGTTAATACTTCATTTAGTAATGTGTTCCATCGCATTCATCATGTTCTTTGATAAAATATAGTTTAAAATTCTATAGTGTAGAACAATACAGTATGATAGTTTCAGTAGTATTTTCTGTTGAGGTAAGATTAAATAATCAACAAACATGCTTTAAAAATCATTCCCTTAATCTCATGCATAGCTACCAACTTGTACGGATTTCTCTTAAAACTAAAATTTAATAGAAATTTTCGCCTTATTTAAACGTTAATGTTTCTAAAATTTCGGTGATTCAGTTAGTTAAAATTTACTATTAAATTTTAGTGGTATGAAAAATCCGTATAAGTTGGCAGCTAGGCTCATGCTTATTCATTTTATATTAGTTTATATTCATGTTTATATTAGGTTTAATTGCAAATAAAGCTTGACATATTTATTAGAATTCTATAAGAATGAAATCTTCTTTTATTCTCAGATCTGATATCCACATAAAAGCATTATCTTTAAATTCATCTTTCTTAAAACGTCTTCAACTTAATCTTTTTTATAACTCAGTTTTTTATAACTCTTAATCTCACATTTAATTTTCTTTTCATAAAAGCATAATCAAATTTCGATCTTTAAGAATGAGCCCAATGGTGCATAAAATAATCTTTTATATTCGCTTCCCATTAACTTTGCATTAATGTAATATTTTGCTTATTAAGTTATTTTCTGAATTTCACATCAGGTACTTCATCATAATATTTTATTTGTAACTACGTTATATCAAATAGGAGAATTTCTTAACCGCTTCTCTAATTATCCCGAGTTATCTCTGGTTCACATTGATTACGAATTATTACTATCCCGACTAAACTCGGGCTACCATTGGCTACTATTTTTATATTTTATTCGGATCATTATTTAAAAAAAAAAAAAAAAAAAAAAAGAATATTTCTGTATCACATGTTATCAAGGTATAGGGGTAGTTCCATGAGCTTTTGTAGTGTAAGTCACATTGCTGATAACTGCTATGCTTGTTGGTCACCGTTATTTTCGAAAGGTTTGCTTGGCCTTATTCAATTAATGGGATATCCTCGATAAAATAAGTCACATTTTTCAGTTATAAAATACTGGTAGCCAAAAATTGAGGCATGTGACTTACACTACAAGTGCCATTGTAAATAGCCCTGTATGAAAGATTTTTGTTTTGAGAAAGTGGTATGAATATGAATTAAAAAAATAGTCGTCAGTCGGAATAGTAAGCTGACGATAAAACGAAATGCTTTAACTCCTGTATAAAAGTAAAAAAAAAGAAAGAAAGAAAGAAAACAACAACTTAAAACCTGTATATAATGTTTTGTCTCATTTCCTTATACATTTAAAAATGGAATAAAAAATTATATTGATAACTTTCTGTTGTGTTTTTCTTGTAACTGTTGATAGTATTGACTTAACATTTATACAGTAGCGCTCAAAAGTATTTTGACAACCTTATATTCTCTCTTATTTTATTAATATAAAAATGTAAAAGAAAATATATTCCCTATGATTGAGAACACTGTGACTGCAGTTATTTAAATGTATCAAGTTTCAACTTGTTTGTTTACATTCGGCGCCACCGAAGAAATATGACTCCGCCTTAGCTCAAAAGTATTTTGACAATTAGTTTGCATTTAATTGTTGAAGGTGTCAGTTGCGCTATAGCTTCAATTTGTGTTTTTATTGACTTATTGTGATTATTTTTAAGGATCAAGAATGCCGAAAAGTAAAAAAAAATATATTGAAGTAATTCTAGAAAAGCCGCTGTAAATGCCCTTAAGAAAGGTGGACTGCAAGTAGAACTAGCTCGTTCTTTTAACGTGTCTCGGCAACTTGTTATTACATGGAATAAAGTTTTTAACAAACAGAAATACATCGAAAATAAGCCTCAAAGTGGCCATCCGAAAAAAAAAAAAAAATTGAAATATTGACTATATTATAAAAAAGATATGTACAAGTGATTGTCGTAAGTCCGCTGTAATAATAAAAATGAATTGAAAGAAAATTACGGCATAGACATACACGTTTCGTCATTCAAACTACGCCTAAACTTCACTGATTTACATGGCAGAAGACCAGCAAAAACACGTTTGTTATCTACCAAGAATAGGAACGCATTTGTGTTAGTTGCATTTGTAAAACGGCATAATCCTTTCAGGGGCAAAGCAATTCCATTGCGAAAGTGTTGAATTTAATGATTGACACCGGAATTTGAAAACAAATTTATTTTTAAATAAGAAAAAGTACCCCAACAAAAAAATTTCGGAAAAAAAAAAAAAAAAGCGCCAAGTTCTCCTTAATGTTTCGGCCAGAAAAAGTAGTGATATCTGAAGTTCGCACAAGTTAAAAGCCAAACATCCCAAATCTTTCATTGAAAATGGCTTCCTGCGACTTGGCCGTTAATGCCTTCTACAGCATTTCAAAATTAATGATTGGAAATTACGCATTTATGAATTATTTAAATATTAAAAGTAATATTAGAATGCAAAGTGGCAAATTCACATAAAGACATTATAAGTAAAAGATTTCTGATAGCTACCATTCAGTTTCAACAAACATTAGTTTTGATTACAGATCATTTAGTTCAGGGGTGTCCAACTGTGGCCCGCCGGATACCACTAAAATTTTACAGTTATCTTTGCCTTATCTAATCCTCGAATTGCTGCGATTCAACTTGTCGACTATTTCTTTAAAATTTTAGTGGTATCCGGCGGGCCACAGTTGGACACCCCTGATTTAGTCCACTTGTGGTTTAATTGCCATTTTGTACGGTCTAAAGCTAAAGTTATTAACGTAAAACCCAAGAAATAAAACAAATTTATTTACTTCAAATCTCACAATATGTTACATTATATTTTATTGCATAATATTGAAATCTTGTGTATTGACGAAAGAGATTTTTTTCGTTTGAACATTTATTATAGTTTGTTTGCATACATTAAGAGGTATTCGATTTATAAACTGTTAAAAGCTGATATTAATTATGTTTTAGCAATTAGGGATATTATCTCCTGAAGTATTTTGTTATTTTTAACTTCTAAGCATTTAAATAGACTGAAGTTGTTTAAATGCTTTTTTCAAGTGTGTATTTTATTTCTGTACTCTGTGCCACAAAATGCTAAAATAATCAAAAAATGTAGTTGGTATGTAACTCATTCGTACATATTTGAAAATTTGAAAAACTCTCCCGAAGGCATTAACGGCCAAGTCGCAGGAAGCCATTTTCAATGAAAGATTTGGGATGTATGGCTTTTAACTTGTGCGAACTTCAGATATCACTACTTTTTCTGGCCGAAACATTAAGGAGAACTTGGCGCTTTTTTTTTTTTTTCCGAAAATTTTTTGTTGGGATATCATTACTTTTTGTATGTTTTTTCAAGTTTGTTATTCTAAACTATATTAATATGAAAAAAAAATAAATTTCGGTACTTTTATGTTAGCCGGGAGCAAATCTCCTCATTAGCCTTTTGTTTTTTCGCCAATACCAGTTTTCATTTTTCACATGTGTAAATTAGAAACAATGCTTTGGATTTCAAATAAAATATTTTGGTTTATGTTATTATTTCTTATTTATTTATTTATTTATTTCCATGTTAAATATTCTATTAAATAAAATCAGGGAAATGCATCTATTTTAAATGAGATGACTGAAAAGTATATATCTTTAAATGAAATGAATGCAATAGGAGCAATGGAGTTGTGAACAGTATTTGGCGATTTGCCACTTGCGCCCGGCTAACATAAAAATACCTAAATTTATTTTATTGAGCTTTACAAATTTATACTTAATTTCTTTTCATATTAAAGTACTAGCCGTCTCTAGCAAGGAGTATTTACCGTATTAATTCCATGTTAAACGTTGCATCATGTTACTGTTATTCATAATTAATTTACTTGCCCATTCTTTCTCCAAGTCGGAAGCTTTTGATAGAGAAATCAAGAACTCTTTACGATCATGGAAGCACATCGTATATTTTGTGTTGTTATGTATTTCATTTTTCGCGACAAATATCTCTTAACTCACTTATGCATGTTTCCTTAGCAGCTACGATTCGTTCTCTAATGCGGAATTTTTAAACCTATTAAGTAATCTTTTCTAATTGGGCTCACTGCCAATTGTTGCATTTTAACTGATACGACTGGGTACAAGTGAAAAGGTTCTTATGAAATCCTTTGACAATATCTGCATTTGCATTAAACCATATTGATGCTAATATCTTTTTGTTTCACGTTAACCTTTTCAACAGACTCGATTACGAAGAATAGAAGGTCTACCGGCTCACTGCCATGATCCATTTGAAAATCTATCATTCTTCTCACCTGATCGTGTTGAAGAATTAGTCAGTGTGCCATCGTTTTAAGATTTTAGCTAATTTTATTCGAAACCTGAAAACTAAAATGCGAGGAACCGGATTATAGAAGATTCATTCTAACGTACATATCGATTAACAGGTTACATGTTATAGAATTATAATAATCATAAGAAGAACTGGCAGTTTCAATGTTTTAATAGTTTCCGTAAATTCTCTTTATATAATACAGAAGTTTTAGCGGTGTAAAGATTAACAACATAGTCACAGTAAGTATACTAACAGTACAATATAATAACAATAGCAGAGGTTTTGGGCAGTGACGAAACTATTAGCACTTTGGAAATATTAGTACGTTATACCATTTAACTATTCAGATGATATGCGGAAAAATAAAAATAGATGGCTCGCATTAATAATTAACTCATTGAAAAATAGCCACTAGCTTCAAATATTCGCCAAGCTTGGCGACATTTAACAAAGTTTCGCCAAATTTGGTAATATATCATGTCAATTCTCAAATTTGGCGACAAAAAATGTTTTGTTTATTCTGACGTCATAATGATGCATATGTATTATGTATTATACACATACCTATAATATGTATTATGCAAATGTATTACGTATTATATGCATAAGTATAATATGTATGATGCATATGCATAAGTTCATTAACATCACTAAAACGCACTAAAAGGAATAGTGTTCCATAAATAGTAGAGATAATTGCCAGATTGACCAGAGTGCTATTGAGATTAGAATTCCGACATTTATAATAGACCGGGAGGCGTCTGCACACACCATCACCTCATTGAGTTTACAGCTGAAATTTTAGGATTAGTTAAAACTACATTAGCATATTTAAATGCAACTGGTCTGTTAAGTCATATCTTGGTAGAAACCACCTGAAGACCTAATTTTAGTGGTTAACTGATACGTTTATTATTGTATTTTCCTACATCCAAAAGTTTGGAAACATGGAGGAATGGGTGCAGGAAAATACAATGGAAAATCCACCAATTAACCCGTAAAATCGGGTCTGTAGGTGGTTTCCACAAAGATATGACTTGGCAGACCACATACATTTCAATACGCTAATCGATATTTAACTAATCCTAAAATTTCAGCCGTCAACTCGATGAGGTGATGATCTGTGAAGACGCCTCCCGGTCTTTAATAAAATTTGTTTTAAGGGAGTAAAAGATGGGCAGATAAACTGAAAGATTTGCCTTATTAAGATTTTTGTAAAAGCGTATAAAAATTCATTCAGCTTGAAATCATGTAACTCCTTTATAACTCAGGCTAAATTTCTGTAATCGGGTTTTGGCGACCAACATATCTTATCTATAACTATAATCTTTCTTTTACAGATTTAAAATTAACAATAAATTAACAGTAAGTAGGCTAATAATACAATATGATAACATTAGCAGCGAACTTCGGACGCCGTATCTGTCGCACATCGTTAAAGACAGTTTATTAGTTACACATTTCATTTAATTAAAAGGAGATTTTTAAACTTTCATATGGAATTAGGATATTTTTCCACTATAGGGACCTTGGCATGTTTTTAAATTCTTGGCGCAGTTCGGACTTCAGAAACTGAGATATGTCGCCAAATGATATAAACAGCTATGAAAACAAACCTGATGAACTTTTATGTTATTTATATACATATAAACATTTTATTTATACATGTATAAAATATTATTTTTTATATACAAAATATTTATGTTGGTATATAAAAATAAATAAACTGGTTCCTTACATTAAATAAATTGTATACATATGGGAAAAATTGCTTGTGTATATGACACAGTAAATAGGTTGCCAGAAAATACGTTATTATCAAATTTCTTTTCTCGTCAAGGCTATTTTCTGTATTTCGCCAAGGCTACTATATCGGAAACGTACAGAATTGCGGTTATATATTTTTTAATGTTTTATTGTTTTAATATCGTAAATATATCATAATCTATATACTGATTAAAATTTTTAGGTATATTCATTTTTTCTATTTAACAAGCATCTTTGGAAAAGCATATATATTAAATGTTATTGTGCTTGAAATCACGTGACCCCCTTCAAAACTCAGTAATCGAGTTTTGGCGAACATTGGCACAATTGAATGTGTTAAGGAACTGTTTACGGCCAAATGAACACCCCCTGTTTGAAGGGTTTAGAGGCGGAAATTCTGTGTTTTCAGATTTTTCTGGTTAATTGTGCTACAAACCAGACTTACTTGTGAAATTTCATGATTCTACGACTTTTAGAAGTACCTTAGTTATTTGATGATGCGAAGTGAGTCAGTGACAAAAAAGCGCTTTTTCGGAATTTAATATTTCGAAAACTACTAAATATAGAAATATAAAATCGTGCAACCTTAGTTCAGTTTGACCATACGAACACGTTTATAAAAGAAAAATTTCTATATCTCTCCCTAAAACGACGTTATTAGGGGGTGAAAAGTATGCCGTTATGGTTCAGGAAAAGGTATCTTACGGCTTGTGCGAACTTGGCGGACGCACTGCCGTGCTCCCAGATATTTCACACACATAATAAACCGAAATTTTTTTAATCAAAATTCTGGTGTCAGTCATTAATTTCAACACTTCAGCAATAGCATTACTTTGCCCCTGAAAGGGTTATGCCGTTTTACAAATGCAACTCTAGAATTCCTATTCTTAGTAGATTAGAAACATATTTTTGCTGGTCTTCTGCCATGTAAACCATAGAGGTTTAGGCGTCGTTTGATAGACGAAACGTGTATGTCTATGCAGTAATTTTCTTTCAATTCATTTTTATTATTACAGCGGATTTACGACAATCACTTGTAGATATCATTTTATAATACAGTCATCATTGCAAGTTGTTTTTTTCGGATGGCCACTTTGAGGCTTATTTTCGATGTATTTCTGTTTATTAAAAACTTTATTCCATATAATAACAAGTTGCCGAGACACGTTAAAAGAACGAGCTAATTCTGCTTGCAGTCTACCTTTCTTAAGTGCATTTACAGCGGCTTTTCTAGAATCACTTCAATACTTTTTTTACATTTTGGCATTCCTGATCCTTAAAATTAATCACAATAAGTCAATATAAACACTAATCGGAGCTATAGCGCCACTGACACCTGCAACAATTAAATGCAAACTAATTGCCAAAATACTTTTGAGCTAAGGTGGAGTCATATTTCTTCGGTGGCGCCGAATGTAAACAAAAAAGTTGAAACTTGATACATTTGAATAAGTGCAGTCATAGTGTTCTCAATTATAGGGGATATATTTTCTTTTACATTTTTATATTAAATAAAATAAGACAGAATATAAGGTTGTCAAAATACTTTTGAGCGCAACTGTAATTGGCTGAAGAGGGATCTTGATGATCCAAAACGTCGCAATATTTAATATGTTTTTAGTGTTTTTATGTAATAATTTTAATTGTTTAATGTATTGTCTGTGATTTTAATGCAAATATTTAAAAAATATATATAATGATTTTTTGCTGTTTTACTCAAACAAATTGGTAAGGAAGCGGTTAAAGATAAAATGAAAGTGCATGATATAATATATACAGTCTAAAATTATGTAGTGTAGAAGTAATATAGTACAGATTCATTATTAGTATATTCCGTTATCACTTAAATGCGCGATTTTTTATTTTGTTTCGAAAACATTAGATATGATTCTCTGAAAGGTGCATTACACAGGAAAAATAATGAAAAAAATAACTGATACATTTTTCATATAATACGTCAATCTTTTCTTCTGTTGCACAACTGCAGTAGAAGTAAAAAACTACTGTCGTGTGGCTGTTTTACACAAAAATAACGAAAATTAGTAAATACTTTAATACGCATGTCTCCAAATACATTATTTTATATAATTATTTATTTTATAAAACTTAATATTTAACCCTTTAATTCTCATGATAGAATACGTTCTAGAAATGACGTAGTTCAGAGAATCTGACTTTGCAACAGAAAGTTTCAATGATTAATTTCGCTTTATTTAAACACAGGATGGTCGTTTTTTTAATTAAATCAAATATTGCTATTTTAATTTTCTGGTGTGAATTAGGTATATGCGAATTAAAAAAAATCTATTTGATTCAAAAAAGTGTTGTTTGAATATGTGCAAAGCTGCGCACTAAAGGGTTAAGATGTAACGAAATATCGTGGAATTGTAAAAAATGATTTCGTATCTTTACCCTCATATCTGATATCCACATAAAGATATACCTTTGCATTAATATTTCTTAAAATGTATTCATCTTAATAATTTTCAAAGTCAGTTGCACTAAACTTAATCTCACGTTTCATTTTCTTTTCATAAAAGCATCATTAAATTTCTCTCTTTAAGATCGAACTTTTGCCCAATGATTTAATAAAATAGTCTTTTTTTCTACCCGCTTTATTCCTCCCATTAACCTTCCATTAATGTAATATTTTTCTGATTAATTTAGGTTATTTTTAGAATTTTAGATCAGGTACTTCATCTTAGATTTTATTTGTTATAATGTTATTTGACGTAGAAGGGATTCTTAAAGCTAGAATAATATTGTTATGATACAATATAGTCCAAAATTGTATAGTGTAGAATAATATAGCATAGTTTAACCCTAGATCTACCGGGAATTTTATTCAAGTTTTAATAAAACGTTCTTCACCAGAATTTTTATTTAAAACTATTTAACTTATTTATTTACCTTATTTTTGTCTGGTTTATATACTTAGTTTATTTTAAAGAAATTTCTGGTTTGAATGAATATTTTGTATGTACCTGTCGGGTCCAATGGACCCGTCTGGTAGACGGAGGGTTAAGTATTAGTAAATTCTGTTGAGGTTGATTATAAGAATTAACGATGCATAGTTGAATTTTATAACAATGAATTCTTTTCGCGATCCTCATATCTGATATCCGAATAAAGGTATTCCTTTACATTAATCTTTCTTAAAATGTCTTTTTTCTAATAATTTTCAAAGTAAATTGTACAAAGCGTAATCACACGTTTCATCTTATTTTCATTAAAGCATCATTAAAAGTTCAATTTTTAAGAAGGAGCTTTAGCCTATTGGGGTATGAAAATAATCTTTTCTCCCCGACTTATTCGTCCCATTAACATTCTATTAGTGCAATTTTTTTCTCATTCAATTCCGTTTTTTCAGTATTTCAGATGAAGAACTTCATTATAAAATTTATTTTTTGTTATGTTATAATACATAGAATGTTTTCTTAAAGATAGAATGATATTGTAATGATGAAATATAGTGTAGAATTTTATAGTTTGGAATAATATATCATACAAACATAGCATAATGGTTTCAGTAATAGTATTTTCTGTTAAGATAAATTTAAACTGTAAAGAAAGATTGTTTATGTTTAAAAAAGTTTCCCTTAATGTCATGTTTATCTTTTTAGGTTTAATTATAAATAAAGCTTGATATATTTATTAGAATTCTATAAGAATGAGTTCTTATTACCTTCCTTAGATTTTATATCAACAAAATAATATTATCTTTGCATTCATCTTTCTTAAAACATCTTCAATCTAAATATTTTCCAACTCAGTTGCACAAAGTGTAATCACACGTTTCATTTTCTTTTCATAAAAGCATCATTAAAATTTCCATCTTTAGGAATGAGCTTTAGCCTATTGGGCATGAAAAAAATCTTTTTCCTCCCTACTTTATATGTTCCATTAACATTCTATTAATGCAATATTTTTCGCATTGAATTAAATTTTGTTTCAGAATTTCAGATCACGTACTTCAACATTCATTTTATTCTTTGTTAAGTTGTAATAAATAGAACGTCTTCTTAAAGATAGAATGATATTGTAATGATAAAATATATTATAAAAGCATGGACTATTACATCATGAACGTGGGTGGTTCACTAATTATTGTCCAGAGTGTGTATAAAATATTTGTACTGCAATGGTTGATGTGAAATATTGAAACCTAATGTCTTAGATGCATATATGCTCAATTTCAGACCCGCAGGTGCTAGATTAATATATATATATTTTTTTCGTTTTAGGTGTGATAGGGGGCACCTAGCTTGAAAGGGAGGATTTTGGGGAAAAGCAGGTTTGGATCTTATGGGGACCTGAAGTGTTTCTGTGATAGATTTGTGACAGTGGATGAGACGTGGCTACATCCCTATAATCCCGAGTCGAAACGAGAGTAGCCATGTCTCATTCACTGTCACCCCTCCCCAATCCCCCCCCCCCCCTTTCAAGCTAAGTGCGACCTCCAGTCAAAGCAATATCAGTAAGCGTACAAACTTAATACTGGAATCGGGCGTAAATTAACACAGTTGCGCCATCTTGTGGACGGGGTGATAACCCACACACGCGGGCTCTTAGTGTGACGTCATATATGACAGGATATCTACCATCTGCGCATATTTACTAAATCTTTAGTCACTCATGGAACTGAATTTTGTTTACCTCATTTATTGCAAAATAATGGCGTAGGGAATAAATAATAATAATGGAGTAATAATAATGGAAAGGGGTATCCACAAAGCGTTATAAGTAAGCGAACAAACTTAATACTGAAATCAGGCGTAAATTAACATAGTTGCGCCTCCTTGTAGACGGAGTGGTAATTCACATATGCGGGCTTTTAGTGTGGTGCGTATTTTCTAAATCTTTAGTCACTCATGGAAATGAATTTTGTTTGCCATATTTACTTCTGAATAATGGCGCAGCGAGAGGAGCATCCAGATGCCCTTCAGTAATTAATCAAGGTGAAAAAACTTTACAATTTTAGTGGTGCGAGTAAGAAAACAGTTAGGTACCTACCTGTAGTTTACACTCCAGCCGCTACGTGGCGCATGACCTTGATTAATGTGACCTGGCTTTTAATCTTGCGGCTACGTCTCCCATTTAAGATAGGACGCTTACTTATATCGCTTTGGGGTAACCAGATGCACTTGACCCTACGAAGTTTTTTTTACCTTGTCAGTAAGATTCTCAGCTATTAATCAAGGTGAAAAAGACTTTACAATTTTAGTGGTGTGAAGTAAAAAACAGTTAGGTATCTTCCTGTAGTTTAACCCCGTCCGCTACGTGGCGTGCGAGCTTGATTGATGTGGCTTCGCCTTTAATCTTGTGGTTACCTCTCCCATTTAAGATAGGACTCTTACTTATATCGCTTTGCCTCCAGTGTTTCCAGATTTGGGAATTTTTTGTCCCCAGATTGTTGATTGTCACCGCTTTTATGAGATAGAAATATTCGACCTATTTAGAAACAGATTAAAAATTCTGAAAAACAAGGAGAATTATACTATTTAAAAAAAGGGGTAACATCAAATAATCTGAATTAAAAAAAGTCCCCAATCTGGTAACACTGGCGACCTCACACACCAAAAACGAAAAAAAAACCCCATAAATATAGCAGCTACAGTTCTGAAATTAAGCATATAAGCATCTAAGACATTAGGCTTCAATATTCGATATCAATCATCGCAGTACAAATATTTTATACACACTCGGGACAATAATTATTGAACCACCCTCGCATAAGAATTTGACGAATGCGATAAAACTCATTGCGAAATGGTGTATTTTGCATTAACTTTAACACATTAAAATTACATTAAAATATAATAAAAATATAAATATACAAATCAACGGTTTGGAATCTCTTCTCGGCCTCCTGATGATGGCCCCAGAAGAGGGTCGAAAAACTTGATTTGTATATTTTAATTATATTTTTAATGTAATTTTATACTTTAAAGTTAACACATCATTTAGCAATGAGTTTTATTGCATTCGTCAAGTTCTCTGATAAAATAAAGTCTAGAATTCTATAGTGTAGAATAATATAGTATAATAGTTTCAGTAATAATATTTTTTGCTGAGACAAGATTAAATAATAAATAAAGATAGTTCATGCTTAAACAATCATTCCCTTAATCTAATGTATAGCTACCAACATTTACGGATTTCTCTTAACACTAAAATTTAATAGAAATTCTTGACTTATTTAAACTTTACATTTTCTTGAATTTCGGTGATTCAATTAGTTAAAATTTACTATGAAATTTCAGTGGTATGAAAAATCCGTACAAGTTGGCAGCTATGCTCATGCTTATTCAGTTTATATTAGTTTATATTCATGTTTATATTAGGTTTAAGGGGGTCCGGGACACATTTTAAAATAATTTTTATCCATTTACTTTTTTTTTTTTTTTGTGATGGTTAACCATATCATTTGTAAACAAAATCACATGATAAAACTTCTCATATTTTTTTTATTTAAAATTTAAAATTTATTAAAGAAGTGGGGGTAATATAAAATCGATACAACTCGAAATATTATTTGCAGAATTTCAATTATTTTTATTTAAATAAACAGAAATATATATATTTTTTAATTTCAATTCATCATTTTAAAAAATACAAGATATTAAAAATATTTAAATTGAAAAAAAAGATGTAACTTAATAAAAAAAAATGATATTTTCAAAAGTGAATATTTTTTTTCAAATTTGCTGAATCAAATTTAAAGTAAAACAATTGAAAAAAAAAACATGTTCTAAGTTTGAATCATTTATCTTTGACGGTTCTTGACTCATAACAATTTAAATACGGGAAATAGTGAAAAAAAAATCATGATGCGAAACGCATTTTCTCAAGAATTTCCATGACAACCATTGCTTGAAAGCTAGATTGTGAAAACAAACTAACACGAAAAAAAAATAATATTTCCCCTTCTAATTAAGATAGAAACATGATTTAAATATCATTGTAAACAGAAAAAAAAAACAGACAATTTTGTAAGAAAATTTAAAGATTTTTGAGCACCGGAACACCTTAATTGCAAATAAAGCGTAACATATTTATTGAAATTACATAAGAATGAAATCTTGTTTTATCCTCAGATCGATATCCACATAAAAGCATTATCTTTAAATTCATCTTTCTCAAAACATTTTCGACATAAACTTTTTTTTAACTCAAATGAACTAAACTTAATCTCACATTTAATTTTCTTTTCATAAAAGCTTCATAAAATTTCGATCTTTAAGAATGAGCCCAATGGTGGATGAAATAATCTTTTCTGTTCGCTTTATTGCTCCCATTAACTTTGATTTAATGTAATATTTTTCTTATTAATTTATTTTCTAAATTTCACATCAGGTACTTCATCATATATTTCATTTTAATTATGATATATCACATAGGAGGGTTTCTTAACCGCTTCTCAAATTATCCCGAGTTATCTCTGGTTCACATAGATTGCGATTAATTATTATTCCGAGGAAACTCGGGCTGCCACTGGCTACTATTGTTATATTTTATTCGGACCATTATTCATAAAAATTAAATTTTGTAGAATATGTCTGTAGCACATGTTGTCGAGATATATGTGAAAATTTTTTTTTTGAGAAAACGATGCGAGTAAGTATTAAACAATAGTCGTCAGTCGGGATAGTACACTGACGATAAAACTAAATGCTTCAACCCTTTATGCGCAGTTTTGCATATATGCGAACAGTGTATTGAATTTAACCCCTGCTTAACCGACTGCTTAATATTTGGAAAAATCATAAAAAAGTACCTATTTTTTTATTACAGAAATTGAATAATTATAAGGTTTCTATATAAAATATGCAGTCAGATTTTTTTTTAAGGCGAAAAAAGAGGTTTTAGAACAAATTCACATTTGTGGAAACGCCATCATGCGACAATTCTGTGTTTTAATGTTTGTTTTACACCATACAAATTAATTCTGTTATTTTTCCCATCTTAGATATTTATTTATCATCATGAAACAAATTTTTATAAATAATATTTGAAATAACATAATATACATTAAATTTTGATTATTAATAATTTTTTCAAGTGTGATACATTTCGAAACATGCAACACAAAGTCCAACACCACAATCAGCGTCAAAAACCAAACAAAATCGCTGATATTCAGACTTCACACCGAAATGCCAGGTAAATTTTTCTGGTTTCAGAATTTTTTTTCCGGCAGAATTTTTTCTCCAGCACCAAAATATGACGGGCACCAGAAATAACGAACGATACCTCAGCCGTGATATTGGCGGTGAGCTAGAATTAAGGGGTTAGTAGATTTTTTTTTAATTCGTAAATGCCTAATTCACACCAGAAAATTAAAGTAGCAATATTTGTTTTAATTAATAACAATTATTCCGTATTCAAATAAAGGGAAATTAACCATTGAAATTTGCTGCGATAAAGTCAGATATTCTGAACTACGTAATTTCTAGAACGTATTCTATCATGGGAATTAAAGGGTTAAAAGCTAAGTTTTATAAAAAAAAATAATTATATAAAATAAGGTATTTGGAGACATACTTATTAAAATATTTACTAATTTGCAATATTTTAGCGTAAAACAGACACACGAAAGTAGCTTTTACGTGTATTGCAGATGTGCAACAGAAGAAAAGATTGACGTAGTATATGAAAATTGTATCTCTGATTTTTTTTCATAATTTTTCCTATGTATAAACCTTGCAGAGAATCATATATAATTTTTTGAAAGAGAATAAAAAATAACGCATTTAAGGTTAACACCTGTAAAAATTAAAAATTAAACTTAGAATCTGTATATTATGTTTTGTTTAATTTCCTGATATTTAAAAATCAGCAAAAAAATATTTTTTTCCGTTTTTTTCACAAAAATTGGTATGGGAAGCGGTTAAAGATAGAATGAAAGTTTTATGATATAATAGTTTTGAATTATACAGTGTAGACCGTGTAATATAGTATAATTTCCATTATTAGAATATTCTGTTAAGCTTGATTAAGATGTAACGAAATAAATAAAAAGGAATCTATAAAAAGGAATTCTCATCACTACCCTCATACCTGATATCCACATAAAGATGTTCCTTCGCATTAATCTTTCTTAAAACGTCTTCATCCTAATAAATTTCAAAGTCAGTTGCACTAAACTTAATCTCACGTTTCATTTTCTTTTCATAAAAGCATCATTAAATTTCGATCTTTAAGAACGAACTTTTGCCCAATTGTGCATGAAATAATCTTTATCAACCCGCTTTATTCTTCCCATTGACCTTCCATTAATGTAACACTTTTCTCATTAACCTTCCTACCCTGTTTAAATTTACCCAAGCTTAAGGAAATCATTTTACACCAGAATTTTTTTAAAAAACTATTTAATGTATTTATTTATGTTAGTTTTCGGTGCCTTTTATTTATCTTACTTTAGGAAAATATTTCTGGTTCGAATCGAATGAAATTAATTATAGAAATGGATCGATTAGACCCATTCAGGGTAGGAAGGATAATTTACGTTATTTTCAGAATTTCAGATCAGGTACTTCATCATATATTTTATTTTTAATTACGTTATATCATATAGAAGGGTTTCTTTAAGAAAGAATGATAATGTTATGATACAATATAGTTTAAAATTATATAGTGTAGAATAATATAGTATAGTTTCAGTGTTAGTACATTGTATTAAGGCTGATTAAGATGTAACAAAATATCGTTGAATTAATTCTTATCAATATCCTCAGATGCACTCTCAGAAATAAAACTCTCCCTTTTGACGATTCAGAAATCCTCGAGCTGTATTTCGTCGTTTTTGACGATCATTTCCTATTAACATCACGTGACTTTTAACGAAACGTAAACCCTCAAATATTTGACGAAAGTTTTGCCTCAATCATGGCCAGAATGCATTTTAAGGAAACATTTCCTCAAATCCTCCTCAAATCCTACGATTTTAGCAAACAGATATTTGCTTGTTTATGTTAGTCCTGTAATAATTTATTTTAAGACAGCACTTAGTGCTTTTCAGAAAATACTGAAATATAGGTAGTTATTGTTTCTTCATTAGTTATTTTTTTAGCTGTTAGAATTTTTAGGAATGCTTATTAATATTATTATTATTTTATTTATATGTTGTCGTTCGTTATGTTTTAATTCGAAAAGAATAAATTTCCTGTGTTTCTCAAAACCATTCAATAAGAAAATTAGGTCAATAAAATTTCAAACTTCTAGGAAATCTTTTTTTTTTTTAAAGAAGTATACTATGTTTTCAATCAAATTAAAAATAAACATAATTGACCCCTCTCCTCTTTATAAACAGTAAAGTGTTAAAATCTTATCCTCCTACTCAAAGTGATAAAATCTCACGCAATATGCACTTCACAATTCATTATTTGTGGAGCAACAAATTAACCAGACCATATTCTAATCATCCATTGATCAAAGAAAATTTCAGTTGTAAATTATTTAATCAAGCCATATTATAATTATTCATTGATACGTGAAAACCATAAAAATAAATTAGCTTTCCTTAAAAGTTTCAGAAAATATAGCAGCCCGATAAAATTGCAATCTACGTTATAAAAATAAAACACAAAGTAGAATTCATTATATCAGTCTAAAAGCAGACATTTCCAAGTCCCCAGTAGCCAGGTTGGAAGAACAGCGATCTCCCATACATAAGGTTGTGAGTTCGAATCATGCCGGGGAAAGAGAGAGGTGATTTTTTTTTTTCTTTCCCCGTGTTAAATATTGGAGCTTCCAAACTGATTGAGAGATGGCGCCACCAGCCCTCTTTTGACGAAACTATTGACGAAATTTATATCGTCAAGCAAGTGAAGAAACTAATTTCATCAATTTGACGAAATGTTCGCTCGGAGCATTTCCCAGGAAACTATTTCGTCAAAAACAAAGAAAATTTCGTGAAATCTGAGTATTCCTTTCTGAGAGTGTGTGTTATACACATAAAGATATTAGTCTTTCTTAAAACGTCTTAATCTTAATCATTTTCAAAGTCAGTTGCATCTCACATTTCATTTTCTTTTCATAAAAGCGTCATTAAATTTCGATCTTTAAGATTAAACTGTTGCCCAATGATGCCTGAAATAATCTTTTTCAACCCGTTTTATTCCTCCCATTAACATTCTTATAATGCAATATTTTTCTCTCAGTTTTCTCTGAATTCAGTTAAATTCAGAATTTCAGGTCAGATACTTTATCATCGACTAGTTTTTCTTGTTTTACGTCGCATAGAATGATTTCTTGAAGACAGAATGACATCGCAGAGTTTAAAAGATTCCGTATTTCCTCTATTTAATTTTTTAGTAATCTTTTCTGAGAATTTTTTATAATATTCTGAAAAATCTGAGAATAGTAATAAGAATTCTGTAAGAATGAATTCTTATTACTATTCTCATGTCTTATAACCACATAAAAATATTATCTTTAAATTAATCTTTCTTAAAACGTCTTCAACTTAAATATTTTTCAAAGTCAGTTACACTACACTTAATCTCACATTTCATTTTCTTTTCATAAATGCATCATCAAATTTCAATCTTTAAGAATGAACTTTAGCACAATGGTTCGTGATATAATCTTTTCTATTCGCTTTATTCATCCAATTATCTTTTCATTAATGTATTATTTTTCTCATTAATTTAAGTTATTTTCAGATTTTCAGATCAGGTACTGCAACAGAGAATTTATTTGTAATTAAGTTATTTTACATAGACGGGTTTCTTAAAGATAGAATGATATTGTTATGATATAATATTGTCTAAAATTACATAGTGTGGAATAAAATAGTATGCTATTATTAATGATCGTCTAAAAGAGGTTTTTAAGACCGAGACCGAATCGGAATTTCTGTAATCTTCCTGTTTTTTTAAGTAATTAATATACATAATTATTTAATAACTATGCATGTTTATTAAATATACATATTTATTAATTAATAATATTTGTGGCTCAAGTTAGCTCGCTGAGCCTCTGAACAAAACTTTTTATTTTTATATAAAATAAAATGTAATTAATTCATCAGTGGCACAGAATGTCTTTCTAATTATACAAATTTTAACTACTAAAAAAAGTTTTAGGTATACATACCTCGATTTATCTTTTAAAGTGATTTTTTTTTAAATGGCTATCTATTTTACTAGAACTTTCTCAAAGAGCATTCGAAATATTTCTGCGGTTTCAAATTAAAAATTTTTTGTTATTGCTAGGTCTGTAGCTTTTAATAGGCACGTGAAAAGCGTCTTAAAAGATTAGTCATACGAATGTGTATCAATAAGTTTTTGCCCTCACATAGAAACATAGCTGCGAACTTGTACGGATTTTTGCTACCACTAAAATGTAATAGAGAATTTTGCTTAATTCAATCGCCGAATTACAGTGAATTTTAATAATTAAATAAGGCATAAATTTCTGTTAAATTTTAGTGGTAGCAAAAATCCGTACAAGTTGGCAGCTATGTAGAAATAATTGAGTAAAATTTCTGAAATTGCTACATTATATTAATCCTTTTCGATATACTCACTGTGCACAGTAACACATTTCTGCAAGCAGTATTTCAAATAGAGGAGGAATGATTTAGTTCAGGAGGCCCGATAAAAAAACCAAAGGGGGGCATTTTCTAACTTTTACCGACCCTCACATGTGACATATTGTTGGAAAGGCCTGTGACCACTTATTCATGTTATGCCCATCCTAAGCCTCTTCTCCAATTTGATGTCCTGCGGTGGGGGGGGGGGGCACTTTTCTAAATTTTGGGGACACCATTCACGTTCCTTGTTCGGAAAATTCGAGGGGAGGGGCTCGGTGAATGCAAAACATGATTAAGTGTTAACAGGCCTTTCCAGCAATATGTCACATGTGGGGGTCGGCAAAAGTTAGAAAAATGTCTCCCTTTGGGTCTACTATAGCGCCTCCTGGAATACATGCCCCATCCTCTCATTGAAATACCCTTTACAAGAATATGTTACTGTGGCCGGTGACTATATAGAAAAAGACTAATACAATGTAGCAATTTCTTAAATTTTATTAAATTATTTCTATGTGAAGGCAAAAACTTATCGATACCCCATCATATAAGCAATTCTTGCTTTATAATTTGCACTCACATCTTGAGTCAGTCATGACTGATAATTATAAACAGTGAAGTTCACAGCGATCATTAAAGATTGTTTCATTGGAGCAGTTACAGCTCAAATCAATGAGTAATGTTGAAAATTTCCGAATGAGGAAACAAAAATTTTGGAATACAGATTGTTTCGGTCGAGTTTCAATCCGGCCGAATTTTCAGCAGCATTTTCACCGAAAACTGAAACTTTAATTTTTGTCCGAAAAGGAAAAGGAAAACGAATTTTCGATTAATTTCTAATTATTATATCCTGTGAAGATTGATTACGATGTAACGAAATATCGTGGAATTATATAAGAGTGAATTCTTAACACTATCATCTTATCTGATATGCACAGAAAGATATTCCTTTACATTAATCTTTCTTAAAACGTCGTCATTCTAATAATTTTCGAAAACTCCGTTGCACTAAACTTAATGTCACATTTGATTTTCTTTTCACAAAAGCATTATTAAATTTCGATCTTTTAGAAAGAACTTTTGCCCAATGGGGCACGAAATAATCTTTTTTTTTTTTTTTTTTAACCCGTTTTATTTCTCCCATTAACATTCCTTTAATGCAATATTTTCCTCATTGAATTAATTTATTTTCATCAGAATTTCAGATCAGATACTTTATCATCGACATGTTTTTCTTACTTTATATTGCATAGAACGATTTATTGAAGACAGAACGGCATCGCAAAGTTTAAAAGATTCCGTATTTCTCCTGTTTTATTTTTTTATCTTTCTGTTTTATGCTAATATTAAGATTGATTTAAAAATTCGAGGAAGCTAAATAATAATTTCATTTAATAATGTCGTTTTTTTTTTTTTTTTTTTTTTTTTTTTTTACAAATTTTTGGTATGATGTTACCGTAAAACTTTAATTTGTGGTATTTTCCGGTATTTTTAGATCAATTTTTAATGTTATTTTATACATGGGTTATTTTTAAATAGCTGAAGAAAATATGTTTCACTAAAATTTATTTAACATATATTATCAAGATCAAATAGTGCTAAATTTTTCAAGATCGTTAATTTATTACAAAATTACACGACAAGCTCCTAATGAGGTTTACAAGCAATGAGAAAATCATTAATAATAATAACGAAATATTTTCCTCAATAACTTAAACTTTGTACGCTAACACAACGTGAAAAGTAAAAATAAGCCTATTCACTGCAGTTCTTGATTAGATTTGAAGGGCAGAAATTATCTGATAAAAAATCTCTTAGGAGATCTAGTTAAAGCCTAGATACTGGTATGGGCAACCGTTGTTACTTGCATAGCTGCCAACATGTACGGATTTTTGCTACCACTAAAATATAATAGAAAATTTTGCCTAATTCAATCGCCGAATTGCAGTGAATTTTTATAATTAAATAAGGCAGAAATTTCTGTTAAATTTTAGTGGTAGCAAAAATCCGTACAAGTTGGCAGCTATGTACTTGTGAAACAGGCAGAATCGCTGCCCCTTCATTTCTTGAACTGCAGGGAAGGAGTGAACCTGGTTATGCAACATATTATTTAAGAAATAAAAGATTTTCAAGGGGAAATACTTGTGTCTCTGTAATGTTTAATTCACACAAGAATTTTTGAAAAATGTTATTTGAAAATGTAATTTTACAGCCCTTATCCACTTAACTGTCACATTTTGTTTGACACCATAAACTAAAAACAGGGAGCCAAAACAACTTTTTAAGTACAAAAATATTTCCCTTAACCCCTTGGGGACGAGCGGCACATATACGTGCCGCATGCAGCACTCAGAATCCTTGTTTTTTCTCACCAGTAAAATTTGCCTTATTCAATTAGCGCATTTTCTCGATTCAAGAAGGCACAAATTTCTGTTTTTAAAAAACGGTGACAAAAGATTAAAAATTTCGTAAAAGGCTCCCATCCCGAAGAGGTTAAATAATCGAGAAAAATCTGCCATATGATGAACCGAAGATTTCAGATAAAAATTAGTGGTGTGGAAAAGCTTTTAGTAACGAAGGAAGCTAACTTTTCTTGCCCGAAGAGAGTTCGGGTAAAACAGTTAAGTGATTAAACACATAAAGTTTCGACGGGATACCGAGTCGCGATGTAACTCCACTCCCTGTGGATGAGTATTTGTGTAGCACATCTTTGAGAAACTATAAAATGTGATACACAAACACTGAGCTCCACAATAGTACGTAGAGCCAACTCACCGATCCGCTTTCTGCCGTGACCTCATCACAATTTCAATGCGTGCAAATAATGAGTCCTGCCATTTTCTTAATATTAAACGCATTTTTTTTCAAATTTTTTCTCATATTTTCTATATATTTTGGTTTTTTTCAACAATTTTTCTGATATATTTATGAGCAATACTTTACAAAATTTTCATTTTTTTTTTTTTTTTTTTTTGGCTTACTTAAAATTTCATTTTTAACTAATATTAAACTAAAAATTTGGGATTAATTTAAATAAAACCTATAGTTTTTTTTTTTATAAAAAATATATATCACTGAAAATTGTAGTGACTTCGTCAAATTTTCAAAAGAAATTTCAATTTGAAAATATCATCCCCATACTACCCTATAAAAGAAAATCTATGTTTTGCCAAAAATTTTCCTCGGAAAACCTTTGGAATTGTATTCATGGACCGCTCAGTTCAATGTATCAGATTAGGGATTTAGCCCTCCGTATTATTGTGGAGCTCAGTGTACACAAATACTCAGCCACAGGGAGTTGAGTTTCATCTCAACTGGTTATCCCCACAAAGCTTCAATAGTTTACCTGTTTAAGGGCTGTAAAATTATATTATCAAATAACAATTGAACAATGGGATCTGGTAGGAGGGCTTCCTAGTTGCGTGTCAAATTAACATCCAGTTTAGAGGTGATTCGTGTTGCAAGGGCATTAGGGAGCCTTAAAAAATTAATGTTTAAACGTGGCTTGTAGCCACAAAAATAAAGTAACTAGAAAAAGATTAGAAAAGTATAACAATTAATATAAGCACTTAAAGTTTAACAATGTAAAGAGAAAAAAAGAGAAATAAAAGAAAAAAATTAGAAAAAAAAATAAATTCAATTAGTTCCAAAAGGACAGGCGAAAACGCTACAGGGGGATATCCCATCTAAAAAAAAAAAAAAAAAAAAACCTCTTTTCAGAGACCATACATTATAGTTTAAGATGGTAAAAAATGCCATATATATAGCAGATTAGCAATTTAGTTATTTTTTTAATTATCAAACAACATTTTAAAATAAAATCATAAAAGGAAATTTTAAGAAAAAAAATCTGGTACAAATGATTATTTAAATAAAGTAATATAAAGTATATCTCGCCGTCGTTCGAGGGGATAAATGCAGGAAGTTTCCCAAACGGACACGACTTTCCAAACGACCCAATATTAATTCAGAAACAAAATTTGTCAAAGATGAATTGTAAAGACGAATTCGAGATGAAAATGGTTTTGCATCATCTTCATAAGTATTTTGAAGTCTATATGAGATTGATTGTTTTTTAATATAACCAAATGCGCGGTTACCACGTAGAAGAACATTAAAATTTAATAAACATTTCCTGCATATCGTAGGAACATAACAATTGAAGTACGAATACTAGTTAGTAATTTAGGTATATTTAATGTCTGAAGAAGGTAAAGTCGTTTTCTATCATATCATTTTTTGACATTTGACGAGAATTTTTGATACTCAGGTATAGTTCCAATAGTTCCCAGGTATAGTAATTTTGTTCAGGTATATAAAGATTGAATTTCGTTGTCGATATTTCACTAAACACTTGATATGCTAAAATTGTGAAAATATGTACACTGGTGTGTTTCTGGTGGCAATATAACATTTTATTATTTGTAGAATTTAATTATAAATTAACCCATAAATGCACAGTGATGAATATCTGCTTTACTTTTTTTTTTTATTTTTTCCAACCACTATATTTATACAGAAATACTTATCTTGTAAAATTTATAAAAATAATGCTACTAAATAAAGTTAAAAATCTATCTTAAATTTTCTGGTGTGTAATCTTTAACATAAGAAAAAATAACACAATTCTAAAAGAATAATTCACGTATATAAGGGTTTTACAAAATCAATAATTATATAAAATGTGGTATTTAGATTCATATTTATTAACTTCTTAACGGTCGCTTTAAATTACGGTTTAAAAAATCAAATTTCTTATTGGCACCACTTTTTTTGAAAAAAAAAAATATTCACTTTAATTAAGGACAGGTAAAATGATACCGTAATAAAGCCAATTACATTACACTATTTTATAAAACTGGTGGGAATCAACCAATCTGAACAAAAGACGCAGCCCGCGATTATCACGGGATTGAGAATTAAGGGGTTAAAATATTTATTAATTTTATTTTTTTTATTTATGACAGTAGACTTTACTTGTATTGCATATGTGCAACATAGGAAAATTTGACGTATTTTACGAAAAATGTATCGCTGATTTTTTTTCATTAATTTCCACTGTAATAAAACTTTCTGAGAAACACATATAATTTTTTAGAAACAAAATTAAAAATATCATTCATTTAAGGGTTAATATAATGATTTTAATCGCATTTTACTTTAGCAGGCTTAGGCAATAAATTGCTAAATATTCTGCATGGTTACATCTGTATACGAGTTACAACAGCAATAGAATATGATGTGCGAAGCTACACTCTTTGAAATAGGCCAACTGGATGTAAAATTTCAGCAGTTCAAAGAATAGTAACATACTTCTACAGATGAATTAACCCGGGAGATTATTGTCAAATCTCTACAGGAATGATTTTTCGGTCACGATGGAGTGCCGTGAGGAATCTTCCGTGACTAGGGAACCTTTTGCTTTTTACATGGTTTCATTTTATCTTTTCAAATACTAAGATAAAGACGTTTAAAAAGATAAAAGCAGAATGTTCTACAATTATTTACGGTATTCTTAATGAAAAGTACGTTCCATTTCTTTTTAGAATTAGCTGGTTTATGATAAATATTCCGTTACAACACGTTCACTGCCGTAAATTCCGATTATGGAAATTTCTCGCCCTTGATTGACACTTGGTAGAAAGCACAAAACAGTGAAATAATTTTAAGTAGGGGAGACCGGGGCTAGTAGGCGCAGTTTTCAGTTATTGATTTTTATTAAGTTTTTGTTTAAGTTTTTTATGAAACTTTACCTGTACTTTTAAAGAACAGGCATTGGGCTATAAATACCTGGAGTTTTGAGTTTGTAGATTTTGTAGTTTATGTTTAGCGGAAGCCTAAAGTAAAAGGAAAATTGTGCGCCAACCTACCCCGTCACGGGGCAAGTTGCTTATACCTATGGGGTAAGTTGGCACACGCTTTATAAAAATTTAAATAAGACACGCAGTTAAGAGAAATCAATTTCATTATTACCAGTAAGTTTAAACAAAGGCGTTATCGCCGTTCAATGTAAATTCTAAATTACACACACATAAAAATAATGAATAAAACATTAACAATGAGTAACTTCTATCCTACTCGATATCATCATCAGAGTTACAGTTGTCACAAATAAAAAAAACGAGTTCCTCCGTTTGGGCAAGCCTCGTGTGCCCAAAAACTTGCATTGCAATCACTTTTCTCCGTGTTTTCTGTTTTTCAAGCTACCAGCACACACCAGACATCGAGCCAACTTGCCCCGTGTTCAATGCGCCTACTAGCACCATGATGAATTTTTTCGCAAAAGGGACACGTAACCATCTAAGCATAAATAATCCTAGTAAATCACATATGGGGTAGGTACAGTTAATCATACACTAAGAAAAACTGCGCAAGTTAAATAGCAATTATTAAGATAAGTATTAGAAATTAGAAAAAGAATGAAGCAACAAAAAATTACTTATGAGTGCAAAAAAACAGAAAAAGCGTAATAAATGTCCACTGAACGTAGGTAACCCTGCAAAACTACAATGAGGATTGTAAAAAGCAAGAAGAAAGGTACTTTGTGACTGGGTGCGTAATATATCCACAAACAGCCGATTTATGAGGACTGCGCCTACTTACCCCTGTAGCCAACTAGCCCCGGTCTCCCCTATATATAATTTTTTATCTGTTTGTTTTTTAAGTGTTATTTTTTATTTTTTAAATTTTCTCTCTAAAAATGAATTACTTAAAAAAAATAATAACGAATAGTTATTAAACTCAAATAAAAAACTTTTTGAAGATTAATAATAATAATAATAATAATAATAATAATAATAATAATAATAATAAATACTAAAAAACAAATATCTCTTTAAAAGTAATGATATGAAGAGAAATATAGGTTTTATATTTTATTTATAATTATATAATTATTTTTCTGATAATGAAATAAATGCTTTATCTTACATATTTAAATCCTTTTTAGACTTATTAAAAATATTCACCTCCGCGTTACACTTACTTAAAAATGCAGGCATTCCAACGTTAAAATACGGTTTAACGAAATATATTTGAAAGTTTAGAAAGTTTAATCTTATTTTGCAAAATCTGTCAAAACAGATGGGACTTGTTCAAAGTGCACTTGAAAATATGATACTGAAACAAGAAAGTTTTTAAAGGATTTACAGGATTTTAAATGAAAAGTACAAAATACTCCTTTTTTTAATACTACTTTTTAAGTATATATATATATATATTATGTTCTTTTAAAAGATGTGTTATTTTTTTCTCTCAAAAAGAAATAATACTTTTTTTAAAGATTAATGAATTGTTAAGAAACTTAATGAAATCATTATACACCTAATATACTGTTTTAGAAATTTATTTTATAAGTAAAAAACATTAATCACGTTTATAATTTTTTTAGAACAGATCCACAAAAGATACAGTACATAATTAATAAGGAATTAATTAAAAATAATATAATTAAAAAAGGCTAATAAATTTTAGATTTTATTTACAATTATTTAAATATTTTTTCTGATAATGAATGAGATGCTGTTTATTTTGCATATATTTATTCAGCTAATACTTATTTAAAATATTAATCTCCGTATTAAACTTATTTAAAAAATGGAAGCGTTATAGACTTAAATATGATTTAACGAAATATATTTGAAAGTTTACAAAGTTTAATCTTATTTTAAAAGTTCTCTTAAAACAGATGGGACGTTCTCAAACTGCACTTGAAAAGATAAAACAAGACAGTTTTAAAAGAATTTACGGAATTTTAAAGGAAAAGTGCAATGCATTAATGTTTAAGACTAGTTTTTGCTTCTTTTTTATTTTAAATGCGTATAAATATTTAATAAATGAATTATTTTCCTCTTAAAAAGGAATACTTTTTGAAAAATTAATGAATTATTAACCCATTAACGCCCGAATTATTTTCTTCGTTAAAATTAAAATTTGCATTTCCCACAACTATTAAAAGAAGAGTAATTTTTATCTTATTTTATCAGGGAATTTGTCTCGTGAAGGAAAGTTGAACCCTTAATCTGCTGACGGTACTTATAAGTAACATTAAAATAAATTGTTCTAAAAATAAGTAGTAATACAGTTTAGAATGCCTTATAGATGCATTATTTTATCTTGTTCCAAAAGCATTATCGGATACACAAAACAAAAATATTTTTAAAAGGATTATTTTTATTTATTTATTTATTTATTTATTTTTTGCCTTTGCATCTTTTCAGCTTCCTTGGCGTTGGAAGAGGGGCAGATTTTTGAATTCGGAAACATTTATATATTTCTATTGGAAGAACATTATATTTGTATATTTCCTAATTCTACAAAATACTAAGATAAATATTTAAAATAAAAGATTTGAGTGGGGTTATAAATATTGCACAAAATTCCTATAAATTCAAATTTAATTAATCATTCTAAAACCAATCTGAAATGTAGTAAATGACTATGTAAAGCTTCTAATGTAGTTTCATAAATTCACGAAAAATGCTTTAGAAGATAAAATTTTCGTGAATCCATAATTCACTACATAAAGTGATATACTATTTATCTTCATATTACTGGTGTGAAAAGCGCTTTCTCGCCACTAAGTCTAGCAATAAAAAAATATGACACTGGGCATGAATGGGTTAATAGAGTAAACTTTAACCATTACATAGATAACATATAGTTTTAGATCATTATTATTGTTTTTTAATAAAAATCATTAATTTCCGTTCATAAAATTTGTTAGAATAGGTTCACAAACATTAAGCATAGGGGAGGGTAGTACACAGTGAGACGAAAATTATTATTACTTAACGAATGGCGACGATTTTTATTCTTTTGAAAAAAAAAAAAATCTACATCTTTAAGCTATACAAACACGCTACACATTAATGTATAAATGATTTTTAAAAAGTTATTTATAAAAGCACAAAAGCAGCATAACGGAGTATCGGAAATTGTCTCACTGTGTACCACAAGTGATACACAGTGAGACAATGTAAATATTTTCATAAATCATACATCTATCACACTCTATCAATAATTTTCTACAGTTTATGATTTCTAATTAAAATTTCTAGATTTTCAAAATTTAAAAAAGAAATGAGTCTCGGGTGGACAATGGCAGACCTTGGGCTACCTTCATGCAAATTTTCAGCCTCTTACGTTTTAGTAGATTTCCCTATCCATCGCACGCTCACACAGACACACAGAAAGAGAGAGAGAGAGAGAGAGAGAGAGAGAGAGAGAGAGAGAGAGAGAGAGAGAGAAACCTTCCTTTATTAATAAAAAACTTTTTTTTTTACATCAGAACCACATAGTAGGTACACAATGAGGCACGTCTCACTATGTACCACAGCTGTGTGTCTCACTGTGTACTTTCGTTACGTTGTAACAAAATTGATGCCACATATGTTACATCAATTTCATCACTTTAAAAAATTATGTCGTTTTGTCGAAAAAGTCTATTATTAGATATAGCTAGGTTTGGTTCAGTAAATATATGTGAGATTGAAGGAAATAAACTCTAAAATAGACGTTTATGTAACTTTAACCACTATAAAATAAAGAATTATTTACTATTTTGTCGGACGAGTAACTGAAGTGCCGAAACTACATAAGATGAGTTCGTTATGTGTGTGTGCCAGCTTGGAGAAAAAGTTACAACTATATGTCAAAGTGGTAGCTGTCTCACTGTGGACTACTATCCCCTATAATTAATAGCAAATGACTATTAAAAAAAATTCTCGTGAAAAAAGAAAAATGAAAGTGATATTCTTTATACTTTATTTATAATTATTTAATCCTTTTTCCGATAGTAAAAGAAATGCATTTTTTTCTGCATACCTTTATCCGGCTGAGACTTATTTAATACTTTGCGTTACGAAAACATTAGGATTCAAATAGCGGTTACCATTTTGCTATCACTCTTTCTATGTCTACCATTTCTTACGATAATATCTACTTATTCACAACTTCCTGGTAGATATATATTAAACCTTTGCGTTTGAGTGTCGGAAATATCCGCCCCAAGCTTTATCATTTTCCGTCTGTAACTTCTTAGGGTCAAATGTTGAAAAATTCCAAAACACGTGTTAACTAATTTTAGCTATATTCTAGGCATGTCATGTATAATATCTACTTATTCACAACTTCCTGGTAGATATATATTAAACTTTGCGTTCGAGTGTCGGCAAATATCCGCCCCACGCTATATCCTTTTCCCTCTGTAACTTCTTAGGGTCAAATGTTGAAAAATTCCAAAACACGTGTTAACTAATTTTAGTTATATTCTAGGCATGTCATGTTTCAAGATTTTATCCCCATTGGTTTATGAGATATCGTGACTTTTTAAAATTTTTAATTGGCCCACTTTGCCCCCATTACGGATCTGATTTTAAAAAATCAATGTTCAATTCTTGCACTGCCCTGCGGAATACATATAAAGTAAAACCTCTCTAAAGCCACCACGTTCCGCACCAATAAAAATTGGTCGCTTCGAGAGGTGGTCTCTTAATGGAGGTCATGTTTAAATCTAGATTTTAATTTTTGGAAAAAGGCATCAATTAATGTTACTAAAATTTATTTTTCACATTAGGAAAAAAATGAAAATTTAAGTATCAAAACAAAAGTTAATTTTACATAACTTAATTACTGCAGAGTTTAAAAAAAAATAATACATTGACGTTTGCTTTGATTCTACAGTTTTATGTTTTATTTCCAAGTCCTTTCAAAGTTCAGTAAATAAATGCATTTTTTTTTTTCTGGACGGGAACAAATAATGACGATTTCATTAATTTATCTATTTCTTTGAGAGTTTCCCGACAGAATTTCGAGAGGTGGTCTCTTAATGGAGGTCATGTTTAAATCTAGATTTTAATTTTTGGAAAAGGGCATCATAATTAATGTTACTAAAATTTATTTTTCACATTAGGAAAAAAGTGAAAATTTAAGTATCAAAACAAAAGTTAATTTTACATAAGTTAATTACTGCAGAGTTAAAAAAAATTAATACATTGACGTTTGCTTTGATTCTACAGTTTTATGTTTTATTTCCAAGTCCTTTCAAAATTCAGTAAATAAATGCTTTTTTTTTTTTCTTTTTTTTTTTTTTTTTTTTTTTTTTTTTTTTTTTTTTTTGGACGGGAACAAATAATGACGATTTCATTAATTTATCTATTTCTTTGAGAGTTTCCCGACAGAATAGGGCAGGGTAGTTTATAGACCGTCATTCTTAATTTGTCACCAGAGTTAAATTCCTTGCCTAAAAAGGCACAAAGGGTTTAACCCCTTAATTCTCGCTCCCGTCATATTCACGGGCTGTGTCTTTTACTCAAATTGTTTGGTTCCCACGTTTTATAAAATAGTGAAATTGGCTATATTTTAGTATCGTTTTTCCTGTCATTAAATAAGGTGAATATTTCTTTTTCATAAAAGTGGTGCCAATAAGTAATTTGAATTTTTCAACCGTAACTTAATTCGAGCGTTAAGGGTTTAAACACTTAAAAGTTACCGGGATTAAAGAAAAAAAATCTAAACTTAGTTTAGAAGTTTGATGATTACTGCGCTCTCCGGAATTATTTTTCTAATGAAACCTTCTTCAAGCGACCAGGAAAAAATGGAAATTTTTTCAAAGAAATTGGTCGCTCGTGGAGGGAGTTCAACTGGGATGGTCTCTGAATGGAGATAAAATTAGTATTGAGATTATGGGGATAAATTTCGTTCCATGAAAAAAATGGTCGATCAGGAAGGTTGCACAGGGAGGTTTTATTGTATGCGAAAGAAGAAAAACGAAAATTTTGACTAAAATAAGTAGAACTTCCCTTAACCCTTTCAGGGGCAAGGTACTTGTATTCACAAAATGTTGAAATAATTTAATGACACCAGTATTTACAAGAGAATTTATTTGTAAACAAGTAAAAGCATATTTTCGCGTATTTATTAAAGGTGGAGTCTTCATTATAAAATTCCGGTGTCAATGTGGCAATTAGGGATTAAAATTATGTGATGTCGTGTCGACATCAACGCCCTTGAAAGGGCTAAAATGAATAACGCTTTAAAACTTTCATCGCGAGTGACTTGACAACTCGTCCTCCAGGAATATTAGCTATCAATCTTAGAAAATCAATTCGTACCGTAAAGGTCGATCAATTAATTATTAGACATTGATTCCGATATCTAGTGTCTAATGTTTACCGGACAGAATTTTCCGGCGCTAATTGATTTTCCCAAACGGACACGACATTTTATTATTTTTTATGTTTGTAAAAACAAACAAATCATTAGAGTGAGAAATTATATTGACTATTATTTTTCAAAGTAAAATAAATAAATTTTTAATGAATTTCTGTTTTGTTTCAATTTTAGCGTTACGAGGAGCGTCTCAGGCTCTTAGCACAAAGGATGGCGCAAAGGCGCGCCATTGCCGCGATGAAAGTGTTAATGATTAATGAACTGATAAAACACTACGCTAGAAACGCTAGCTCGAGAGCTATTGTTGAAACCACAGGCGGCATTTTTTTTAAATTTCTTCTTAACATTTTGATATTTTAAGGGATTTTGTTTTACGAAATAGAATACCTGTAGTTAAGGTCTAAACCGGTACGTTTCACTTTTTCGGAATTGGTTGGAGTTTTTATTTTTTTTAATAACAATCTTAGTTTCGAAACGTGAAAAATTAAATTATCCTCATAGGCAAAAATAATTATAAATGTAAATAAATAAATAAATAAGTAAGTAAAATTAAAAACATGCTTTCATTAAAATTCACACAAATGTAGAAATATGGATTCATTGATTTAAATGGCAATTTTGCCAAATTAGCCAGATATCTCCAAGTTGGCTTCATATATGGCAACTTATTTTTTCCACAAAATTTTGTGATATTTCGCCCAAACAGTAAAAATTTTGCACTATTGTAGTAACCCTGCCATTAGTACTTTTCAACAAATACTCTTTGTTCAATCTGATACTCATTTTTTCATAAGAAATCAACTTATAATTGTGTAACCATTACGTTTAAGTAGTGTTAACTATAGTAGTGTTAGTTTAGCCTTAAGTAGCGTTTTTGCTATGTCTTTCGAAAACAGAGGGCACCTGGTGGAAGGCCCCCTGTACCTCCTTAGGTTCGAAGTTTGAAAAATTCCAAAATACGTGTTAACGTATTTTAATTATACTCTAGGTAAGTTAAGTTTCAAGATTTTATCCTCATTGGTTTATGAGATATGGTGACTTTTTTAAATTTTAAATTGGCCCCCTTTGACCCCGTTTCGGTCGAGAAAAAAATTCAATGTTCAATTCTTGCATTGCCCTCCTGAATACCTATATTCCTAATTTCAGAGCTCTATGTTAACAGAAAATTGGTGAAAATGCGTAACAAGATTTGACTGCCTCATACAAACATAATTGTAAGTTAACAAAAATAAAATAAAATAAAATAAAATAAAATAAAATAAAATAAATAAATAAAGTCTAAAATGTTAAAACGTAATTGGTTAGACATTCACTTCAGGTAAGTTACGCAGAAAATGAAAAGAAAAATCATTCAAAAATATAAAAATACTAAGGAGAAATATTAAAAGAACGCTGTTATTGGTTTACCTTTAGCTTGAGAGCGTCTTCCCGATACTATTGGGTCGTTCGGAAAGTCGTGTCTGTTTGGTAATATCAATTTGTACCGGAAAATTCTATCATTTAATTATTAGACATTGACTCCGATGTCTAATAATTATTGGGCAGAATTTTCCGATACGAATTGATTTTCAGAACGACCGAATCGATTAGGCTTTTAAGAAACCTAAAAAAGGCCATTACATAGGTAATATGTATTTTTTTTTTCAATTATATTTTGATTCAAAATTAATCATCTTATTTATCAAATTTCTTGAAACACATGAGACTACCTTAACGTGTACTTAAAATATAAGAGATTAAAGTTTTCAGAGGATTAGAAGAGCAGCAGAATATTTAAGGTAAAACGATTTAAGGTAAGTGGAATTTGTGTGCATTGTTACACTCTTTTTCCTTTTTTTCAAATTTGAATTATTTTTTAAAGATGTGTTATTTCTTTCTTTAAAGAAACAAACTTTATTTTAAAAAGAGTAATGAACAGTTAAAAAATTTTGGGGACTATTTAGAAAGTTCTGATATTGAAAAAATTGTGGAACTTTGGAAATTAAAAGAAAAAGTACTCTTTAAAAATTTAAATATGTGTAAATCGTGTAAAATAAAAAAGGGTATATTTTAAGGTAAATGTAGTTAATCGTGTTACGCAAAGTCTTTGAAAACAAATAACATTTGCTAAACATGCATTTCATTATTATTTTAAGCTTCCCATTAAGCTTATTTAAAATTATACTCGTCAGGGAGATAAAATACTGTTTAAATAAATGTCTTTTAAAGTTTAAAAAGTTTAATATAGTTTTAGAAAGTCTGTTAAGCAGATGGGACTTACTCAAATGGAAAACAAGAATGTTTTAGAAGGATTTGCGGAGTTGTTGAATAGAAAGTGCCCAAAAAATCCCTTTTTTTAAAGAATAGCTGGTTTTTATTTATATAAACATTAGATACTTTTGCAAGCTGTGCTGTTTTCTCGTAAAATCAATTACTTTCTTTTAAAAGATTAATTGCATAAAAAACAAAAGAATGTGCAATACAAAGAATACCTATATATATTTAAAGATTGTTTCTTGAAGTAAAACTGATTAGTCTGGATTTACAAAACTTTTTAAAATTCATAGGAATTGCTCTAAGTGAACTTGTAAAGATTTAACAATAATTTTTAGAACGAATTACAGTATTTAAAGATAAAAGAACCCAACATTAATTTTAAAGAAATCGTTGATTTTTATTTAAATATGTTTTAAGTTTTTTTAAAGATGCATTTTCTTCTCTTAAAATGAATTACTCTTTTAATGATGATAAGGTTAAAGCGATGCATGGCTAACGTATCGGTTTAAAACATTATTTTTTGAAGTAGAAATCATTGAGTTTGTTTTATGAAATTCGTTAAAACCGATGGAACTTCCTGATTGTAGCGTTGGGAGAATAAAATACAAAAATTATAAAAGAATTTCCACAGGGTTCGTACGGTTACCGTTATTTTCAAGGCCATATCAGTATTTTTTTTATAGAAAAATAAATCTAGTTTAAAAGTGCGAAATTTCGCCTTATTTAAGAAAAGATTTTCTATATGAAAATACTGGTACCGAAGAATTTCTTAGTCTGGAAATTCAAGGACCCGTACGAACCCCGTTTACAGAATTTTTGAACATAAAATGCACAATATATATTTTTTTATTAAACCGGAATTTTTTTCTGTAATTGAGGGAGCTTGAGGGTGTGTAGTTTCATTCTCAAAATGATTTTTTTAACGCAAGGAAGGACATGAAAACTTGCTATTTCTTTTATACATATTAAATACTTTTTAAAGATGTATTTTTTATTTTATTTTTTATTTTTATTTTATTTTTCACAAAACATTGATTACGCTTTTACCCTATAATTCTCACTCCTGTGATATTCACGGGCTGTGTCTTTTATTCAGATTGTTTGATTCCCACCAGTTTTATAAAATAGTATAGTTGACTTTATTATGGTATCATTTTACCTGTCATTAAATAAGCTGAATATTTCTTTTTCAAAAAAGTGTTGCCATTAAGCAATTTGAATTTTTAAATCCTAATTTAATGCGACCGCTAAGGGGTTAAAGGGATAATGCATATTTGCCAACATTCAACTAAACTTCCGTAAAATGTGAGTTAAGTTGGCCTAGATTATATGCGTTATTAACCAGAAAATCTATTTGATGTATCATTATCAGGGTTCGTTGATATATATCAATGGATATATATCATGATATATATCTTGATATATATCCGGATATATATCCGATATTTATTTTTAAAATATCAAGATTTTTGATATTTTCGATATTTTCAAATTCTTTACATTTACTTTCAAAATATCAAGATCTTTGATATTTTGTATGTTTGATGTTTATTTTCAAAATATCACTGTGCAAGATCTTGATATTTTCTTCAGTCAAAACAAGTGTAAATGAAATTTTCAACTGTTATTAACTGTGTTATTCTGTAGATAAACAGCATTTGTCTCTGGCAGTGACTTTTAGAAAAACATATTTTCCAAGCTTCATGTTTAATACTTTTATTTTTAAATATAGAACTAATAATTATGTCAGACAATTAATTCAGAACAACCATTTGTAGATAAACTGTAATTTAGATAATCATTTATATTACAGCTTCTTCAGAAAAGAATCTTTTCTGACTTTGGTTAAGTTGAATCTAAACTGTACAACAGTTTAGGGAATAAAAAATAAGACAAGCTTACATTTATATTAAAATTCTTCAATAAAAAAAAAAAAAACTATTTTGTATTTAATATTTTACCTTATGAAATATAAAACTTTCTGGAAACTTGATACAAATCCTATAGTTTATATAAGTGTATAAAACAAATTGCATCTGTTTTCAATTAGTTGATCTTCAATTTTGTTCTTAGTTGGAAAAAAAAAATGAAAAGAGAAATGAATTTTTAGAACATTGTTTAAGTTTTCATGTTAAGTGCAATATTTTTTAACTTCAAATTTATATTATGCTTGAAAATATTTATTATCAGCAGTAAGTTGACTATTTTGAAAATATCGGATATATATCGAAAATATCGGATATATATCAAAATATCGGATATTTTTTATATTTACGAACCCTGATCATTATACATTTGAAATCATGTTTCTCTATGAAATCTATTTGAATTAATTTCTTTAGTAAATTTCTGGTTCGAAACGTGTTTAACCTGGGTCAATTTAACTCTTATTTTACGGAAGTTTAAGGGGAAGTTGGCAAGTATGGATAATGTACTTTTAAAACTAATAATGTTTTTTCAGAATAAAATTTCTTAAAACGTATGGGTCTTCCTCAAATTGTACTAAAGATAAAAGAAATTTTTTTTTAAGATTTAGGGTGTTCTGAAATTTGAAAGAGATTTTTTTTGTATTACCCTCTATTTTCTTTTTATAAATTTGAAAATATTTTCAAGAGATGTATTTTTTTCTTAAATTAAACTCTTAACAAACAAACTGCTGAAAAACTATTTTGGCACTATTTAGAAAGCTCTTATATGGAAAGACATTAAGTAGTTTTTGAAAATAAAAGAAAAAAACATTTTTCCACACTACAAATACTTAATTTTCTCTTACAAAATTTTTGATAAGAGAAGGAAAGTGATTAAAATGCATTTAAAGGATAGAAGGGGAAAGCTTCAATTTAAAGAATTTTGAAAGAAAAAAAGGCGCAATATTAAATTTTATGTAAACTTCCAATTTTTTTTTTAAATATTAGATACTTTTTAAAGATGTATTTTTTTATAAAACAACTATCACGTTTTTAAAAGGATAACGAACTGCTAAAAAATTAATATTTTTATTCTAATAAAATGTTTTAAAACATATGGGACTTCCTCAAAATGTACTAAAAATGATGAGGAAAAAACATTTTTAAAGATTGGAGGTGTTTTGAATTAAAGGTGAGAAAGATTTTTTTTTTCTTTTGTATTATCCTTTACTTTCTTTCTATAAATTTAAAAATATTTTCAAGAGGAGTATTTTTTCTTCTGAAAATAAACCCCTTTAACAAAAAAAGAAGCTAAAAACCTATTTTCGCACTAATTAGAAAGTTCTTATCCGCTTAGAAATTAAGTAGTTTAAAAATAAAAGAAAAACAAATACTTTACAGACAACAAATAATTTTGAAAACTTATATATTTTCCAGTAAAAGTACTTAATATTGTTCTACAAAGTCTATGAAAAGAGATCAGAAATGCTTAAAGCACATTTAAAAAATAGAAGGGGTAATCTTCAAAGGTATTTAAAGAATTTTGAAAGAAATAAAAACATAATTTTAACTTTTTATGAAAACTTACTATTTCTTTCGAAAATATTAGATACTTTTTAAAGATGTATTTGTTTTCTAAAACAATTATCACGTTTTTAAAAGAATAATGTACTGTTAAATCTAATAATATTTTTTTCTTATAAAATGTCTTAAAACATATGGGACTTCCACAAAATGCACTAAGAAAAGAAAAAAAAAGTTTTTTTTTTTTTTTTTTGAGGTTTTATAAATTAAACTTGAGCAAGATTTTTTTTTTTTTTTTTTTTTTTTTTTTTTTTTTTTTTTTTGCATTATCCTCTGCTTTCTCTTTGTAAATTTGAAAATATTTTCAAGAGACGTATTATTTTTTTCTTAAAATAAGCTTCTTTAAAACAAATCTAAAGAAACTATTTTGGCACTATTTAGAAAGTTCTTATACTGAAAGAAATTAAGTTATTTTGAAAATAAAAGAAAAAAAAAATAATACTTTTCTACACACCAAATAACTTTAAAAATACATTGTTTTCAGTAAAAGTACTTGATATTGTCTTAATCTTTGAAAAGAGATGTGGAATGCTGGAAGTGCATTTAAAAAATAGAAGGATTAAACTTCAAAGGTATTTAAAGAATTTTTAGAGCAAAAAAAGCACAATATTAATTTTTTTTTATGAAACCTTAATATTTCTTTTATAAATATTAGATACTTTTTAAAGCTGTGTTTTTTTTATAAAACTTATCACCCTTTAAAAGGGATAAACTACTGTAAAGAAAATCCTTTTTTTCTAATAAAATTTCTTAAAACAGTTTAGAATTCCCCAAAAGTGCACTTAAAAAGATAATAGGCAAACATTTTAAAGTATTTGAGGTGTTTTAAATTAAAAGTGAGCAATTTTTTTCGTTATCCCATACTCTCTTTTTTATGAATTTTAAAATATTTTCAAGAGATGTATTATTTTTTTCTTAAAATAAACTCCTTTAAAAGAAACTACTAAAAAGCAATTTTCGCACAACTTAGAAAGTTTGTAAACGGAAAGAAATTAAGCAGTTTTGAAAGTAAAAGAAAAAACGAATACTTTTCCACACAACAAATAACTTAGATTTTTTTTTTTTTTTTTTTTTTTTTTTCAGTAAAAATATTTACTATTGTATTAGGTTTTAGCTTTTGAAAATAGATGAGAAACGCTTAAAATGCATTTAAAAGAGAGAAGGAGAAGGCTTCAAAGGTTTCCAAAGAACTTAGAAAAAAAGAATGCACAATAATTAATTTTTATGAAAACTTACTATTGCATTTATAAATATTAGATACTTTTTAAAGACGTATTTTTTTGTTTATATAAAACAATGATCACGCGTTTAAAAGGATAATGAACTGTTACAAACAATTTTTTTTCCTAATAAAATTTCTTAAAACATATGGGACTTTCTCTAAGTGCACTTCAAAAGATAAGAGAAAAAACATTTATAAAGATTTGACGTATTTTGAATTAAAGGCGAGCCAAGTTTTTTCTTTCTTTCAAACTTTCTTTCTTTCTTTTTCTTTTTTTTTTCTTTGTATTATGCTCTATTTTATATTTATAAATTTGAAAATATTTTCAGGAGACGTATTATATTTTTTTCTTAAAATAAACTCCTTTAAAACAAACTGCGAAAAAACTATAATTCTTATTTGAAAGAAACTAAATAGTTTTTGAAAATAAAAGAAAAATCTACTTTTCCAGACAACAAATAACTTTATTTTTTTTTTCAATAAAAGTACTTAATATCGTAATATGTACGTTGTCTTTGAAAAGAGATTAAAAATGCTTAACCCTCTCGCTGCGTAATTGTTTTATCAAAATAGCTTCAAAAATTGCGTATTTATAGAATTTTTATTCTTTTGTCACCAGTTTTTCAAAACAAAAAAATTTATCTAATTTAATCGGAAAAATGCTCTGATTAAAAATGGCGAAATTTACAATAAAAAAATAACTGGCGGGAATAATCAAGAAGGGTTAATTAGGGGGAAAAAGTGCATCCCCGATAAAATCTGGGGTTGCGCAGAGAGAGGCTTCTTTTATAAATATCTGATACTTTAAAGATGCATTTTTTTCTTATAAATCAATTATCCTGCTTTTAAAAGGATAATGTACTATTAAAACCAGTAATATTTTTTTTATAATAAAATCAAAATACATGGGACTTTGTCAAAAAGCATTTAAAAAGATAAAAGCTAAAAGTTTTCAAAGGATTTGAGGATTTCTGAATCAAAGGCCAAAATTTTCACCATTTTATGACTTTTTTAATAATGGGTTTTTGACGTTTTTTAAAGATGAACACTTTTTTGTTAAATAACATTTAAAAAAAAAAACTATAAAATGTTAAGAACCTTTTTTGATTCTGTTCATAAAATTGCTTTTAAAACATTTCCCTAAACTTTAAGAACAAAAAACAAATTCTTTTCAAGAAAATGAATAACTTTCAAAAAAAATTTTTTGCTGTAAAAGTACTTAATTTTGTTTTATAATGTATATGATAAAACACAAAACTTGTTCTTTTAAAAAAATATTACATGTTACGTTTTTCATAAATATTAAATTCGTTTTAAAATTTTATTGTTTCTTTCATAAGAGAAAAATTATAAATGTTTTAAAAAGATTTTGCACTGTTGAAAACATTAATGTGGTTTTATAAATTTTATTAACACTTGTGGGATTTCAACAAGAAAAATATTTAAAAAGATTTAAAAAATTCGAAGGACTGAAGTAATTCTGAATGAAAGGTGAGAAATATTTACTTAAAAAAAACTGTCTCATTTTTATCTTTCAAAAATAATAATAAAGAAAAGAAAATGAAAAAAAATTAAGATGTATTGGATTTTTGTTAAATTTCCTTTGTAATATGTCACATTAAACTCAATGTACTTTGACTTTCATTTTTTGTTTTTTAGGCTACCCAGTGGCAGCAGCCTTAAAATCAGTCAAAGTGTACTGAAAGTAAAAATAGAAAAGTTTTCAGAGGATTTGGGGAGTTCTGAATGAAAAGTTAAAAACATTTACATTTTATAGTTGCGTCATTTCTTTCTTTAAAATAAAATGTAGAGATTTTTTTTTTTTTTTTTTTAACAAGATGTATTTTTGTTGTTGTTGCTGTTAAATTACTTTTGTAAAATGTTACTTTAAATGTAGTTTAACTTTCATTGTTAGTTTTTATGTCTAACAAGTGGCAACAGTCTTAAAAAATTAATCCGACAAAATGTACTTAAAAAAGATAAAACAAAATAGTTTTCGAGGGATTGGAAGAATTCTGAATAAAAGGTGAAAAATATTTGCTTTTTATAACTGTCTTATTTGTTTTCTTTAAAAAAAAAAGTAAAAGATAAAAAAGCATTCGATTTTTTAAAAAGATGTATTATTTTTTATTAAATTACTTTTCAGAAATGTCACGTGAATCCCAATGTATTTTAACATTCATTGTTAGATTTTAGTATTACGAAGAAGCAACAGTCTTAAAATTGTAATCTAAAACTTTACCCATATTGGTAAATAATGATTTTCTGTTATAGTTCAAAGGATTTGGGGAGTTCTGAATGAAAAGTTAAAAACATTTACATTTTATAGTTGCGTCATTTCTTTCTTTAAAATAAAATGTAAAGATTTTTTTTATTTATTTATTTATTTTTTTTTTTTACAAGATGTATTTTTGTTGTTGTTGCTGTTAAATTACTTTTGTAAAATGTTACTTTAAATGTAGTTTAACTTTCATTGTTAGTTTTTATGTCTAACAAGTGGCAACAGTCTTAAAAAATTAATCCGACAAACTGTACTTAAAAAAGATAAAACAAAATAGTTTTCGAGGGATTGGAAGAATTCTGAATAAAAGGTGAAAAATAATTGCTTTTTATAACTGTCTTATTTGTTTTCTTTAAAAAAAAAGTAAAAGATAAAAAAGCATTCGATTTTTTAAAAAGATGTATTATTTTTTATTAAATTACTTTTCAGAAATGTCACGTGAATCCCAATGTATTTTAACATTCGTTGTTAGATTTTAGTATTACGAAGAGGCAACAGTCTTAAAATTGTAATCTAAAACTTTTCCCATATTGGTAAATAATGATTTTCTGTTATAGTTCTTGTTTTTTTTTATGTCGAAATGAAATAGTATTAATTAAAAAGGCATCTTAACCTTGTCATTATAACGAGGATTATGATATTTTGTATGTTGTATCCAAGATTTTAGTTGTTTTCGAAGTTTTCTGTATAACAAATAACCTAGATCTTTACATTAATTATCATTCGCTATGAAATTGATGAGTTACATATTTTTAAAAAAATCAACTCTTTTCGCACAACTTAGAAAATTACTAGTGAAAACTTCATGCAAGTTTTGAAGATTAAAAAAAAAAAAAAATACGCAGAGAAAAGGAATAGCATAAAAAAAATCTCTTTGCTGTAAAAGTACTTCATATTTTTGTGAAAAAAGATAAAACTTCTTAAAAGTCTGTTTAAAAAGATAACCGAATAAAGCTTGAAAAACATTTAAGGAATTTTAAAAGAAAAATGCACAACTTTCATTTTTTTTTATGCTAGCGTACTTTTTAGAAATAAATATTTGGTATTTAAAGATGTATTGTTTCTTTTATTAAAAATATTATCAAGTTTTTAAACGACTGAAGAACTGTAAGGAAAATAATTAGGAACTATTTAGATATAGTGTATTTAACTTTTAAAGATAAAATAAAAATTAGCCATCCTGTCTTATTAACCCCTTAATTTATAACTACGGGCATAGCACGTGTACGATGATCGGGCCAAATCAATTTTATTTAATCGTCGAAAGTGCATGATTAAACAAATCAAAAATCTCTATTAAATTTTAGTGGTAGATATGGATTTGCCAAACCGGGGCTGTTGAGACATAAATCGTAGGTTAAGCGGTTAACAAATATAACAGAAATTGAGATAAAATATAGTTTTAGAAAACTATGTCTTAATTTTTTTAAATGTTAATCTGGTTTTACACATTCTGTTAGAACAAATGTCACTCGCTCAAAATACTCTTAAAAAGATAAATTAAGAATGTTTTAAAGATGTTTTCGAAAGGATTTAATTGCTTTTGAATAAAAAGAATAAAACTTTGTTTTTTAAGACTTTTTAGAACTTTCCAAAGTAGTTGAAACGTGTTTATGAATTTGGTTTGTCTGCCGTCTGCCCGTGCTCTAACTTGCGTAAATATCGTCAGATCGCCATGATATTGATATATGTTATTTATATTCACTACGGCATGTTCTGTATTGAAAATGAAGCGTGTAGAAGTTATGGTTCCTTTACACGGACATTCCGTTACATTACGGTCTAAGGGGAAACATCGTTTGCGGTGGTTTATAATGATACAGTAGACTCCCTCAAATCCGTAACCCTAAAATACGCAAATGCCTAAAATCCGCACATCATCACAGATGTAAACAAGGAAACTTTCAGTTTAGATGTAAGGACAAAATTACAGAATTGTTTAGTTTTATATCATTTCGCATGTATTTTAATATGGAATTCTCGATGATATGGTTGAACTCATGGTTTTTCATGAAGGAAGAATAAATTTATTTTCTGAAAAACATCAAGATATTGCTATTATCACTGGTAATCACAATCTTTTTGCCAAAATATATTTATGTATTAATCAAGCTTTTTTGGGTATTAAAACTGGCTAAACCTCAAATAAAACTTCTTTACTTTATGATTTTGATGTGAATTAATAGGGTACCTTTAAGAGAAATACTTCAAGAAAAATGTATATCATTTTTATTATGCCTATTTAATTATACATTGTTAATTATTTACTTGACTTTTACTTTTAGTAATTTAATCATTTTTTAAATTATCTTACCTTTTATTATTTTAGTTTATTACTTTTCTTAAATATTTTAATATTTTACTATATTGCAAGCATTCATTATAAGTTTGATTACATTATTACATTCAAATTAATGTTTAAAAATTGTAAACATAGTAATGACCAGAAATCTGCAAAATTCTAAAATCCGCATAACCTTTGGTCCCCAGCTGTGCGGATTTGAGGGAGTCTACTGTATTTCAGAATTTTAAACACATTGAAATTTATATATATATATATCCGAAGTGCACTGCAAGATGCTAACGATATAATGATATGGATAAAATCCGTGAGTAATTTACAGGGATACTCAAAAGTATCCCGTTACACTACGGTCTATGGGCGAAAAATCCTTTGCATTGTCTTTTATTCATGTTACGCAGTTTCAAGTATATTGAAGTTCATATATATCTCTGAAGTGCACTGCAAGATACTTACTATAGAATACACTGTGCATAGCTTTCATCGTTCATATACAGGCGCACAAAAAATAATTCGATTACAGTTTTTATATGAGTACTACACTGTAAAAAAAAGCACTAAAATATAAAAAAATGTACTGGGATTACAGACGCCAGTACTATTTCCGTATTCTAACTGGAATTTTTCCTGGAAAATTACAGAACATTTTCAGTTTTTCAGGGATTTACGGCGTAAATTTCCGTTAAAATACGGTAATAGTACTGGCGTCTCGATTGCGAGTACAATTTCCGTATTTTAGTCTTTTATTTTAGAATGTAATTGCTGGAAGTGCGTTTCACGTTGGGGTACGCGTTTTTAAATTAAAAATATTTTTTGCCTATTACATAGTGTGTATAAAGTCTATTGATCATATGCAGGACTCACAAATCATCCTAAGTACATTTCCGTTTATTGAAGAAAAATGCTGAATGGGAATTTTCAACTGTGTTATGTTTTTCCTAACAGAACTAAACGTTTTCATACTATGTATTATATCCTTGATATATAGTTCATATACTTTGTTTTCATCTTTTAATGGGAATTTCTGAAATTGTGTTTTGAAATGTGTTATGCTTTTTACAAATAGTTTATTTAAATATCCTTTTTCAGCTTATTAAACTGTGGACATTTATTACAGTATTCTGAATGTGTTGGAAAGTCTTTCATAATCTATGCTTCAAGCATGATTTTACTTTCTTGCGTAAATACGTAGTAGGTATTTTATAAAAATGTGTTGTTTCTTTCTTTAATTAATGGTATTTTTTAAAGAATAATAAAATCTTAGGAAATAATTACTGCAGGCAGGAACGAGTTCAAATATAATGTTATAAAATTATCATTTGAATATTTAAACTTATTTTTTAAATTTGTTAAAACAGACGAGACTTGTTTAAATGGGATCTAAAAGCTTTAACACGTTCACGCCGGCGCGGTGGGTCACACTCGATTCTCTCGGAGCTACCAAGTCTCCGGCTTTGTGGCTACCAGTATTTTAATACAGAATATGTTATTTTATTTAATTAGAACAATTGGGCGATTTAATCGAACAACATTTTCTCTAAAATAATCGTGGTGTATAAAAAGCCGGAGACTTGACAACTCTGAGACAGTCGAGTGTGACCCACCGCGCCGGCGTGAACATGTTAAACAAGAGATATTCAAAAGATTTAAGGGATTTTGAATACATCAGAACAGGTGTTTTTAATTTTAAGCTTGATTCTTTTTATGAAAAAAATTTGCACATAAATTTTCATTTTTAACAAGAGAAGTTGTTTAATTATCTTACCGGGTATCTGCTTTGATTTTTTTTTCCTTTTTCTTTTTTGCATGCGGTCCTGTTTTTGTGAAATTGTGAACTTTTGCATGTAAATAAAAAAAAATAACACTAAAACTACCGGAAATTTGAGTCAACTTTTATAAAATTATTTCATACCAGAATTTTGATTTAAAACAGTTTAACTTTATTATTTCACGTTTTCCTTCTTTGTATCTTTTAAACTTATTTCATAATCAAATTTCTGGTTTGAAACAAAACATATATATACGGTAGTCGTCAAAATGACGGTCCACGGTAGTTCTAGTGTTAATTAACATTTTGTGAATTAGTAATTATCATTATATTTAGGTTCCTATTTAAACATTTTTAACAAATTCATTCGTACATATATACATCTATAATAGATTCATTGGTGAGTTTAGCTGTTATGTAAGAGTTTTTTTTTTTTTTTTTTTTTTTTTTTTACATTTTTAAATCAGTTTTTCCGACCTTTAATAGGCACGTGACCGGCGATTTAGCGGCGGTTGGATCCACCTGCCCTCCTGTGGCTACCTCTTTTTCCCTTTAGATTTATAATTTTCGCTTCATGTGTACAGTAAAACCTCCCTAAATCGACCACGTTCCATTCCAATAAAAGTGGTTCGCTCCGAGAGTTGGTCTCTTAATAGAGGTCATGTTTAAATCTAGATTTTAATGGTTGAAAAAAGGTAACAATGGTCCTAAAATTTATTTTCCCACTAGAAAAAATATAAAAATTTAAGTATCAAAACAAAAGTTAATTACATAAGTTAATTACTACAGAGTTTAAAAAATGAATACATTGACGTTTGCTTTGATTTTACGGTTTTATCTTTTATAACTTTTATTTCGAAGTTCAGTAAAAAAATGCAATTTTTTTCTTGGATGGGAACAAATAATGCCGATTTCATTAATATATCTGTTTTTTTTAGAATTTCCTGACAGAATAGGGGAGGGGAGTTTATTGACTGTTATTCTTAATTTGTCATCTGAGTTAAATTAATTGCCTAAAATGGCACAACGGGGTTTAAACACCTAAAAAATGCCGGAATAAATAAATAAAAAAAATTCTGAATTTAGTTTAGAAGTTTGATGAATAACACGCTCTCCGGAATTATTTCTCTAATAAAACCTTCTTCAAGCGACCAGGAAGAAACGGAATTTGTTTCATTTTCTTCAAAGAAATATGTTGCTCATGGAGGGAGTTCAACTGGAATGGTGTCTGAATGGAGGTAAAATTAGCATTGATCCTATGGGAATAAATTTCTTTCCGTGAAAAAATAGTCGTTCAAGGACGTGGTCGCTTAATGGAGGTGGTCGCACAGGGAGGTTTCACTGTATTTAGTTTTGATGTTTCTTATCAGTCCAAACAGAACTTATGTTTCAGTTTTAGTTTAAGATTTCTATTCTTAATATGAAAGAAGATTTTAGTTTATTTTATTATTTTTTTTTATGAAAGTTTTAAAACAGGTGGGGTTCTACATATTTATGAAAATTGTTTTTAACTAAATTTTTCACAAAAATAGGCTTAAATTTTCATTGAAAGGTTCTTTTATGCATTTATAGTTTAATTAAAAAATACAATTATACAACTCTAAAAAACTATATTTAAGGAAAATAAAGGAAAGAGTAATATCAAGTGCATGTTATTAAAAAGAGTTTTTTTTTCTGTAATAATAGTGAAAAATTTTAGCTATGCCACTAAAAATAAAAGCACATTTCAAATTTTATATTAAATTTGCAACCTTATCATTTGCATCAACATTTCATATTTACTTTTCAAAGTGAATAACTGTTTTTAATCAAGAATCAATTGTTAAAAAACTATAATATATATAAAAAATATTTTTCAATTAAGAATCTCTCATTTTATTTCTAAAAAAAAATGTGAAAGAGACCACATTGACCCAATTTTCATAAAAAAGATAAAACAATAAAGAGTGTCAAAGATTTAAGTAGTTTTGAATTAAAAGTGCACATTTTTCAGTTTAGTACATTTTTATAAAGGTATCTTTTCTTTCTTAAAATGAACAACTTTCTTCAAAGTATAATGAATTGTTGAGAAACTACATAGAAGTTCTTTGGTTGTGCTTGAAAGGATACAACAGAAAGTTTGAAAAGTATTTAAGGATTTTTGATTGAAAACTATTTAAGGACTTTTGATTGAAAAGTGAACAGCATTATGCGTTTCATGACAAGCGATTCCTTTTTTAAAATAAATATTATGTACTTTTTAAAGATGTATTGTTTTCTCTCTTAAAATGAATAACTTTTTCAAAGAATAATAGAAAGTTAGGAGACTATTTAGGAATTATATATACGCACTTGGGGAGCAAAAAGGAGAACAAGAAGAAGGCTGTTTGAAATTTTGATTAAATGTACAATATTTTTCTTTTTTGTAGCAGGCGATTTTTTTAATCAGCTATTTTTTATAGATGCATTTTATCTTTCTTAAAGATAAAATGCATAAATCATATATATATATATATATATATATATACGATATAAAACTAGGATTTGGAGTCGTGGCTGGTGATATGCTTACTTAGAAAACGCGCACAGTTCTTTCATACATTGCTTTATTGGGCGTAGAGGACATATTAGCCAGGGACCACTGTCATCAAAGGCGGAACCCGCCGGAATCAATCCGAGCAATCCCCAAAACCGTGTTTGTTCATAAGGTTCTGCTCGTAGGAATCTGCGTGAATTTAATGTTATAAGCGAAGATCACCACTTGGAGACTACTTTATTACAATTTACAGCCTTAGACTGTTTTAAATTAGATTCTCCTGAGTAATCTTGCATAATTGGCTTTCACTTTAGTATAGGATACGTGTTCATGCTCTCCTAGACTTAAAAGTTATAAATGCAGTCCCTCCCGCTTAATCGGGTAACGGGTAAACAAATACCGCGCTTATAGATATAAAATCTTCTAGAACCAATTTTTTCCCATAGAGGCAATGTTAAAATCCCCACTTATTCGAATAATTTCCCCGGATAATGCAATAACGACTAATCTGGTGGGACAAATATTTTTCTTAGAAAAGGTGGTTTGTTCGAAAATTACAAACCACCGAAACACAGCTTTCTCACAGGAAAGGGAATGAAGTCCAGTTACGCGCGATACGACAAATTCGAACAACTTTTCTCAGGGTCGCCATAACAACGGGCGTCTCGAATGAAAGGGGTGTTGAGGGAGGGAGGGAAACAAAGTGACTACGCTATATAATTACGGTACAGAAAAAATGATTTGTCACGTGATGCTGTAGAATATTCCAGGTTAATTGCAGCTCGGTTCTCACTTTATTTATTCAGTTTGTTTTAAGGTTCTGAAGTAGAAAAATATGAACGCGAAAAGGAAAGATTTAAGTTTGTGCGATAAATTGAAGGTTTTCGATGCCATAAAGCACAGAAAAACACAAACTGAAATCGCTAGAGAGTTTCAAATTTCTCAGTCTCAAGTCTCGACCAGTAAGAAAAATGCTGATAAAAGTGAAGAAGAATGGAGAAACAATGGAAACCTAGACCGAAAACGGAAAAGAAAATCTAATGATGATCTCGACAATGCTGTGTTGGAATGGTTTCATTCAAAAAGAAGCAAAGGAGCTTTAATAAACGGGGCAATGATTATGCAGAAAGCCGAAGAAATTGCGAATTAATGAGAATTTTCGGCATCTAAATGATGGTTATATAGATTCCAGCAAAGACACAATTTAGCATTTAAGAAATTACATGGAGAATCGGGTTCTGTAAACGATGCAGTTTGCGATGAATGGATTGAAGAAACTTTACATCCAATTCATGCTAAGTTCCAACCATGCGATATTTTTAATTATGACGAAACAAGTATACTTTATAGAGTTCCTTGAGTGAAGTACAGAAATCATTATCAATTATACGAAGACATTTTGAAGCTCGAAGTGGAGATTATAAAACATTATATGGTTTGGAAAAAGAACTGCAGAAATGTGCGCAAAAAATATTAAATAAATAATCAACTGTATTGGATTTTTTCAAAAAAATGTAATGCCCCCCCCCCCCCAAAAAAAAAAACAAAACAAAACGAGAAATTACACGGATTTAAAATAAGTTAAGATCGCGTAACTGTGCTACTCTGTGTAAATTAAACGGGAGATGAAAAGCTTCAACCTCTTCTCATTGGCAAAAGGAAACAGCCTAGATGTCTAAAAAATGTAAAAAATTATCCTGTTGCATATGATTACTCACAGAATGGTTGGATGACAAAACATATTTTTGCAAGTTGGCTGACAAAATTAGACCTAAACATGAAAAAGCAAAATAGAAAAATTGTCCTGTTTATAGATAATGTTGGCAGTCACAAAACAGAGAACTCAATTCGACTGAATAATGTCAGATTAGAATTTTTGCCTGCAAATACGACGGCCGAAATACAACCTCTTGATGAAGAATGATAAGATCATTCAAAGCGTTTTATAGACGGGAGATTACAAATGAACTTCTCCATTTGGACTTGGAAACAGAGAACTGTAATGAAACATTTTCCAGTCTTTCAAAAAAAGTTAACCTTTTGACTGCTATGCATTTCTGCAACAAAGCTTGGAATAATGTTCCTGTTAGTGTAATTAAAAACAGTTTTAAAAAAGTGAAATTTTTAAAGCCTAAACTTGATGAAGATGATTGTTGGGACACAGGAACTGAAATTTGTGATCTTCAAGAATTTCAAGAAGAGCTCGATAAACTCCAAATTACACGAGAAGAACTTTTGGAATTTATAGAATTTGAGGAAAATGAGGCTACAGAAACTGATGAGGTGTCAGAATCATCTGCTGCACAAAAGAAGATGAAAACAATGAAGTTGTAATAGATCCTCCCTCATCCTTGAGTGAAGTACAGAAATCATTATCAATTATACGAAGACATTTTGAAGCTCGAAGTGGAGATTATAAAACATTATATGGTTTGGAAAAAGAACTGCAGAAATGTGCGCAAAAAAATATTAAATAAATAATCAACTGTATTGGATTTTTTCAAAAAAATGTAATGAGGTGAGCGATAAAACCAAAATATTCATCATGTAATTTAAGTGAATGTGTATTATAATGCTTAATAGTATAAGAGTTTTTATTTCATTTTGTAGTTCTCTTTTTTTTTTTTTTTAAGAAAGTAACTTTTTTACAATTAAAATAATTGTTTTCTTAACTGCTATAGATTATTAGTTAGATTTTAGACATTATTAACGATGAGGTAAAGTAGAATAAATTTCCCCAATTAATCTAATATCCCGCTTAATCGAATAGCATATGTTGGAACCACATATATTCGTTTAAGCGGGGCCGACTGTACTTGATAATTGGGCCATGTGTTGCGAGTTACTTCTGAATTTAATTGGGATTTGAAATAGCAAGGAAATTATGATCTTTGAAAAGTGTCAAGACATCGAAAACAATTCAGCTCTGATGAATATCAAAAATAGGCTATACTTGATAATATTTCTTATTGGGTTCTAACGATTTGAAGTGCTAGCTGGGGCCGATATAGAAATTGAGTTAACAACTAAGGGGAAGTTTACTAATCAAAAAAGGTTGTAGAGTCTGTTATCTATTTTATAACATATATTTATATTTACATCGTGAGCCTTTTTTTAACAAAACACGTCTTCAACCCAAATACTTTCCAACTCAGATTCACTAAGCCTAATTACTCGTTTCATTTTCTTTTCATAAAAACATCATTAAAATTTCAATCTTTAACCCCTTAACGCTCGAATTAAATTACGGTTGAAAAATTCAAATTGCTTATTGGCACCACTTTTATGAAAAAGAAATATTCACCTTATTTAATGACAGGAAAAACGATACTAAAATATAGCCAAATTCACTATTTTATAAAACTGGTGGGAATCAAACAATTTGAGTAAAAGACACAGCTCGAGAATATGAAGGGAGCGAGAATTAAGGGGTTAAAAAGGTTTTCCTTACAAATGGTTAATTTAAAATAATGAAGTATTGGGAACATTAATATCTGTTTGAGCTATTTCAAATGTATTGTGTAATTTTTAACAAAAACATATTCCTCAAAACAATTTGTATATTAATTAAAAAATTAGTTAATTAATAATAATGTAATTTAAGTAAAAAATCCTATTGTAAAATGAGCCTATTAACTATAAAACAAGAAAATTTGGAAAGAATTTAGCTATTAGAAATGCACAAAATTCTCTTTAACTATGATTTTTTATAAGTTAAATTTAAAAGATGAATGATTTCATATGTTGTATAATGTATTAATTTCCCCACAAATTAAAAAAATATTAAGTAACTATTAAAAAAACTAGTAAAGGATTACGATTGATAATTTTTTCCTTTAAAAAAAGAAAGTGGTTAAATCTTGTTCGGAAATTTCTTTTTGTTGTATGTTTGAAATTGCTGGCGTAAAAAAAACTGAAAAATATTTTTAAAAAATTACCAATTAAAATGTTTTGATTTTATTTTACGTAAAAATAATCCATGCATTATCATTAAAAAATTTTTATTAAATTTGTAAAGATTAAAGAAAGCAATAAGCTTATTTAAAAACGCAGGTATCACAGAGTTAAAAATATACAGTTAGAATATTACAATAAAAAATAAAAATGCCGAATCTCATTTTACAAAGGTTGCTAAAACAATTTAAAAACATACTCAGAAGATTACCATTTCGAAATGAATATTTAATGCGAAAAGAAATAAACTGGTGATTCCTATTTAAAACTGTAGACATAAAAAAATTAAAGCGTCCTCTTTAAAAATGTTGTTATCGTATATATAATATTTGTATATATATATATGTAACAAAAATGAAATCACAAATAAAAAAATAAAAATCGAAAGACAATAGGAGAAACAGATATAGAAAAAGTCCTTCCGGCCAGTGCCGGGAGGAAGAGGTAGCTTTCATATTCCTTATTTTTAAAAAGCCAACTTATATTATTCAAACATACGAAGCTCAATTAAGTGGAAACCGAATGTAGGAGATTCAATACTAATTTTTATCAATACTAAATCATTATGAATGAGAATTTCGCGAAATTAGTCAGCTTTATCCAAGCTGCTTTTATTTAAAGTCACTTATATTTGGCTGCCAAATTCGGCGATTTCTTAAAGTGTCTGCCATTTTAAGACAACATGGTAGATGAGGCTAACCAGTGAACTTGGTCGAGACCTTAGTAATTGCTGTGCACATCCTCACTCATATCGGAATCGGTTGATATATACGAGTGCTGTCGGAGGCAAAAAATCAGATTTTTCAAAATGTCACCCACTTTAGAAATTGAAACTGCTATATCTGAGCCATTTTTTAAGATAAAGACAAACAAAAAATTGCTCCTGAATCCTTATCAAGGTCAAATACTTAAGAAAGAAACCTTTTTCAATTTCTAATTTTTTTGCACCTCACTTTAAATATAATTTTTTTTTTAATTTAATGGCCGCCATTTTGAAACAAGATGGCTGATAAAGCTGGCCAGCGAACTTGGTCGAGATATTGATGTATACTATCCACATGCCTTCTTCCATAGAAATAGGCGAATAAGTGTGGTATCGCGTGACAAATACAAGATCGTTTCAAAGTGTTAGCCATGATAGAAATTCAAAGTGCTATAATTCAACCACTTTTTAAGATATAAACAAAAGAACAAATTTTCAGAAAGAAAAACTGCTCCAGAACCTTTGTATCAAGGCCAAACACATAAAAAAAAATCTTTTTCATTTTCCAATTTTTTAATACCTCATTTTAAATTTTAAATTACATTTTTTTTTAAATGGCAACCCTTTTGAAACAAGATGGCGAATGAAGCTGGCCAACGAACTCGGTCGAGACATTGGTATGTACTATGTACAGTCCAAGTTGCATTCAAATCGGTTCATAAATACGCCTGTTATCGCGTGACAAAAATCAGGTCGTTTTAAAATGTCAGCCACAGTAGAAATTCAAAATGTTATAACTCAGCCATTTTTTTAGATGTAGACGAAACAAAACCTGTTCCGGAATCTTTGTATTAAGGTCAAACACATACAAAAAAATCTTTTTCATTTTCCAATTTTTTGGTATTTCATTTTAATTTTTTTTAATGGCCACCATTTTGAAACAAGATGGCGAATGAAGCTGGTCAACGAACTCGGTTGAGTTATTTGTATGTACTATGTACACACCAAGTTACATTCAAATCGGTTCATAAATACGCCTGTTATCGCGTGACAAAAATCAGGTCGTTTTAAAATGTCAGCCACAATAGAAATTCAAAATGTTATAACTCAGCCATTTTTTTTAGATGTAGACGAAACAAAACCTGTTCCGGAATCTTTGTATTAAGGTCAAACACATACAAAAAAAATCTTTTTCATTTTCCAATTTTTTGGTATCTCATTTTAAATTGATTTTTTTTTTAATTTTTTTAAATGGCCACCATTTTGAAACAAGATGGCGAATGAAGCTGGTCAACGAACTCGGTTGAGTTATTTGTATGTACTATGTACACACCAAGGTACATCCAAATCGGTAAATAAATACGTTTGTTATCACGTGGCAAAAATCAGGACGTTTCAAAATGTCAGCCACGCTAGAAATTCAAAATGCTATAACTCAGCCATTTTTTAAGATATAGACGAAACAAAAACTGCTCCCGAATCTTTTTATCAAGGTCAAACACATAAGAAAAAAATATTTTTTCAATTTTCAATTTTTTGCTACCACATTTCAAATTTAAATTTTTCTTAAAATTTTAAATGGCCGCCATTTTTAAACAAGATGGCGGATGAAGCTGGCCAACGAACTCGTTCGAGACATTGGTCTGTGCTATGTATAAACGAAGTTACATCCAAATCGGTTCATAAATACGCCTTTTATCGCGTGACAAAATTCAGGACGTTTCAAAATGTCAGCTTCGCTAGAAATTCAAAATGCTATAACTCAGCCATTTTTTAAGATATAGACGAAACAAAAACTGCTACGGAGTCTTTTTATAAAGGTCAAATACATAAGAAAAAAATATTTTCCATTTTCAATTTTATGGTACCACATTTCAAATTTAAAAATTTTTAAAAAATTTTAAATGGCCGCCATTTTGAAACAAAATGGCGGATGAAGCTGGCAAACGAACTCGGTCGAGACATTGGTATGTACTATCTACACACCGAATTACATCCAAATCGGTTCATAAATACGAGAGTTACAGTGTGACATAAGTCAGATATATATATATATATATATATATATATATATATTGATATATATATATATATATATATATATATATATATATATCAATTTTGAACGGAGGGTGGTTTCGGGGTCTGGGGGTCATGATCGATGAAAATATACCAAAATTTTTTGAAATCGCTTTCCTCCGAACGGCTGCAATAGGTAGCTTTTTGTAAAGAAAGCTACCTAAAAGCATGAAATTATGACTAGCTCGTTAGAACGTCAGTGCGCTATACTGATGGTCCGGGTTCGAGTCCCGGCATGGAATCTTCTTCACTAGGTTGGCCTTTGCGCCTACTAAGCAAATAATTTGAAGCTTTATTTTCATTTGAAATATTGTATGCAAGGCGAACGTTTCTCTCTGGAAAAATTTCCATGAATGAATATGGTTCCAATCGATGCTGGATTAAATTGAGTTTCGTGTTTGCTCCTTGTCGGTGCCTCACGGGAACATATTCCCTCTTATGCTGCGTTTGTAGCCTTGTCAACCTGTAATAGTGGGAAGTTCCAGGCTGGGTGTCGTTCCATGTGGTTTAGTCGGTAGAACGTGAGTGCACTATACTGATGCCCCGGGTTCGAGTCCCGGCATGGAGTCTTTTTCACTAGGTTGGCCTTTGCGCCTATTAACCAATTGATTTGAAATTTGATTTTCATTTGAAATAATGTATGCAAGGCGAATGTTTCTCTCTGGAAAAATTTCCATGAATTAGTATAGTTTCAATCGATGCTGGATTTAATTGAGTTTCGTGTTTGCCCATGTCGGTGGCTCATGGGAATATATTCCATCTTATGCTGAGTTTGTAGCCTTGACAACCTGTAATAGTGAGAAGTTCCAGGCTGGGTGTCGTTCCATGTGGTTTAGTCGGTAGAACGTCGGTGCACTATACTGATGCCCCGGGTTCGAGTCCCGGCATGGAATCTTTTTCACTAGGTTGACCTTTGGGCCTATTAAGCAATTAATTTGAAATTTCATTTTCATTTGAAATATTGAAAAATTTATTTTTATTATGTGCGGGAACAAAAGCTTTTGCTTATTTTGAAGTAAATTTGTTAACGAATTCAAAATGGCTATAGCCCACCTTTTTTACTATTTTTACCTACAAGTATGCGCAGTAGTAACGTCTGTAGGATGATGTAGGACAATGGAAGTTGTTTCTTTGATAAGAAAAATTACAGTAACAGAAGTTACAATTTCAAAGTACAAAATTTAAACTTAAAATATAATATTTAAAAAAAAAAATGTGTTTTGGGCCTATCTAGTTAAAATACTATGTTTTATGATTACATAAAACCAGTTAAAAATGTAATTTTAAATATTATTACTTAAAATCTATATTGAAAACTATGCCTACAGTTATCCGGACAGACTGTTTTGTTAGTCAAGATGAATAAAAAGGGATAGTTAAAATTAAAAAAAATCTTTTTAAACATTTTTTTACTGATGAAGTCCTTAACCTTCAGACTACCAAAAAAACGTATATGCAAGAACTACCATTCGGGTCCATTGGACCCATATGTAAAATATATAGGATTTCAAAATATACAAAACACCCATTTATCTACAATGAATATATTTGTTATTAATGCACCTTATACAATATATAAAAGTGATATATATAGTAATAGAGTAAGAAAGTAACACATACAGTAAGAAAGTAATATATATAGTATATTATAATGACTACAAAACGTTTTTCATCATAATAAAATTATTCTGTACATGAAGTACAAATAACGACGGAATGTTCTCCGCAAACATTTTTCGTACACTTCTTGCATAATGTTCGTGTTTTTCGATCTTTTTTAGAGGGACAAATATGACATCTTGATTTTTTTCGTGGCGGTTCAAAACTATTTGCGTAAAGTTGTTCTGAAGTAGATGTTGAGACGGCGATACCTCCTTCACCTACTAATTCTTCTGCAAGTTGAATAATGAAATTCCGCCTTTTTTTCATTTTCGGATCACATTCAGCATTCAGTGACAACCATATTATGTATGCATTCATCGCACTTATATCGATCATATTATAAAATACAATCAAAGGCCACCGACGTGTCATGCGTTTCACACTATATGCTCTTACCATTTTGTCCATCGTATCTACTCCGCCTTTGGTTTTATTATAATCTAGGATTATTTGTGGCTTTTTTTCTAAGCTGTTGTCAATATCATAAGTGTTATGCATTGTGCTTAGCAAAGTAACAATTCTACCTTTTCTGGGACAGTAAGAGATGATGGTCGCCTTCTCTTGAAACCCAAATAAAGTAGAATATACAGAACGATGTTTTGGATTTGTGAACACAGCGGGTAATTCAGGTTTATTTTTTCGAATTGTTCCAATAAGAGATACTTTTTTTGAAGTAAGATGTGTTGCTAATGCATATGACGTAAAAAAGTTATCACATGTAATATTACGACCAGAATTTTCAATTTCCTTCGTCAATCTTTTAACTACATTTTCTCCCTGATGAGATTCTCTTACTTCATTTTTGCCTGTATATAGTTCCAGTTTCCAAGCATACGATGTTACGCTGTCACAAATAACCCAGAACTTCAATCCATACTTTCCAGGTTTAGATGGCATATACTGACGCAAAGGACATTTTCCACGAAAAGAAACTAATTGCTCATCGACAGTCATAGACCAATTAGGAATATAAGGGTCTTGTAAATAGCTATTCCACAATTCAAAGCATTCTCTTATTGGCTCTAATTTATCAGTTGATCTTCTTTTACGCCTCTCAGCAGCATCATCAAATCTTATGACACGTAATATACTTATGAATCTATTGCGACTCATAATGTCCCGAAATATTTGTCTTCCATTTTTTATGCTCCAAAGTTCGCTTACTGTTTCATTTTTCGATTTATATACTCCAATAAGTAATAAAAGTCCGATGAATTTTTTAAGTTCTATAATATCTATAGGTTTCCACTCTTTATCGAATACTCTATTGCCTTCCGCGTTTGTCCATTTTACTATAATTTCCAAAAGTCTTTTTCGGAAATAGATAAGAAATGAGGATAATATGGAATCCACTTCACGATTTGCAAATCTTGAAGGTCCAGATTTTTCACGTAAAATATTGATTTCAGTACGTCTTCCTTGTGGTCTGGCAACTTCATTCTTATACCAGATCTGTGAATTATTTTTGGAAACAAAAGTAGAATTTGAAGTACTTGTGGTTGCTACATTTACTTCATTGGAATCATTATCAGATTCTGAGTAGGAATCAGAAATTTCATTATGTATTTCAACATAATCTACTTCACCTTCATCAGACGACAGATTTTCATCATCGGTGTCGCATTCTATATCGTCCGGATATTCCATAATTTTTTGAATTTCCTCTTGAGTCAATACTTTTTTTCTGTTCATCTTCAATTCAGTTTTTAACAAAACATAAGTTAGGAAATAAGAAAATGATGAATATTTGTAAAATAACAAAGCACGTACAAACTACACTTATTACTTGTCTTCAAATATCAAGTCCTATTTTCAATGAAAAGACTCAAAAACATCAATAGACACCATTCGCTCACTAACTGTGTCTGTTGATAAATGACTCTCTGAACCAGAAGTAACCTTTTATATATAGAGCACGAAGTTTACTAGATCAGTCTAGAATGTTCTCAAAACTTCATTATAAAGTCGCCAAATTTGGCGAGATTGGCGCTAAAAATCCATCGCCAAATGGGCGATAAACAGCCAATTATGGTAACCCTGTTCCTCCTCATGATTTATGGCAACCCTAGAAAAAGAAAGCAACAGTATATTACGTTTGTTTTAATGTTGGGTCCAATGGACCCGCGTGGTAAACAATGAAACAAATTAAAAATAGGTAAAAAATTTCGAACAAAATTTTAATCGCAATTGCATATACATAGAGGAGACAATTGCAGGAAAAGTCATGTAATCGCGAAACTTTGAATGTTATTTTTCATGAGAAAAATTTACATTAAATATTGCTGTCGGGTCCAATGGACCCGTCTGGTAGACGGAAGGTTAAAGATTGTTTTAATGGAAACAAAAAAATAAAAAGAGTTATTTCCCATTTTACCCATAAAAAATATATATATATTCTAATTGTGGACATGAAAAGGATGTGATTTGTTTTGTTTCACCCATTTATATATGTGTGTGTGTGTGTACAAAATCTGTTAACCCCTTCGGGATAAGCGTCTTTTATATAATTTTTAATCTTTTATCACCGGTTTTTCAAAACAGAAATTTTTGCCTAGTTGAATCGGGAAAATGCTCGGATTAAATAAGGCAAAATTTACAATAAGAATTTACTAATGAGAAAAATGACGGATTATGAGCACCTTACGGGGCACGTATACAGGTTGCTCGTCCCCAAGGTGTTAAAACAGTTTACACTTTTTAAAATGAAATGAAAATATGAAAAAATAAAAAGTTAAAGGAATGATGAATGAAATGTATACGGTATTTAAATTAAAAAAAAAAAAAAAAAAAAAAAAAAAAACGGCTTTCTTTTTACTTTTATATAGTTTACAAAGAAGCGTTGTTTCCTTTTTTATTAATTAATTTTTCAAAAGAATGAGGAACAATAAATAAATTATTCAGAAACTATTTTTAGATTTTGCTAAAGGTAAGATAAAGATATGTATATATATCGAAACTGAATAGATATTTTTTTATATGTCATTTTGTGGGCTGCCGTTAAAGTGGTTAATATTGCTTAATCTTGTGTCAAAATGTGTCTTGAAACAGACGAATCTTGTTGGAAATACACTAAATATAAATATAACAAGAAAGATTTTGAAAAGTATCAGAAATTTTAAATGAAATAAGTACAGCATTTCTTTAAAAAAAAATTAGTTATTTTTAAAAGATGAATTCTTTATATTTTTAAATTAATCGATTTTTCAAAGAACAAAGACTTATCCAGAAATTAGACATAAATTATTTAGAAAATTACTATTTTGAATGATTTATTTATGTTTTAAGATAAGATTTAAAAACAATATCTCTCCAAGTTATTTTATAAACATACCATTTCGTTAACTACAACAACAACAACAAAAAAAAAATCATCATCTTTTACAAAATCTGTTAAACATGATAAGTATTGTTTAACCATTAAATGGTCGCATTAAATTACGGTTTAAAAATTCAAATTGCTTATTGGCACCATTTTTTTGAAAAAGAAATATTCACCTATTTAATGACAGGCAAAATGATACCATAATAAAGCCTGAAAGCACTATTTTATAAAACTGGTTGTAATCAAACAATCTGAATAAAATACACAGCCCGTGAATATGACTCAGCACTCTGAGCGCATTTTTTAGGTAGATTTCGTATGAAATACTACCTATTACATTCTCCCCTATGTTGGAATTTCTGAAAGATTTTTGCAGATCTACATGACCCCTAGAACCCAAAACCACCCTCAGTAAAACTCTCTCTCTCTCTCTCTCTCTCTCTCTCTCTTATATATATATATATATATATATATATATATATATATAATACCAAAAACACATACTATACATCCAATCCCAAAACTCCTGAGCTACAAAGAAAAATTAACACAATAACCATGGAAAAATCTTACTAACAAAACCATGAACCAAAAGAAAACATCCAATGGAGACAGACTGCAAGGCTAAAGACTTGCATGATGGGTTATACCGGTAATTACTCATGAAACTTCCCCCATGTCTGTCGAGACCAAACTGACGAAAGAAAGCTTTAAACAGGCCATACAAAGCAGCAACCCAATTCGAAAAGAACGACGCATCCAGACAGAGCTCCTTATAAAGCCTACAATTATTTGGCGATGTTTTTAATCGCCAAAAGTAAAGCATCGCGGTAATCTTTATCCTTGACGGAATTGTTTGTCAAACTATTTAACAAACAAATTGTATAATTCTGAACCATTGCATCTTGACAGAGATTTATAATGTCATTTATTATACTATTATGATTAGAATTTAATTTCACTATCCTTATTAAACTACTAGATGGTACCCGTCAAGATTTGACGGTAAATAACTTGAATTATTATTGACTATTATTATAACTTGAATTAGAAAAATTCTTGAATGTTTAATGAATTGCTTTTAAATTAATTATTGAAATTGTGACAAATTTCTATATTGCATAAGTGATTCCTATTTCTTTAAAGCGATAGAGGGAGTCAGCCAAACCTATTCAATGAAGTCACAGAATTTTAACTTTATAACTTACAACCAATTATGCTTCTTTTTACCAGAAATTTAACTAAAAATAGAGGGTAGAGCATTTATTTTTATTTACTATGGTCTCATTTTTTCGAAATAATAATTATTATACCGTATTTATTATGATTTTTTAACTACATGACCATTAAAAGCTGCCATGAATTTTATTTTTATCAGTCTCATTCTCTAAAAGCACAAATTTGAAACTTGGTGCAGCATATAATTTTTATTATTTGAATTTTATTTGACATTTTTATGCATTTTTTACATATTAAACAATGGGTATCAAGGTAATTTTTTTAATAGTTTTTATATGAATATCTTTCTCTCCGTTTTCTTTTTTTAAGGAAAAGAAAGGCAAACTTTTCTTTCTGACACACGCACACACATATATTCTTTATAATGATCAGAAGATATAACAAAAATTGTAGATCATCTGAATTTATTTAATTGATAATTACGTTAAAAATATTTTAGCTTAAATATTTTAAATATAAAATTATTATTATTTTAAATATTGTTCAGCGTTAAATTTTAGTTAATTATAAAGCATTCAAATAATAATAATAATAAAATAAAAATCATATATCTTCTCCTAATAAAATATGTCATTATTGGAATAACTTATAGCGAAAAATATTATAGAAATCATTTTCCCGGGCGTTGGATTCGAACCTGCTATCCACTACAGAATATCGGCGATTTAAACTGCTGCTTTACACCGCTCAGCCACCGAGAACTCGTTCCCAATCCCTCTAAATTGAACAGGGTTGATGCAGGTGCAGATGTCCCGAAATGGGTCTTCTTAAAATTTTATCTTTGCGTTTTAATATATATGATGATTTTATACTTTTTGAATGTTTTAAAAACTGAAGAAGGATAGATGTTATTCAACGTAGGTTAAATAAGGCAGGTCTTCGACTTATAATACGGCATCGGAATGCTTAAGCCTAATATGGCCGAAATAAAATGGCTGACGTTTACGAAAGATTATCAAGATCCGGATGAGTTCACTCCGAATGCGTTATACACTTTGCGTCATTATATATATAATTGATAATGATATTTCTGAAAATGAAAATATGTACATTGGAATTAAAATTTAAAATCTTTATTGTTTCAAAGTTGTAATCCTTTCTCTTATCATAAATGCAAGTACTCAAACCACCCCTCTCAATGTCGATAGTGAGATCTAAATAATTTACATGTTTTTCGTTATATGAAGTTTTCTTTAATGTCAAACCTTGGGGATAGTAGTCCAAATTTAAATCTCTATTGGGATCGTTAATCCTTACTAACAACACATCATCAATATATCTAAAACTTATAAAATCCTTATTTAATGTTTCATTAACCTCGTATAAAATTAAATAAATATCAGCAAGTACCGAACTGCAACTACCCTCCATAGGTAGTTGCCCTTAGTAGTATACACCTTATCTGCTGAAACACATGCTTACCATCGAATAAATAATTTTCATTAACTAAAAAGCTAAATAAATTTGTTAAATAATCCAAATTTTGACCCAAAATATTGTACCGATTGAAAAAGTCAAAAATTTTATTTTTAAGATCAGTTAAATCAATACTATTATATAAATCTTCAAAATCATAAACATATAAACCTTTAATATTACTCAAACCTTTCAATTCATTAAGTAACTCAAAACTATTTTTTATAATACATGTGTAATTATATATATATATATGTGTGTGTGTATATATATATATATATATATCACTTTCTTCTGGACACGATAACTTTCGTAATTTTGCACCAATCTCTTCCAAACTGATCCATAAAATCAAAGGGCATAAAATCTCGGTCAAGTTCGTTAATGGACAAAACCGGACCAAGGAGATGGAAATAGGAATGGGTTTTGTGAAAACCGAAAAAACCCCATAACGTCTTAATTTTTGTACATATCAAATGAGTTTAAAGTTTTTATTACTTCTAAAAATAGGGCCAAAAATTTACGTTTCACAGATTTTTGCTAAAATTAAAAATGGACTCAAGGGGCGCAAAAAAACAGGGTTTTAGGGAGAAAAAAATCATATCTTCGTCAATTCACAAGATATCAAATCCAATTAAATTTATTATAAATCGGTCTTGATATTGTCTACAACTTTTATATTGACAAGTTTTTGATAGGACCAATTCGTACCGCAAAAACATTTTAAACGAAAACAAAAAGGGGGATTGAAGAAGAAAAAAATCCATTATTTCACCAATTCACAAGCTATAAAATCCGCATGAATTTATTATATATCTTTTTAATGTTATCTACAACATTTATATTGACAAGTTTTTGATAGGACCAATTCTTACAGCAAAAAAAAAAAAAAAAAAAAAAAAAAAAAAAAAAAAAAAAATTAAAAAGACATAGCGGTTGAAGAAAAAAAATCATCGTATTAAGGGTGTTTTCAAATCCAAACTGCTTATTTTCTGAATCATTTTTAAATTCATTTTTGCTCTCAAACGCATACAATTATTTGATTCTCTTATTCAAAAACTATATAATGTACCGTTATGGTCGATTTTTTTTATAGAGGCAGAATATAATTCAAAAAAAGCTCTCAAAGTGGGCATTTAAACCAAATTTCCCTAAATGATAGTGCTGGAAACGAAAGCAAGTGGTCGTACTGAGAAAATAATTGTAAATCAAGTTCTAATTAATTGAACTAAAAATAAAAACACAGGTCGCTTATAAATCTCTTCTAAAAAATCACGTCAGCCAGTTTCATGATTTTACTTTTAAAAATGAGTCTGAAAATGTGTCAGAAAATTTCGAGTTGTTGAGCGGAGAAAAATATTTTTTTAATACCTTCTTAATATGATCCTGATAAAATAAGCTCTTACAGAAAAATAAAATTAAAAATTCATCAAAAGCGGCCAGATAAAATTGTTAAACTGGGTTTATCTCTAATCTTGATTTACTTTTTGTTGGTGAAATTAGTACTTAACATCGAAATCTACCTCCGCTTGTAGCCGAGCCGGCAAGGATTTTATAACCCAAAATGGAATAAAACATTTCTTACAGTGAGATGGATATTTCCGTTTTTTACTGGGACAATTAGGTGATTCAGGGGTGCAAGCGCTGCGCAAGAAATGGCTGATTGCTACCACTAAATTTTTATAGTATTCCTCACCTTATTTATTGTCAGCATTTCTGAGATTTAATAAGGCGAAGAATATTACTAAAATTTAGTGTTGAAAATCAGCCATTTGTTGCGCAGCGCTTGCACCACTGGTGATTACAAAGTATGGTATGTTCGTTTTTTCAATAGACGACTTAACTTTAAAATGTTTAAATACCTTCTTCAGTATAATATAAAATGAAAAGTAATTTTTCAGACAATTGAAATTTTATTCATTAGTTGTAGCAATTCTATTTTATTACTGATTTTTTGTAGTTTTATTGTTTATATTACACTGGAGTCCAAAATTAAGGACCAATCACAAAATGCTAATTTTCAAGTACGTGAATACTGAAAAGGAAATAATATAATTCGAATAATTACTATCTCTACAGCACAGTCCATATAACCCCTCATTCATGTCACACATGGTCACAAGTGTCACAGTCACTACGGTGAAGCAAAAAAATAGGAAATTCCATACATCCCATTATGAGTCTCAAATGATCACAATATTTGACTCCACTGAGTCGTCACTGTGACTGCTGCTCTGTGACGAGTCACCATGAGACTTTACAATGTAGTTACATTGTGACTCTCATGTGACTGTCATCTGTAGACTCAATTTCAAAGCCATCGTGAATGTTGTATTGTGATGAGTTATCAAACAATGTCACATTAAAGTCACATGATGACTTTCAGGTGACAAAGAGACTACTGTGAAGTCACCATTGTACCCTTTTGTGAAAAGTCACAATGTGACTATAATGTGATATTATTTGGTGACTTATTTTAATGTAACGTTCATGATGAATTTGAAATTGAGTCTAAAAATGACAGTCACATGAGAGTCACAATGTAACTACATTCTAAAGTCACCTGGTGACTCATGAAAAAGCAGCAGTCATATTGACGTCTCAGTGGAGTCACATATAGTGATCATTTGAAACCCATAATGAGACGTGTGGAATTTCTTATTTTTTGTTTCACCGTAGTGACTGTGACACTTGTGAGCATGTGTGACAGGAATGAGATGCTATATGGACAAGCTGCGCTGTAGGGATAGTAATTATTTGAATTATATTATTTTCTTTTGAGTATCCGCTAACTTAAAAATTAGCATTTTGTGACTGGTCCTTAATTTTGGACATCAGTGTATCTTTAAGTGTCATTAAAAAATGGATGAGAGATTCCAATATAATGATTTAAATTTTCCAAAAGTAATGTTCTGATACATTTATTTCTGTAAGTTCTATGATGAAAGTAAAAACAAATTAGGCTTGGATAAGATGCTTGCTCCAGTAACGTTTGCTTGTATGTTAGTGAATAATCTGAATAAAAGATACAGTCCGTGAATATCACGGGTGCGAGCATTAAAGGATTAAAGAGTAATAAAAACGCATGACAAGAAATATTTTAAAATATATAGGGATTTTAAATAAAAAAATATACAGCATTTGTGTTTTCAAACGGAAAATAAATTTTTATGCCTTTTTTAGAGCTGCATTGTTTCCCTTTTTTTATTGAATTATTTTTTTGTAAGACCAAAGAACTATCAAGTAATTATTTAGGAGCTATTCAAAAATGAATTGTGTAACTTTTTAAGGCAAGAGCCAAAAATTTTTTGAAAACTTTCAATAGTTTTTAAAATATGCCACTTTCTTTATTAAAACGCTTGATCTTGTTTTAATAAGTCTTTTCAAAGAGATAACTCTTGTTGACAGTGCACTTAAAACTGATAAAACAAGATCCTTTCTAAAGAGTTTAAAAAGTTTTAAATGAAAAAGGATTTTTTTCTTAATTTCTTTGTCTTTAACTTTTTGAGGATAGTTTAAATTTTATATGGTATTTTTTAACCCCTTAACGGTTGGATTAAATTACGGTTTAAAAATTTAAATTGCTTATTGGCACCACTTTTTGAAAAAGAAATACATTATTTAATGAGATGTAAAATGATACCATAATAAAGTCAATTATACTATTTTATAACACTGGTGGAAATGAAACAATCTGAATAAAAGACACAGCCCGTGACTATCACGGGAGCAAGAATGAAGGATTTAAACATAGCCATAGCTGCCAACCTTTCACTAATCATCCGTAATATCAGGATTAATTTAAACCAGGTTAAGCACTTTTGAACCACAAAATTTATTTCAAGAATCTTTATTAATCAGTTCAATGTTTCTGGGTGGAACTTATTTAATTTCATTTCTTCAAAAAATTTCTGGTTCGAAATGTATAAAACCAGGGTCAGATTAACGCACGTATTACGGAAGACTAGTTTGAGGTTGGCAGCTATGAACATAGCTATACTTAAATATATATCAGGGGTTTTTCTTGTCCTGATATTTCAAGAACAGAAAATTCTTCGGTACAAGTATTTTCTTATAGAAAATCTCTTCTAAAATAAGGCAAAATTTTGCGCTTTTAACTTAGATTCATTTTTCTATAAAAGAATACTGATATTTACCCCGAAAAATGCTTTGAAGCGGACGACCCCTGTATGTATATATATAACGTAATATTAGTTTCCAAAAAGTTCTTTTTTTTACATTATTATTTAACCACTAGCATATTTTAAAATAATAACAGTGCTCTGCTTTTAAGTAACTCTATGGCGTAATTTATAGAAATTTGTCTTGACACTTTATGAACAAGGCTTTTTCACAGTATAACAGCACAACTCCATTCTTTATCCTTATTTTGGCATTTCGCATTTCTACGTAAAAAAAGAAACATTTCCACGCAAAAAATCTTAACCGTTTTCGTGTAAATTAGCGAGAAATTCAAAGATTGCACTATTGTCTTAGCAACAAAATATTTTAAATCTAAATTGTAGAAATTATTATATTTGACACCGTTTTAAGTTTTTTATTAGAAGTTGGAAAAGGGGATGGAAGGCGTTATAAGCAATAGCCAACGTTCGAATATTGCACATATTGGGTTGTTCGGAAAGTCGTGTACCTTTGGGAAAATCAATTCGTACCGGAAAGTTCTTCCATTTAATTATTAGACATTGATTCCAATACCTAAAGTTTAATAATTACCGGGCAGAATTTTCCTGTACGATTTGATTTTCCCAAACGGAAACGACTTTCCGAATGACCCACTATTTTCTTCGGTTCTCTTTTAATACTTTCCAACATACATTAAATTGTTTATAAATTCGGTTTGTCTGTCCGGCCATGCTCCAACTCTCGTAAATATACTCGGATTGCCAAGTAATTTGAGGATTAGTGTAGAATGTTCATTACTTAAAATGAAGTGTATAGAATTTATAGTTAATGTACAATGTACAGTTGAAATGATTCTGCTACATAATAGTCTATCAGGAAAAATCGCTTACACTGCATTTTATTGAGGTTACATATTTCAAATATAATGCGATTGATATGTATCACTGAAGTGAACTACAACATTCTTTCTCAAGAATGTAGACCAAGTAGAATGTATTGTCCTTTTTCAAAGACGCGTAAAAGAATTTTATTAGATAATGATCAATGTCGAAAAATCAATTAGTTGCGGTACATTTTAATTATGTTATGATACTTCAAACATAATAAAATTTAAAAAGATCACTCAGATGTATTACAACTTGTTTTCTATAGATTATGCAGTGCGTAGCCTTTATTGTTTTTACAGAGACACACAAAAGAATTCGATGAACACTTTAACATGTAAATATCTCAAAATTGATTACCTTTATTTATGACACTAGCCGGTTTGGTCTCCCTGAAAATTTATGTTAGGGAAAGCATTGTATCATGTTAATTTTATTCATAATTTACTTGGACTCCCTTAAATATGATTAATATAATCCCTTAAGCTAATATTTGTTTTCTTTGCATTAAAGTATATCAATTTGTTGATTTTCTGTAAGCAAGTAAACCCCATTGGTTTACAATGGAAGTATATGGGAATTTGGCGAAATATTAGAGATATCGCCAAGTGTCACTTTTGGCGGTATTTGGTGACGGAAGGTAACCCCCCTTATAAGAATGGAGATGCTCTAAATGCTGTTCAATAAACAATGAGATACGCTTCATTCGAGCGTTGCCATTAAACAATTAACAAATAATCGCGATTTCTGAGCCACATACGATAGCGTAATATATATATAGATTGCCATAGTTAATTGAATATACAGGCTGCCCAAAAACATTGACCTTGGCCCTTATTCCTTAAGCAGACATCATCTATACTTCTATACTCATCATCATACTCCTATTATAAAGAGGTAAAAATTGTTTATTTGTCGGAGATAAGCTCAGGAACTACCGAACCGATTCCAAAAGTAATGGTATCAGAATGATGGTGTTCGCCCAACTTAGAACATAGGCTATATGTTATTTCGGTGCCACTACCCCAAAGGGGGTGCAGGAGCAAAAAACGTTCTAAAAATGCGATTTTTGCGTTACTGAAGGGCCTAGAAATATGAAATTTGGAATATTAGTTACTTATAAGATATAAATGGTGTCTAAGAACAGTTCTTAAACAATTCGAAATTTAAAAGGGGTGAAAATGCACAAAAAGCGTTCTAAAAAACGTTCTAAATGGTAGTTTCTACATAATCTCAAGAAATACAAAACCGATTTCAAAAGTAATGGTATCAAAATGATGGTGTTAGTCCAACTTAGAACATAGGCTATATTTTATGTCGGTGCCACTACCCCAAAGGGGGTGCAGGAGCAAAAAACGTTCTAAAAATGCGATTTTTGCGTTACTGAAGGACCTAGAAATATGAAATTTGCAATATTAGTTACTTATAAGATATAAATGGTGTCTAAGAACAGTTCTTAAACAATTCGAAATTTATTTAAAAGGGGTGAAAATGCACAAAAAGCGTTCTAAAAAACGTTCTAAATGGTAGTTTCTACATAATCTCAGGAAATACCGAACCGATTTAAAAAATATTGGTATCAAAATGATAGTGACAACGTTTGCTCCAAGATAGGCTATGTTTTATGTCGGTGCCACTACCCCAAAGAGGGTGTAGGAGCAAAAAACGTTCTAAAAATGCGATTTATGTGTTACTGATGGGCCTAGAAATATGAAATTTGAAGTATCAGCTACTTATTAGATATAAAGGATTTCTAAGAACAGTTCTTAAACAATTCTAAATTTAAAAGCGGTGAAAATGCACGAAAAGCGTTCTAAAAAACGTTCTAAGTGGTAGTTTCTACACAATCTCAGGAAATACCAAACCGATTTGAAAAATAATGGGGTCAAAATGATGGTGAAAATCCCTGCTCCAACATAGGCTATGTTTTATGTCGGTGCCACTATCCCAAAGGGGCTGCAGGAGAAAAACGTTCTAAATTGCTGTTTTTGCGTGACGGAAGGGCCTTGAATCGTGAAATTTAGAATGGTAGTTAGTTATAGGATATCAATGATCTCTAAGGACATTTCCTAAAAAAATCGAAATTTAAAAGGGGGGTCAAAATGCGCAAAAAGCGTTGTAAAAAACGTTCTAAATTGCAATTTCTATGCAATCTCAGGAAATAATGAACCGATTTCAAATATAATGGCGTTAAAATGATGGTGACAGATCTTGCTCCAAGATAGGCTATATTTTATATATGTTTCCACTAACCCAGAGGAGATGCAGGAGCAAAATGAGCGAAAAGCGTTCTAAAAACGTTCTAAATGCCTATTTGTCACCAATATCTCAGGAAGAATCAAACTGATTTCAAAAGTAATGTTAAGAAATTGATGCTGACAGCCTCTGCTCTAACATAGACGCTATTTTAAGTCGGTATCACTATCACCTAGACGTTGCAGGAGCAAAAAAGCGTTCCAAATTTCGATTTTTGTGATCGGTAGGGGCTAGCAACTTAAAATTAGGCAAGGTACATATGTATTACATATAAATGATCTTTAGGAACAGTTTCGAAAAAATTGGAAATTTAAAAAGGGGTGAAAATGCGCGAAAAGCGTTCTAAAAACATTCTAAATTGCGATTTCTACTCAATCTCAGGAAATTCCAAAGCTGTTTCAAAAGTAATGGTTGAAAATCAATGGTGACAGTCCCTGCTATAACATAGGTTATATTTTATGTTGCTGTCACTACCATCTGAGGGTTGCAAAAGCAAAACATGTTCTAATTTGCGTTTTTTGCATAACTGAAGGGTCTAACACTTTGAAGTGTGGCATGGTATTTACTTACAAGATGCAACTGCTTTCTAAGAACTGTCGAAAGAAAATTTCAAATTTAAAAAGATGAAGTGAGCGAAAAGCGTTGTAAATAACAATTTTTATGTAATCTTATCAAATACCAAACAGATTAAAAAAATAATGATGACAAATTGTTGGTGATAGAACTTGCTCAAACATAAGCTATATTTTATGTCTGTGCCACTACCACCAGAGGGTTGAAGTAGCTAAAAACTTTCTAAATTGCGATTTCTGAGATACTGAAAAGGCTAGAAACTTTAAATATGGCATGGTAGTTACTTATAAAATATAAATGCCCTCGAAGGACTGTCGAAAATAAATTCGAATTAAAAAGGGGTGAAGTGAAGGGGAGGTGCGAAAAGCATTCTAAAAAAGTCCTAAATTACGATTTCTACGCTATTTCAGGAAATATAAACCAAATATAAAAGTAATAGTTGCGAATCAATGGTAACAGTCTCTGATCTTACACAGGCTATATTTTATGCCGATGATTCTACCACCTGGGATTCACAGGAACAACAAACGCTCTAAAAAAGGCCTTTAAAAGCTTTCTAAATTACGTTTCTGTGGAATATTAGGAAATAACAAACCAACTTCAAAATTAATGTTGGCAAATTAATGGTGACAGTTCCTATTTCAACATAGCCCTTTATGTTGAGAGAGGTGCTAGGACTTGGAATTTGGCATGATGGTTAATTTTAAGATGTAAGAAGATGGTTTCTAACAAATTCAAAACTTCAAATGAATACTGAAATGAGCGTATTAATTGAGCATAAAAGTTTAAAAATATTTTCTAAATTATCGTTTATTTAGTTTTATTTCGTCTTATTAATTTAAGTCTCATTTCTGCCTTATGCAGTGTAACAATGATGTTTAATAAAACTGTGTTTTAAATAGTAATTTTTTTAAATTATTTCTAAAAGTAATAACTACCTTTTAATAAAATAAAAATTTAGTTAGTACCTTTTAATAAAATTTAGACATATAACCTGGCATATTTCAAATATTACGCGAGCAAAGCCGCGGGGTTTGCTAGTCATATTATAAAGAGGTAAAAAATGTTTATTTGTAGGAGGTAAGCTCTGGAACTACCGAACCGATTCCAAAAGTAATGTTATCAAAATGATGGTGTTAGTCCAACTTAGAACATAGGCTATATTTTATGTCGGTGCCCCTACCCCAAAGGGGGTGCAGGAGCAAAAAATGTTCTAAAAACGCAATTTTTGCGTTACTGAAGGGCCTAGAAATATGAAATTTGGAATATTAGTTACTTATAAGATATAAATGATGACTAAGAACAGTTCTTAAACAATTCGAAATTTAAAAGGGGTGAAAATGCACAAAAAGCGTTCTAAAAAACGTTCTAAATGGTACTTTCTACATAATCTCAGGAAATACCAAACCGATTTAAAAAATAATGGTGTCAAAATGACGGTGACAATCCTTGCTCCAACATAGGCTATGTTTTATGTCAGTCACACTGCCCCAAAGGGGGTGGCATGGGAAAAAAGTTCTAAATTGCGGTTTTTGCGTTACGGAAGGGCCTAGAATCGTGAAATTTGGAATGGTAGTTAGTTATAAGATATCAATGATCTCTAAGGGAATTTCCTAAAAAAATCCAATTTAAAGGGAGTCAAAATGCGCAAAAAGTGTTGTTAAACGTTCTAAATTGCGATTTCTATGCAATCTTAGGAAGTACTGAACCGATTTCAAACATAGTGGTGTAAAAATTATGCTGACAGATCTCGCTCCAAGTTAGGCTATATTTTATATGTGTTTCCACTACCCCAGAGGAGATGCAGGAGCAAAATGCGCGAAAAGCATTCTAAACGTTCTAAATGCCGATTTGTCAGTGATATCTCAGGAAGAATTAAACTGATTTCAAAAGAAATGGTAGGAAATTGTTGCTGACAGACTCTGCTCTAACATAGACGCTATTTTATGTCAGTATCACTATCACCTAGACGTTGCAGGAGCAAAAAAGCGTTCTAAATTCCGATTTTTGTGATCGGTACGGGCTAGCAACTTAAAATTAGGCAAGGTACATATTTATTAGATATAAATGATCTTTAAGAACAGTTTCGAAAAAAATAGAAATTTAAAAAAGGGGTGAAAATGCGCGAAAAGCGTTCTAAAATCGTTCTAAATTGCCATTTTTACTCAATCTCAGGAAATTCCAAAGCTATTTCAAAAGTAATGGTTGCAAATCAATGGTGACAGTCCCTGCTATAACATAGGTTATATTTTATGTTCTGTCACTACCATCTGAGGGTTGAAAAAGCAAGACATGTTCTAATTTGCGTTTTTTTGCATAACTGAAGGGTCTAACACTTTGAAGTATGGCATGTTATTTACTTACAAGATTCAACTGCTTTGTATGAACTGTCGAAAGAAAATTTCAAATTAAAAAAGATGAAGTAAGCGAAAAGCGTTATAAATTACAATTTTTATGTAATCTTTTCAAATACCAAACCGATTAAAAAAATAATGATAACAAATTGTTGGTGATAGAACCTGCTCAAACATAAGCTATATTTTATGTCTGTGCCACTACCACCAGAGGGTTGCAGTAGCTAAAAACTTTCTAAATTGCGATTTCTGTGATACTGAAAAGGCTAGAAACTTTAAATATGGCATGGTAGTTACTTATAAAATATAAATGCCCTCGAAGGACTGTCGAAAATAAATTCGAATTAAAAAGGGGTGAAGTGAAGGGGAGGTGCGAAAAGCATTCTAAAAAGTCATAAATTACGATTTCTACGCTATTTCAGGAAATATAAACTAACTATAAAAGTAATAGTTGCGAATCAATGGTAACAGTCTCTGATCATACACAGGCTATATTTTATGCCGATGATTCTACCACCTGGGATTCACAGGAACAACAAACGCTCTAAAAAAGGCCTTTAAAAGCTTTCTAAATTTCTGTGGAATATTAGGAAATAACAAACCAATTTCAAAATTAATGTTGGCAAATGAATGGTGACAGTTCCTATTTCAACATAGCCCTTTATGTTGAGAGAGGTGGTAGGACTTGGAATTTGACATGATGGTTAATTTTAAGATGTAGGAAGATGGTTTCTAAAAAATTCAAAACTTCAAATGAATACTGAAATGAGCGTATTAATTGAGCATAAAAGTTTCAAAATATTTTCTAAATTATTATTTATTTAGTTTTATTTCGTTTTATTAATTTAAGTCTCATTTCTGCCTTATGCAGTATAACAATGATATTTAATCAAACTGTGTTTTAAATACTATTTTTTTTTTAAATTATTCCTAAAAGTAATAAGTACCTTTTAATAAAATAAAATATTACCTTTTAATAAAATAAAAATTTAGTTAGTACCTTTTAATAAAAATTAGACATATAAATATCACTTGGCATATTTCAAATATTACGCGAGCAAAGCCGCGGTGTTTGCTAGTAGATATATATTATAAATTACAAAGTTACGTGAAAATAATAACAATTTTATGAATTCAATTAAAATTTTCAATGGATTAAATTTGAAGAAATTCAAATTTGAATTTCTATATGGTCCCCGTACAAAACTTTTTCCAATTAATAAAATGTGCTCCATACACTAATAAGTTCATGTACAAAATTTCAGCATTTATCATAAAAGGTTGCAGAGGTATGAAAATAAGTAAATACTAACTTAAACCACTTTTTGATGCCTGGATATGAGTTCGCAAAGGGGAAAAATAATATCGGATGATCGCGTTTCAGGGGTCGTGCACAATTTCGATAGAAAACAATGATTGAATAAATAAATTATAATTGTGCTATTTATTTTATGATTAGCCCCTCACTAACTTTGTTTAAAGATATCTATGTGACTTTTTATGATAAAATGCTGAAATTGTGTGCATAAAATTAATAGTGTATAGGGCACACTCGTTGGGAACTTTTTTGTATGGTGGTTGTATAAGAATTTAAATTAAGTATTTCTTCAAATTTAATCCTCTGAGATTTTTAATGGATTTCATAAAATTATGTACCTATTTTTACGTAACTTTTTAATTTATAATGTATTCCTACGATCGATATTTAAGGAATAAAAGCAGAGGTCACTGTTTTTGGGACACCTTGTATATAAAACAGAAAATTTAAAAAATAATAATTCATTCAAATAAATGCTTATAGAAAATAGAATGATAAATTAAAATTTTTGAAGCACAACACAATGCTTCATTTCGGTAAATATATATATTTTAAAGAAAATATATGTTATAAACTGCTTTATGTGTATATATAGTGTATATATGTGTATATATGTATATACATAGGCCATTCTAAACTTTGCAATACTATGATAACTGACAAATTTTCTTTAATATATTTAACTAATTATAAAATATATATTATAATAATGTAAAATAATTTATTTATACATAATTTAACAAGTAATGTAAAAAGTCCATGACATTTGTGAGACTTACTTTAACAGGAAGTATAGAAATATATTCTTACCTATAAAAGAAAAAAAAAGCATAAGGTATCACATATAATTGAATTTAAATTAGTATTTCACACATGAAGCTTTTTTAAAATCTAATGGTACAACTGTAATAGTGGATATAACTTTATCACGATTCATTTTTTATGTAAAATACAGGGTTATTACAAATAATCATCAGGTTTTGATACGTTACTACGTACGAACTAGGAAACGTATATATTATCATGACAATTCAAACGAGAGGGCGTTAACTACAGTTTCCCGCCGAGTATGTGTCATGCGCGTGTGGTTGCCATGGTTCCTGCGCGAACCTCATATCCAAAATGGCGACAGGACAGCAGATATTGTCCACACAGTTGGCTGTGGAATGGAAAGTTCGCGGCTAGCGCGATTTGTTGATTTGGGACTACGAATGAAACTCTCTCTAACATGGCTCACTCTTATTTCAGAGTAACGCTTGGTTGGCAGGAACTTTTGCCTTTACATAAACAACCCAGATAGCATTTTTAATTTGCAGAAAATTTGCAGCAGTCTTGCTTTGAAACCCTGCAAAGTTGCAGCAAGCTCAGGATGACAAGACTGAAAGTTCATAACAAGACTGAAGCAAGATAATGCAAACGCCGAAGTCACCACACTTTGAACTTCCAGCTTACTTGTCGTGAAAGTTAAATTTCATGCTGTATCAAATTTGTTGCAAATTAACGGCAAACAAGTAATTAAAAATACTGAAAACTTACTGCAAACTAGTAATCTTTCCATGCCCCACTATCTGTTTACGATTGTTACAATATAGGTTTATCCCCTTCGGAGGGGTCCATAGACCTAATCAGGTCTACTGATGCGGACACACCGTCAGAAGGTGCATGCATCGTTTTCATCACCATAAACAAGTTAAGGTGATATTTGTTCTCTTTAAAAAGAGCCTTTTTTGGTACCGAATAAAATTCTGCAATTTCGTATGTGCTCATTGTCTATTCTCTCAATAGAGCGAATTTTTTGCTTTCGTCACTTTCGTGAATTAAAGACATTATTGCCATCAGTTGCACAACAAACTACACATGCAAGTGGGGGATGGTATTACTTGCGGGAAATTTGCTGCGAATTTCTCAATTCAAATTTGTCACGGCAAGATAATGTTAGAAAAAAAATCAAACTTGCTGCTAATGTTCATGCCCTCTGGGAAACGGTTTCTTTGAACTGTCGATACCAGCGCTGAATGCTTTGTTGGGTTGTTTGCATTTGTATGCCTTCCGGAATGCTCTCTGAACGGTTGTAAATAATTCACATTTTGAAAATTCTAGTACGCAAAACGCTTTCTGCTGTCCAGTCGCCATTTTGAATATGACGTTCGCGCATTAACCATGGCAACCACACGCGCATGACACGTATGCAGCGCAAAACTGTAGTTAACGCCCTCTCCTTTGTGTTGTCATGGAAACATATACGTATCCTAGTTCGCACGCAGTAACTTTTCAAAACCCGATGATTCATTTGTAATAACCCTGTATATTTATTTTATTTGTCTTTTTAGTAAGATTGTTTGTTTGTAGAATAAAATCACTGAATAGCGGATACCTAGGGAGTGCGCCATTCTTCCGCATTTCGGAGGTGTACGCTTTTCATACCTAAAAACATACAACTAACAATATCTTAGGGATTGAAAAGATGTCCTCTAAATCGAGGTGTATTCGAGAGTGGCCGTAATGAGAAATTTACTATAATAAATCTTTCTATTGATAACATAAAGTAATTTAACCCTTTATGTCCTGAATTATAAATCCATGATTTTTTTTTTCTAAAGCATTCTTCGGCAATTGTTTAAACTACATTAGAAGACTTACATAATCATTTAATAAATTTAAAAAGATTGAAAGATTTAGAACAGGGGTGGCCAACAGTGGCACGCCTGATACCACTAAAATTTTACAGAAAAATTCGACTTCTTGAATCGCAGAGATTCGATGATTAGATAAGGCAATGATTACTGTAAAATTTTAGTGGTGTGGCGCGTGCCACAGTTGGCCACCCCTGATTTAAAAGGATTAATTAAATTTGATTGTGTAGGGATTTTGCGCAATATTTATAAACCCACTCAGATCTTTTATTTTAAATATTTTTCTTGGAATCTTGTAGAATTAGAAAATGTACAAATATAATATTCTTACAACAGAAATATTTCCGGATTGAAAATTCTCCCCCCCCCCCCTCCTAACGCAAACAAAGCTGAAAAGATGCAAAGACAAAAGAAATCATCCTTTTAAAAATATTTTTGTTTTGCATAACCAATAATGCTTTTAAAACAAGATAAAGTAATGTATCTATAACTCATTCTAAAGAGTATTACAAATAATCGATGAGTTAAATGAATTTTATAACAAGTTATTTTAATGGTACTTTCAAGTACTGTCAGTAGATAAAGGGTTAACCCCTTGGGTAAATTTAACGACTGATACTCATTTTTTTATGTTCTTATTTTTATATTCTATTTATACGATTATTTAATGAAAAAAATTAATATGTTTCTCTTGCGCATGTTACGTTCTCAAAGAGTATAAGAAAGATTTTGTTTTAAGAAAGTGGTGCGAGATGGAAAAAAAAAAAAAAAAAAAAAAAAAAAAAAAAAACGCCGGTGGACAAATGCGTACCCAAAGAGTTAGTAAGTAATAATATATATTGTGTAGAGTTTTAAATAAATAGCGTAATAGACACCTATATAACATTGAATGTCGGTTACAGCAGAAATATGCGGAGATCTGTAGAAAAGAAAACTGATAATTTGTAGGATTTTTTCTTGAATTAATACGAGCTAAAGTCAGTAAGTAGGTCACAAACCGATAAGAGAAGTCAGAAATTAGTAGTAAATTGTTTTCAAATATGTCAATAGGTGGCCGCACGGTCAAACTGTAAGATATCGATTCCGAATTTATGAGACAACAGTTGTACAAGATGAGCAGGGGCATTCAAAAGTTGTTGACGAAGTGGTCGTCCTATTGAGATTGCGACAGAAGGAACAGTGCGGAAGGTTGAGGAAATGATCAGAGCTGACAGGCGAACAACAAAGACAGCATTAGCAACTGTGACAGGGTGTTCACATGGTTTAGCCTATAGCCGACTGATGCAGACGTTGAAAGTGAGGTACACAGATTGCTGAGAGTGAGTCCAAAGACTTTTTTGCAGCAGGTATTAGAAAACTCATAAATAGCTGAGACAAATGTATCAATGAAAATGACGATTATATAGAGAAATAAATATGCCTTTTAAGTGTGTATCTTTGTGTCCCTTTTAGGTAGCTTTTATTACAAAAAGCTACCTATTGCAGCCGTTCGGAGGAATGCGATTTCAAAAAATTTTGGTATATTGTCATCGATCATGATCCCCAGACCCCGAAACCACCCTCCGTTCAAAAGTTGATATATATATATATATATATATATATATATATCTGATCTTTGTCACACTCTAACTCTAGTATTTATGAACCTATTTGCATGAAACTCGGTGTGTACATAGTACATACCAATATCTCGAACGAGTTCGTTCGCCAGCTCCATCCGCCATCGTGTTTCAAAATGGCGGCCATTTAAAATTTTCTTAAAAATTTGAAATTTGAAATGTGGTTTCAAAAAATTGAAAATGGAAAAATATTTTTTTCTTATGTGTTTGACCTTGATACAAAGATTCCGGAGCAATTTTTGTTTCGTCAATATCTTAAAAAATGGCTGAGTTGTAGCACTTGGAATTTCTAGCGTAGCTGACATTTTGAAACGTCCTGATTTTTGTCACGCGATAACAGGCGTATTTATGAACCGATATGGATGTACCTTCGTATGTACATAGTACATACCAATGTCTCGACCGAGTTCGTTGGCCAGCTTCATCCGCCATCTTGTTTCAAAATGACGGCCATTTACAAATTTAAAAAAAAATTAAATTTGAAATATGGTACCAAAAAATTGGAAAATGAAAAAGATTTTTTCATTATGTGTTTGACCTTAATACAAAGATTCCGGAACAGTTTTTGTTTCGTTCATATCAAAAAAATGGCTGAGTTATAGCATTTTGAATTTCTATTGCGGCTGATATTTTGAAACGACCGGATTTTTGTCAGGCGATAACAGGCTTATTTATGAACCGATTTGAATGTAAGAAGGCATGTGGATAGCATATAGCAACGTCTCGACCAAGTTCGCTGGCCAGCTTCATCCGCCATCTTGTTTCAAAATGGCGGCCATTAAATTAAAAAAAAATATATATTTAAAGTGAGGTGCAAAAAATTAGAAATTGAAAAAGTTTTCTTTATTAAGTATTTGACCTTGATATATGGATTCCGGAGCATTTTTTTTTTTATTTTGTCTTTATCTTAAAAAAATGGCTGAGATATAACAGTTTGAATTTCTTTATGTGGGTGGCATTTTGAAAAATCTGATTTTTGCCTGCGACAGCACTCGTATATATCAACCGATTCCGATGTGAGGGAGCATTTGGCCAAGTTCACTGGTTAGCCTCATCCACCATGTTGTCTTAAAGTGGCAGGCACTTCAAGATATCGCCGTATTTGGCAACCAAATATAAGTTACTTTAAATAAAAGCAGCTTGGATAAAGCTGACTAATTTCGCGAAATTCTCATTCGTAATGATTTAGTATTCATAAAAATTAGTATTGAATGTTCTATAATCGGTTTCCACTAAATTGAGCTTCGTGTGTTTGAATAACATAAGCTAGTTTTTTAAAAATAAGGAATATGAAAGCTACCTCTTCCTCTCGGCACTGGCCGGAAGGACTTTTTTGATTGGCTTTTGTGACCTACATACTGACTTGCTCTCGTACAATGTAATGGAACATACCGAGTGTCCTTTCTTAGACTTCACTAAAAACTTATTCCCAATATTAATTTTAGAGGTATAGTTCCAATTTAAAATATTCTTCAAATGTTTAACTGCGTCATTATATGACAGAGCAAATTACACACAATAAAGATTGTTACATAGCTAAAAGTATTTTATTTAGAATAGATAACATCTTATGAGCATTCTTTGTTTTATATGATTTGAACTTGAAATTTACTTTTATTATATGTAATTTTTTCCTGAACCAATGAACCAATGCAGTGATATTGATATTCCTACGAAGGTCGTCTTACTTTCATTAACTGTCTATCAATGTTGATCAGTCGATTTAAACCATGGAACTATGAATAAAGAAGAATTGACTTATCCAGAAAATGGTGAAGCTTCAATTTTAAACGGTTTCACAGTGGCTCATGGCCGCAGGGGCAAATTTCCACCAGTAAATTTAAATAGAAATTTTCCTCGTTATTTAAATGCCTTTTTAATTCAGTATTTCAGTCATAATAATGGCCAAAAACATATATTTATTTTTACTGTTACAAGTTTACTTCAGCAGTAGTCAGGTCCAGCATTTCCTCCACACTGTGATGACCTGAACAGCCTCCTATCAGTGTCAGTGAAGCAGATAATAGCGCTTTCCCACTTCCACCAGTAAAAATGAATGTAAATTTTTACCATATTTGTGAAAGAAATTTTGCAAAAATCAGCCGCTAAAGTAAGGCGAAATTTTCTATTCGAAATTTACTGGTGGAAGTTTGCTTCGGTAGTAATCAGAAACTGTTCCTCCGGAATAAAAAATAAGCCGCCAGCTTGTAGCAACATCCTCGGTTACTTCACTCGCAACCAGTAAACTCTACACTATATGTCTTTTCCTCTTTACTCGCAACACCATTATTTAGACAGGATGCATAGATCTTCAGCAAGATGGTGTATTTTGAGACAAACTCCAAAGCACTGGGTTGGTACAAACTTCTAACGATTTTTCCTGCGGTTCTTCCTACGATGTTTCTATTTCAGTATTATCATATTAAGAATATTTTTGTTTGTGTTTCGAAGCATTAAAAACTTCAAAATAGAAAAAAACCTGGAATCAATAAAGACCTCAACGGTACTAGGAGGGCTAAAACAGATATTTCTGTTTGTGACATGTTATTAATTGTAAAAGCTAATTGGAAACGTTTCCAAAAATAAGTTGCAGCAATTGAAAATAATGTTTTCATAAATGCTTCTTTAAATCTGGAAATGAGGTTTTTAAAGATAAAGATAAAGGGTTGGGTTGATTTTTGACGGCCAATTATCAACACGAGGGATATGGGCCCTAAGGGAGTGGAGTGCCCTTCGTGAGGGGTCTTTCTAAGGGAACCTAACCTGTATTTACGCTTGGAAATCCAAGGTTCGAAGAAAACCATGAAAACTCCGAACGATTTGCCGACGGTCGCAATTGAGATCGAACCCAGCGCCTCCCGTCTACCAGCTCCGAGAGCAGAACCTCTCGTCCACTGGTGGGCCATAAAGATAAAGAGATTCTTCCTACGCTGTGTCTATTTCATTACTATCATATTAATTTTTTTCTGTTTCGAAACATTAAATACTTCAAAATAGAGAAAAACTCGGGTCAAAAAAGACCCCAATGTTACTAAGAAAGCTAAAGCAGATATTCCTGTTTGAGACATGTTATTAATTGTAAAAACTACACTGAAACGATTCCAAAAATCAATTGCAGCAATGAAAAATTATGTTTTCATAAAAACTTCTTTAAATCTGGTAAATATTTTTTTTCTGAGTTTTCTAAAGATAAAGATAAAGAGATTCTTCCTACGCTGTGCCTATTTCATTATTATCATATTAAGCATATTTTTTTCTGTTTCGAAATATTAAAAACTGCAAATTAGAGAGCAAAATGGGGTAAAAAAAGACCCCAATGGTACTAGAAGGGCTAAAACAGATATTCCTATTTGAGACATGTTATTAATTAATTGTAAAAACTACTCGGAAACGCTTCCAAAAATCAGTTGCAGCAATGAAAAATAATGTTTTCACGAATGGTTCTTTAAATCTGGAAAATATATTTTTTTCTAAGGTTTCTAGATAAACAATTCTTTTGAAATCGTGAGTGACTGGAAAGATGTTACCGTCTATTTTCGTTCGCGGCTATATTATAGTTCTGTAGAATATAGTCCAGGCAATAGAGACCGTTTGGGGCTCTACGTAGAAAAATTCATGGTAGTTCTGAAAAAAGGCTTACTATATGTTTTATGGGTCGCTGAATCCGAATTTTTAACTTCCCACAAAAAATTTCTCCCGGCAACCCCCCCAAATTTTGGTAAAATGCCCCCCAAAAGGGTTTTTATTAAAAAATCATTTTTTAAATTGTTTTAGGGAAAAAGTGCCTAGAAATTCAGAAAGTAGACAAAATTTGCAACAAATAAGATATATGACATTATAACGTAGGATAAATGGGGAGGGAAATCTGCCTCGGAACATGCGCTGCGCAGCTGCGTGGACTAAGTTGCGTGATTCCACTTAACCACTCACATCGTTTACATTCGCCCTCCCGTCTCCACTTCGAACTTTTCCTATAAGGTTTACTTTAAGTTTTTTGGGTCGCTGAATCCGAATTTTTAACTTCCCCCCAAAATTACCCCTCTGCAACCTACCCAAAATAGTTGTTTTTAAATTAAATTTTTTATTGTTTTAGGGGAAAAGTATGTAGAAAGTCAGAAAGTAGACAAAATTTGCAACAAATAGGATACATGACATTATGACGTAGGATGACGTAGGAGGGGGGGGGGGGCTGCCTCTGAACATGCACTGCGGCGCTACGTGCACTAAGTTATGCAAGTCCAGGAAATAGGGGATTTTACCTGGCAAAATTAATGCAAGTTCTGGATTTCGACTCCTTTTATGTTTTTTGGGTCGCTGAATCCGAATTTGTAACTTCCCACCAAAATTTCACCGGGCAACTCCCACAAAAAATTGCTTTTTTTTTGAAAAAATCGCGCGTGGAACATTCCGAGGCAGCCCCGCCCCTCTCCCCGTTTATCCTACGTGATAATGTCATCTATCCTATTTGTTGCAAATTTTGTCTCTTTTCTGAATTTATAGATACTTTTCGCGTAAAATAATAAAAAAAATTAATTTAAAAACAACTATTTTCGGGGGGTTGCGGGGTGGATTTTTTTTTTTTTTTGGGGGGGGGGAGTTAAAAATTTTGATTCAGCGAACCAAAAAACTTAAAGTAAACCTTATAGGGAAAGTTCGTAGGGGAGACGGGAGGGCGAATGCAAACGATGTGAGTGGATAAGTGGAATTGCGCAACTTATTCAACGCAGCACCGCGGCGCATGTTCCGAGGCAGATGCCTCCATCCCCATTCTTCCTACGTCATAATGTCATAAATCTTATTTGTTGAAAATTTTGTCTAGTTTCTGAATTTATAGATACTTTTTCCCTAAAACAATAAAAAAAATAGATTTTTTTAATAAAAACCTTTTTTGGAGAGAAGGGGGGGGGGGGTCTTTTTCCAAAATTTGGGGGTTAACATGGGGAAATTTTGGTGGGAAGTTACAAATTCGGATTCAGCGACACAAAAAACATAAAGTAAGCCGATTTCCAGAACTACTCTTAATTTTGCCAGGTAAAATCCCCTATTGCCTGACTATTAAGAGACATTTGCCTTTTTTCAAAGTTCAGATACATGTAGAAATGAATCCATTTAAAATATCTCGTATATTCCACAGCCAATTAATGTTCATACGCTTCAGATTCTTGGATTTGCGTGGATTGTCTTTATGTGAGCAATACATAACCCCATAAAGAAAATTTTAATCCCTTGAGGGGCGGTAAAATACACCCAATTTAAACAAGATTCTTACCAGAAACTTTTAACTAAATATTATATTTTTAACTTTTATGGGTTAAATTTTTATAGATTTCGTTTTCGTTTTTTAAATAATTTTTTTTCGATTATTCCGGTGAGAATTCAATATTACAGAGACATTATTGTTTGCCCCTCTAAGGATTAAAAACTTTCTTTAAGTCGTTTTTGTCTGGTGTGCAATTAGTCATTGAGTATTACTTTGTCTTGACAATTAGTTTTGTTACTGTATATATGTGGTAATGATAGTATATGCCTAGGAATTTCTTATTATGATTTCTTTTATGTTTTGGCCTTTAATAATAATAATTTTCCAAACGCCTCCAAAAACGCTTCCTTATCTTATGAATATGAATTGAATAGTACGCAAAATAACTAGTTAGGTTAGATTTCTAGACAATGACATATTCGTTAAACATCAGTAAATATTCTTTGGATAGTTACTATTAACATTATTAACGTAAAAGAATATTTCTTCTCAAAATTGAAAAAAAAAATTGGACCCAAAAGAGTTAAAACCCGAAAAAAAATACTCTAAATCTTCTAGCAAAATTTACTTTAAAGCTAAGTTTATTATTATTCATTTTCTTAGATAGACTTATGCTTCCCTAAACGTGTCTCTAGTCACACAATTAAGGGGCTACTTCAGTCACCTGGAAAGACTCGCTCGCTAATGCTAATCCTATGGGAAAATTTTTTTAAGATATCTCGTTTGCATTGTAATATTTATAGATTTTTTTTTTTTTGCATTGGTGAGGTGAGAATGATCTCTACATCTGCCCTTTTTTACTTTTTCGATTTTGTTTGCAGATTTTTTTTTTTTTTTTTTTTTTTTTTTTTTTTTTTTTAAGAGGATGGACACTTAAGCAACCGACTCCGAAAATGAAAGTAGTCTTATTAAAAATATCTGTAAGATCTGTAAGATCAATCTCAGATAGCCAATACAAAAAGAATTGTTTAAAAATACTGAAATGCAAAATAGATATCTTTAAAAAAAATTTCCATAGGATTAGACTTAGTGAGCGGGTCTTTTCAGGTATATGAAATCGCCTCTTAAGAATCAAGTTTAATTGCATGGAACATTAAACATTTAATAAATTAATGTTTAAGCATTTCGGGTTCTCGGACTTGAATAAATTCTTTTTATGTGAACATTACCTAACTATGTAAATAAAATTTTAGAAAGCTATATACAGTCGAGTCTCTATATAACGAAATCCATTGTTCCAGTTAAAAATTCGTTATACAGAGAAATTCATTTTATAGAGAATGAGTAAAAATTCCTATCTAATGTGTAAATTTTGAACAAAAATTACTTTTGAGGTGTTTAATTAAGAATTTGAAATGTTTAACTATAAATATTAACATAATATTGTATTTCTGAATTATTTAAACAGTTTCAAAAAAGAGAACAGACATTTATTTGAAAGCATAATAAAAATCACATAACGAAAACTTACATTAATTTTAGACGAAGAAATCTGTAATTTTTCGCTGTTTTGCTTTCAAAATTGTTACACTCTCGAAAAAAATGTTCCCACTTTAGCAAGGGATGAAAAATTGTATCGGGAACATTTTCCTCCATTTGAATTCTCATTCACCTTTAAAACTTCAATTACCCCTCTGATCCCGCTCTTATGTGTGTAGCAATCCAATTGACACTGTTTTAAGAAGTATGTTGGAAGGGTGTGTGGGAGGGGGGAGGGGAAGATGAATTTGTTGGGCTTAAAAAACAAGGAGATCAAAAGGTAGAAAAGTAAGATAAAAAACTCAGCACATAACGATAAATCACTAATCAGCGATGGAAAATTGATTCCATGTAATTTGGAAGCTTTTTTAAAACAATAAATAAAGAACATTTTATTAAAATTCATTATATGGAGATAGATATTTCGCTATATGGAGACTGTTTTTTATGAGATCATGTGAAAAGGGGACTGTTCCGACTAAAACTTCGTTATATAGAGAAATTTGATGTATGGAGTTTTGTTATAGAGAGACTCGACTGTATTTTCTTAAAAACTGAAAAAAAAAAAAAAAAAAAAAAAAAAAAAAAACTCCAAATCTTCTAGCAAAATTTACGTTGAAACTAAGCCTATTATTATTATCTTTTCTAGAAAGACACAAGTTTCTCTCAATGTATCTGTAGTCACACAATTAAGAATAATGTTTAATTGCATAGAATGATCATTTCACCAATTTATGTTCAAACATTTCCAGTTCTCGGATTTGAATAGACTGTTTTATGTGATAATATCTAAGTATGTAAATAAAATTTTAGAAAGCTATATATTTTCTTTAAAAGTGAAAATAAAAAAAATGCTCTAAATCTTCTAGTAAAATTTACTTTAAAGCTAAATTTATTGTTATTATTTTACTTAGACAGACTTAATTTTCTCTAAACGCGTCTGTAGTCACGCAGTTAAAAATAAAGTTTAATTGCATGTAATGATCATTTCATCAATTAATGTTCCAAAGTTGCGGGTTATTGGATTTAAATAGATTGTTGCTATCTGAACAATATCCAACTCTGTAAATAAAGAAATTTAGATATTTTTTATAAAACTGAAAATTAAAGAAAACTCTAAATCTTCTAGCAATATTTATGTTTTAGCTAAGTATATTACTATTATATTTTTTTAAAAAGACGTAAGTATCTCTAAACTTATTGCAGTCACAGAATTAAGAATAAAGTTTAATTGCACGGAATAATCATTTCATTAATTAAAGTTCAAACGTTTCAGGTTCTCGGATTTCATAGATTGTTGTTATGTGAGCAATATCTATTTCTGTGAATACAATTTTGGAATGCTTTATATTTTCTTTACAAGTGAAAATAAAAAAATGCTCTAAATTTTCTAACAAAATTTACTTTCAAGCTAAATTTATTGTTAATATTTTTCTTAGACAGACTCAAGTTTCGCTAAACGTGTCTGTAGTCACACAGTTAAAAATAAAGTTTAATTGCATGGAATGATCATTTCATCAATTAATCTTCCAACGTTCCAAGTTCTTGGATTTAAATAAGTTTTTGTTATCTGATCAATATCTAACTCCATAAATAAAGAAATCTATATATTTTCTTTAAAACTGAAAATTAAAGAAAACTCTAATTCTTCTAGCAAAATTTACGTTGAAGCTAAGTATAATAATCTATTATCTTTTTTTAGAAAGACTTAAGTTTCTCTAAACGTATTGTAGTCACACAATTATGAATAACGTTTAATTGCATGGAATTATCATTTCAATAATTAATGTTCAAACGTTTCAGATTCTCGGATTTGATAGATTGTTGTTATGTGAGCAATACCTAACTCTGTGAATACAATTTTGGAAAGCTTTATATTTCTTTAAAACTGAAATAAGAAAACTTAATATCTTTTAGCAAAATTTACTTTGAAGCTAATTGTATTATTCATTTTTTCTTACAAAAACTTAAGTTTCTTTAAACGTGTCTGGAGTCATACAGTTAAGAATAAAATTTAATTGCATGGAATGTTCATTTTTACTTGAAATGTTCCATTAAAAAGTTTTACTTTTTATTTTTTAAGTTCTATTTTAAAAGACTATTTTAATGGTGCACTTTAAAATAATTGACTTTTCCTTTCCTTTGAATGTAATTTTTAACTATTCCTATTCTATCCGTATTATACAATAATTTAAAAATTAAAATATATAATCTAATTACCATCCTTTCATATTCGTCATTAATTATGAGATCATAAAGAGCATATTGTTTTATTTTATTCTTTTGATAATTAATTTTTTCTCATACAAGCTACTTTTTCAAAAAGAAATAAGAAATGTAATTTTTATATGAAAAAGTTATGGTCTTTTCCCACAAAATTAAAAACTTTTAATTGCTCAGCTATTTTTCGTTTTTTATAAGAAAATAATAAGTTTTTCTGAATTAAACTTGCTTGCTAACTTGCAAATTTTGATTGATAGATATATTAATGAAAAAATATCAAAGAAATAAAAGGAAAATACAGTTTTTATTTACACATATACATGACATAGATTAACCCTTTGAGGTAAAGCTGTTACGTTCCTCTAATGTAGGATTCAAAATGGAAAATTCGAAAAATTTTGCTTCAAATTAAGGAATGGCAATTTTTGAACTTTTCTCTATCAAATTTATAAAAGTAAAATTTAATTAACAGTTTCTCATGCAAATCTTAATTAACATTAAGTGGGATTAAAATTATATCACTCCGCTTCTGAAGGGGTTAATAGAACTAACATTAGCAAAATTCCTCAATTTTACTTTTAAAAAATATTTTGCACTTTGATACGTCAATAAATTTCCAGTAAGGCAGATTTTCAATGTTTTCAATGCATAATTTGTTTTTAATTTCATAATTAAAAAATATATAAAGGCATAATATGTACTGTAAGAAAAAAATGTTTCTCAATGCATGAAAATATAATGTAAACACGAACGAAAGTACCGGGTTAACCAAAATGATTCATCCGGTTAAAAAACACAATACATTGAGAGGTATAGCACCTACAAAGACGGATGATAGATGGCAAGATACATACACTCCCCAATCTGTAGTAAATTAACATCCTAATATTATTATTATATACTAATTTCGAATGTTAAAAGGTGTAAAATAAAACTTTAAAACCAGTAAAAATACGTTTACTTCGACTGTTGACATGTTTCAATTCACCCCGAGTCATAAAAAAAAATTACAAAAAAAAAAAAAAAAAAAAATTCTAAAGGACATAGCCGGATAAGCATTGGAAACATGCCTTTGAATCAAATTTCCTGATTTTTTTTTCCAGATGTGGCTACATATCTAACAATATATTTCCTCTACTATCACCCTGTAAATATTGATATTTAATGAGATAAAAATGTTTTTTCGATTTTTTGAAAAACGGATTTTCTCAAAAACTACTGCGCGGAATTTCATGCCATTAACTGAAGATATACACATAGCAAAGATGCATAACTGGAATTTTTTGTATAATTTTCTGTTTATAAAAACGGTGTGAAATAGCGAAATAAAAATTCAAAAAAATAAAAATCATATCTTAAGGTTATCCGAAAATTACCATTTTCTTGTAAAAAATTCCCCGTATGTGCCCGAATATTCTATATAAATGCCGAAAGTTTGCTTTGGGTACTACACATAAATATTTACAAATATGTATACTAAATTTATTGAAATTCATTTTAAGGCGTTATTTAGGGCGGAGCTACTTAACTTCGACATCCGAAAAATTTTTGGAACAAAGTCAGCAGACCAGGCATGTCAAACTCGCTTACCGACGTGGGCCAAATTAATCATTCTATACAAAGCCACGGGCCACACCAAACAAAGTAGATAATATTATTACAATTGCACACAGTAAAATTTGTACGTACAAAACAGAGCTATGTTAAAGAAATATTCAAGTAAAGTACCAAAGTTATTATTATAATTCATAGTTTATTTTATCTTATTTTTCGAAAAAATTCTTGACTTTCGAAAAAATACTTGACATTACTTATTTCAACGAAATTTACAAAGTTCAATTGGATTTTCTAAATTGCATTAACTTACAAAAATGTTGTACACGTTCTATATTAATCTAGCAAAGATATAACTTTTAATCTTCCGGATTTTTTTCGAGTAAAAAAATTTTGAATCAGAAAATTTATTTAATAAATTGTGTCTTGTATCGATGCGTTACGTATACGTATTTAATTTCATTTATTGAACACATTTTCTGGTTCAAATAATGTTTATACTACTAGAAAAATTGAAATTTGTAACTGAATTAAACACAGGTAAAATGCCAAAGGACTGGCGGGCCAAAGAGAAGTTGTCGGCGGGCCAGTTGTGGCCCGCGGGCCGCGTGTTTGACATGCCTGCAGCAGACAATATGTCAATTGATGTATTTTAGATTCCATTAAGCATTTGAGCTATATTTTTCAACTTCATGTTCATTTTGATATCGAAAGCGTTGAGAATGTTGCTCATGTGTTCATTAAAATTTAAAATACAGAAATTCTGTAACTGCTTATTCCAAAAATTCTTTGGGTATGGAAGTTGAGTATCTCCGCCCCAAATAACGCCTTAAAATGAATTTCAATAATTTTAATATACATTTTTGTAAATATTTATATGTAGTACCCAACGCAAACTTTCGGCATTTATATAAAATATACGGGCATATATGGGGAATTTTTTACAAGAAAATGGTAATTTTCGGATAACCCTAAGATATGATTTTTATTTTTTTAAATTTTATTTCGCTATTTCACACAGTTTTTTTAAACAGAAAATTATAGAAAAATTACCAATTATGTGTCTTTGGTATCCATATATATCCTCAATTAATGACATGAAATTCTGTGCGGCAGTTTTTGAGAAAATCCGTCTTTTAAAAAATCGAAAAAACATTTTTATCTCATTCAATATCAATATTTATAGTGTGATAATAGGGGAAATATATTGTCAGATATGTAGCCACATCTGGGAAAAAAATCAGGAAATTTGATTGAAAGGCATGTTTCCAATGCTTATCCGGCTATGCCCTTTGCACGATATATGATCCATCCGTTATAACAGAAAACACAGAGATTGTTGTGCGCAAAAAATCAATATGTAACAATGCAGCATCATTTCACTTACCAAAAATACGGCGGAGCTACTCAACGGTTATGAAAATGGAAATATCACAAATATCCAAGTAAAACAAAAAACAACGTGCATAATATAAAAGAATACGTGGAAAACTTAATGATGGCCTTTCATAGATCGTGCAAATTTAGAATAGTTTTATTTGTTTTGAATATCGCTTGGGGTGAGTTTAAACATGTCAACAATCAAAATAAACGTATTTTTACTGGTTTTAAAGTTTTATTTTACGCCTTTTAGCATTTTAAATTAGTATGCACTCAACGAGTTTAACCCTTTCCGGGGCAAGGTACTTGTATTCGTAAAATGTTCAAATAATTTAATGACAGAAGTATTAAACAGAGATTTTATTTGTAAAGATGAAAAAGTAAATTTTCGCGTACTTGATAAAGATGAAATTTTCATCATAAAATTCCGGTGCCAATGTGGCAATTTGGGATTAGAATTATGTGATGCAGTGACGGCATCACCGCCCTTCAAGGGGTTAAGACGCCATCATGTGGCTAGCCAGTAGGTTCTGCTGTGACGACCATTAACCCATTAACGATCACATTAAATTACGTTTTAAAAATTCAAATCGCTTATTGGCACCACATTTTTGAAAAAGAAATATTCACCTTATTTAATGGCAGGCAAATGATACTATAATAAAGCCATTTACACTAATGTACAAAACTGGTGGGAATCGAACATATTGATTAAAAGACACAGGCCGTGAGTATCACGGGAGCGAGAATTAAGGGGTTAATAGAAACGTGCACTTGAACTTATGAGCGGACCTCGATTACCTTTTAAATGTGTGCCGGATATGGCTAAGGGCGCATACATTGAACCTTCGTAATATGTACCAGAAACTTGCTGAGTGTATATATCTTTCCATGTATCACCCGACTTTGTACGCCGTATACTTGTAAGTAAACAGTCTTTTGAAACCCGAAGAATCATTATGCTAACCCTGTATATAATAACCTTTTCCGAGTTGCCGATGAATCCGAAAATCATTTTATCTTTAGAAATCTTCATTGTACTTGTTGATTGTGAATAATCAATTTCCATTGATGCATAGCTGCCAACCTTTCACTGATCTTCCGTAACATCAGGATTAATTTAAACCAGGTTAAGAATTTTTGAACCGCAAAATTTATTTCAAGAATCTTTATTAATCAATTGAATGTTCCTCGGTGGAATATATTTAATTTAATTTCTTCAAAAAATTTCTGGTTCGAAATGTATTAAACCAGGGTCAAATTAACGCACGTATTACGGAAGATTAGTTTGTTGTTGGCAGCTATGTCGATGCTTTAAAAGTAAGACAATAGTTAGTAAATAATCGTTTCTAAACAGTTTCGAATATTATAAATATTGTGGAATATTAAAATTTGGCATTATGTAACGAATATGATAAGTATTGAAAGAATTAGTTAAATATTATTGTTGAAATTTGTAGTATTTATATATTTACAACATTTAAGGGGTCTTAGAACTCAAAGCTTCGAAATTTTCGAAATTTTAATTTTTTTAGATGCTAAACTTCTACATTTTCTGAACATTTTGATATGATTGTTTCCTTGAAATTTCCATTAGAACAGAAGTTATGGCTATTAGAACTATACCCACTGAATAGCTGAAGCAGCGTTTCCGAAACTTTGAAGTCATTTTTCTCAAGATGACGTTTGTGGGCATAACGGGCAGGATATCTTAAAAACTTCGGAATATTTTTGCATAAAATTTTCAAAAAAATATTTTTATGTTAGTCTGTATAAACTGAACCTAAAATTTTACTTTAATTGTTCAAAAAATATATATATATACGTTTTCAGGTGATTATACTATTGAAATTTTCACACTTTTGTATTAGCTAAATACAACATTGTATTACAAATATAAAAATGTTTCAAATACAAATTTATTTAGCTTCAAGATAATTATTGTAATCTAAAAATTTATTTAGTAATCCTGCGCGTAAGCTGTTATATTAATTTTCTGCTCGACAAATATCTGACAGTTTGGAGCACCCTATAAATACTAATTTTGCATCTTACAATTTTTTAAATACATGAAATGAAAGAACATACTTATATCTTTTAATCCCAATAAAAAGTAGTGCTTTTAAATCATATACATTTTAAGATATTAAATGTTAAAAATTGTCTTTTTTTTTATTTTTTTACAATTTTAAGAGTCATGAGACTCATTAAAGCAGGGGTGTCAAAGTGTGGCCCGCCGGATACCATTAAAATTTTACAGAAAAAGTCGGCTTGTTTGATCGCAGAGATTCGATGATTAGAGAAGGCAATGATTTCTATAAAATTTTAGTGGTATCCGGCGGGCCACAGTTTGACACCCCTGCATTAAAGAATCATTTATAAAAAGAAAGTTTCTTTTGTCACGAGGGATGTTTGGAACCGCTTCTGAATAATTTTCAAAATGTATTATCAGCTTATTTTTAAAATCCGGAGTATACGTTTTTCGAATGCTAACAATTCTCCAATAAATATTTCCATCTTCAAGAAACATGTTTCACGTATGAAAGTCATAAATTAATAACATTAATATTAGTTTTAGAATTAACATTATTTTGCTATTCCAGCACGTGTAATTTTACATTTGTTTCATACGAAATGTTTCACATAAATTTAAGACACCCTGAAAACCGATATTCTGACTTTGAGATTAACCACTTAAATGTTTTGCTCTAGTGCCGCTCGGGTAAAAAGAGGTTGCTATCTTCGATACTAAAAGCTTTTGGATTCTACTTAATTTTAACTGTAACCTTTGCTTTGTTAAATGGCATAACTTCTTCGATTGTATAAAGCCAAATATTTTAGTAAAAAATAAGTGGTGAAGGTTCCTTATTTTTAATTTATTGTTTCAAATAAAGCAACAGTTAACACTAGAACCTCCGGTGAAAACGTATACCTATAACCGCCAAAGCATTCATTTTGACCGATGTGGATTACCATGCTCAACTATTATTTACTTGCCATTTTTTATTCTTCGTATAGTTTATTACTATTATTACCATCATTGCCCATATAATAATATATATTTCATAAATTTTATTATTTTTTTATTTTATTATGTTATAATTATATTATATATATATATATATATATATATATTATTTATATATTTTTTTTTTTAAGAATATTTTTATAGTAAAAAATATTTTTCATGAGAAATCGAAATTGCTAAAAACAAGAATAAACTTGATGAAAACAAACATTTATATTTATCCCCTGAGCAATACAATATTCAGGGTGGCGAGTGGTTAGGCAAAATCATAGTCAAGAAAAGAGAAACTGCCAGTATTTTCTTCTAGAAAATACACTACGAATATTATAAAGCTATTAAAGAAAGCGAATTTCTCTTTGACAAAATACTGGTATTTAACACCTTTTTTTGACTGTGTGTTTCAGAATTGATGGCCGCTAGATCAAGAAAATTATACAACAATTGTAGAGGTCCTCGTCTAGAACTAACGTTTTTGGAATACTTCCGTACAAATTGGTCGAACACGGTGACGCCAAATTTTGTAGAAATATAGAATTTTACAGTTTCTGGTAAGTGTTTATCCCCAGTTTCAAATGTAACTGATGGATGTCGGGAACTTAAAATTAAAACATACCTATTTTTCTTCTCTTGATAAACTTAACATAATGTCATCTTTGGCAAGAATTTCGCTACTGTACAAAGACTTTTTTTCAGATTTTATTTCCTGTGGAATTTTGTTTCTTATCCACGACTGACTGTGCCAACAATGCTTATTTTTAGTAGCTTCACCTTTTCTGCAAGGGGCGGTGACGTAAAGAAGTTATCTGTGGTAATGTGGTAACCTTTGTTGTAGTATAGTTGTATGAAGTAGGGACTTTTGCGACATCTACTAGATAAAATGTGCAGTAAAATTGACGGCGGTTTTGAGCGTTTCGGCGCTTCTAGGTATACTACTACAATACTTCATAAACTTTGGCTGACTGGAAAATTTATCACTGGCATATCATAGCTTATCGAATTATAGGAAAGTCACGCAAACTGAAAGTTATACTCTAAATAGAAACAAATTGCTACGGAATGAAAGTTTCGAAACGGTCAAAATGACCGGCTTGGCGGTTCTAGTGTTAAGGGGTTAGTACACTATAAAAACTACTCGGAAAAGTTTACAAAAAACAGTCGCATAAAAAAAAAGTTTGAAAAGTTGTTTTTGGAAATGCTCCTTTAAATCTCGAAAATACATACATTGTCTTTTTATGTTTCTAAAGAATTTCTCGCAGAATCTTGAGTAACACGAAAGAGGTTATTGCATATTTTGTTTCTGGTTAAACTATATTTTCGTAGTTTAAACACCATTTTTTTTCCAATTTACAATAATACATTCAATATTGGCATTACATAGCATATAATAAATGTAATTTACAAAAATACATAAAACAAAGCTAGAGCATGGCATATCCTAGGCCTACCACACATTAATAAACATAATAATTTATACATCACTGTATAAAAATATAATACGTCCGACAAATATAATAGGATAATGTAAATACTTATTAGCATCAAACTCATTTAAAACAGCACATTTCTATTTAAATGTCTATTTTTTTTTTTAATGGACTAATTTATCTAATAGCTAAGTATTACTTTCTTATTTTTTGTTTTCCCTAAAGATTGCAGATATAATGTTAACTGAGCAATTTTTAATCTCCAAGTAGGAATCGTGCTCTGCATACTTTACGCTTTTCCAGACGTCCTGTATATTCCTAAATATACAATTTATTAAAAAGTTTGACTCTAAGAAAATTATAAAAATACTGATATTTGTTAAAGAATTCCTTTAAAACAATACCAAACAAAGAATTTTTCATCATTATTTCTTTGTTAAATTTAATATTTTTTTTCTGATATTCTTTAAAGGTTTTTTTCTGAGTGTTCTAGAACAAAACTTTAAAATGAACACTAATTACAATAAAAGAACTTTGCTTTTATTTGTACAGAATAACTTTTGCTCTTTTATTTAGCTTTCAGACTTTTCTGAATTAAAATAAAAGAAATTTAATGAGGCTCATTGAAGTAGTATTTTTTTTTTCCTTTTTAATAAAAATTTTCAGATAATTATTGAGAAATTTCTTATTGAGATTTGGTGATTTTTTTTTCTTTTTAACCCCTTAACCACTTGAGGGGCGGTGATGCCGTCACGGCATCACATAATTTTAATCCCTAACTGCCACACTGGCACCAGATTTATTGAATAAAAACTTCACTTTTATTAAATCAGCGAGAAATATACCTTTACTTCATTACAAATAAATTTTCTTGTAAATACTGGTTTTGCTCAATTATTTCAACAGTTTACAAATACTATTACCTTGCCGTTGAAAGGGTTAAGAAGTTCATTTTTTTGACACAATAAACTAAAAGTAGGTACAGTATATAATACATATATATATATATATATATATACATACAGTCGATGTTCGTTATAACGGCCCCTCGCGTGCCAAAGTTGACGGTCGTTATAATGGTATGTCGCTATAACGAAAGTGAACGAAAAAACACTAAAAAAAAAACTAATGATGTGTATGCAAATTAAGGTTTCAAAGGAAATTTTATAATACAACATTATTAGTAAATTATTTTTACTTTCTTATCAAAAAAACATCGACAATGAAAAATTACAAAAGTCAATTTAAGAGAATGATTATGTATTTCTAAAATAAAATTTAAAGCAAATGTCAAATCAAGCACAAAAAATAGTTACTTACGTATTAACATTTATTTTCTACAAAAATAATTCGAAATAGTTGTTTATTTTTTCTGCATTTGATATATTCTTTAAACAAAAATTTCCAACTCAGTTAGAGAATATAAGTAATTTCATGTGCTTTTTTGGCTTTAAAAAATGTTTTAAAGTGTCTTTTTAAGACATTTTACACTAGGCATCAACGCTCAGTGGGGAATGAGTTCTTCGGAAAAGAAAATAGTACCCTTTTTTTCGGATAAAAATCTGAAGGAAAGGTCAATTCAGTCAATATATTGGGAAATAAGCTGCTGCCCGGCCGTTGTATTGGATGTAAAAGTAACACATCATAAATGGGATATATTTAGGGATATTTTGCATAGGTCGTTATAATGGGAACGGTCGCTATAATGGGCGGTCGTTATAACGAGCGTCGACTGTATGCATATATATGTATATATATATATATATATATATATATATATATATATATTCGTACTAAAATGCTCGCCTTATGAAATTGAAATATGTCTGCCATTAAATAAAGCGAAAATTGTAGTTTAAAAATAATGGTGTCAAAATGCTTTTAGTAACGACCGTTATAAAATACGTTTGACCATATTTTTTTAGATCTACGACTTTTGGAGCCAATGCACATAGGATTATTTGTATGAAAAACCAGGACAAAATTGCTTAAAGCTTTCTTTGCAGAACTATAAAACACATATGCTTAAGAGCAATATATTAGTGGCTGCATATAACAGGTTAATTCAAAACTTACCGTTCAAATTTCGTGGGGAGTTAGATGATGCGTCAGGAAACCGTTTATACATAGGAAAGTATGTCCGCAAATGTACGCATGCGTATGTAGAGGGCGCTGTGTGTCCCTACCTGCCATTGCGTCCCAATCATTGTTTTGGTTTTCCTAAAGCTAGCATTATTTCGCCTCATATTTCCACTTGTCATTTGGGCTTCCACGAAGCCTTTTACATTATTAAAAATTCCCAATATCTCGTTAATGAGCTTTATTCAACACTTTCATTATCTGACGCTTTGAAACTTCTTTTTTAATTATGTTCTTTCCTGTTCTTTTAACCTTTTTTATTTATTGGTCTGTTTTGTGGATTTCTTTTTGTCGGGGCTATGAAAAACCATGTGTACAAGACCCCCGTCGACAGCGATATGGACCTTGTTGCACGAATAGTAAGCGCCGCAAGCATTGTCTGTGATATTCTAGGCGTTTTTGAAAATGTTTAGCGGTCAATGCAACGGCATTGTAAATTCCGCGTTCGTGTAAATGGTCGCAAATTTGAGGCTGTACTTTACCTTCTTGGAATAAAAGTCACATTCGTTACTACTTAACTGTACTATTTCCTTGCGTTCACTTTACTTATCCATTTTGTTCAAGTAGATAATGTTTACGGACGTACTTCCCTGTGTGAAATAGTTTTTCTGACGAATTAGCTACTTCCCCACAAATTTGAACGATAAGTTGTGAATCACACTGTATATAATTTTATCAACGTTTTGGGATTTTGGACCCCCCTGTTCCTTTTACGATATCATACGTTATCATTCCTCACCTACCCCCCTTTATGATATCGTTAGTGTCTAATTTTTTTTAAATAAGTTTTTCGTTCTTTTTCTTTTTAAACGTTTGCAATGATATATAGACATAGCTGTCAACTCCTCCGCTTTTTTGTACCACAAAAATTAATAGAAAATTTTGCCTTAAATCGGAAGATTACGGCGATTTAAAGAGGAAAGAATACTACAAAAATTCTGTAATACAAAAAAGCGTAAGATACTGGCAGCTATGTATAGCTATGGTTATACATTTGTTATTTGCACCCTTTTCTGATTTAAATGAAGAGATGAAGTTAATAAATTGTTACATGAAGTAACTTTAACTTAATCTAACAACCATGTCTTCATACTGAGAGAAAAATTCATATTGCAGTGAACAATCTGAGTTTGAGAGGAAAAGTAAAGTTTCAAAAAAGCAGGCGAAATTTTATTGGACAAGACCCGGAAGCAAAGCGATATAAGTAAGCGTCCTATATTAAATGGGAGAGATAACCGTAAGATTAAAGGAGAGGCCATATCAATCAAGGTCGCAGGCCACGCAGCAGACGCGGTTAAACTACAGGAAGCCTAACTGTTTTCTTACTTCACACCACTAAAATTGTAAAGTTTTTTCACCTTCATTAATAGATGGAAGGTGTATATCAAGGCGAAGGAAACTTCGCGGTGTCGAGTACGTTTGGATGCCCATCTCGCTACGCCATTATTTTGCGATGAATGTGGTGAACAATGTTCACTTCCATGAGTGACTAAAGATTTATAAAATATGCGCAGATGGTAGATATCCTGTCATATATGACGTCACACTAAAAGCCCGCGTATGTGGATTATCACTCCATCCACAAGATAGCGCAACTGTGTTAATTTACGCCCGATTCCAGTATTAAGTTTGTACGCTTACTTATATCGTTTTGCTCGGAAGTTCCGCTCATCAATACTTAAAGAAAAAATAAAATGCATGTGAAAGAGAAATATACTATAAAATTTATATTTTAAAAATTAGTGGTGCAAATAGACTAAAAAAATAATAGTCTGTAGCAGACCTGCATAACGAATATTAATGCAATGAACACATTTTGCGAGATTTCTTTTGTTCATTTTTTATCAAATATTTTTTTTTTTTCCTTTGTGAAAGAAATCAGAAATTCAGGTGATTTCCCTTATTTAGACTTAAATCGACTATGAAAAAACAAAATTTCTCAGCATTTTGCTGTGAATATTGAAAGCGAGTAGTAAGTAAAAACATTAAATATGAATTAAATGATTAAAAATTTTATTATAATATATTTACTAATTTCTTAACCCTCCTAGTACCATTGGGGTTTTATTTGACGCCAATTATTTTTAATTTTGAAATTTTTAATGTTTTGAACTAGAAAACATGAATATTTTTTACATAATATTTGAAATAATATAGACACCTCCTAATTTGAAGTTACATATTAAATTAATATTTCTGTTTCAAATCATGTAAAACTAAGAATACTCACAAAGTACCAGCATTGCATTTATGCAAACAGCAGTGTTTTGAATTTAATAGATTTTTTTCCTTCGTACATACCTCATTCACATCAGAAAATTAAAAAACAATAATCACTTTAAATAATAACAGACTTTTCGTATTTAACCCGTTCGGGACCGTGAGTGCATATATGCACCATCAAAAAGAGAATACAGAATTTGTTTTAGTCACCAGTAAAAAAGAAAAGTAATATTTAGTTTCTTCAATTAGAGCAGAGGTTCCCAAACTGTGCTCCACGGAGCCCTTGGGGCTCCCCGTGAACTTCCCAGGGGTTACGCCGCGCTTTAGGAAAATAATGAAAATTTGAATGAAACCAACACATTTAAAGAAAGGGGTTTCTTGTTTTCTTTTCAAAAATTGGAACAGATTCTTTTGTTACAAAAGTATTTATACATTGATGATAACTATCTTCAACAATCTGAACTCTTTTAACTAACTAAATTTTATTTTCTTTAAAACATTTCCGCCACAAATATTAATTTTACGTTCTATTTTTGTTTTCCGACCAAAAAATGTGATAAATGGAGAAACAAACGTATATTTACGGCAAGAAAGCCAGAAATTGTATTCTGAAGGAAAATTTCGATATTTGAATTACCAAACTCTTCCTCTCAGTGTGACTTGAGGTGAAGTGTTATCCAATGACTCCAAGTTTCATGCTCAACTACGTCATCAATCCGAAAAAAATCAGTCTGATTTGAAATATAAACCGCCTGATTTTTTTCAGTATGAAGGGCAAAGAATGTAGTACGCATGCTTCAAAAGAAAACATCACAACAGTTGTTAAAATAAATATGAAATGTCCTGGATATACGTGCAGACTTCACGGGTGCAAAATCGGCCATCAGATATACTTCTGCAACTAATTTAATTTTTTCCTTTTGTCCTGTTTTAATCACTGATTAATTAGGGCAAAAATAATGTTCTATAATTAGTGATAGAAGTATGTCTTGTTAGACCCCGTCGCCCCATTAAATCGGCACTTATGATCCCATGGCGCTTGCCTGATATTTTAACGAGTCGTTTGAATTTGTGAAGATCATATAATAAGACTCATATGTAAGAGACATATGTAAAGACTCTTAATAAACCTCATGAAATTGATATTGTCATGTATTTGCTTTGTAAAAAAGTTGTTAATTTAGTATCAAATAGATCATTTTTTTTTTGTAAATTAACTCTATAACAGAAAAATTTGCACTACAAATGAATGAATCTACTGACGTCACAGGTTTAGCAGTTTTGTTAGTATTTTTCAGTTACATATACTAGTAACCCGTTCTGACCAGGGAAGTTAAGAGTCTTTATTGACTTTTGTGAAACGGGCACCCGGAACTTAACTTAACTTGACTTTTCTATTATTACGGTGTTTGAGAACATTAACTTGATTAAAATTAAGAGCCTTACTAACGCCAGTCTGAAAGTGGTTTCACAAAGCTATCAGGATCATATTTTTCGTAGATCACTACAAACCAACGCAATAAGGGACGAAATAAATTTTGATTAATACATAGGAATACACATATGAACATGAATGCACTAATGATGCGAAAGCAATAATGGGTTACAATGTCATTGCAAAAATTAAAGAGATGATAAAGCACCGTAGCACCATCTATTGCTTTCTTTATAGGTACACGCTATCCCCGGAAAAATGTCTTCTGAACTTATGAAAAGGTTAAATTCTGTCATTAAAATAATAAACTATATAAAATCACCAACTCTTAAAAGCAAACTTTTAAAGCTTATGTATGAAGTTATTGAATGCCGGCATCCGCCCTCCTACTGCATACCAAAGTAAGATGGTATTGTCTATGAAGAGCGTTTACACGATTGTTGCAACTGCAGAGCTGATATTAGAAGAACCATAACTCTAAACTGGCAAAACTTTTAACTAATGAAGATTGGGAATTCTAATTGTATATTTTCCTGATATGTTTAGCAAAATTAAATAAATGTATCTATCATTGCAATGAAAATCTGTCACAATTTCCAATTAATTTATCATACTTTTCTTTTAAGATGAAATGTGTATTGGTCGGATTCTGAGTCAAACGATGATATCGATTACGTCCTTCTTATTAACCCTTTCCGGCACACTGTGCCCGGGTCGGGATACCTAATTTTAATTCCAAACTTACGAACGGCACCAAGAATATTTTAGTAAAATTTTTCTTTTACAATGAATAGTCAAAGTAGCATGTTTTTAATTTCTGAAAAAAGTTGTTTTAAGATTCCGGTGTCAGTCGATCATTTCATCATTTTACAACAAAACTTGCCCGTGCCGGAAAGGGTTAAAAAGGAATGTAAACAACACCACGTAAAAAAAAAATATATATACAAATAAATAAATATTCAGGGGCATCGTACAGGTTTGAAAAACTCTTTCAAACAACATTTTTCAACAGCTGAATAGAAAAGGCTTTGGGCGACTCTAAACGTGTTCAGCGTTTTAAAAAAGAACATCCAGCTTAAACTCAGTGAAACATTGAAGTTTGAGGTCCTCGTTGATTTGACATCTCATAGCAAGTTACACTAAATATATCAACAACAAACGGTTATTTGGTGATACCAAATGAAAATATTTCGATTTGAGTCAGAGATTTTTCATAAAATAAATAAATATAAATCACACAGAAATAAGTTAAATAAAAAGAGTTAAATAGTTTTAAATAAAACTTATTGGTCTTTAATATTTTTATAAAACTTGAGTAAAATTCCTGGTATATGTAGTAGTGTTAAAGATCTTACTTTAAAACCAAATAGAAATACAGAAGGGGCATTCCACGTCAAATCAGGCAGTAAAATATCAATATGTAACCCACCATCACAGATTTTAATGAAACTGCGTGTGTTTGTTCTTACTATTAAGATATAATCACCAGTAATTTTTTTTGCTCCTTGGTGAAATAGTTTCTGAGAAAAAAATTGTCAAAATTTTGAAAAACTGCCGTCAGTTGGCATTCTTGATAGCTCAGTTTTCAAATGTAGCATGTCATATATATAATCATATTTCAATATCTACTCTACAAATCATCTTCAAATAATTTATGCACAATATTTAGGGTACGCAGCTTATGGAAAAAATATATTGTTACGCTGATAACATTTTAAGTGTGTCTAAAAAAATATTTAAACTTTGAAGTCGTGAATTTTTTATGATAAATAATGCATTAAAAAAAAAAGCATTATCAACAAAAGGCGGTATTTTTATTAAATTTATTTTTTATGGGAGATATATTTAAAGGTGTCCTTTACCTGATTCTGAAATAAAAATAGTGGGATTTTGGGTGTTTTTGGTAGTATTTCCTATTTAAAAATATTTTGAGGTGCATTTCATATCAAATCAAGCAGGGTCATTCCATGTCAGTTCCCCTAAGCCATTTAATCACTGTCACAAATTTCAATGAAATTGGGTTTGTTTATAGCTTATTTTAAGACGCAATCACCTTTAATTTTCTTGATCCTAAGTAAAATATATTTTAAGATAAAAAATATCAAAATTTTGAAAAATTGTTTCAAATTTTTTTAATGACAGTTCGATATTCAAAGACTGCATTAAAAAAAAAAAAAAAAAAAAAAAAAAAAAAAAAAAAAAAAAAAAAAAAGTCATTTCAATATAAAATCACTAAATAGGTTTCAAATAATGTATATGTGACAAATAATGTAGGCTGATTATTATTTCTTGTTTTTTATCATGTTTAAACACTAAGAGTGTCTTTTATCTTATGAATTTTTAAAATCAAGAATTTTGTCAAAAATAATGTGTTAATCAAAAATTTATTATTAAATTTTAAAATTATTTTATTATTATTATTAAAATTTATTATTATTACGTAAAAATATCTTTTAAATGGTTATAAAATAAAAATAGTGAACATATGAGAAAAAAATAGCAAAATTTTGGAAAAATGCCACGAGTTGCCATTAATGATTGTTCAATTTTCAAAGGCCTCATTTTATATATAAAATCATATTTCAATAACTAATAAAGAAATCTTCTTCGAATAATTTAAGCAAGGTAAATAAAGTATGTAGATTATGAAAAAAATATTGCTGTAATGTTAAAAAATATTTAAATGTGTCGAAAAAATTGTATAATCTTTGAAATCAAAAATATTTTACAAAAAATAATGAAATTATTAAAAAAACTTTATCAATCAGAGGCGGAGTTTCTATGACTAATTTTTTAATTTTAAATTGTACATAATACTACATTATAACTGGATCTGAAATAAAAATAGTGGGATTTTGGTTGGTTTTAGTAGTATTTAAATCATATTTAAAATTATCAATATTTTCAAATGTAAAACCTATCCAATGTATCATCCCTGGAAATATTTTTATTTATACATTTATTTTATTTTTCAAATTATCTTTTATGTTCGTTTCTTAAGGAAAAAATATACAATATTGTTTTTTAGTAAAACTTCTAGGGCGAAGAGCAATTATCCCTTTCCAAAAAAGAGAAAAATCACTAGCTCCTCACCGCCCAATAGAAATTTTCAAAATGACAGTCCTAATCTTTAAACTCATATTTGGCTGTTAATATTGAAAATTTAGCATTGAGCTGCTAATATTTAAAAAAATATACCAAATTTCACTCTTTTGAAGAAAATTTTGACGTATTGTGCTTTAAATATATGCAAAAAATGCATACTCCATTATATTTATATCTTTCAAATAACTATATCTAAAAAAATATTTAAAACTTAATGAGTTGCACTTTTGTAACTTTATTCAGTTTCTAATGATATGTACCGTAATTTCGGGTGTATAGCCCGCAGATCAAACAATTCAGTTTGGACCCAGAAATTTTATTGAGTATTTGAATATTTACTGTGATCTAAAAAGTTACATTTTATTTTTAAAAATTTCTGGGTCGAAACACGATTGTTTGATCCGCGGGCTATACACCGGAAATTACGGTAATTTGATTTATTTCATCACAATATTGCTGAAAGATGGATTTTCAACATATATATTTGTGTATATATATCCCTGTTCTCAAACAAATTATTTAAAAATTATTCATTTATGTTTAATAAAGCATATATATATTGTTTATACACTTATAGAAAATACATATAGTAAATTTTATGATATTATGTCAATAATGTCTAAAAGTAAAGAACTTATCTAATAGTATGTAACGAAAAATTTAACATGTGGTGTAATGACAACAAAATTTTATAATTGTTTTACTTAATTTGGATGAATGAGAAAAGCTTACATGTTTATATTTTATTGAAGTACAGGTGAAAATGTCACAAAGACATTCCTACCTCAACAACCACTGAGTATGTCCCATTCACACTACAGATGATTTTTTTTTCTTTTTGATCTTTCGGGTTTGATTTCAGATGGTAATGAATTAATTAGTTTTGTTAGAAGTGTCATTGCAGTCAGCATATTAGGCTCACTATTTTTTTTTTTTATAATTTGTTTTGATTGACTCGATGAACAACAATATTTAAAGGGTCCATTTCATGACTTTTCAATTAAAAGCTGATTTATAAATTCATCATGTTGTTTAGTTATTATTATCGTCTTAAGATAATAAGTTCATATTAAAATTTTTAAATGCAGTTTATTTATTATTTGAACAGTTGAAAGTATTTTTCAATAAGAGTGGGCTGTTGATTTTAAGTCGGCTGTTGAGCAATGTAGTGTTGGTAAAGGAACTGGTACTATTTAATTTAATTTTTATTTCTGTAAATAATATTTGTTATTTTATTATTGTATATATTATATTTAAGCAAGAGTAGAAATACACGATATCGTAGTCATTTTAGTACATCTTAGCATGAAAAGCTTCAATATTTATCATTAAACATTCACATTTTATGAAAATTTTGTTAAAATTGCTCATATTTTCACTATTTTTATTTTATAACTATTGAAAAGATATTTTTACGTACAATTAAAAAAAGTAATAATAGCCTGCCTTTGGTTAATAATAAATTTTTGATTAACACATTATTTTTCACAAAATTCTTGATTTTAGGAATTCACAAGATTAAACACACTCTTAGCATTTAAACATGACAAACAACAATAAATAATAATCTGCCTACATTATTTGTCACATATACATTATTTGAAACTTATTTAGTGATTTTATATTGAAATGACATTTTTTATGCAGTCTTTGAATATAGATCTGTCATTAAAAACATTTTTTTAAAAACTTCAAAATTTAGATATTTTTTTTTAATCTTAAAAAATATTTTACTTGTAATCACGTTTAATTTCCTTGATCCTGTCTTAAAATGAGCTACAAACATACCCAGTTTCATTGAAATTTGTGACAGTGAATTAAATGTCTTAGGCGAACTGACATGGAATGACTCTGCTTGATTTGATTTGAAATACGCCTCAAAATATTTTTAAATATGAAATACTACTAAAAACACCCAAAATCCCACTACTTTTATTTCAGAATCAGGTAAAGGCCACCTTTAAGTATATCCCCCACAAAAAATAAATTTAATAAAAATACCGCCTTTTGTTAATAATGCTATTTTAGTTAATGCATTATTTTTCATAAAAAAATCACGACTTCAAATATTAAACATTTTTTTAGACACACTTAAAATGTTATATAAGCGTAACAGTATTTTTTTTTCATAAAATACGTACCCTATATATTATGCATAAATTATTTGAAGATGATTTGTGGAATAGATATTGAAATATGATCATATTTATATCATGCTACATTTGAAAATCGAGCAGTCAAGAATGCCAACTGATGGCAGTTTTTCAAAATTTTGACAATTTTTTTCTCAGAAACTATTTGACCAAGGAGTAAAAAAAATTACTGGGAATCATATCTTAATAAAAGGAACAAACACACGCAGTTTCATCAAAATCTGTGATGGTGGGTTACATGCCTGCCTGAACTGACATGGAATGACCCAGAAGTCTTTTTAATGCAGAACCAAACATTTGCCTGCAATTACTATCAACTGGGCCTGAATTCAGACATTTGTGCAAAACAATCCAATCACATTAAGTGTCTATGCGTTAATCGTCACTCTAATAATGTAAAATTTATTGTAAAGCAAATGTTACGATTTCTTGAGTTTTGGAGGTTTTTTAACTGTAGGTTTGTAAACTTTTGACATTTCCATCTCTATGATAATTGAAAATTAATTCAGTATTACAGTAACAGTTTCAAAATAGAATTTTATTTCTGGGACAATGCGCAAGTGTTTAGATTACTATTCATTCCCTTTTCCTATACTCATTAGCAATGCACCTAAAAAACGTTACCTTGAAATATGGGGTACGGTAGGCTTCAGTGGCTCCGCAATAGAAATTTATTCTAAAAAGGGCTCCGCCAGTCAAAAAGTTTGGGAACCACTGAATTAGAGCATTTTCGTAATTGTTTAAGTAAAGATAACTAAAAAAGTGGTGTCAACCTAATAAAATTTGTGTAAAAGCCGCCCACCCCGAAGGTGTTAAATAAAGTGAAATTAACCACTGAAACTTTCTGGTGTAAAGTCAGATTATATGCAGGGCCTGATTACCAACGGGGCACATTCCTACCAGTAAAAAGAAACAGAAAATTTTCCCTCATTCATGAAACAAATTTTACACGAATACGGTTTTTAGATAAGACGAACATTTCTTTTAAAATTTATTGGTGTAAGTGTGCCCCGTTGGTAATCAGGCCCTGATTATAAGGACTACGTAATTTCTAGAACGTATTCTATCGTGGGAATGAAAGGGTTAAAGGTTAAGCTTTCTAAAATAAATAATTATATAAAATAAGGTATTTGGAGACATACTTATTAAATATTTACTAGTTTGCAGTATTGTAGCGTAAAAGAGCCACACGACAGTAGTTTTTACTTGTATTGCAGATGTGCAACAGAAGAAAAGATTGACGTGTTACATGAAAAACGTGTCTCTGATTTTTTGTTGTTGTTCAGAAATTGTGTAAAGGAGTTTTTTTTTTTTTTTTTTTTTTTTTTTTTTAACCATTTGGAAAAATGGTTATTGTCCTCCTTAGGGTAGGAAATCAAAAGCATATCAGAAGCTTTTTATTGGTTGAATCCGCATTTTATTCGTTTTTTCATTGGTCTATACAGTAATCTGTAATTTGCCTTTACTTTCAACAGAGATGGATACTTCTGCTGCCACCATGACGAAAAAGTAATAAAAACTACAAAAAAAAATTGATAACTAAGAAACAAATTAAAATACAGCTTTCAAACAAATTGCATTTAAAAGTAAATTATTTCTCTATACGACGGTGTAAAAAGTAATAGTGTGGGATGTTTAGAAGTTTAAGAATGAAATTTCATTTAAAATGGGTCGTCAGATTTCTTGGAAATCTGACGAAGGAAAAGCCTTTTCCCGACCAGCCAATGAAATGCTTGTATAATACGTAAGTTTCAGGTGGATAATACGTAAATTTCAAGAAATCTGACGGGTCGCAGGCGATTTTTGTCGCTTTAAATTTTTACGTGTAATAACACTTTAAATGTTTAATTCATGATGTACGTAATGTATGACCAGCTCCGTAGAAGTTTAAAAATTTACAGTACCGAAAATTGTAAAACTGAAATTTCTTTTAAAATTTGTTCATGATGGGTCCAGGAATGTTAATGTTTAATTCATGGCGTACGTAATGTATGATTAACTCCGTGCGATTTTTTATGTCTTAAATTTTAGTCTTCGAAAAAATCATTTTCCAAATGGTCGTTGTAATTTGTTAAATTGCTTTTTTTTTTTTTTTTTTTTTTTTTTTTTTGGCAAATGCAATACATCTTTCAGATAATAGTGTCAAAGCGAGCGTTTTGAACAGAATTTCCGCGCGAAGGAAGAATAACCGCTCAAAAATGGATGAAAACGTGTTTGTCACTTAATTAAAATCGCTCAACAGGTAATTTATTAATAAAAAATGGAAAACACAGGTAATACGTTTGCAAATCGCTTCCAGGGTCAGGCTTTCCAATTTTATATATTTCCGTTAAAAAATGAATTTGTAAATGTCTAAAAAGTTTTGCGCTTGTTGAGCACAGCAATTAAGAACAGCCTTAAAGATTGTGCTTAAACGTTATGGTTATACCGTTCCACCAACTGGTCCATTTTTCAATAACAATATTCCCGGAGAGAAATTTTTGCCGCATATTTTTATAAAATTTTCAACAAAAATAACTTTTACAGTTGATTTTTACAAAATATGCAAGATAAATCTAAAAAGAAGATTTCCCTTTAAAAAAAAGGGCTGAGTGACATCATTATATTCACCTTTTCTGTTATTCACATAATCAATGTTGCCAAATCTGCCTTGTTTTTTTTTACAGAAATTCCGAATTTACACCAAAAATCTTCTTACTTTAATTCATGCCAAACATTCTGTAAAGTAGAAAAAAATATTTAAAATTTTTCTGATATCTCAGATTTTCTGACTAAAAAATATCCCAGATTTGGCAAGAATAATCGTAAAAGCTCTTTAACGTAATCATAAATATTTTTTTTCTCAACTTATGTAAACTTAAAAAAAAAAAATTATAGCAATAATCATACACCGTTGTTAAAGATATCAGAACAAATTTTTTTCTGATTTAAACTGAGTCTATTTCATTTCTAAACTTGGAAATTTATTGATGGAATGAAAAAATCCTCTAACAAGGTTCTTCAAAATGCTGAAATTCTTTTTATGTTTAAAGAAATTTTCAAATAACGATTTTTACGTCTTATTCATATTCAAGGTTGGAGTAAAGGAGTTGAGGTGTGTTTTTTCTTCAAATTTTCTTTTTCACCTTCACTTATTATACAGTGAAACCTCCCTGTGAAACCACCTCTCTGAACGACCATTTTTTCATGGATCGAAATTTATCCCCATAGGTTCAATACTAATTTTACCTCTATTCAGAGACCACCCCAGTTGAATTTCCTCCATGAGTGACCAATTTCTTTGAAGAAAATGAAAGAAATTCCGTTTTAACCTGGTCACTTGAGGAAGGTTTTATTAGAATAATAATTTCAGAGAGCACATTTTTCATCAAACTTCTAAACTAAGTTTAGAATTTTTATTTATTCCGGTCACTTTTAAGTGTTTAAACCCCTTTGTGTCTTTTTAAGCAATGAATTTAACTCGGATGACAAAGTAAGGATGACGGCCAATATACTCCCCTGCCCTATTCTGTTAGGAAAACTCTCAAAGAAATATATAAATTAATGAAATAGTGATGATTTGTTCCAATCCAAAAAAGAAAGTGCAGTAATTTACTGAACTTGGAAATAAAAATTATAGAAGATAAAACTGTAAAATCAAATCAAACGTTAAGTATTCATTTTTTAAACTCTGCACTAATTAACTTAAGTAATTAACTTTTGTTTTGATACTTAAATTTTCATATTTTTCCGTAATGTGTAACATTAATTTTAGTAGCATTAATTGTTACCTTTTTTCAACAATTAAAATCTAGATTTAAACATGACCTCCATTAAGAGACCACCTCTCTGAGCGACCAATTTTTAATGGAAGGGAGCGTGCTCGCTTTAAGGAGGTTTTACTGTATTTCGTTTTTCTTTATCCGTGATATGTCTCTAGTTTCAATCTGTCTCCATTTAGCAAAATTAAATTAAATTAACCCCTTAACCTACGATTTAAAATCAACAGTTCCACGGTTTGGCAAATCCATAGCTACCACTAAAATTTAATAGAGATTTTTGTCTTGTTTAATCATGGAATTTCGACGATTAAATTTAACTATATTTACTGTAAAATTTTAGTGGTCAGAAGAATTTGCATTTGGCTCGATCATCGTACGCGGGTTATGCCCGTCATTGTAGGTTAAGGGGTTAATCGATTACAGCGTTTCAAATGATCACTTAAAAGGCTGGATAGGGAAATAAATTAATTTGATTTCAAAATTTCTGGCAATAAGGTTACAGAATGGAGTTTTGAATAAAGAGGAGGAAACATATAGTGTAGTCTAGCAGTTACGAGCGAAGTAACCGAGGAGGTTGTCAAAAGATGTCGGCTGATTTTTTTACATAGGATATACAGTTTCTGATTATCCAAAACAAGTTGTTATAATAAATTTTTAATCATTAGTTTTCTAAACATATAGTTTCTTTTATTTTTTTGAGTGGAGGGGGAGGAGAAGGTACGGTCCGGGAAATAGAGCGGAAGGGGGACCGCAGTCCCTTCCCTTACTCCTTTCCTTTCCTAAATGTTTGAAAATATATGAATTTTGATCACTTTCGACAATTTTAATCATTTGCACCTTTTAATGAAAATCCCTGTTATTCCCACAAGAAGCCCTTAACCCTTAAATGCCGGATTTTTCAAAAATCATTTTAATAATGTTTTTCGGCTTTCATTTTTTAAATAAATCATGGGAAAAATACTTTTAAAAAAATCATATTTTGTTTTAAGTATGGTTTACGACTAAAAACCAGTTTGTTACTAATCGGCAATACTGGTCTTTAATTGAAAAAATAATTTTCCTTGATAAAATTCTATAATATTAAACACACAAGAATTTTAGGAACTTTAATAATAGAAATAAATTTTACTTGCTCACTGCAGAACAAAATAGGGTATTTCGCAAGCTTCCAAGCAAAACAAAAAGAACAAGTAGCAACAATTGAAAAAATAAATCTATCTTTATTCTTAAACAGCACAAATGTTGCCATCTACATGTTGAAATTCGATTTAATAATATTTTCAGAATGTATTTTATTGGCAGCATTAGGCATTATAGCTTCAGTATTATTCTAATAGTATTTTAGAGCCTGAATTGGATATGTTACCGAAAAGCAACACCCGGCATTTAAGGGTAAAAAAGGGGTCCCGGCGAAGTTGCCCTGTATGCTTCAGCTTTATTCGGGCCCAGAATATACCAAGAACAGATCACTTGACAGGGAAGAAATTAAACCTTTTCAGTTCTTGATTCCAACCAGGAATTTCTTCGTAAAACAAATAACATAGAAATCACATAGAAAGAAGCTAAATAAAAGAATTAATTAGTTTTAGATAAAAATGTTGATGTGAAATGTTTTTATAAAACTTGATAAAAATTTTCGGTAAAATTAGTGTTAATAAAAAAATTTAAGGAGTTTAAACTAAAGATTTTTTCGCTCGAAATATTTTTCCTTTTTTACATGCAAACATGAAACATTCCTTTTTACATGAAACTATTTCAATTCTCGCTTCCAACCAGAAATTTCGTTGTAAAATAAATAACTTATAAATCACATTAAACTAAGCAAAATAAAAGATTTAAACAATTTTAAATAAAAATTTTCGTGTGAAATATTTCTATAAAACTTGATTAAAATTTATGGTAAGATTAGTGTTAACCCTCCGTCTACCAGACGGGTCCATTGGACCCGACAGGTACATACAAAATATTCATTCAAACCAGAAATTTCTATAAAATAAACTAAGTATATAAACCAGACAAAAATAAGGTAAATAAATAAGTTAAATAGTTTTAAATAAAAATTCTGGCGTAGAACGTTTTATTAAAACTTGAATAAAATTCCCGGTAGATCTAGGGTTAATACAATTTTTTTAATTTGTTACAGCTAAAGTTTTTTACGCCTTAATTATTTCTCTTTTTCACATGCATTTATTGCATTTTATTATTTTGTTTAATTGTCTCTGAGCGAATTATTATTTTTTTCTACTTCCTGCAACATTAAATTTGATTAATCGATTATACTTTTTTAGATGATTGTTTAAAACGCAGAGAGGGTAGTAAGTTAATTTGATTTCGCGTTTCTTGTAATAAAGCTAACCTTATTTAACTAAGATGTTAAAACACAGTAAAAGATAAATATATATAGCCGCATGATCTTTTTCTTACGAACATTATACTATTTTCCAACCAAAATACCTAAACTATGTTCACGCAAAATAAGATGATTTTTTTTTTTTTTTTTTTTTTTGTGTGTGTGTGTGTGTGTGTGTGTGTGTACATAGTCCACACACATCTTTTACACGTTTTTCAGACACAGTATTACTTTTATTCTCTTATCATTTCTTTATCTGGCAAAGTTTTCATTTGTTTGAAAAGTTTGTTAGTGAATTTTATTTTGAAAAAAATGATTTTTGTTTTATCGGCTTAAAAAATTCTTTGAGTATGGCCGTTTTTTTCTCACCATTAGAAATAATCGTAAAATATTCAAGGGAATACACCGACTCGGACGCCACGCCCTAACACCATTAATTTTGTGCTGACATTTATACTTATTTCTATTTTTAAATTCCACGCGAACCACTATATTTTTAAAATAAATTTTGCAGTATGCATATGTTGTTAACACTAGAACGGCGGGAAATTTTACTCAAGTTTTATAAAAATATTTCACATCAGAATTTTTGCTTAAAAATATTTAACTTATTTATTTAAGTTATTTTTGGGCTGCATATATTAATCTTATATTTTAAAAAGTTTTCTGTTTCGAATCGACATGTATTGACTTGGCAAGGGTCAAAATGACCCCTAGCCGCCGTTCTAGTGTTGAAGTACCAATAAAAGTCTTTCTTATAAAAAAAAAAAAAAAAGTGGTGCGAATCGAATAAAATTCGTGTAAGAGATGCTGATCCGGAAGTCACGTGGGATGTGACGTAGAACCGATAACGGTTAAAACATTACCTCATTTATTATATGAAATTAAATTATATCTATGTGTTTATATGTACTTTAGTGTATGTGTTTATATGTACTGTATGTGTTTAACAAAATTCTGCAACAATTTCAAACAAGTTAAAAGTGAATTTTTTTGTCTCTCTTGAAAAATCGTACTTTTCAGTTAAAAATCCCATTATCTCATGAAGGAGGTACTCGAGCAATTTTGATATATATATATTTGGTGGTAGATCATAAATATATGATCCTATATGGCAAACAGTTTAAAAAAAACTTTAATTAGTTTTTTTTAAAATCTGAAAAACTGACATTGCTGTAAAATAAACGGTTTTAGTCGCAGAAAAAAACTGTCTGTAAACTTGATTTTGCTTCTTTGCAAAAGAAGTAAAGGTTTGATATAAGTTTTGTTTTTGTCGTTGTTGTTTAGCGTTGTTGTTGTTTTTTATTTTTTTTCTAGCTTTGAATCAAATGAATAAACTGTTTTTTAATTCTCTTGAAAATCTAATATATTAATTAAATTAAGTTTTAAATTTCGCAAGCAAGCCATTGCTTACATATATTATTTAAACAAGCGATAGACCAGAGGTGGCCAACTATGGCACGCAGGATATCACTAATTTTTTAACGAAACAGCCGTCTTCTTGAATCGCAGAGATTCGATGATTAGACAAGGCAATGATTTCTATAAAATTTTAGTGGTGTCTGGCGTGTCGCAGTTGGCCACCCCTGCGAAAGACCGTTCTAATTTAAAATATAATAACATAGTTTCAAAATTAAAATATGAATATGTAACAAAACAAAATATAGTAATGTTTGAAAAAAAAACTCTTACAATAGCTACAAGATTTAAGGTTAAATTTTGCATCAGAGAATTTGAGTACAGTTTAAAAAAAAAAATAAGTATTAAAGTATTTAGAAAATAAATTTCGTGTTTAAATATAACTGCCCTTTCTATAGGAAATGCTGGTATTTAAATCGCTTGAGATGTACGAAACTTGTATGTAACTCCTCTCTAATGAATGTATACATTGTAAATTATTGTGCTAAATAAGACATATATCGTAATATACCACTATTTTTTCTATCACTACCACTATTTTCGAAAAGAAAAATAAATTATTCGAGATTTCCAGCTGTTGAACATGACAAATTTTACTTTTTAATCTACTAATTAAAAAAAAAAGTTACAGCATTGTAATTATTGTAATTTTTGGTGTTCCATAAGATAAAAGGAATTTCAGTCGGAAATTGTGCGTCAAGCGTCGCAAATGAGGTGCGTTCGTACTATAACTGGTTTTTAAAATATTCAGATCTTGGTGCAATAGCTGTTGCACTCTTATGCAAAAATGCATGAATATAAAATTTATTACGATTATATATATTAAATTCAGTAATACGGAAATAATAGGACTCCTTCTTAAATAGAACGTAAAGACCATGGCAACCTAGAATCATTACCTATCATGGGGTATCATTGAATTAATTTCGTATCATAGGATTTAATAGAATAATCACCATGGCAACATGGAATCATTACATATCATAGGATATCATCGAATTAATTACGTATGGTAGGACTTAATGGAATGACGAAAACTTTTATTAATATCTCTTTAAATTTTGATTTGATTTTCATAAAATGTGAAATGACTCGTCAAAATTCTGCAACGATATTAAATTTCAAGCCATTCAGTTAGGTAGTTTTTTTCACTGTTATATATTGATAGACAGGCGAACCAGACGACGAGTATATGCGCTATTTATTTATATAATTACGAAAGCGCCTAAAAAAGGTACCCTTATCGTCTCGTTTTGGAAATCCTTATTATGTCAAATCATGCATTAAATCGACATCCAGTTATAAAGTGGTTCTCCGTATTTTTTTTCTTTACATGTGCTATAATATCTCCTTTCTTGCGAAATTTCAAGGTTCTAGGTCAACCGCAAGCATCCATAGAGTTTCAGAGTAAAACCCATGTACATATATTTTTTTCTTGCGTGACGCGAAAATGAGACTGAATTTATAGCTTGTTATATGGCAACATCCCCAGCGACGATTTTCAGTGGTTAATTTGCGGTCACATGAACGGACCCATTCACTAAAGGAAAATTCAGAGAGACCTTTTTTTTAGGTGCGTTCGTAATTATATATATATATGTAGCACCTATAGTCGTCGTTCGGTCCGTGTGTCACTCTGTCCGTCCGTCCGCATATAACAGAGTAAAAACTACCCAATCGAATGGTCTGAAATTTTAAATATATAATTTTCGCAAACTTTTGTCGCGTCATTTCAAATTTTATGAAAATCGGATATATAGTATAATTACATGGACAGTCAAAATTTTTTCGTTACATTACGGATAGTGGGGAAAATTTGTTTCAAGTGCATTTTAATGGTGTTAGAGTCTTTCGAACCGAATGAAATTGATATGCATTGATAATTGCATTGATTGTATAATATTGATAATTGATATGCACGATATCATATGCATTTATTAAGAGGACTTAAAATATACATTCAGTACAATACGCGGTGCAAAAAATATTTATAAACTAATTATAGTACGAACGCACTTCATTTGCCACGTTTGAAGTGCAATTTCATACTTGTTTAAACACACATCGTTTGGTACATCTATGAACAGCAATGACACTCGCTCATTTTACTATGACGTGTGCATTCGGCGAATAATCTTTTTGATCAAGATTGTCTTTCAGACACCGCAGAAATTGTTTCATTTACATCTCGTTAACGTCATGCATAGCACCTCCGTAGTGTTTTTCAAAAAGTTTTAAATGAACTTAAGCCCAACTGTGCAATATTATAGGCGAAAAAATACATTTTTATTTGCAATGAAGATTTCTATTACTTTTTATACATTAAAAATATTTGTCAATTACATATGTTAAAATAATTATAGATAATATTCATTCTGATTAGAACTGATGTAAAAAGTGGCGAGGGAGCGATGAGAGCGGAGAGATACCAATGTGAATTGGGTTGCAATTCACGGGGCAGGGTAGCGTTAGCGAGCACGGGGCTGAGCCGTTGCCATGAAATACTGAATGCCAGAGTACACGAGTTGTGACGTCATCACTAATCGATCGACTTCTCACTAATGTTGGAATTCACACCGGAAAATTTTGAATAGCAATTTTCTATTATTTTATTTGTGATGTCAATATTTTTTTCTTCTTATAACTTTTATATATATAAAAAAAACTCTGTATAAGTGCTATAGAGACCATAAAAATTGTAAAATTTATAATTATAAAACGTATGGCCCTGATTAGTCCCTTTTTTGAGAAGATAATGCGGTCTTTGCCACCCTAGCTTTTCTTGCCCATGCTTGGTAAGAGTTTCTCTGAACAGTGCTAACTTTAACTTCCTAAATTTCTTATAGTAGTTCTTGAACTACAGTTAGACTTTATATATATTATTAAGCTTCTTGTAATTTATTAAGATTTAACTTTTAACTCTTTATTATCTTAAGTTTTAACTTAATTTTTCTCTATTTATTCCTTTCTTTCTTAACTTTTTTGTATTCTTTTTGTTAACTTAATACTCTTTTAGTAGCTTTGCTACAGTTTTACTTTATCCCAGTGGCTCATTAAAACATAAGACACTGCAATTTCCTAGTCTGGGAGTTAAGCTGTTATCAGCTAGGAAACCCCTTAATGCTGCTCACCTGTTCAGCACGAATCGTCGTTTACCATCTTAAAAGCAATAACTATTTAAACTTACTGGCTGATGCCGCCAATAAAAAATCAGCCATGTGTGGCAACACTGTGCCATTCCGCATCTGGCGAAATTTTTATTCAGGGACTCTGTATTCTCACCAGTAAGTTAAAATTGTTATTTTTGTTTTAGAAGACGATATATATTCCACAAATAAAATAAAATAAAATTGCTATTCAAAATTTTCCGGTGTGAATTCCAACACTAGCGAGAAGTTGGTCAATTAGTGATGACGTCACAACTCCTGTCCTCTGGCATTGAGTATTTCAATGGCAGCGGCAGAGCCCCCTAGTACGTTTATATTAGTCTCACTGTCGGATTCGGTACATACGGAAATAATAGGATGTAGCTTACTAAGTCGAGGTGGAAACCTGTTATTTTTTAAAGTATTCGGAAAAAATAATTAATATATTTATCTATTTCAATGATTTTACTTTTGTATCATGCACACGTGTATGGTAAAACTACACTTGAAGAAAGTAGATTCAGTTTATCATTTTTAATATGTTTTTTTTTTTTTTTTTTTTTTTACTTTTTCTGTACAATAAATCTAATGTATAAACAACATTTAGATTAAAAGTAATCCACCTCAGTAAAAATTTTGTTATATTTAATATCTTCCTAAAAGTAATAATTTTAACTTTCTTTTTTGTAGCTCTAATAAGATAAACATTAATTTTATTACGTATTTTTTCTTTTTGATTTGATTCGACTCAAATTCGTGTTTTAATTAGAACGATTTCTTGATGATGGAAAAAATTAATGAAGTTCTTTCAAGTGCTGTATTTTTTCATATATTAATAAGAAACTCTAACAAATAATGCCATTAAGCATCCATTTTTTTTTCATTTATTTGCTATATTTTGTTTTTCATGGTTTGTAACTAGATATGGACTTCTTTTTCATCCGGCAAAATTAAATTAGGATAACCATTAGAGAGTAACCAATGATCGTTTAAAATGCTGAGAGGGTGATAAATTAATTTAAATTCCCTTTCTTCGGAATAAAGAAGACTGAATTTAGCTAGCATTTCTACGTTTTAACTTGAATATTTTTATTTGTTTTTGTTTTTTGATAAAGGTAGCGAGCTTATAACAGTTTTTTCCCGCTACGTTTTTTATTTACCCTTCATTCAGATGGAATAAGATTTTCCCTATACTGATAATGTGGGTTCTTAAATTAAATAAAATATTCTTACTTTTGAATATTTTAACTGCAACAGCTGTGAGTATTTATTTATAGTTCAATTTTGAAAACCAGTTATCCATGTTCTATGTATACAGTGTGATGCAAAATGATAGAAACGATCATTCAACTGACTGTATAATAAATAAGGATAGAGCGAAACAGATTTTTAAGACCGAAATCGAAACTAAAACCCAATTTCCGTAATCTTCCTATTTTCGGTCGGAAAGTAAAACAAAAATGCCCTTTTTTAAAAAAGTAATTAAAATACATAAATATTAATTAATTACACGTGTTTATTAAACATACATAATTACCGTAATTTCCGGGGTATATTCCGCGGATCGAACAATTCTGTTTGGACCCAGAAATTTTATTTAGTTATTAAAGCGAAATATTTACCGCGATTTAAGAAGTTACATTTTATTTTTAATTAATTCTGGGTCGAAAAATGATTGTTTGATCCGCAGATTATACGACGGAAATTACGGCATTAATGAATTTCACCTTTGGCCCACAGAGGGTCGTTCTCTTAAGAATTTTTTTTTTTTTTTTTTTTTTTTTTTTTTTTTTTTTTCAGGACAAACATCACTATTTGTTTATAGAAAAATAAATCTAGGTTAAACGCGTGAAATTTTGCCAGATTTAAGAAGATAATTTTCCATAAGAAAATACTGGTACCGAAGAATTCCCTGTTCGTGAAATTTCAGGACAAGTACGACCCCTGGTGTTTCAAATTGGCTCTCCGAGACTCCAACCAAACCTTTTTATTTTCATCTAAAATAAAATGTGGTTAATTTTAACGAGACAGAATGGTTTTTCTAATTATACGAATTTCATCTAGTTAAAAAATGTTTTAAGTATACCTACCTCGATTTATCTTTTATAAGGATTTTTGTAAATGATCATGTGTTATACTAGAACATTCTCAAACAGTATTCGAAACACTTCTGGAATGCAAACTAAAATTTTTCTGTTACTGTTAAGTCTGCAGCTTTTAATGGGTACGTGCAAGCATCTTTAAAGTTTAGTCATATATACGTTAATTTCTTTACAAATTACACTCACATCTTGAGATATTGATGACTGATAATTATAAACAGTGAAGTTCATAGCAATAAAGTAAGAATGTCTCATTTGAGCCGATACAGCTTAAATCAATAAGTGATGTTGAAAATATGAGAAGGAAGAAACGAGATTTTTGGAATACAAATAGTTCCGGTCCGGCCGCATTTTTGACAGCATTTTCGCCAAAAATCGAATTTTCTGTTGATCTCTAATAATAAATATAATCTTATTAATCTTCATATAAATCATATAAATTGATTTTATAAAACTAAATAGAAAATATTAACATAAAGAAAATATTGCAAAATAATATATTATTGGCTAGTTGCATGCGCACTTGTGGTGTAAGCCACATAGGTGCAAATTGCTACGATGTTTGGCTAAGAGTTTTTAAAAAATGGTAAAATGTTTCTTTATCGAAGGCTCTTCACCTAGTTATTAATTACTAATTAGTTACTAATTAGAAGAATATTCACTAATTAAAAATGGTGAAAAAAACTTTGCGAAAATAATCGTGGCAGAAATCACAGCAAATATCAGCTATGTGACTTATATTTCAAAAACCCATGGAACTAGCTTATTACAATGTAAAAAATTGAATTTTCACTGGTTAACACAGTACCCGTTGATGATGCGTTGACGCAACAGTACAAGTATATTCGCATGATTAAATTTACTATCGAGCCACCACTATTTTTATATTTTATATCAGGGTTCGTACGGGTGCTTGAATTTCCAGACTAAGAAATTCTTCGGTATCAGTATTTTCCTATGGAAAATTTCTCCTGAAATGAGGCGAAATTTCGTCCGTTTAAACTAGATTTATTTTTCAATAAAAAAATTCCGATATTGTGCCTTGAAAATAACGGTACCAGAACGAACCCTGTATATAATAACAGACACTGTGATCATTATATAAAGCGGAGCTTTTCCTTCAAAATTTGCGGTGGCAAACGTTTTTCTGAAAAAAAAAAATTGAAGATCCTTAAGTTATACTTTCGGCGGTTAATGGGTTAACACTAGATCCGCCGTCAAAAGCGTACACCAATAACCGCCAAAGCGGTCATTTTGACCGATGTGGATTATCATGCTCAACTATTGTTTACTTGCCATTTTTTACTCTTAGTATCGCTTATTACTATTATTACCTTCATTGTCCATATAATAATATATATTTCATAATTTTTATTATATTTTTTTATATTTTATTATGTTACAATTATATTATATTGAGATATATATATATATATATATTATTTATATTTTTTACTTTAAGAATATTTTTATAGTAAAAAATATTGTTCATGTGAAATCGAAATTGCTAAAAACAAGGGTGAAACTCACTTTCACTTGGTGAAAAAAAACATTATATTTATCCACTGAGCAATAGAATATTCTTTGTGGCGAGTGGTCAGGGAAAAACACAGTAAAAAAAAAAGTCGAAACTTCCATTATTTTCTTCTAGAAAATACTGCGAATAATATACAGTGATTAAAGAAAGCGAATTTCTCTTTAACAAAATACTGGTATTTAACACCTTTTATGACTGTTTTTTTTTTCAGAATTGATGCCCGCTAGATCAAGAAAATTATAAAACACTTGTAGAGGTCATCATCTAGAACAGGGGTGTCCAACTGTGGACCGCCGGATACCACTAAAATTTTACAGTTATCTTTGCGTTATCTAATCGTCGAATTGCTGCGATTCAACTTGTCGACTATTTCTTTAAAATTTTAGTGTTATCCGGCGGGCCACAGTTTGACACCCTTGATCTAGAACTAGCGTTTGTAGAATACTTCGGTGCCATTTGGTCCAGCACGTCGAAGCCAAAATTTATAGAATTATAGAACTTTACAGTTTCTGGTAAGTGTTTATCACCAGTTTCAAATGTAACTGATAGATGTCGGGAACTTAGAATTAAAACATATTTATTTTTCTTCCCTTCATAAACTCGATGTAATATCATCTTTGGCAAGAATTTGGCTACTGTACAAAGACTTTTTTTCAGATTTTATGACCTGTGGAATTTTATTTTTCGTCCACGATTGACTGTGCCAACAATGCTTGTTTTTAGTGACTTCAACTTTTCTGCAAGGAACATTGAAGTAAAGAAGTTGTCTGCGGTAATGTTGTAACCTTTGTTGAAGTATAGTTGTATGAATTATGGACTGTTGCGATATATACTAGATAAAATGTGCATTAAAATTGACGGCGGTCATTTTGACCGCTTCGGCGGTTTTACGTATACAAACGCAATACTTCATAAATTTTGGCTAACTGTAAAATTTATCGCTGGCATATCATAGCTTTTCGAATTATAGGAAAAGTCACAGAAACTGAAAGTTATACTCTAAATAGAAACAAATTGCTACGGAATGAAAGTTTCGAAACGGTCAAAATGACCGCCTTGGCGGTTCTAGTGTTAAGCAATAGGAGCAAAAATATATGAACGCAGGGCTCGGAGCGTTCCTAAAATGTTCGCACTTTGCTACCACAATTTTAAAACGATTAACTGTACTGTATAATTCTATTATAGATGTTAAAGGAATCTACCATGAATCTTTATTTAAAATACCGGTAACAAAGTGCGGAAGTTTTAGGATCGTTGCGAGCCCTGTGAACGAAACATTTTTTTTTTATTATTATTATCAAAATACTACATGTCAATTGTTCGTTATGCCATGAAGTTTACAAGATTTCGAACGTGACGAAATGACAAAACACGTCATGTTTCACAATGTAGCTATTGTACACTATATTACCTCAAACATTCCTCATAGGATATAGGTCCGGACTACTGGCTGGCCAATCAAATGCGAGAATGTAGTTATTTTCAAACCACAATTTTGTCCCTTTTGTTTTACATAATGTACTAAAGTATTGTCTTGTTATAAATATACTTAAGATCGGTATTTGCTTCATCCTAGTTACAACAAATGGCTTTCTAAGATGTAAATATAGGCATATCTATTTTGTCGTCCTTTTGGAAAAGCATTTCTAAGCTTAACTCCTGAGGAGTAAGCAGCCCAAACCATTAGGGAGCCTCCACCACTGAGCTCCATATATGACAGGAGATCGGTCTTCCAATTTCCCGACATGATTGCCAGCGGTCAGCACGGAAGGATACATTGACAATTATTTTAGTTCGCATCCATGGCAAAAAACTGCTGTTTATCGCATTGTCTTGCATGATTAAAGTATCATTTATTAATTTGATAAGTATATCTTAATTAGAGAAGCATAAATTAAGATAATAGCAAATGGGAACACTAATATTCACAACGCGGACTATTTTTTACCTTTGCCTTGCATGCTTCATTTGCCTTGCATGCTTCTGACCGCCGATTCAGAACTCCTGTTATATATGGATCTCAGTGGCGTCCACCTAGTAGACATGTGGACAATACACACTTCACCCTTTGAAGGTCATGCCAACTAAAGTCAATACCATACAAAACATCAAAATGAAACTTTTTTTCTTCACTTAAAATATTTTTAGATCGATTCGTTTGTTGATTCATATGTTTTTCTGCAAACTGAATGTGAGTTATATTTGTCGCCAGACGAGAAACACGGACAAAGATGGGATTTAACCCTTAAATGCATGATTTTTTTTAAATTTTGTTTCGAAAAAATTATATATGAGTCTCAGAAATGTTTATTACACAGGAAAAATAATGAAAAAAATCAGAGATACATTTTTCGTATGATACGTCAACTTTTTCTTATGTTGCACATCTACAATACAAGTAAAAACTAAAATATTGCAAATTACTAAACATTTTATTAAGTATGAATTTAAATACCTTATTTTATATATATATATTTTTTGTTTTGCAATACTTAATCTTTAAATCCACGAATTATTCTTTTAGAATAGTGATTTTTATTCTTGTATTAAATATTAGACACTAGAAATTTTAAGAGAGATTTTTAACTTCATTTAGTAGCATATTTTTTATTTTTCACATGATTAATATCTACCCTATATATAAAAAATCCTAAAGAATCGAATTGAAACGAATTTATGTAACGATTCTGTGAATCGACTGATTAAACAACTGATTACGTTTCACGGCGATTTCTCCTAAAATATGAATACTTTGCGAAGAAATTAACACCAAAAATCCGTATTGATCCACAGATCTCAAAACTGGTATTAGAATTTTAAAATTAGAATTAGTTTTCGAAATATTAATTTTTTTTCTAATTTTATATACTTTTTTCTAATGATGGCATCTCAAATTTTAATCATAACAGATATTTTTTTTCATATTTTAGAAAAGGTTATTTTAAATTAATTTGGCGACGAGTTTGGCCTCCCTTAAATGTATGCTAAGAAATGCATCATGTTACTTTTATTCAGAATTCGATTTGTATTTCATTATCATTTTATTTAATACAAAATTTTCATTTAAAATTGAAACCTTTAAAATAAAAGGCTTTTACTTCATTCTTTTTTTTTTAAACGAAACGAAAAGAAAAATATCAGACACAGATGTCATATACGCAACGGGGTACCTAATTGGCGCCAAAATGGCGTTATTTTGCCGGACATGGCAACCCGGCTATTGTTGCTTGTTTATTAATAAAGGTTTCTTTAAATTTATTTTCTTTTTACAAAAAAAAAATGTTATAAATTGTTTTGTTCTATAGTTATTAATTAATTTTCTTTTTATTTATTGTTATTTCATTTTAAAAATAACAGAACATAATTTAAAAATACATATGTAACAGGTATTTGAAAACGAGGTTTTCGCCAAATTGTCGTAAGAAAAAAAAAATCATGCCAAACCCGGTGCGTATGTGACAATGCAACAAATCATGGGATTTAATTTCCACTTCAAAGCAACGTTTTAATGTTATTACTTCTCCGTCGACCAATTTCGCCAAATTATATAAATAGCTAAATTATACAAATTGACATTTTTTTTAAATAACAAAAGAACATATACGTTAGTATAACATTAATAAAAATACAAATAAAACGTCGAAATAAAAATCACTTGATTGCGTGAACATGTGTAACTTCCTTAAAGTCAAGTGAATGTGACATTTACTATCAGCCGTTATTGGCATTTAATCTTATAGTTTGACGACCGATTTTTGGTCGATGGGATAACCAAGTAGCACTCTTTTAATTTACCATTCGAAAAATAAAAAAAATGCTAACTGGCGAGTTAAAAAAAAGCTATTGGTGAGATTTTCACCCGGCTAACATAAAAGTACCAATAATTCTTTGTGATCATGGCAACTTTTATGTAGTTTTATTCGGAAAAGTAATTTTGATTCTTTAATCAAAATGGAAACCTTTCTTATGAAAAGCGAAGGAATCAGCCCGTTGTTTATGGCAGTTACATGACTTGGACTATTATAATATAAACGAAATATTGGGGATAGAATAATATTCGGCGACTTATCACATCTGTCACCTGTGGCTGACTAACATTAAAGTACCAAAATGGCCGCCTGCAATATAAAAAGCGAAGGGATCCGCCTGGAGCTGTTGATGATAGTCATATGATTTAGGCTATTATTATAAAGATTATTTTCAATTTTAAAAACAGCGCAAATAATAATGTTTCCTAACGATTAAAAATTTATTTTCACGTGACTATTAAAAACAGAAAAAAAAAACTTTAAAATTACTATTAAATGAGCACGTGTTAAAGGCAGGAAAATATCGAAAATTTTGTCCTGAAAATTGTAATTACACGTGAATATTAAAAGGGAAAGGAAACTTTAAAATAATAAATACATTAATATGCGTTTAACCCTTTCACGGACAAGGTACTTCTATTCATAAAATCTTGAAATCAGTGAATGGCACCAGAATTTACAAGAAAATTTCGAAATACAAAACTGCTTTTGTTCACTTGCTTAATAAAAGGGAAATTTTCATCCCAATATTCTGGTGCTAATGTAGCATTTAAGAATTAAAATTAAGTGGTCCAAAAATGAACCACCGCCCTTGAAGGGGTTAAAACAGCAAATTTTAGTAGTTTTATTAAGTCAATCGTTTTATAACGCTGTTAAATATACCGAGAGCAAAGACTCTGTTTACTTAATTCATTTTATTTTAGCTTCTTTTCAAATGTTTAACTGATCTTCTTTAACCAAACACGAAAACAACCATTGGATTTCTTAACAGCAACTGATTCTACCTTAAATTTTTGCAATCAAAGGGAATTGAATGGAAACCCGTTTACAGGGAGATCGCTACAGGTTTTTTCAGTACAATTCAATCTTCTCTAATCTTTTTAAAACCGATCAGATTAGCGTGCTTTTAGATTCTACAGTGTATGAACAGGGGTTGGCGAGCGTATCTTGCAGGGAGCAGAGCCCCCTAGTTTCTATATAAATATAGAGGTTGCAAAGAGTGAAATAAAAAGTGACGCAGAAATGCATCCCTATGCATTTAAGGGTTAACATATTTAATGATTTTTGACTTTGTTATTGCTCTTGATATACAGTAAAATACGTTTAACACGAAAACGCTTATCATGAAAAATCGGTTAACACGAAATGATATAACGGTCCGGATAGTATACGATGCAATTTAATACATTTTTATTCTTTTAACACGAAACAAAAATCGTTTAACACGAAAAAAATTCGCTTTCCATTAAGTAAGTTTGAGTTGAAATTGGTGGATTTTGTGTTAAAAGCACTGAATTTTAGGTGAAAATCAGTGTGATGTTCGTGGGTTTTTGTAAATTAGCTTATGTTTCATGAGCACAATGTTTGAGAAATAGGTGCGAAAACATACTGATATTTCGCTTCAAGTGAAGATGAAGGTGCTTAATGCAATTAATGAAACAGAAGGACGAAAACAGAAATTTGCAAAAAGTTTTGCATTGCCAATTTTACATTATCAACAATAATAAAAAACAGGGATCACAGTATATTAATGTTTGAGCGCAGTATGTTTAATCCTGAGAGAAAAAGTATGAGAACCGATAAGCACGAAGGTCTAGAGACAGCTTTGCTTATTTGGTTTAAACAAGCTAGATCTCAGAATGTTGAAAAAGATACTTCAAAAAAAGATCTGATTTCCCACCACCCTAAACCATATTTTGTTTACTTGCTTTTTATCCTAATGAATGCAACTTACTAGTGATTTAATTGAAAATCGAAATAAAATTGGACGACGCCGAAAATGTTTCTGAGTTTTGTTCTTTTTTAAAGAATCTTTTAATGCGAAATTCTTTTAACACGAAAGAAATTTTCGGCCCCCCCACTTTCGTGTTAAACGTATTTTACTGTAGTTCATACCAGTGCTGGCATCTTTACCTGGCTTCCAATTTCCTTTGCTGTCATTCTTTAGCTTACGACTGTGCCAATAATCAGAGTTTCGAATCGTTTCCAAAACACTTTTCGGTCTTCCTGTAGCTTTTGCAGTACTATAAACAGTTATATTCTGTTAGAAATTAAAAATGTTAGTTATTGAAGTTTTAACTATACAGCAATTCTTTAAAGAGATTTTCCGATGAAGTATAAGTTAGAAGATGGCCTTTTTCGGCGTCAGAAAGTATTTGTTCTCTCCCTATTGTCAGTTTTGAGAGCCAAATGAATGCTAATTTAAAATGATATGCGAATATATCCACCAAGACGAGCAGTTTTGAAATATTTACTGCGTTCTTGTTATTTTGTTCCCGCATAAATTTGGCAAAATACATATTTTTAAAAATATTAAAAAATCTACTAGGATTTTTTTATTTATTTATTGCTTAATATTACTTTGAATATCATGTATTTAATTTTAACACAAAGATTTACGCATTTGCATAACAAACGCGAACTGATTTTATTTCTTTTTTGCCGTTCCTATCATTTTACATTCCACTGTATACAGTGTGGAAGGACTGATTGTCGACGAGGCAAACTTGCAACAGTAAATTTAAATAGAAATGTTCAACCTATTTAACTCTTTCAGGGGCAACTACTTTTATTCGTAAAATACTGAAATGAGATAATGACGTCAGGATTTACATAATCAGGATTAAATAATCAGAATTTACAAATACATTTATTTCAAAATAAGCAAAAGTACTTGATCAGCCAAGCCGGAGCACCAACCAAAAAAATGGCACAGGATGTAACGCTCCGGCAGAAAAAAGTACTTAGCAAAATCAAAAGTACTTAAACATAGTTCGTACGAGTCCTTGAATTTCTAGACTGAGAAATTCTTCTGCATCAGTATTTTCTTATAGAAAATCTTTCCTTAAAAAAGGCGAAATTTTGCGCGTTTAAACTAGATTTCTTTTTCTATAAAAAAAAATACTGCTATTTGGCCTTGAAAATAACGGTACCCGTACGAACCTAGTTAAAAAAAGTACTTAATTTTTTTAATCCTATATTTTGGTGCCAATATGGCATTTAGGAATTAAAATTAAGTGGTCCAAAAATGAAACACCGCCCTTGAAGGGGTTAAACGTATTTTTCGTGCAGAATTTTTGCCAAAAGAAAGGCAAAAATTTACATTCGTTTTTACTGGTGGAAGATTGTATAACTGGTAATGAGGCCCTGACAGTGTGTGCTAAAAGTAGAGTTGCAAAAAACCCACAGATTTTGAGGGGCGGGGATAAACCCGGGAATTTTGGGGAATAAACCTGGAATTTTGGGGAATACTGGAAATTTTGAAGGAGTTTTGAAAGTAAACAAAACCAATCATTTTTTTCAATTTGAAATTTTTATTTTTAAGAAATTTCAGGTACCGTTCAGAGAAGTTTAAGACAGATTTTTCATTATTAATTCGCGAAACATGATATTGAGCTCTAAGTTTTATAATTTCTTAAAACTGATTTTCTTTACATTAATAGCGGTTGAAAATCGGTGATGATTGAAATGTTTCTTTAAAAATTAAAATTATTTAATTTCTTTTTGCTGGCATATCTATTATTCGTCATACTCTGTATTTGTTTTCTTGTGAGTTACATTGTATTTTTTCATTGATTTCTGTCACCTTTGTTTATTTTCTTTTTTGATTACTTTGGATAATTTGGCAAAATGTTTATTTTCATATCAGGCAAGATGAAACTGTCATCTAGCTCTCTCACTTTCTACTTATCATTAAAATATTAAATTACTTATGATATTTTAATAACTCTTACTTAATATTGCAGCTATAAGTATCTATTTCGTTAGTTTTCAAGTAAACTGTGCTATTTTCTATAGCTATTTTATTGGTTTTATTTGCATTTCTAAAAAAAATATTTTGCTTACATTGACAAAAATTTAAATCATTAAAAAAGTTAAAAATAATAATAATAAAAAAAAAAAACACTTCCATGCCTAAAATTTTCTGAAAACTCCCGGAATTTTCAAAATTTCTTTCCCAAAAAACCCGGTTTATTCCCGGGAATAAACCCGGTTTTTTCCACCCTTTGCAACTCTAGCTAAAAGTACGTGGTCACAGTTTTTGAAGTTGTTTTTACAAGAGATTAATGTGTGAAGTAAGGAATTTTTCTGCTATACTTCCTTGTTTTAGTTATAAATATCACAGACAGAGGGCGATGGATTATTGAAGTACTTATATGGTTCATACCGTTAAATGAGTAGTCTGATGTGCCGATCCCGAGACTCTCTTCTACCTCACACATGATAACTCTTCAAATTTCACTATAACAGTGCCAAAATTAAATGGCAATGTATGCCCCGAGCTGCCAAGTCTCCGGCGTTCTGGAAACCAGTATCTTAATACATAATATGTTCTTTCATTTAATTGTAACATTTGGGCGATTTAAAAGAGCAACATTTTCTCCAAGATAATAGTGGTGTGAAAAATGCCGCAGACTTGGCAACTCTGCATGCCCATGATGGAGATTCTAAATGTATATAGATTCGTTGAATTTTATGCAAACAGGGATATAAGTATCGCATTTTTCAAACAAATCATTGGTTTTTAAAGCGCTCACACTCTGAGATATCTGCTATCAAAATGTCCAAAAAATAGATAATAAAAGCGACACCGGTTGGCCAGTATACATCCAAGCCTACTATGAACCTATTTATCTGAAAGTGTAACAGAATATGAAGTTTCATTAAATTCTGTGCATTCTTTTTTTAGATAGAGCTATCGCGAAAATCGTGAAAACTACAGCATAACAGAATTATCTGTTACATGATTTACATGAACACCTAACCAGAACCAACTTATGCGAAGGTCTAACAAAATATGAAGTTCGATGAAATTCCATTCATTAGTACTGGAGATAGAGTTGACGAATTCGTGAAAAATACAGCACAGTATCCCCACATATTGGGAGATTTACACCAGAAACTTATCAGCACCAAATTATACAAAGGACTAACTGAAACTAAAATGTTATTAAATTCCATGTTTTATTACAGGAGATAGAGCTATTGCAGAAATCATGACAAATGTAGCATAGCATCGCCACCTATTAGGCGACTTACATCAAAAACTAATCAGCTCTAATTTATATCAGACTAACTGAATCTAAATTTTTATTAAATTCCGTACATTAGTTCTTGAAATAAAATGCCCCAAAAAATTATTCACATACAGCCAGACAAACAGACCCACATAAAAACATTTTTTAAGAACAGTCAAATCGTGCTCAGTATCTTATAAAACGTATAAATCCGTCAAAAAACGGAAGTCTTAATTTTTGTGAAAATTTTTATTAATTAATTCTAAATAAACTTCAACATATGCTCCTAATCTTGTACTCCTTTAGATACAATTATTTGTTCATTTGTTTTTACAATAAATGCTTGAAATTGTAAAGAGGCTTTGTGAACCTATATAATTTTGAAAATAATGCTTTCTTATTTCACATTTCTTTCTCAAAAAACTACTGCAGCGGTCGCTAGTTATATTTTATGTTTGATTTAATCAAGTCAATTTCAATTTAAATCAGGTAAATATTCCCTTTATGAAAAAACTCTTTTAACAAAATTCTTTCAAATATTGAAATCCTTTTTAATTTTATTAAAAAAATTACATTTAGAGCTATTGATTTTTTATGCCTCCATTTTCTCTTTTCTACACCACTTGCTTTTTTTTATTTTTCTTCTTCCATGACTATATTATTACTTCTCTTTTTATGTTGCGAAATTAAATTATTTTAACCGCCAATTCAGTGTTTCCAATGATACTTTAAAATACTTAGAAGGTATTAAGTTAATTTGATTTCAAATTCCTTGCAATAAAGCTAAACTGAATTAAGTGAGTTAGCATTTCTATCTTTAAACCTGGATTTTTTTTCTTTTATAAAGATACCAAATTGATACCAGTTTTTACTGTTAAAATATTTTTTATTTAAATATATATATATATTTTATTTATATATTTTTGATTTATTTTGTACTGTTAAAAAGAAGTACTTAAACATAACCAAAATACCCTATTTTTAGCTCGCTTATAATTGCTCCAAGAAAATGTTAAAATTTTTTAAAAAAAATTCTCGTTTTTTAGTACCCTCTTATGTAAGCAAAATTAATATTATTTTTTATTTTCTCATTTTAAAATTTGTTTCAATTAACCCCTTGAGGAGCAGGTAATTTTGTTTCTGTAATGTGGAATTCACACCGGAATTAGTAAAAAGATTTAGTGCAAAATAAGGAAAAGCAATTTTACAATATTATTCGACCAAAGTCAGAAAAGTAAAATATAATAAAGTTTTTCTGGTGCAAATTTCCATCAATTGTAATATGCCATCGCCCCTGAGGGGGTTAAAAAAATTCTGTACCTAAATAAGAGAATTATTTATCTGCGAAAATAGTGCTATTAAAAATAAATTTTTAGTATTTTTCTGGAAGACGCGAGGCCAGACGATACCTCGTGGATTACCTCTACTTTCGAAGGTCTCCTTGCTTTGTTTTACCCTCGAATTCAGATAGTAGAATACATTCTAGAAATTCAATAGTTCAGAAAGTCTGAATTCACACCAGAAAAATTTCAATAATAAATTTCACCTTATTTAAATACGGGGTGTTACTTATTAGAGAAAGTAAATTGTACCCTTTATCGGGCAAGTTAACTCTGTATCTGAAATGTGGAAAAGATTCACTGCCACCAGAATCTACAAAGAAATTTATTTGAATATATAAACTTTTTAATAATTTATGGCATTATAAGAAGAAAACATTGCAATAAAAATTACGGTGCCAATCGAATAATTTTCAATAAAAATTAAGTGGTAAATATATTACCATTTCTCGATACAGTGTTAATTCAGTGTTGCCATTGGGCTAGTTGTTTTAAATTAAGATTTCGTGATTCGCACCAATTTTTTGAAATGGTAAAATTCCCTTTGTTTTCGCCGTAATTGATATGTCATTAGAAAAGGCGAATTTTACCAATTCAAAAACTGGTGCCAATCCAGAAATCGGAATTTAAAAAATGTAGCCTATTGGTAACACTGTTTTAAATTTCTAGTGCGAATTTGGGACATCCGAATTAAAAAAATCCACTAAATTCGAAACATCGTTGGTAGCATATAGGCTACAATGGGCATTAGAGGGTTAAGCTCTAAAAATTCTGCGGTAAAGTAAGGTAACGGACAGTGGCATTTAAAACAGTGGAATTAACTCTGGAACACTCACACCCTCTTCCATGTTACGCGGACCTTCGATTCATCAACCATAAAATGCAGTTCATTAAGTTTATAAGTGCATAAGCTTTTTAATTATTAGTCGAAACAGTGTTGCCAGCGAGCTACTTTTTTTAAATTCAGATTTCTTGATTGACACCACTTTTTTGAAATAGTAAAATTTTAAATAAAGAAAAAAAAGCCAATGGATAATTGGGATTTCGAGTAAAATTTTTTTTGGGAGAAATAGGCTGTTCGGATAACTGGAAGTTTGGTTAAAACATATTTATTGAGATAAATAGGCTGTTCGGATAATCGGCGCTCTACTGTATATGAAGAATTTCTGATAAAACATGAAGCTATTTATAAACAAAGAAATGAAGGCATATGAGTCATTAGATATCTGATTTGTTTTGTTGAGTTTCTTGAATGGCGGCATTTCTTTTTTTGCTGGCTTTCTGTATTATTATGTGATAATGACGTCATATGAATACTTTTCTTTAGATGTTGATAAGCTGTCGTAAAAGGGGAATGCTTTAGCGGATGGAACTGACGCCATTTTACAAAAAAAGCCTGTATTTTAATTCCTAAAACCAGGGTTCGTACAGTTGTACCACTAAATTTAAACAGCATTTTCAAAGTATTTCACTGCAGAAAATTATTGCAAATTCTGTGAATGAAGGTGGGGTTTGCGAATTCTGTGTTTTAAAAATTAAATGTAAATTTTCTTATCATTATTAGTGGTGCAAGAGTCCTTGGAAATTCCAAGGAGTGTGCGAACCCTGCCTAAAACTGAAGTTTTGTAGAAGTGCGTCATTTCACTCCAGCTGCTTTGAAATTCTTCACAGGTGAAAATTCTTCACTTTTGAAAATAACATAATCGAAGTCACAGACTGATAAAACGCAATCTTTCACAAAAATTTAGAGTGTCTTTATGGAAGAGCATTGACATATAGTGTGCATGCTTAGATCGGAAATCATCGTAAAAAAAAAAAAAAAAAAAAAAAAAAAAAAAAAAAAAAAGTAATTTATATTATAGAACTTGATGATTATCACCTGGATGAATTCGCTTCGTCGAGTTAGACAAGCAAACAAAGGTGATCTTGGCGATAATTTGAGGTTTAAAATAATATCAGGTTCCCCAAGTTTTCGTCCAAAATTCTTTCATCTAATAAAATTTTATTGCTATTCTTAAGACATTTTACTATAATTGTATCAAAATAACATAATTTGCTTATTTTAATTTTCCATAACTTTATATAAACCTATATTTAAAACACAAGGCTGTTTTTAATCATTTACCCTGAACTTTCTACGAACCAATTTTACAAACATTTATTTTATCACTAGAACGGTGGCAAGGGATCATTTTGACCCTTTCTGAATGAATACATGTCGATTCGAACCAGAAATTTCTTTGTAATATAAGATTAATATACGCTACACAAAAATAACTTAAATAAATAAGTTAAATAGTTTTAAGTAAAAATTCTGATGTGAAATATATTTTTTTTTAAACTTGAGTAAAAATTCCCGCCGTTCTAGTGTTAAACTTAAAGCTGTTTATTTGTAGATGTGCCCGCACTAGCTGTTTTTTTAAAATATCCCCATTTTTATATTTGAATTTTAAAAATATTTTAGGAAATTTCTTCAAAATGCCAGTAGTAGATAGCTTTCATTATTGCAGAGAAGAGAGAAATAATGTGGTTTATTTATCTTTATTCATGCCATTTTCTGATAAAAAATATAAAAACATTTTTAAAAAATTTGTATGTTTTAAATTTTGTTGTATATGGTTTAATGGCGCAAAATTTCATTAGGGACAAGTTGCGTCAAAATATTTTGAACGGAACTCACTCATAAAATTTTACTCATACTTTTTACTCATAAAATTTCTATATTTTTTTCCTTCTGCATGTATACTGATACTAAGTTTGAGACACTAGGGGAATGCTTAAGTAAGGGAAAATGACGTCAGATTTAAAAGAAAACAATCATTTTCTTAGATAAAACTAAACATTTTAACACAAATGAGTCTAAAAAAACGTAAATTACAGCAATTTTTAAGTCCTTGGTATTGTGATTAGAATCTGAAGTCTAGAGTGGGATTGTTCACATGCAATGATATTGCTGACAATCGTGACTTCAAGTTTTGAGTTAACCCTTTCCGGCACAGACAATTTTTGTTTTAAAATGGTGAAATGATTGACTGACACCGGAATTTAGAAACGACTTTTTTAGATATTAAAAACATGTTTATATTACTTTGCATGTTTATAGTAAAAGCAAAATTTTACTAAAATATTTTTGGTGCAGTTCGCAAGTTTCAAATTAAACTTAGGTATCCCTATCTAGGCACACTGCGTCGAAAAGGGTTAAAATGATTTTAAAAAGATTAAAATACCCATTTTTAAAAAAATAGTGAATGCGGATGTGAGAATTTTGATAAAGTGAAAATGATGCTGGGTTAACATTTCACGGGGGGGGGGGGGGGGAATTCTACTGTCGTGTCAAAGTGAAAAAAATTTGTTGTTTTCATTCCGGAATACCAAGCATAAGAGCTTCAATTGATAACTTCACCATAATAACTTATCTTTATTATATTTTACTGAGCACATATACGATTAAAGTTGAATTTTAGTAATTTCGATAACTAAGTTTTATAGAAATAGTATTCTGCTAACTTTAGGTCAAAATAATATTTGTCTGAGAGCTAGACTAACCAATATAAGATGCATTTTTTATTGTAACTAATTTTGTAGGTTTGTTATAAATCAATGAAGCAGTTCCTTCTTAAACATTCTCTTTCGGCGAAATTCGACGCGTTCCAGCTCGTTTCTTTAAATCATTAGTTGTATCCGGCGGGTCACAATTTGACATCCTTGTATTAGACAAATCATTTGAAATAAGTAATGTGTAATATGGAGTAATATGTACCTACGTTTATATCCACTGACTAGATTATTTAAAAGTGCATATTGTTGCTAATCTTTTACAGCTCATATGCACTCGTTTATGATATAACGAGAAAAGATTAGATAAAATCATTTTATATTATCTTGTTTAAAAGGTTAGATACCTGTTTTTGAATAGATTGTTTTAAAAGAGTTGTTATACAATCATCAAGTGTAAATTTCAGTGACATGAATAAAAGGAAAATCCAGCTAAATTAAATATTTATTAATATTACTAAAAAAATGTGTGTTAAGAATAAAACAAGAAGTTACTCAATGACACCAGTTTTAAGGAACTCTTCGCAGTGAACTGTATATTTCTTTATTTTAAAACAATAATTGTTAAGAGTGAAACAGTCTCTCTGGCCGTTTCCAAATCAAACATTCCATTATCTCAATAACAACAACAACAAAAATTCAGTGTTTCCACTCACTAGTAACTAAATTACAATCTATCGTCAACACGCAGACGATTGGAATAATAAATAAAATTACGGCGCTGACACAGCGCCCTCGTACGGGAGATTTTAATTACGATCAGTAACATACTCCCGACCGTTGAAACCTGCAGGTTTCAAAACTACTCTAATATATAATATAAAATTACATAATACTACATATAACAATGCAAAGATATAATTAATAACAAAGGAAAAATGGCTAAATTACTTTACATTTGAATACAATAAAACATACTATAGAAATTAAACAACAAAATATATTCAAAATATACCAAATATATACATTAAAGAAATTAGTTTCCATTAATTGGAAGGGGACAAATACTTCTCACATCTCTCTTTATTATTCTACCGTTAGGTAGACGAATGTTCACTACTCGAACTTTTTTGTCCTTACCGAGAAATATCTCGGAAATCCTACCTGTTGCCCATTTTGTGCTGAGCATATTTTCATCTTTGATCAATACGAGAGAACCAACATTTATATTGTTTTTATTTATTTGCCATTTATTACGTTGCTGCAAGGTGTTCAGATAGTCTCGCTTCCATAATTTCCATATTTGCTGGCTATATTTTGTTATTTTTTGCCAGTTGCTAAGTTTGTTTTCCGAAATTTCAGTGAGCTGGGGTTCAATAATAGACGTTAAGGGCCTACCTATAAGAAAATGACCCGGTGACAGAGTCTCGAAATCGTCGAAATCTGATGACAATGGGGACAGAGGTCTTGAGTTCAAAACACTTTCAATTTCTAGAATTACTGTCAGAAATTCCTCTAAAGTGAGGTGCGCGTTACCAATTACACGTTTTAGATGGAATTTGAATGATTTAACCCCTGCCTCCCAAAGACCACCGAAGTTCGGCGCTTTCGGAGGAATAAAATTCCATTCGATATTTTCCCTTGCAAAATAATCAGCTAATGCTTCATCTGGGTGTCTAACCAAATTGTGAAGCCTTTTCAATTCTAAGTTTGCCCCTACAAAGTTTTTTGCATTGTCAGAAAATATTTTTGAACACTTTCCCCTTCTGCTAACAAAGCGCTTAAAACAAGCAATGAAGGCTGCAGAAGTGAGATTTGAAACGAAATCTAGATGAATAGCTTTGGTGCAGAGACAAACGAATATACATACATACACTTTATTATATGTACCTTTCCTTTGATTTTTGAATTTAATGTAAAAAGGGCCACAATAATCAGTTCCAATAATGGAAAATGGAAATGAAGGTGTAACACGCTCTTTGGGCAAGTCACCCATAACTTGACTCGCTAATACAGGCTTGTTTTTAAAACAAGTGACACATTCATATGTTATTTTGCGACAGATGTTTCTACCATTAGTTATCCAAAATTTACGACGAATATGGTACAACAATGTTTGTGATCCTACATGTAAATACTTTAAATGAAAATATCTTACAATAATTAAAGTAAGGGGATGCTTACTTGGCAGAACCATAGGATGTTTTTCATTTGTTGTCAAATATGAGTTACCCAATCTACCCCCAACTCTTAAAATATTACTTTCATCTAAGAAACAATTTAAAGAATTTAGTTTACTTTTATTTGGTACCGAATTACCTTTCTGAAGACATTTTATTTCTTCCTGATACTCACTTTGTTGAACCATCTTTATCAGTGATAATTCTGCAGCATTCAATTCTTTAGAAGTAAGATGATCTTTCACTCTATTAACATTTCGAAGGTTATGAATAAATCTAAGCACATAACATAAAATACGAATGATAGTTATATAATTATTACTAACACTAATAATATAATCTAATAAATAATTTTGATCATAAATAGCTAGAGTAACTAAAGAGTTATCATTTTCACATTTAACTGTTTTCTTTAGTTCATCAGAATAGTCATCTGGCGAATTTTGGATGTTGCAGTCATTAGTTGGGAGAACAGTTTCTCTCAAAAAGGGGGGACCTTTAAACCACAAATCCTTTTCTAAGAGCATATCAACACTGACGCCTCTGGTAAGGAGGTCGGCTGGATTAGACTTTCCCGGACAATGAAACCACGAATTGGTGTCAGTCAAAGATTGAATCTCGTTGACACGATCCGCTATGAATGATTTCCATCTTTTACTAGAACCTCTAATCCAGTACAAAGTGATTTTCGAGTCTGTCCAGAAGAACACATCTGATGGCTTCTTATGATCTACTATTTTCTTGACTGCATTACCTAGTCGGGCAGCAAGTAAAGCTCCCAATAGCTCTAATCTTGGTAAAGTGATTTTTTTAAGAGGTGTAACTCTACTTTTTGAAGTCACAAGGTTAACTTCAATAGCATTTTCTTTTACAATTCTGAGGTATATGACAGTGCCGAAGGCTTTCTTACTAGCATCGCAAAAACAGTGAATCTCTACAACATCTGAATTTTCTTCTTTCGTTGAATTTAGCACAATTCTTGGAATTTTTAGGTCGGAGAGGCGTGGGATCTCAGAACACCATTGAAGCCACTTTTCTTTAACATCTATTGGTAGATCTTCATCCCAAGCAATTTTCCTCAACCACAGATCTTGAAATAGGCATTTCATGCGAATAGTATAAGGAGTGAGCAAGCCAAGAGGGTCGAATATTTTTCCAATAGCACGCAGGATGAAGCGCTTGGTGGTTTCATTTTTTGATAACATTTCTAATAAGCCTTTTACATCTACGATAAAGCAATCTTCACTCGTATGCCAAGACATTCCTAGAACCTTTGTTGAGTCAAATCATAATTCAATTGGGTTGTGTAGAGGCTGAGTATCAAACCCTTCTTGTTTCCATTGCTCCATCAAATCGTTATCATTAGTTGACCATTTTCTGAGTTTCATACTTGCCTCGCTCATAATATAAACAGCATTTCGAGAGATTTCTAACGCATCTTGCAAGTTGTCAGCACCAGCGATGAAATCATCAACGTAGAGGCACCTATCTAATAACTTTGTTGTTGTAGGATATCTAACTTGAAATTTCTTGATATGTTTTCTTAGAGTAGCAGCAAGAAGAAACGGGGAAGCATTCATACCAAAAAGAACTCGTTTGAAGCGATATATTTCTGTACCTCTATCTCCAATCCATAAAAACCTCACTGCATCTCTGTCTTTCTCCGCTAGGGATATCTGCAGAAAGGCTTTTTCTATATCACCTATCAATGCTATTTTGTTTAATCTAAAATTGATAAGTAGATCGAATATGTTTGGATTTAGATTTGGACCTGGCCAAAGACAATCATTTAACGATAATTCGCCAAATCGTGTGAGCTGGCATCGAAGACTACTCTCATTTTTGTTGTCAGGCTTTGTCTAAAGACAGGTTGATGTGGAAGATAAAAAAGTGGTTTCTCCACTGGCTTGTGCGTTTCCGCTATTTTTTCTATGATTTCTTTATTTTCATAATCTTTCAAAGTCTCACAATATTGAGCACGAAGCTCTAATTTTCGCTTCATTTTCAATTTAAGACAGTTTAGTCTATTATTGGCTATTTTGAAATTGTCGTTCATTTCTCGCCAATCTTTTTTCCATGGTAAGGTAACTTCGTAACGTTTATTTTTATAAGATACAGATTTTTCGAATATTTCTAATGCTCTTTCTTCGTCAGTACATGTGGGATCGTCTTTTATCCCTAATGTTTCTAACTGAAAGTATTTTTGAACTTCTTTTGTCAAATCTTCATAGTTACAAACAAGCCCACAATGAGTATTTTGCGTGATTTGATTGTCAGGATTTAATACGCTTCCACAGGCAATGAATCCAAATACCGAGTTTTGGAATTTTAAATTAGAATTGGGGACTTCAATTCGACCGACTTCTAAAAGATCATAAAATATTTGAGCTCCCAAAAGAACATGAATTTTTCCAGGTTTGTAAAATTCTGGATCCGCTAATTTAATGTTATTAAGGTATTGTTCTGTTGGAACGTTAATCCGATTTACTGGAATAGTATCCGATATTTTTGGTACACAAAGAAGTTCTATTTCCGCCTTAAAATTTGAATTGTTCGAAATTAATGCTTTTACCTTGGAGTTAATATTCACGGAGATGCCATTTAATCCTGAAACCGCAACTTTTATTTTTTCTTTCTTAAGTCCTAAATAATCAGCACACTGAATCGTAATGAAATTACTCATTGATCCAGCATCAATCAAACCTCTTAACGGCTTAAATTCACCAAATTTATTTTTAATATAAACAATGACAGTTGATAAGATGCCAGAACTTAAATAATTCATCTCACAAACAGATGTACCTGAAAATGCTCTTTCGTTAGAAATGTGAAATGTTGCAGCATTCGGGTCTAGATTTGAATGCGCTACGATTTGATTCTGGTTTTGGGTATTGCAATCACTGACCTCGGGTTTTGAAATAAATTCATTTTTTCTATCGCTGTTTTGAATTTGCTTTTCATTTTCATTCTCGAAATGCAGTAAACTCGAATGTTTTTTCATACATTTCTGACAAGAATAAGTAGATTTACAATTTCTAACCGAGTGGAATTTTAAACAGTTAAAACAAATATTATTTTTCTTTACGAATTCATATCTAGAAGCCACTGAAAGATTTAAGAATTCTGGACATTTGTGCAAACCGTGGAATTCATTACTCTGACACTTAACACATTTAAATGTTTTTGAGTTTTTACCATTAGATGTAGATACCATACTAGTGATTCGTTGTTGAGCATTGCGTTTAGGAGTTACATTATTTATAAGAGGTTTGGAAACTTGCAGTGTTCTCGCTTGTCTTTTTAAAAATTCGATTAATTCTTTTAATTTTGGTAGCTCGTCTTTTTTTTTGTTCACGTTCAAACCATAATTTTGTGGACCCATCTAATTTCTGCCACAATATATAGGTTATTATTGTATCCGCAAACCCTTCAATTTTTTGATCGAGAATTTCTAGAGATCTGATACATTCACTGGCGGTATCTGCCAAATTAAGAATAGCACTAGGTGTTTCACTTTGTATTGAATTAATGGACATTAATTTTTTAATGTGAGCAAACACTTGTTGTCTTTTATTGGAATATCTTTCCTCTAATAAGGACCACGCTGTTTGATAATTATCATCTGAAATCGTTATACTTTGTATAACTTTTGCAGCTTCAGAATGAAGCGAAGATTTCAAATATGATAACTTTTGAGCACCCGAAAGTGCGCTATTATTGTGAACGCTAGATTTAAAAAGATCACTAAAATATATCCAATCCTGTACATTTCCACTAAAAGAAGGTAGATTAATCGTGGGAAGTCGAACTTCCGTTACACTATTCTCTTGTTTCGGCTTTGATTCATTAGGAACATTTATTTGTTTTTGTTTCGCTCTTTTAATTTTTAACCAAGTTTCATCTAACTCTTTTTCAATCGATGATTGTTCATCGATATATTTATCAATTTCCTCCTCATCGCACAATGAATAAATTTTATCAAACATTTCTTTCAATTCTGTATTGAATTGATCACATTTCGTATTTACAAGTTCTAAAGAACATTCATCAGAGTCACTTAATTTGATTTCACTCACAAATTTAGTAATTTTACATTTTAAAACTCTTTTTTTTGTCAAAATATTTTTTAATTCAGTAGACATGTTAAAGAAAAAGTCCTACCTTATTCGAAGAAACCAAGTCTCGTCGCTGATTCTTGACTCTAAAAGCAAACGATAAATCCGTTTACTTTGGCCTCGAAGGACCAATTTCTGTTAAGAATAAAACAAGAAGTTACTCAATGACACCAGTTTTAAGGAACTCTTCGCAGTGAACTGTATATTTCTTTATTTTAAAACAATAATTGTTAAGAGTGAAACAGTCTCTCTGGCCGTTTCCAAATCAAACATTCCATTATCTCAATAACAACAACAACAAAAATTCAATGTTTCCACTCACTAGTAACTAAATTACAATCTATCGTCAACACGCAGACGATTGGAATAATAAATAAAATTACGGCGCTGACACAGCGCCCTCGTACGGGAGATTTTAATTACGATCAGTAACAATGTGAAATTAATTACAGTAAAACATGTGAAAACTAAATGGCAAAGGACCTTCGGAAACTGTAATTTTAGAGATATTTTCGCTTTAAAAAGTATATATTTTTAAAGGTATTTTTTTCATCTCTCCAGAAAAAACTTTCTGCTTAAGGCACAATTTCACCATAGGCATGTTTCCGTTTCTACAAGTTCAACTGTAATTAAAAAAAAAAAAAAGTTATGAATTCTAACTTATTAAAAGTGCACTTCTTTTTATTCAATTCCGTTTTTAACACTTTCCGACGAAGGTGACAATATTTATGAAATTGATTTGTCTGTATGTATGTCTGTCCGTGCTCTAACTCGCGTAAATATATTATGATTTCCATGAAACTGCTGTATGTTATTAATGTTATTAACGTCTACTATGGCATGCTTGCTATTGAAAATAAAATAAGTAGCATTAATAGTTCATTTACTGGGGTTCTCAAAAGAATTCCTTTACATTACGTCAATGGAGAAAAATCATTTGCGGTGTATTTTATTAATGTTACACTATTTCAAACATATTGAAATTAATATATATCTGAAAGATGCATTGCAAGATACTTACTAAAGACTATGGGGGTGCATAGCATTCATCGTTCATATACAGGGATACAGTAAATAATTCGGTTACAGTACTCTTTATGAAAAATAATTGCTGTGAGTACATTTTCAGTTGTGGTAAATGTTTTTAAATTAAACAAATTTTTTCTCTATTATTTGACGTTGTTTGATGTATATAAATTTCATAAATTTTATACAGGGCAGAAAAAAAGATCTGATGCACCTTTCCGTTTATTGATGGTAATTGATGAAGGGAAATTTTAACTGTGCTATGCGTTTCCTAACTGAATTAAATTTTAGTATAATGTGTATTGCAGGATAAATCTATAGGTCATATACAGTGCTGCACAAAAAAATTCAGATATGTTTCTGTCTAGTGTTATTAATTGCTGAAATTGTGGTTTTAAATGCCTTATGCGTTTTTGCAATTTTTTTACTTAGCTATCATTTTTCCATTTATTAAACTTTGAAGTTTTATCATAACATTCTCAATGTGTTGGAAAGTGTTTCATTATCTATGCTACAGGCAGATTTTGCGTTCTTGTTTAAATTGGAACATGATTTTCGAAAAAGAAAATTAATTTAATGAGATTCCTTTAAATTCTATTTTTTTTCTTTTAACGTTTCTAAATATTTACAACTAATGTTTTTTATCTCTATTTTTACTCGTATAGTCATTTATTATATTTTGCCTTATCTTTTCAGTCCTTTTTTATGTAACAAAATTAAATTAGATAAATCGATTACAGTGTTTCTAATGATAGTCTAAAATGCCGAGAGGGTAATAAGTTAATTTGGTTTCACGTTTCTTGCAATAAAACTAAACTGAATTAAGCTAGCATTTCTACATTTTAATATAGATTGTTCCTGTTGATAAAGGTAGCAAACTGAAGTAAGATATTTTGTATTATTTTTTTTTTTTTATGGCCTGAGACAGATAATTGTTATTTTTTTTTTCATAAGATGCCATTCTGCTTTTAAGGGCATACTGGATTTTTTAATCGTCTTTTATTTAGAATTAAGTACATATAGCATGTATTAAAACAAAGATATTTTAAATACTGTAAATTATGAGTACTTGGACACGTCACTCCCTCCCCCCCCAATTTTTTTTTTTAATTGTTCTTGAATCTACTGTATTAAGATAATTGCGTGATTCAACAGTACTCTACATGTAGAACCGGTAGCGCCACTAACTCGCAAAAAGAACACACGATTCTGATTAAAAAAATTAAAAAGAAAACAATTTAACCCCTTACTTCTCGCTCCCGTGATATTCACGGGTTGCGTTTTTTACTCAGATTGTTTCATTCCACCAGTTTTATAAAACAGTGTAATTGGCTTTATTATGGTATCATTTTACCTGTCATTAAATAAGGTCAATATTTTCTTTTCTAAAAAGTGGTGCCAGTAAGCAATTCGAATTTTTAAACCGTAATTTAATGCGACCGTTAAGGGTTTAAAGAAGAAATTAAGAAAATGAATAAAGATGAAAATTTGTTTAATCTGGCACCACGAAAATTTAATAGTAAATTTTAAATTTTTAGTTGCAAAATTTCTTTTAAATTTTTCTGCAACAGAAAAGGTTAAGAGATAAAAGCTATGATCAGGATATCTGAAATTCTAAAAGTATTTTTCATTTTATAAAAAATTCTAAATAGTTACAAGTAAGTTTGTTATATGTTTTTCACAATCATTTATAATATTTTGGTTTTATCCATCCATTATTGTATTTTCACTTCTTTTTCATGTAGCAAAATTAAATTAGATAAATCGATTACAGAGTTTGCAACGATCGTCTAAAATGCTAAGAGGGTAATAAGTTAATTTGATTTCACGTTTCTTGCAATAAAGCTAAACTGAATTAAGCTAACAGTTCTACATTTTAACATCGACTTTTCCTATTGATAAAGGTAGCAAACTGAAGTAAGTTATTTTGTATTTTGTATTTTTATTTTATAGTTCGAGGCAGATAATTATTATATTTTTTGTTAAAATGCATTCTGCACTTTAGGGCATGATGGATTTTTTAATCGCCTATTAGTAAGTTAAGTATATATAGTATATATTAAAACAAAAACTCTTTAAATACTGTGAATTTTGATCACTTGGACACGCTCCCAGCACAGCCCGCTTGCTCAAGAAAAGTTTTTTTAATGTCCCGTGATCTACTGTATTAAAGAGTGTTGATGTGATTGAACAATACAATAGAGATAGAACTGGTAGAACCACTATCTCGCAATACACAGCATACCCAAGACTGATTTAAAAAATATATGAATTAAACAATTTAAAGAAGAAATTAAGAAAAAATAAAGACGAAAATTCGTTTAATCAGGCTCTCTCAAACGCTGAAAGTATTTTTCATTTTAATAAAAAAATTCTAAATAGTTACAAATACATATTTTATAATTTTTTTCAGATTCAATTATAATATTTTATTTTTCTCCATCCGTGATCGTATTTTCACTCCATTTTCACGAAGCAAGATGAAATTAGATAAATCAACTACAGTGTTTCCAATGATCGTCTAAAATGCTGAACGAGTAATCAATTAATTTCATTTCACTTTTCTTCCTATAAAGCTAAATTGAATTAAGCTTTTCTACATTTTAACATCGATTTTTCCGTGTTTATAAAGGTAGGAAACAGACATAAGATATTTGGTATTTTTAGTTTACATCTTTGCAACAAATATTTATTATTAATTTTTCCATTAAATGCACGCACTGACAAGCATGCTGAATTTCGCAATCGTCTTTTTTAGAATTAAATCCGAAGAGTTATATTGTATATAGTGGCACAAAAATATTTTAAATACTGTAAATTTTGATTACTTGGACAATCTCTTCCCTATCCTTGGAACAAAAAAAATTCATTTAAATTTGACCTGGACTTAATGTATTGAGACAATGCATTTGAGAGTACTGATGTGATACAATAATTATATGTCAAATAATTTAGAGGTAGAAGCACCAATTAGTAACGCAATACAGCAGAGACTGATTTAAAAAAAAATTAAAGCAGAAAAGAAATTTAGAGGAGAAACTAAACAAACAATAAAGACGATTTTTTTACGAGTATCTCTCAAATGCTAAAAGTATTTTTCATTAAAAAAATTCTAAATAGATACAACAGACGTTTTTTATCTGTTTTTCACAGCGATTTATTATATTTTGTTTTTCTTCATCTATATTTTCTATGCTGCAAAAGCAAATTAGATAAATCGATTATCGTGTTCCAATGATCGTCTAAAATGCTGAGAGGGTAATAAGTTAATTTGATTCCTCGTTTCTTGTAATACAACTAAACTGAATTAAGCTAGCTATTCTACATTTGAACATCGATTTTTCCCTTTGTTGAAAGTAGCAAACTGACATAAGATATTATTTTCTTTCGTTTTTTTCAAGCTTTGAAACAGTTAATTATTTTTTAAACTATATTCACGCTGCACTTAACCCTTTCCGACGCAGTGTGCCCTGGTCAGGACACCTAATTTTAATTCCAAACTTACGAACGGCACCAAGAATATTTTAGTAAAATTTTGCTTTTATAATGAACATTTAATGTAACACATTTTTTAATTTCTAAAGAAGTCGTTTGTGAATTCCGGTGTCATTCAATAATTTCATCATTTTACAACAAAAACTGTCTGTGCCGGAAAGGGCTAAAAGTTGGATGAATTTTTCAATCCCCTTTTCAGAGTCCAGTGCATATACAGTGATAGAGTTAGAAATAAAAACAGAAGAAATACGCTATTGATAGAGGATATACTATACTCGAGAGTAACGTTATAGCTACGGAAAATATACAAAGTGTCTTAAAATAACAGAAGGTATATGGCGTATAGCATCGTATACCCTTAACTACATCCTTGTCCATAAAGTTTAATACTATATATTGACAAAAGAATATTTCAATTTTTGTTAATTGATATTAACCCCTTCAAGGGCTGTGGTTATTCTTGCACCACTTAATTTTTATTCCTAAATATCACATTGCCACGAGAAAATTGGAATGGAAATTTTCCTTTTAAGTATCTGAACAAAAGCCTTTTTTCTAATTTCGAAATAAATTCCTTTGTAAATTCTGGTGTCGTTCAGTCATTTCTGCATTTTACGAATAGAAGTACCTTGGCCCTGAAAGGATTAACCCTTAACCCTTTAAGCACTGGGGGTAAATTTCTACAAAATACCCAAATGTCACATTGACACCAGTATTTTGCAAAGAAAATTTCGGTTTATATATGTATGCGAAAAATACATTCAATTACTTTCAAATAAATTTGGTCGAATATTCCGGCGCGATTGTGACATTTGGAGATTAAAATTAAGTGGGAAGAAATTCGCCCACCAGAGCTCAAAGCGTTTTAACCCCCTCGGGACGAGTGCCTTTTACAGAATATTTTATCTTTTATCACCGGTTTTTTAAAACAGAAAATTTTGCCCAATTGAATTGGATAAAAGTCCTGATTAAATAGATCAAAATTTACTATAAAAATAACTGGTGGTAATAATCAAGGATTCTGGATAACTTATGGGGAAACTATACATCTCGCTCTTCCCCAAGGTGTTAACGGTGAAAGTACTTCTCCAGACACAGGTATCTCTTAAACGAATTTATTAGGTTTGCAACACTTTTTTTAAGGAAACATTTTTACTTGCACTTTGACTTTGTCAATATGTGCAAGAGAAATTTAGTAAAAAATGTACTTTTAAAATACAGTGGTCCAAATAGAATATAAAAATAGAATCATGTATGGCTAATTCCATGCGAACTTGTCATGTCTGTCACGTACTACGATTTTTGGCTACCAGTTTTTTAGAACGGAAGAATGTGACTTATTTTATTGGAGATATCAATTGAATAAGGCGAAGCAAACTTTTTGAAAATAACCGTGGCATAGCTGCCAACCTTTACGCTTTCTTCCTACCACTAAAATTTTCTTGTAAATATTGCTTTATTTAATGGTCGAAATCGCACGATTAAAGAAGGCGAAAATCTCTTCTAAATTTTAGTGGTAGCAAAAAAGCGTAAAGGTTGGCAGCTATGCGGTGGCCAACAAGCATAACAATGTTCAGCTGTGTGACAGACATGACAAGTTCGCATGGAATTAGCCGTATTGGTCGACTTGGTCGGCTATTCCCGACTCTCGACCGCAAAGGATTAACGGGAAACTGGGGTGTTTCTTGGTCCCCCCACACTCCCACAGGTATGTATTATATCGGCCCTGGATTTAATGTCTTGGGGAAATGCACATGATTCACTAATACTCATCAGAATATCGGTCCAAACTTTCATTAACCCTTTATCTATGATTTCAACTACGCATTATGATTTACAGTAATATTTTTCACGTAATATTTTTTTTCAGTTACTACAATGGAAATTTAAGTATAAACATAAAAAAATACTCACCCGTGAGAAATTTAATTATTTAGAGGTAATTAATTAAAGTGGTACTTTAAAGTACCGTCAGTACACTATGACTAAAATATCGTAACAGAAAACCCATTTAGAATTTCAACTGACACCAGAAAATATTTTCGATTTAAGAAGTATGTGAAATAGAGGCGTTTTCTTATTTACAAATAAATGGTTTGTCAAATTCCAGTATCAGTCATTTATTTCAACACTTTAGAATAGAAAATGCTTTGCTCCTAAAAGGGTTTAAAGAAAACTATTTTTTTTTTTTAATTTTTCGATCTTGTTAGCAGTCCTTTAGTTATGCCACGTCAAAATTCCAGGAACAACATATTCCCTTGCATTTCCACATAAGCAATATACGAATTTACATATGCCATTCCATGTTTTCGATTTCCTATAAAAAATAACAATGAAGCTGAAAAGAAATATTAAAGCAGATGAAAGCGATGGATAACTACACAGGCGGAAAGTAAACAAGAAGTTTTTCTCTTACACCCAGTGTACCGACGGTACTTATAAGTACCACCGAGTAATTCAACTGTTAAATCAAATACATACACCGTTTACCTAACATAGTTAGTCAAATTGTATTCTAATATCATAATGAAGACATAAAAAATCGAACACTTATATTATATCCTTTACTGTGTTTGCAGCAATGAAAAGACGAGAGTGGCAATCTGTACAAAATATCGGCACAAAACACATCATCTTCAAAGGAAGCCTCATTCCTCTCTAAAATACAAACCTAGAACTACTGCTGCCATATATTCGGATAAAGTGGAGTTAAAAGAGTGTTTTTGCCGAGTACCATTAGAATATTAGTAATATTCACTATGGTATAAAAGTTTAAAGTGAGTGGTACTTATAAGTACCGTCAGTAGATAAAGGGTTAAACTGGGGGTGCACGTAAGCTAATTTTAATCAAGATTTACAAAAGAAACTTTTAAATAAATTTTTCTTTTATAATGTTGGTGGAAAAAGGTTGAAAATTTTATTTTTTGTTATTATTAAACAATTTTTTTTCAAAAATTCCGGTGTGAATTCAACATTACAGAAATGCAATTGCTTTCCCCTGTAATGGTTAAATATGCAACAATTCATCTGATTGTACCAGCAGCAACAAAACACAGACGGCTTATACGACTTATACAAACATGTAGTCATACAACTGTACGATTTTTTAATTGCACTTTCTGGAACCGGTACTATCTCTAAATTACATGTAGGAGAGGAAGGAGTAAAACTCAATTGAGTCTATAATAAATTTTAAGGGAATCGTGGACCTTTATTTGAGGAAAAATCGACCAAAAATCGACATTTCTTTTTGCGTATTATTAATCTTCAATTTGTACTACGCCATTCGTGGAAAACCGCATGCAGATGCAATTATTTTACGCAAAGTTACAAGTGTTTTAATTTTGTTCACAAACAGTTTTTCGGCCTTTTGATGTACGTTAAATCTGTTTTTCTCAATAGGGCAATTCCACAGAAAATTGTCTTTTTTTTTTTTTTTGGGGGGGGGGGGGGATAAAATATATAATATGTTTAATTTAAGGGTATGATTGGAAAACTTGATATTTTTATAGTCTATACTAAAATCCTAATAAAAAGACATTGTAAATTACTGTTAACAAACTAAGTTAAGTACCATTATTGTCTTTGTAAAGTCATAATGTTACGTCAGTTACACGATAAAAGTTACGTCAGTTACACGTATAAATGCCATTTTATTTTCTTTTTTATTATTCAGAAAATAATTACACAAGTTACTGTTATAATTTGGCATTACTTAGTGTTGTTGAGAAGATTAAATCACTTTTTTTAACGGAAAAGTTTTGATAATTTTTACACTTCAATGAAAGCAGAAAAAATGTTTGTAAATTTTATGTTACGTCAGCTACAGTATTTTGAATAGCAATTTTTGGTACTAAAAAATAGAGTGAAGTAATTTGCAGGTATTTGGATATTAAGTCCTTAGTAAGAAATATTTTAAATTGTAAAAATTTGTTCTAGCTTTATTAGTAAATTTTCTACATAGTTTTTAAAACAAAATTCGATGATCAAATGTTACATCAGTTACGTTGGAATTTATTAATACTGATGTTTCAGCTTTTTTTTTTTTTAATTTTTGAAATGATTCTTGCTACTTAGTTTTTGATCAAAATTCATGAAAATTGATAAGGAAGAATCCTGATATTTCTTAAAAAGAAGCTGTGTATGTATTTTTAAATTCTACTTCATTAACACTATTAAATTTGATTTTTAACTTATTATAAACCATAATTTTGATGAAAATCTATATAAATTCAGAAAAATATCTCTAAAAAATAAACTATTTAAGGAATTAAAAGATCTATACACAGATTTGTTTGTAATAGAATTTTACCTGATTAAAATGCAAAATCTAGGAAATATCCAAAAATTAAGACGCAAGGAGCATTTCAAAATTCCGTTTAAAAATCTAATTTTTTTTTTTATATTTTAAAATTGTAATAAGATTGGGAATTTCCTTTATGGTATTCTATATACTTATGGTAAAATGTATATTTGCACAAAATTTCGAATCTTCATTATGAAAATTAAAAGAAATTGTTTTAAACATCGACTGTCTCCTTAACGATTTTTAAAAAGTATAAATTAAAATGGATTATTTTATTAAAAACTAGTAACGTGAAATATTTGAAGAGACTCCTTAAAATCCGTGGGTGCTGGATACGTTAATCTTGTCTACAGGTAAAATATTTACTAGTAATGCAGCATACAGAAGATTGATGAAATGCTTTATTTATTTATTTTTTTAGTCGTAATGGGATATTTAAAATAGCAAACTTTTTTAAATAAAAACGTAAGACAAAATTAATTTTTTTTTAATTTTTCTTACCTTTTTCTGTATTTTTATTTTAAAATACATTTTGGAAAATGTTTTGTATTCAATTGTGAATTAAAAGTATTTATTGTTCAATTGCACCATATTGCACTTAAAATTGCACCATATTGCACTTAAAACTTTGTATTCAAATTAAACAAAACTTACTAACCCCTTGAGGTGCAAGCAACAGTGTTGCCAGACAGTCAAAAGTCAGTTTCCCCAAAATTTCTGAAAATTTCCCCAAATCAGTATTTTTTTTCCGTAAAAGTCCACAACTCAGTTTTTAATCAAAAAGGGAATTTTTAAATTTTCAATTTACCACTGTAAAAAATATTTAAGTAATTTCAGCTCAAAATTTTTCCCCAAATCAAGCCTTTTTTTGAAAAAATTCCCCATTTACAAAAAACAAACTTTTAAACTGGGCTGAATGCATATTCTGTAGCTACATTAAGAGAATGAGAGATATATTTTGCAGTGAGAAGTTATTTTACGCTTGTTTTTAAAAGTATTATCTAACAATGTTGGACTATTATTACATTAGCTCCATAGCTTTAGACAATCTCTTATCAGTTGGAATTTGAATGAATCCGAGATGGTACGCTGTTTTAATTGTTTTCTCATCCCTGTACTGAAGTACATAATCGTAATGTAAAGGTATTTTCGCTGTATCAATCAATATGCTTTTGTATATCATAAGAGAAAAATATCTGCTTTTCACATATTTAAATTATTATTCTTTTTTTTTTTTTAAGTACGACGAAAGAATGTTTCGTATAACTCCTGCAGATTAATTAGTCACATTAAGGTTTATTATTTAGAGCCTGATGCATCTGTAATACATGAAAACTGTACTGTAGTAAACAACGAACACGACCACATACAAGAGAATAATGACTGATATTTCCGATTTCTCGAATGTATTTTCGTTTTTCAAATCAAAAGTGAGTTCAAGACAGATCCAATTTTTCTACAGGACTAAAAGAAATCTTGACGAAAAATAGTAAAAAAAAAAAAATTCCCCAAGTTTTTCATCAAAATTTTTGTAATCCCCAAATATTTCCCCACGAACTACTTGTCCCCAAAAAATTCCCCTAGAGGTTCAAAATTCCCCAAAATGGGGACAAAATCCCCAATCTGGCAGCACTGGCAAGCAAAAATGTCTCTAAATATTAAAGACTCACCTAAATAATCGAAAAACTCTATTTTTAAATAAGGAAGAGCAAATTTTCAGCGACTTTCCTCCAAAGTTAAAAAATTAAAATTTAGTTACAATTTTCTGGTGAGAATCTTGTTTAAATTAGGTGGGATATATTTTATCCCACTGCCCCTCAAGGGGTTAAATGGTAACATAAAACTGATATAGTACATATAACATAAATGTGAGTACATATAACATAAAAGTGACTGTGTAATAATCCATATGTGAGTAAAATTTTAGTGTTCCTTACAGTTATTAAGCGCGGGAAATATACATGTAACGATGATTTATCATTTAACATTCATAATATCTGGCCTAATTTGTTAGAATTAATGCAGTCTGTTAAATTTGTTTTCCGCCACCCATCACCGTTTTTTACTGTATGGGTTTGCTCCATTTGGTAACTATGGTAACTTTCTGACGTTTGTTCAGGAAACGCTCTCCTTAGAAGAATTCTTCTGTGCTCTTAGACGTTTACGTCCGTTTTGAAATTTAAAACTTCTGTAACATCATTTTAATACTGATGACGATCGCGGAAGCTATTAGAAAAGTAGTTTTTTAATGTGTTTGCAATATCACTTTTATGTTATATGCACTATTTAGCTAGTTGTATTTAATTTGAATACAAAGTTTTTAAGTAATCGTGAATTCTTTGAAAAGTTTATTTTTGTGAAATATTTTTACGAAGTATTCTGAAATTTTCCATTATTTATTGTTTCTTTAGGAGTTATTAGTCAGATCTCAAATTGTAATGTATTTAAATATAAAAAATTAAACCTTAAATCACTATAAAGTGGGTCCTTTACAGGCCGAATGCGGACACGCCCACAAGTCGTCTAGTCGGCTCCGAAAATCCAGTCTACACATCCAAAAGGAGCAATATAATACTATGTTTGTTTGGCAAGATTTTGCTAAAAAATACATATAATCATACAAATTCAAGGTTTGATTACAAAAACAGATCGGAACGTGAGTAACACGCCGGATTTTACGCTGCCAAAGGCAATATGAGCCCCAGTATTATGTTTGTTTAAAAGATTTTCGTTTAAAATATAAAAGCATACACATTTGCGGTTCTTTTGTAAAACCATGGAGCGTTGGTAGCACGTTCCGCTATGCGCTGTCAAAGACAGTGGGGCACTAAATCTAAGTCCATTGGAATACATTTCCGTTTAAAAATATAAAAGTATATAAATTTAAAAGTGTACGCTGCCGAAGTCAATAGGGCTCCAACACTAAATCCCTCCCGAAGAAAAATGTTTGAATTCATCACTAATTTTTGGTATACAGGCTTACTATTATGCTCCTGGACAACGCTGGGAGCGTAATCTGATGTCCGTATATATACATCAATTTCAAGAGATACATTATCGTACACTGTTAAAAATATCGTGAAAAATTACCTCTGTTTTTAAAGGCTATCTATTTTCTGACCAATGAGAACGATCCATAGGCCTTTATGTAGCGTCCTCATTGGTCAAAAAATAGATAGCCTTTATAAACAGAGGTAATTTATCACGGTATTTTTAACAGTGTAGTCTGTGTAGGCGTCTGAAATGGTAAAAATCGAATTTCTTTAGTGTGCGCTCTTGCTAATATGTTGTGTCTAGTAATAGTTTCCAGCAGGGAGAAATAAGAAACATTTAGTTTAATTAGTTAATTAGCATTTGATTGACATGTGGTCAAGACCCGCACAATTCCCGGGTTCTGTGCAGTGTTGCCAGCGGGCTACTTTTTTAAAATTCAGATTTCTTGATTGGCATCACTTTTCCAAAATAGTAAAATTTCTCTTGTTGTCGCATTAATTAATATGTCTTAAAATAAGGCGAATTTTACTATTTTAAAACAGTGGTACCAATCAAGAAATCTGAATTTAAAAAAAAAGTAGCCTACTGCCAACACTGGTTCTGTGACGTACAATATTTAACCACAAATGAAGGAGAACTGGTCAAACGTCAGCATTTTCTATTTTAAATTGCTCTCTGGTTTTAATGATGAGCGAAATAAATGTTTTGGTGAGAAACAAAGTACAAGGGGTAACACTGGTTTTAGAATGAGAGTGAAAGTTAGAAAAAGAACTTGGATATTTCAATTAAAATTTTCAAATATAATTTTAATTTTGAATTTTCAAACAATTTTAATTCTTATCCGTTTCATATATATATATATATATATATATATATATATAATAAAAATGAAGCTACATGTGAAAATCAGAGAAAAAAATAATACAAAATTTAAACCCAGTAAATTGAAAAAGTATACATATATAACATACATATTACGGAAAAGTACTTGATATTTCGATCTCAGTATCTATACGTAATTATGTTTAACTTCACGAATTCTATTTCACGAAAGATAAATTTTAACAAAGTCAATTCTTAAAGCAAAATTAAACTCTTCTTGGAATTTAATCAATTTCAGTACCTTTACGCAGGCGAACTTTCGTTCTTTTTCAAATAAAGGGAACCGGTGCTTAAATAAACCGTAACTTAATTAAGGGAAACTTACATTTTCTTTGATCTTTAAGGTAAAAGGGAAAAAAGCCCACCCATTTTTTAAATCTAATTCATTGAATCTAAATGGCAATTACTTGGGAGAAAAGGCAATTGAAAATATTTCGATTGTTTTTTAATAAAATCCTACTCGCAAATATTTTGTAAATATCTTTCTTTCTTAAGTTTCATTTATGCAATTGTTTTTGATTAATATATTTTACTTTAGATCACCTTGAAAGAGACTTGTAACAGTAATAATAATAAATATTTAGTTCCGATGAATTATAAAGAGAAAAATATTGTAAAATTGTTTTTTCTGAGTTTCTTTTTTTTTAAAGCTATTTTAAAATTTGATATGCATATATGTATGCATGTATATGTATATAAAGGAATTTAATTGAATGCATAATCTCCTTTGCACATTGAATTTCATACATGCATGTAGCGGAATGAATGATTTTACTATCGAATGGATCATTGGGCATGCGCAAAAATATAGTTTCCAACCATTGCATATATTTTTTATCAATTACCACCAGGAATTTTGGAAAGCGAAAATAACCAAAAGCATAGTTGCCAGCTGCCATAAACAGGTAAATCAATTATCTTCCGAAACTTTTAAAGATGAAAAGTATTTTCATATTTTGTAGGGTTTTTGAGTTGATTCTAATTAAAACCAGAATCTCTTTTTTGATACAAAATTTCTGGTAGAATTGAATAAAACAAAACGGTTCAAATATTTTCTTTTAATAATTCCGAATAATTCATTCAAATAGTAAAATCATCCATTCTGCCCATCACTACATGCTTACACCCCAGGGCTTCTAGTGGTTCATTTTTTTTTTGATACCAGTATTTCTGAAGAAATTTTTGGGGATACGTTTCAATACATTTACAGTAAAAATTATGTATCAGGCAGGTGTCGACAAATTTTGTAAATAAAAGCTAAAACGGAATGTTTCTTTATTTAAAAAATAAGGGTATTCAAAAAAATGGACCGAATGGGGATTCGTGTTGTGTACAGTTGCACATACTTATGTAATAAGTGTTTTCTTTTCCTACGCAAATTACTTTAGAGGAATGTTTAAATTACTATTTATATGTATACAGACGTGTAGGTATCAAAACATGCTTGACTTAACGAACATACGCATTCATACATAGTTAGCATTTTATATATGTAGATTTGCGCATATTTAAATGTTCAAATGCACCCCTACACACCAATTCATGATGGGCATATTTATACCATGGAAATATGAATGAAAGAAAACTGCATATAATCAAAATGGGGAAGTTTAAACTTTAACCGGATCTTCAGGTTCTGATTTACACAAAAGCAATCTTCCACCAGTATAATTGAATAGAAATTTCCTGCTTTTAAATTAGTGCAGTGATTTTTTTTTTGTTTTGTTTTATCTGAGAAAAGCAAAGCAGGGAAAAATTAAAAAAAAATACTGGTATTCAAATTTAAGGGACCGTACACAAACGCTGAAAAAGATCCGCCTACAGCGGGCGCCATTTTGGGGTCAGCGCCGTATGGCTAGTATATGGCCCCTTGAATTTGCAGACCAGTATTTTCCAAATATTTTCTTTGACATTTTTATCTAAGAAAAACAAGGCAGAGAAAACTTTTATAAGTTACTGGTACAGTCAGCTTGTATTACAATTTAAGAGACCGTATACAAACATTGAAAATACAAAAGACGCCGTTTATGAATCAGCGCCTAGGCTCGTAATCAGAATGCGGTAGCTGTGCTGCTGAATGACAGATAGCACATTAGGAACATTTGTAAACTTACTTGTAAGCCACTTGTCACTTGTAAGCCATCTGTTAGTGAAAAAAGAACTATTACTGCATTCGTTTTTTCTTCCGTCATAAAAAATCCGGCTTCCTTTTCATTCATTCGGTGCGAATTGCATTTTAATATTTATTCGTTTTTGAATCACTAATTAAAAAATCCTGACATTTGTTTCACTCGGAAATTAATTTTAAAAAAATAGACGTTTTTAAAATTTCATTATGCAATTAGCTTTAACAAAAAGATCTAACATCAGTGTGTCTTTAAATATATTTTTTAAAGTAAATTTAAATAAGAAATACTAAAATGTTTTATTTACAAAATTAAATTTGAATTTACTTGTATTAAATTTTCAATGAATTAATTGAATAAAGGCAAACAAAAAATAAATTTATAAAACTGAAGAACGGTAATAAAGTGAAAGCACGCTATCTAAAGGAATAAAATTATAAACACATGAAATAATAAAATTATTTTCGGAATATTGTTACTAATAAAAATTATTTTTTTAACGTTTGTATTTTTTATTTTTATTTTTGGTGTTTTTATAAAGACAAATATTTAATTTAGAAAAAATAACTTATTTTGTTAGATTTTGTTTTTTCTCGTTCTTTAGTAAAAGTTATTTGAATGCGCTTGTCTTTTAAATGAAGAAAGGACAACAAAAGCAAACGAAATTTAAACAGGGGAAGAATGGGGAGAAAGTGAAAGTATGCTTGATTTGGTGCAGGTTGTGTCATATTTTCGAATGTCATATATTCGAAAATATAAAAAATACACGATATTATGATATGTCCAGTGTTATATATATATATATATATATATATATATATATATCTGATATTTAAAAAAAAGTCCTTTTTGATGATTATAAATATTAACAGACTAACATAAATCAAAAACTAAAATATATTGCGATGAACATGAAAACTTAATCAAACAATACAGCCAGTAGGGGATGAAAAAAAGGCCGAAATCTGAATTAATTAGGGGAAAGCTGGAAATTGTTTTAATCCCTTTAGTTTAGATCTTGAAAGAATGTACTAAGTTTTCCTTATCGTACTAGGTGAGAGTTAGAAAATATGATCAGATTTATAGTCGAAAAACATGTTTTTTTAATTACCATAACATAGCTACCAACTTGTACGGATTTTTGCTACCACTAAAATTTAAAAGAAATTTCTGCCTTATTTAATTATAAAAATTCACTGCAATTTGGCGATTGAATTAGGCAAAATTTTCTATTATATTTTAGTGGTAGCAAAAATCCGTACAAGTTGGCAGCTATGCCATAACAATATCTCAAAAAAAAAAAAAAAAAAAAAAAAAACTCTGTCAAAAACAATGTCAAAACAAATGAAGAAGAGCTTAAAATTCTGAATAAAATTAGTACAGTCATTCAGGGTAACTTTGAACCATGGGGTGTAACTTTGCACCACCTCCTATTTTTCAATATTTTTCACTCCAAAATACTAAATAAACTCCAGAACTGAGCTCTGTTGGCCAGGTTCTAAACTGAGATTTCTACTCTTTATTTTAGAAAATAAATTAGCAGCATTATGCGGTATTAATTGCATCATCTAACAACTTTTGTGAAGTACTGTTTTCAAGCTAATTTTGAATGCTGTTTTGAAGTTGTAATCCAATTAAATTTTCATAGTAAGTAAAAATATACTCATGTATCAGACATATTATTGTCTAAATGTTGTAAATGTGATAATATTTTGTGATTAGTTATTTATTAATAGTTAATAAAATGTAAAATAAGAAGGCACTAACATTTTATCACATTTTCAGGTAAACTTTGAGCCGGCTCAAAGTTATACTGATGTTTATAATTTACTGATTATAGGTGCTACTGTAAAAAAATTCACATATTTGCACGTATATTTCATATAAATGCCGAAAGTGAACATTAGCTATAACATTTAAATATTTTCACAAATATCTGTAAAATACATACAATTCATTTAAAGGCGTTTTTCGGGGCGGAGCTAATCAAATTTGACATTTCATACATTCGACATTTTTTATTCTTGTTTGAATAATACTAGTACTAGTATGTATTACTGTAACTATGGATATATTATTGAGATAAAACATTGAAAATTGTTAGTGCATTTTTATGTTTTATATGAACAATAAACAGGTTTTTTTTTTCTAAATGTTCATGGTTTTCTTCTTCCTCTTTTTTTATGCCTGATATTTGTTGTAATATCATAAATTATACAAATCTTGTGGTGTTGGAAAATGTAAATTCGGAGTCTTTACATATCTGAAAACATTTTGGGGGGTTTAAAGTTGTCCCAACTATAATACTTTTTTATAACGAATTATTTTAGATAATATTTATCATATGGTGCAAAGTTACCCCTCAATGGCTGGGTAACTTTGAACCAGGATAAAAATTCATGTTTTTTGTTTTTTTCCTTATTATTCCTTAATTTTTGATAGTCAAAGAATAATTTAGGATTATTTCTTCTCTTTTATGCCCCTAGTCGCAAAAATATTTTTAAAATAAGAGTGTGGCATATGAAAGTAGAGAAAATGCGGATCAAAGTTACCCTGAATGACTGTACCCACAGTATTTTCGTTGAACATTAAGCTCACAATTCTACTTCAAAGTTTTGCACAAATCGATAATCATGAGCTTGAAGCCAGAGCAGAGCAAGTTATCAGTCCACCCTGTCTCCAGTTTTTATATACAGATATATTTTTTTAACTCATTGAGACGTTTACAATGTTTTTGTAATTATTTTAGTGCTTACTTTGGATATTTTGATGATTATGTTTTAAGGTCGTGATTACGAGCTATTACTGATGACTTTTTTAAAATATTAACTCATACCATAATTTGGGGAAAGACATATGTCCTAACCACCGTAATCGACGTGTTAACAGAAAGAAACGTCACGCGAACGCTTCCGCAATGCTTCAGCGGGAGAAAACTGCAAAATTCATGTTAACCCATTGAGGGTCAAGGAATTGTGTTTCTGAAATGTCGAATTCACACCGGAATCTGAAAAAAGATTCATTGCAAAATAACGAAAAGCAATTTTACGACTTTTTTTCCACCAAAGTTAGAAAAGTTAAATTTAATAATTTTCTTCTGGTGCAAATCTACATTAATCGTAAATGGGATATAATATATCCCACCGCCCCTCAAGGGGTTAAGCACGTACTGTTTAGCATAATATCTGAAGTAATATTATATACAATAAATAAAAACTTTTATATAAATTTAACATTTTTAGATGTTGAAGGTGTGTCATAATCATTAATGTCAGATTATTGTCACTTTTCTCCACCTGCACCGGTATCCACTTTATCTCCAGTAAGACAACTTCTGAAATTACCTCTTCCATCATGATATTAATTTGCGATTCTCGGTTGGCTGAATTAGTAGTGATATGATCATCAGTGTTGCCTGAATGGGGACTTTTTTGTCCCCAGATTGTTGGTAGTTACCCCTTTTTTGAAATAGAAATATTTGGCCTGCTTAAAAATGATTAAAAATTCTGAAAAATAAGGCGAATTATACTGTTTTAAAAAAGTGGTGACAGCCAAATAATCTGAATTAAAAAAGTCCTCAATCTGGCAGCACTGATCATCATCCTCCGGAGAATTGGTACATGCTTGCCCTTTGTACTGGTAGCAAATTGTAAAACAATCAATACCAGCTTTTCTACAGCAGTTGGCCAAATTACACCTTTTTTTTTTTTTTTTTTTACACTTGCGTGATATCATAGAAAGGACTGCAGGAGAAGCTAATTCCTTGTTGCTTTTATTTCCAGCTCAATCCAATGGGCTTTTTGAAATCCACTCCAAAGTTGAACCTGTAGGGATGCAAGGAGAGGGTGTTATCGTGATAATTGTGAAGTGTGGTGCAGAGAACCTAAGTTCAAGTTATTGTTTTATCAATGATTTCTGAAAAAGACGAAATCTCAAAGAATCTAACGTTCCTTCGCTGTCCTTTTCCTTACACGAGGCTATCAAAAATGTGTGTACTGGGCATGCCATCGGGGCAAACATTTTCATTACGGAAAATGTTGACAATTTGCTGCAGTACAGTAGCTTTAGAACTTTGATTTTTTCTTCTTCAACTGTCTAAAATGAGAAGATGTGGTATCTCAACCACACAAAGCATGGATAAACGAAATGTTGCTTCTTATGTCTGAAATAATGTTCCGAGTTGCTAGACTTTATGAAAGATCTTCTTGCCCCCCCCCCCCCCCCCTTTTCCAGGCTTCAAGGAGAAAATGTTTTCAGAAGTAGTGCATAAAACCATTTTTCCCTAACTAAAACGACACATCGTGATCAGTTTTCCATTTCCAAAGCACTTTTATTATAAGATAGTCAGTATCTTCATCAGCTTATTTCACAACAGAGCCTTCTTTTTGAAACTGCACACATAACACAGTTAAATCCCGTTGCTTCTTCTTACCATTTGGTACAAATTTTTGTTGAGACATAGTGGATGACATCCACTCATTAAATGCACTCTGACCAGTTATGTGTTTCTTTGTCTACCAGATACGTTCTTCTGATTTTGCTTTTTTTACTGCAATACAGTGTTGCCAGTGGGCTACTTTTTTTTATTACGATATCTTGATTGTCACCACTTTTTTGAAACGGTAAAATTACCTTTGTTTTTGCCTTAATTAATATGTCATTAAATAAGGCGCATTTTACCATTTTAAAAAAGGGCTGCCAATCCAGAATCTGAATTTTAAAAAGTAGCCCATCTAGCAACACTGCTGCAATGGCAGGGATGTAGAGGATGGTATACGGGGATATTCGCCATGAACTTTTTGGATTCTTTTAAGGAAAACCGTATACCCTCTGTTTCTGAAAAAAAAGCTTGGTATATACACTGTAGGGTATACCCTCTGCCTTGAGCGTATACCCTCTGCTTAGAGCGTATAACCTCTGTTTTTTTTATGACTACACCACTGTGCAATACCTTCAGGGTAACCATAAAAAAACTATTGTAGCGCCCAGATTGAAGTACCTTTTATTGTAATCAACTAACATATTTTTGCAGGATGGAGAAAAATGAATCATTTAATTGCCACATCACACGGTACAACAGAAATCCACCATCAGTCATAGCACAAGCTGAACTGAAATGTAAAAAATTATTGGATGTACAAAGTAAGTCACGATGCACAAAAAAAAAAAAAAAAAAAAAAAAAAAAAAAAAACGGACTGCGGCACTTACGCAGACCATTTCATCAAATTAATACTTTTTAACACTTCATATTTTAAAATTATATTTACTTATTATATTGAAGGGAAAATATTAAAGATTTTAAATTTGCATAATTTCTGCTATGTTAAATAAGACTTTCAGAACTCCATAAACGATCGAAACTTAATGACATAAGAATGTTTTCTATCAATGATTATTTTTAAATTTATCGTTTGTGAAAGAAATATAAAAATACAATAGTTAAGTGATATTGAAAAAATAAATTGTTTTTTCTTCTAAAATTAACATACCAGCTGCATTTTTTTTTATTGTTTGCAAAAAGCTCAATTCAATTTATAGTATAGCTCATACCAAAACTAGTACAAAACAAATATTGAAATTACTCTAGAAGTTATTGACAAAAAGATTCATGAATGTCAGCTGTTTTACATATCATATTGCAATTGTTATCATCAACCAAAAACATTGGTTTAAAAATAACGATTTTTTCGATTTTGTAAAGATTTAATGATAAGAATTGTTTAAATATTATGAATATTTTTCTTCGACATTCCGAAGCTTTTACCACCTTTATGGATATAACTTAAAACTCTCGTATCTATGATATTCTATCAAAACCATTTTTATTCAAATATCTTAGCCTTTTCCGTTACAAACTGAAATTTAAGGTCATTCAAGTCGTTGATCTTGAATTCTTGCTAGAAACAAGGCTCTTGTACTGTCATTTTCGCTCCTCCGCCGACCTCCCCCCCCCCCCTCGCAGTCATTCCATTTTATATTTAACCTCCTTAATTCTAATATTACGTACGTACTTTTATTCGTATATAATGTACGTACCTTTATTCACTTTAAACCATAATGCATAACAGGAAATACTACATATTTCAAATACAATATCGGAATTAAGAACCAGCATTTCTCATCATTTATTATCTCTCTTCAAAATGAAGTCTTAAAATAATTACAAAAACATTCGGTAGGCCTCAATATGTTAAAAAAAATACATGTATGTCAAAACTGCGGGCGGGGTGGACTGATAACGTGGTCTGTTCTAGCTTTAAGCTGTTAAATAGAAATTTAGGTAAAACTTTGAAATAGAGTTGTGACCTTAATGTTCAACAAAAATATTAAGTGAGGGCACACATTTTATTCAGAATTTTAAGCTCTACAATATTTGTATTGACAATGTTTTTGATAGAATTATTTTTTTTTTAGATATTGTTACGGTAATTAAAAAAAACGTGTTTTCTACTATAATTCTGTACATAGCGGCTAAAGCTCACCTAGTAGGTAGGGGGAAATTCATTCATTTTAGGTTTTAACTAAAGTGATTAACCCGTTAATAGTCGCGCGTTGGTCTTTTCCCCGCCCGAAATTCGTTATCTTCCTGTAACTCATTTCCCGTTAAAGTTACAATAGCCAGATTCCGTGTAGCTGACCTTGAGTGTTCACACTCTTGTGTAGTAAAATGGCAAGTCATTCCTGCTATTTCTTAGCATTTTATAGCATTCTTAAGTTTCAATCGGTCTAAATGACCGCGTTGCGAGCACTTACGTTAGTTGAATTTTTCCCCCTCGTGTTCATCCTTTCCCATTTCCGCGAAATCTGTGGGGAAGGTTTCTTCGAAGTAAGGACTCTCTGTCTGTTGTTATTTCGTCTTTCTTTCCTTCTGCTATATAATTCGTTCAAAGAGTGCTTTTTTTTACTTTTAGAATGTGACTTAAAATTGTTTTATTATATTAGTTGTATAGTCAGTTCGCACAAAAAAATGATGGATGGTCACTTACATTTTTTTTTTTCATTGTCAAATATTGCGGGAATAAATTCTCAAATCAATAATTATTTAAATATGGAAAAAAAAGGGAAATTCATCATCATTATTTGAAAGAACTTGCTTTCCATTTATTACCCGAACATATAAATGAAAGAAAATAGACAATAACACTGCAAAACCATTAAAAAAAAAGAGAAGAGAATTTTGTGAGAATCAGTAAAAAAAAATGCCGTGTATCCAAAATCTGAAAAGTATCGTTTTTGTACAATAAAACAAATTCGAAAGATAAAACAATCGTCTCAGAAATGTAGTGTGTATATTTGCGAAGAACATACATATAACTTATTTGTACAATAAGAAAAATAATGAGAATTTTATAATGTAGGTTAGAAATTACGCAAATAAAAATCTCTTTTGGGTAATTCAGTGAATGTTTATACTATGATTTAAAAAAATATTTTAAGTATTTTTTATAAAATTTATCTATTTTTAAATTTTCATACTGTAAGTAAAAACACATTTTTTTTTTTACAATGCCGCAGAAATTATTATTGAAATCCAATAGAGGCTTGGGGACAGTATCTAACAAATTTAAATTTGTTGTCCTTCATCAATTGTTCAAACTATTTTTCAGAATAATGTTTTCCAGAATATGAGAGAAAATTCTTTTAAATTAAATTATTTCTGCATATTTATAATTTCGGAGAAAATTTTCTTATTGTTTTTATTAATTTAATGAACGTTATTATAAAACAATAAATTATAACATTAATACCTTATTATGAAATGTACAATTGAAATTTATTAAATACAATTAAATAGTTTCTGTAAAATACATCCCTATTAAGATGAACCTTTCAGTGATTCTATTAATTAAAATAATTTATCCATCTTAGGATTTAAATTTACAATTGCAAATGTATTTAAATTAAATATAAAATTTCAATAACTTATTTATTATTTACTTTATATGAGCGAAATTCGTATGCAGAGTTTTTATTCAAGGACGCTGCTCCCACCTTGAAATAAGTAGAAAAACTACAAATCGTGCATTTTCATTTGAAAAATGGATTTAATCACAAAATCTCGAGAGCCCCCCCTCCTCTCCCCCCTCATACACACACAGACACCCCACAAAATAAATAAAACGTAGTTACAACATTTACATTTATAATTTCGAAGTTAAGTATTTTTTACCTTTTTCTTTATTATATATATATATATATATATATATATATATATATATAATTATACATTTTTAATAATATTTGGTTTTTGTGCTATTTGTGATTTCATAATTATTGGTCATTTTCCTTATTTTTGCAATGGTATTATTGTACAGAAAGTTTATATATATATATATATATATATATATTGTCTTTAATTGTTTATGGCATCAAATTTGATGGGTTTTCATATGTTTTAAATGAATTAATCGTCCGCAATATGCAGGTGAATTATTGGTATTGTATTTGATTTTCTGTTGCATGTCATAGGTTCCATTTTTATTTTCAGTTTAATTGTTCAATTTAATGTCAGTGTAATATATTAATGCTAAATTTATTAATTTTATTTTATTAAATGGATATAGAGTGCCGGAGTATCAAAAAATTCTGCCTGACTCTGATTCTGTCCTTCCAATAAATAAATAAATAAATAAATAAATAAAAATACCCCTATCATAAATTTAGATTCATATTAGTAAATGTTTTCCTACTAATTATTGATTCATAGTAACATCAGAAATTCAATCAAATCATTTACTATTTACTTTTAAGTATTTATGCAAAACGAAGAAAGAGTTATTAAAAATATTTATCTAGATGCCAACTGAATATATACTTAAGCGAAATAAATAATTGCTGTAAAAGGTTGTAAAATGAATAATTGCTGTAATCTTTTAAAGTTCAGTCAATATTTTCACCCTACGTTATCCGTTTTCGATCATCTGATAACACCGGCAAGTTTCCCCTTCGTTTTCGGCCTGCTGGTAACGGCGGCAAATGGACCGAGCGCGACTACTAACGTTCTAAAAAATGTCGCGACTACTCTCGGGTTAAAACATTTCCAGCTTTCTCCTAATTAATTCCGAATTCAACCCCCTAACCTAACTACTGGTGTAATGTTCTAAATATCTCTTTGTATTGTTTTATTTCATTTAAGTAGCATAATTGAAGAACTAATTTAAAACAGACACAATTTTCACACTTACACATACCAAAAATAAATATGAAAATAAATTAAAAACTATACATACATAGGATTTAGTATTAAGTATCGAGATAATTTTGTGTTTCCTACAACAATATTTTAAACGCTAAATAATTTGCTTTCATCAGAAATTTGAGCATAAATCATAATAAGTTTGTCTCTTTTTTCATCTCTAATCTGTTCTGCAGTAACTAAACCAAAACCCGAAGAGTTTCTTTCTAATGAAGATTTAAATAACTTATCTAAATTAGACAGTTTATCTTTCAATTGGTGTTAATATTCTAAGTAATATTACCTACATAATTATTGATTTTACATTTTAAGCTTCAAACGTAAATCATGGAATTTTATTATTTTTATTATTACAGTGGAACCCGGTTAAGACGCTCACGGTTAATACGCGATCCCGCTTAATACGCGGATTTTTTCCGCTCCCTTGAACATCGCCCATAAGACTAATGCAAAAATATCACGTTTAAGACGCGAACGGTTATTACGCGATCCCCCTTAATACGCGAAAAATTTTCGGTCCTTTGTGGTAAAAAATCACGTTTAAGACGCGAATTCATTGGTGCAGATGCGAATTCCTTTTTTCTTCTCCAGTGTTTCCATTTTAGCGGATTTTTTTATTCATATAAAAAGCACTTTCTGTATATTAATATTTACTTTATTTAATAACAGATCAATTAAAGGAATATTTCGAAAATAGTGATAGATATTTGAATAAAAAAAACCCTCTAAATTAGCAACACTGCAATTCTTCTTTGATCCCTGTTCTAACATTCTTTGTCTCTCGTTTCGTGTATTTTTTATTGTAGTAGAGAGAGATACATAGAAGGGAATTCAGGATGCTCAGATACATCATATAATTATAATTAAAGATGACTATACCTGTTGTTAGTGAGTTTTTAAATGTATGTTATATCACTACTATGTTTTATATTGCATGTTATATACAGAAAAAAAAGAAAAGAAAAGAAAAAGAAACTCGCATAGATTAAACAAATACGACTGCTGTTGTATAATTCTTTTATGTTTTCTATGTTTTCGTTACTTTTTGCTATGCTAACAATACTTTTTACACAAAGATTAATAAGGGTAGTTTTTTTCTTACATTAAAAATGACAGATTATATTGGTACTCATTATCACAAGTACTAAATATGATTTTAACAACTGGATTATGCTTCAAAATTTTAATATTTTTATTCCTTCTGTTTAAAAAAAAATTAGTCTAGCAAAAAAAAATTTTTTGTTGTTTTATCTTTGGTTGTAACGTATTATCGACAATAAAGCCGCATGTTTGAATCCATATTTTTTTTCAGTTATTATTCCAGTCTGTCCTGTAAAAAGATAGACTGAGTTAAGTTGAATACAATTAAATTTAAATATAAATATACGTATAAGTCACAATTTTCGACCATAAACATATCAATGAAAGTTCTAAAGTTCATTTAGACGATTAGATGTGTAAATAAGCCCAGTTCCTGCAACATTATACAAATCACGTTTAATACGCGATCCCGTTTAATACGCGACTTAGGTCCACTCCCTTGAAACGCGTCTTAACCGGGTTCGACTGTATTTAATATTTGGCTGAAAGAGCCAATGCCAAAGCAAAAGTTCTTTTTACGTGACGAAACAATTAATAACATTTAAAAAAATATTTACACTTTTGATTGAAAATATTAAAAACATCGTATTCAGTGATAATTTGAAATTAACCCTTTGTGACACAAAAACTCCGATTCGAAATATATTCAATGCACACATTTTTTTTAAATCCGTATTTGACATATTTTTAAAACACACATTTATTACACATTATTTATTATTATTATTTTCACATTTATTTCGAAAATAAATGTGGCCAACAAGCATAGCAGTTATCAACTACATGACTTCCACTAAAAAAGTCGATGGAACTAGCCTATAGACATCTCTAATTGATTGATTTTATTTATGGCGTTGTCACATTTAACTAAATATATCCAGTTATCAGAAAATTTTTAAAATAATCAATTAAAAAATATTTATACAAAAAAGCGCATTTATTAATTATTAGATTATTTATTTTTAGTTTATATGTTGTTTTCGACTTTTAATTTTTAAAATATTTCATTGTTGCAGTTTCACAGGTAGTTGGCCTATTTTGGCGATCGTGATTAGGCACATAATAAACTCCATTGTTGTTTTAACTCGTATACAGTTGTAATCGTAAAGAATATCAATGCAAAAACCCTTGACGGGTTAAAAGTTTCTGGCGCAGCACTTTATCTTATGCTCTAAGAATTTTAAATATGGAACTTAAAAATACTGATATCAAATTTTGAGTGACGTTATGCTATTTCTTAAAAAATATATTTGTATTTATTTCACCATTTTATTTTTGTTTTATTTATAATCGCATGCGCAAAAGTTATGTTCAACATGAAAAGCTGCATAAAATTTTATTCGCTGTTGCTTTATCATTTACATCTCTCATAAATTCAAAATATGTGTTTTAAAAGATATGATATAAAATTTAAGTGACGCCTTGATGTGACTTTAAAAGATTTGTTTTTTAAAATTCAATTTAAATTATTTTTGACTTGGTTAAAATACTTTTTTTACATCTACACAATGCTTTTAATTTTCCAATTCACTGTTAAATATATCATTTTCATTGAATCTATACTATGCATTGAAATGTATTTATTTCAATAAATTGATTTATCTTTTGTGTCACGCTATTCAAAATTGTGAGTAAGATTTATGTAAATGGTTTATTTGCGTCAAACTATCCTTTTTCATACATTTCATGTAGTTTGGACACAATGACGCAAAGAAACCATTTACATAAATCTTACTCACAATTTTGAATAGCGTGACACAAAAGATAAATCAATTTATTGAAATAAATACATTTCAATGCATAGTATAGATTCAATGAAAGTGATATATTTAACAGTGAATTGGAAAATTAAAAGTATTGTGTAGATGTAAAAAAAAATATTTTAACCAAGTCAAAAATAATTTAAATTGAATTTTAAAAAACAAACCTTTTAAAGTCACATCAAGGCGTCACTTAAATTTTATATCATATCTTTTAAAACACATATTTTGAATTTATGAGAGATGTAAATGATAAAGCAACAGCGAATAAAATTTTATGCAGCTTTTCATGTTGAACACAACTTTTGCACATGCGATTATAAATAAAACAAAAACAAAATGGTGAAATAAATACAAATATATTTTTTAAGAAATAGCATAACGTCACTCAAAATTTGATATCAGTATTTTTAAGTTCCATATTTAAAATTCTTAGAGCATAAGATAAAGTGCTGCGTCAGAAACTTTTAACCCGTCAAGGGTTTTTGCATTGATATCATTACTTTTTTGAGGTTAGTGATAAAATGATTAAAAAAAAGATACTTATGGAATTTAATGCAGATTTAATTTTTACTATTTTATTACAATTTTCCTTATAGCAGTTTGTATATAAAAACAACTGGGTAAGTATAATCGCAGATCGCACAGAGGGTTTCATTTGATATTCCTTTAAAAACACTTTATCCTTAAATTAATAAATCCAAAATGTTAATTTATAATTATTAAATCCTTACATAGATGTAGCACCAATAGTTCCAATTTTCATGGGGCAGGGAACGCACTCTTTTAAACAAACCACCTTCCAATTGAAGTCATCAAAAACCAAGTTGAATAAGCCAGGGCCCGTTGTGTTGTTTGACAAACAGCAGTCTCATGTCCCCTCCTTCCCCCCTTTTTCAAAATTTTTCAGACCAGTACCTAAGAATGGAACCGAAATAATTTTTTCTCTTCAGAAATTACGATAAAAAATAGTATGCAGTACTCATAAATTTACTTTAATGCTATATAGGGTGATTATTAAATTAATTATAACGTTTGGAATCTGTTGCATTGATGTCCGAAAGGTAGTTTCTGAGTTATGGAAGCTGGACCCATAAGGCGCCATAGAGGGGCGAAACCCGCTAGTGTCTATCATAATTATATCTGCCATGTAGACTAATTGCGATATTTAATCAAAATAGCCCCCCCCCCATCTCCTCATCCCCGGAAATATAACAAATACAAAATGTGTCTTTATAAACCTATCGTCAAATAGGTTTTTATTTCTTTTTCCCTAAAAAAAACATGATTTTTATATCCGTAACGTAAATAGCGGACGAAGCTCGCTAGTTCCTATCATAATATATTTTTTTAATAATTTTATATAGTCTATAATAAAAATCAGACTTAAAATAGTCTAGTTCCATGAGTACTTGTAGTGTCAGTTACATGCTACGATTTTTGGATACCAGTATTTTAGAACGGGAAAATGTGACTTATTTTATCGGAGATATCTCATTAATTGAATAAGGTGAAGCAAACTTTTTTAAAAAAAGGTGGCCAACAAGCATGGCAGTTATCAGCTATGTGACTTTGTGCTAAAGTCCATTAATTTGATCTGCTTTAAAAAGATTACGGAAGATTGAATTATAGTAGAACCTGGATTAACCGAGCTTCGATTAATCGAGGTTTCTGTTAACCGAGCCGATAACAAAGTCTGATTTTTTTTTCCTTTTGAATGAGCCTTAAAAATAGCCACGCTCTTTAGCTCACTGTCCGTGCTATACAGGCCCTTCTGCCCCCAAAAGCCCTCAACTCCAAAGAAACATTGGACCCTGAGAAGTCAATAGCGAACAATGCTTTGTTTCCAGTGGCTGTGTGAACTTTCGTAAATTTTTCAATTTGCATTTTAAAATTTACTACTGGTAGTTGATTTTCTTTTTAAATTTGTTAAGCTGTGAAACAGAACTTTACATATATTTATTTTTATTATTTAAAAAACGTTCTATATATTTTTTTAAAAGAGATGTTAAATTCGCAAGCACGGCGAGTTTTTACACACAGTTTCTATTAACCGAGATTTCCGATTCCGATTTACTAACAGTCCCAATTAGCTCGGATAATCGAAGCTGCTCTGTATAATTAAAAAATCAATGGCGATCTTACTGTAAACGGGTTTTCCTTTTACTGAGGGATTTCAAAACCGAATCAGCTGATGTTAGTTGCTGTTTCCCTGCTTGATTAAATAAGATTAGTTAAACATTTGAAAATTACCAAATATAAAAGGAACTAAGTCAACAGAGTCTTTGCTTTATGGTATTTTTTAACAACGCTATGAGAAAATGATTTTAAATAAGAGATTTTAAATGTAACGTTTTAAATCTGACATAATTTTCACCAAACTTTCCTTTCTCTTTGTAACATTCAACTGAAAATATTTTTATTATTAGAAAGATAATATTATTATTTGCGCTACCTTAAAATTAGCAACTATAGTTAAAAATATCATCTCGAAATTTGAAATAAATCTCTCATATAAATATATTTTTTATTTACACTGTTTTGCAATATGTTTTGCAATGTGTTTTGTAAACTGTTTTGGCCACTTTGGCCAATATGACGTAATTTCCTCCATTTACGACTTTTAACACATATCAATGAATTTATTATTTAAAAATTTTCTTTTTCTTTTAATATTCACGTGTAAATATAATTTTTATGACGTAATTTTCAATGTTTTCCTTCTTTTAATGCGTAATCATTTAATTCTAATTTGAAAATAATTGATTATTTTATAATTTTCTTTCATTTTAAGTAAGCATGTGTAAAAACAATTTTTATGACGTAATGTTTAATATTTTCCTGCTTTTAACACGTTATCATTTAATTCTAATTTAAAAGGATTTTTTTCTGTTTATAATAGTCACGTGTGAATAAATTTTTAATTTAAAGGATATATTATTCTTTGCGCTGTTTTAACATTTGGCAACAATTTAAAATAACCTTTTCTAAAATATGTAAAAAATATCTCTGGAAATTCTGAAAATTTTAATTTAAAATTGAAATAAATCGTCAAAAAATTAGGCAAGTTAAAAATAATAAATGCACTCTGCAAACTTCGAGTTTCTATTGAATGATTAAATTGAATGAAAATGATTAAATTCCCATGTATATTTTTTTTTCCTATGAGACTTTTTTTAATGAGACAATTTTATCCAGATTTAACATTAAATATCTCTTAAAATAATTCTTCGATTTAAAAACTGTCTACTTCAACTTTTTTATCAAACATTTCTCTATAATACTACGCAATTGCGTCAAAAGATGGCGACACCAGAATTCTGATATGCTTATTATGTAAACTGTAAATATTGCAAAGTTAAATAAAAAGAATTGTCTCGGGGTTATCAAACTTCATTGATATTTATAAATAAAACATTTCAACTAAATTATTTATTATAAAAGAATTATTACATCACAATAGCTTTTATGCGAGGAAAATAATAATTATAATAATAATAATATTATGGATGTCAGTGATTATATATTGATTGACCGTCATAATAATAAAAAATTATATTATAAAAATAAGAGCTGAAATGAATTATTTTTTTACGTTTCTGATCGTGTGATTTATATTCAAATAATAATTATTAATGTATATTTTTTGTAAAGTGATTGAAATTAAATATATTTATAAAATTTATGGTAATATTTTTATTGTTGAAAAATTGCCAAGAAATAATAATCATCAAATTGGCGTCATTATAATTGTAATTTTATTTAACTTAATAGCAATTAAAAAAATTACAAAGGAACTGAGAATAATAGTCAACTAGCAGACTTAAAAAAAAAAAAAACATTCACATGTGAAAACACGTACCAGGGAGTATCGAACTGCCTATCTTAAGGTCAGTAAACGATGGCCCTTAGCCACTCAGCCAGTGGGAAGACAAAATTTTTCTCCCCAAAAGTGGTTAAAAAGAAAGCATGTGTATGAATACAGTGTCATGCATTTTCGGTGAAATTTCCATAGAATGGCGAAGAAATATAGTCCGATTTTTCATGCGCATTATAAAACGAACAAGAGTCTTGCTGGAAACAAGTAAATTGTTATTTGGTTCATCTGAAACATATTTATTTGATTTTTAAAAAATCGCCCGTGTCATTTTCGAGAGAAAAAAAAAATCGAATTATTTAACGAACGAGAGTTTTCCCAGAAAAAAGAAAAGTGTTATTCACCTCGCCTTAATCACATTTATATTATGTATCAATTTAAAAATAATCGTTAGAACCGTTTTCGAGATTTTCAAATTAGGAACTTCCTCGATATTATACCAACGTTTTCACTTTAAAAATGGCTATTTAGATCTCAAAATATAATGCATGTAGAAATGCAAAAATTTCAGTATATGATTAGATTGCAGATATAAGACTGTTCTAGAAAATTCAGAACAATAAGACATATATCTGCTGAGTTATTAAAAGGCGGCTTTTCGCGTTTTCTTTGATGTCGAGTTAGCTGTATATATGAGTTCCGCCATCTACGAATTCTATGATACGATACGATATGATACGATTTTAGGCTTAAGGCTGCGTCACTCGAAATACTACCGTCTTCCATGATCTCACGATTTATAACCTTCTCTTGTAAAATACAGAAATTATGCTGGCAATCGAGACGCCAGTACAATTTTCGTATTTTAAAGGATATTTTTTCCCGTAAATTCCAGAAACTTTTCCGTTTTTCTGGAATGTACTGGGGAAATTTTCCGTTAAAATACAGAAATAGTACTGGTGTCTCGATTGCCAGTACAATTTCCGTATTTTAACGGAATTTATTTTTTTACAGTGTATAATTAAATTTTGAGGATATGAATTTGTGGTATTGTTATGAATTGTTGTATTCTCATAGATACTGTGTACCCAATTTTTAGAATTCATGCATATTAGGAAGTAAGTGCAAAATAGTTTACAAAACTATAGCTTTACATACATGATTCAAGTTAAGTTAAATTGTGTAATTTGAAGACAAATTAAAATTTTTCAGACACACCACATTACTGTCATTCCGTAATTAACACGTTGAGAACCACGGTGACTGACACTGAAGCGCTGAAAAATTTACAATGTTTTAAGTAATTTTTCAGAAAGTATAATCCTGCGATAAATAAAAGGTAAGTAAATTTTAAATACATTTTCAGTAATTACTTAAAACAATATATATTTTTTTAGTTTTATATCATATTTTAGAGGTCAATCATCGGTGAATGATACTTTTTAAACGGAAAGTTCAGTGTTACTCACCGGTAACTGATGTGGCGCTTAACGTGTTAAACTTTTTTTTTTTTTTTTTTTTTGGGGGGGGGGGGGGGGTTACGTAAAATAAACTACTTTATGCATGTACACCAAGTTATTCAAAACTCTGCAACTCCATAGTGAATGTCAATTTTCATTTAACATGGTTCGTATGCCTCTTTGAATTTTGCAGACCTGAAAATATTTCGTTACCAGTATTATCTTATAGAAAATTTCTTCTTAAAAGAAGGCGAAATTTTCCGTGGATTTTTTTTTCTATAAAAAGATACAGGTAGTTTCCTTGGAGAAATAACGGTATCCATACGAACCATTTTTAACCCTTAATTGCATAGTGATGTAAATTTCCATCACATTTTTATTTAATTTTTAATACATAAATTAAGTTCTTACAACCACTATATTTATATAGAAATATTAATCCTCTAAAAGTTAAAAAAATATGCTACTAAATAAAGTTAAAAATCTGTCTTAAGATTTCTGGTGTCTAATCCTTAATATAAAAATAAAAAACACAATTCTAAAAGAATAATTCATGAAATTAATGGTTAACATATTTCAACTCTTATAAAAAATATGTTACAGTATGGTAAAAGGATTAACATTGATATAATTTAACAAGTAAATTATTCATGAAATTTATGTGACTTACTTTAACAGGAAGTATAGAAATATATTCTTACCTATAAATGACAACAAACAAAGTATGAGATATCACATCTGGTTGAATTTAAATTACATAACAATTAAATTAACATTATATGATAATCGGACTTTTTCACAAAATAATGGTGCATTTATTACATGTAAAACACACAATTTTATTACAAAACACATACAATTTTTGTTATAAACAAACACAAATTATTTTATCTTAAAACACATAATGTTTAGTGTAACATAAAACAGTCGCAATCAGTTGTACTGGCTTTTTATACGAAGAGAATTCTCGCCGAAATCGTCAGTTCTCAGGAATAAAATCGGAACTTTTGGTCCAAATAGATACAGCGGTGCGTCTGAGACTCTGTATATGAAATTGTTTGCATATAACAAGTTATGATCAATGATAACCAAAACCGATTTATTATTTAATATTAAATGCTAGCTAGATTTTTTTTTAAATAATTACCGAAACAGGAATTTTTACAACATGGTGGAGACCTACCGATAAGGACAAATGAGAATTCCTGCAGGCTTTCCATGTATTGAGCGTTTTTTACTCAACAACTCTAATTAAAATATATTTACTCAGATGTCAGAATACCTTATTTCAAGCATGGAAAAAATAATTTAAAACAATTTAAACATAAAAACATTATGACTGAAAAAATATTGTTTTCACAGCTGAAATAAACAGAAAATTTAATTTTCTCATAAATAGTGTCAATTTTCTAATACAAAATTGCAAAATATACGAAATTATCTTTGTAAAAAATATTTTACTGAACAGGTCCACATTTTTTAACTTTTCTAGTACCGGGTTTTTAATTTTCGTTACCGTTCTTTGTTTTAGGTGATCTGTACCAAAAATATAATTCTATTAAATTTAGCTTCTTTTTATAAACTGTCTATTTGATTTTATTTATTAAGTTCTTTTTATTCTGGTTCGAAGCATGAAAAACTTTTAAAAAAGCAAAGGTATTAAAAGGACTCCAAAGATACTAGGATGGATAATTCTACAAAATTTACGAAGCTCATTTTTGCAATTACGATGCTAAACAGCTCAAATGATAAGCAAAAACTTTGGGATAAAAAATTAACAAAATAACTACGAATGTTGAGAATTCCATGAACAAATTATATTAACCCTTTCAGGGGCAAAGCACTTCCGTTACTAAAATGATTACACGAATGAGTGACACCTTAATCTACAAAAAAAAAAAAAAAAAAAAAAAAAAAAATTGAAAATAAGAAAAGCTTTATTTCACATACACAATGAACGGAAAATACTTGTACCAAAATTTTGGTGCAAATTGTGGCATTTGGGAATTAAGTTAGGTGTTTCATGTAATAGGAGAAGGTGCAACAAATGGTTAACTGTTGACTTGAGGCTATAGCAACAATAAATAAAATCGTCTTTTTAAGCTATCTTTATAAGCATCATGATTTTCGGGTATGTTGCAGACATGCAAAGCGGTGATAGAAAGGGTTAAATATAAAATACATGAAAATATCAAACATATTTAATTAAAATTTTCTTTTATATAAAGTAATGGAAAATGAGCAAGTTTTTACTTTCTAATAAACTCGTATGTAAATTCTGATGTCAATCCATCATTTCATCATTTTTCAAACCGAATTACTCCGCGCCGAAAAGGGTTAAAGTGTGTAGAAACTGTTTAACAAATGTGCATATATTGTTCGTAAATATTTTGTCCGAGTTTTTTTTTAAATATAAAAGTTGCTAATTTTAACTTTTCCAGCGGCAAAGTTCTGTTCCTAAAATTTTGAAATGATTGAAAGACACAATAATTTTGGAAGAAAATTATTTTAAATAAGCAAACGATTTTTTTTCGCGTACACTATTAATGAAAAAAAAAATATTCCGAATTTCTGCTGTCATTGTGGTATCTGAGGATTAAAATTAACTGGCATAAATTATTGTTGGATAGAACGAATGATTTTACTAATTGGAAGAATGATTCGAGCATGCGCAAAAGCATTGAAGCCAAACTTCATGGTTCGTACACCTCCCTGAATTTTGCAGACCACAAAATTTTTTGGCACCAGTATTATCTTATAGAAAATCTCTTCTTATAACAATGCGAAATTTTGCCTGTTTAACCTAGATTTCTTTTTCTATAAAAAAGATACTGGTAGTATTCCTGGATAAATAACGGTATCCGTACGAACCATGAACATAGTTATTTTTTTTTTTAATTATTCAATTTCTACCAGAAATTTTGCATGAAAAATATTTCTGATTTTAATTAGAACTAATAGAATCCAATAAAAAAGTAAAAATTATTTTCTTCGTAAAAATTTCTAATGGTAATTGATTTTAAAAATTAAGAAGTTTGCAAGAATGATTTTCTTTCTTTTTTTTTTACATAATTTTTGGGGGTATTTAATTAAAAATATGTACAAAGGTTTGAAACTATGTTTTCGAGCATACCCGAAGAATTCATTCGAGAGTAAAATTATTAACTCTGCCCGTCTCTAGTATAAATATGTTGTATTAACCTTCAAGAGGTTAACACTAAACCTACCGATATTTTTTTATGCCTATTCCTAAAGAAAGGGGTCAAATGACCCCTATATAAAAAGTTATCTATTTTACGATGTTTTGCGAAAAATATACCAGTTGATACATTTTGGTGTGTGAATGAAACATTTAAAAAAAATAATTATTACAAATTGTTTATTAAAGTAAAAAAATATATAATTACGCAAAAAATTAAGAAAGCAATTATTTCAAGAAATTCGAAAATTTAACCCCTTGGGGACGAGTGACCGGTATTCGTACCGCGTAAGGTGCTCAGAATCAGATTGCTCTCACATGCTATTTAGTGCTCAGATTATTCTCACCAGTAAATTTTCATTGTAAATTTTGCCTTATGTAATCCGAGCATTTTCCCGATTCAGTTAGGCAAAAATTTCTGTTTTTAAAAACCAGTGATTAACCACTTAATTCTCGCTTCCGTCATATTCTCGGGCTGTGTCTTTTACTCAAATTGTTTGATTCCCACCAGTTTTTTAAAATAGTGAAATTGGCTATATTTTAGTATCGTTTTTCCTGTCATTAAATAAGGTAAATATTTCTTTTTCATAAAATTGGTGCCAACAAGCAATTTTAATTTTTCAACCATAATTTAATTCGAGCGTTAAGGGGTTAAAGATAAAACATAGCTGCCAACAACTTACGCTTTTTTGTACCACAAAAATTTTATAGTGATTTTTACCTTCTTAAATCGCCGTAATCTGCCGATTAAATAAGGCAAACATTTCTATTAAACTTTTGTGGTCTGAAAAAGCGGAAGTGTTGGCAGGTATGCATCAAAAATTATTTAAAAGACGCTCGTCCCGAAGGGGTTAATAAACAAATATTGTGCAAATTTTGGTGTATGTTTACCATATATTTTAAAGATTATTTCGTTCTCGATATAACCTGAAAAGTTCAAAGTAGAATATAACTAGTAGAATAAAGCCAAAGTAGAATAAAGTCAATTTCTAATTGCACCATCACACATTAACCGTTTCTGGAGCAGTGGTATGTTTATGAAACCACTTAATTTTAATTCTCAAACGCTATAATTTTGTAAAATATTTTCCATTTAATATGCATGTGATATATAGCCCTTTTCATATTTACAAATAAATTTGTTGGTCAATTTCGGTGCGAATTATTTACTTCAACACTTTAACATTGAAAATGCTTTGTCTCTGAAATTCTTAACAAATGTGATGTAATACAGTAGAATAAATGATGTAATAGCAAAAATACTCAAGTTACTAATGTTCTTACAAAATAAAACATTTATACGTTTATTATTTAACATAAATTTATTCAGGGGTCAAATGACCCCTTGTGGTAATTAAGCCTAAAATATTTTTTTCTAGGCAAAAAAGGTAATTCGGAAACGTGGCATTTTTAAGAAATAATATGATCATATATTTTATTAAAAGTCGTGAAATATAAAGAAATTTCGTAATGTTTTATTTTGAGGAATTAAAAAAGAAATTCAAAAAGGGTAATTTGACCCCTCGCGGTATTTTTAGTGTTAAACTAAAATAACACTATTTTTAAAAATAGATGTATCTCGTTTTACTTTGTACTTCATGTTGCCCGTGATGTATCAGACATAAACATTCGCAAAAGCGAACTTATATAGTAGAAAAGTTTTATAAAAATGAGTATATATTCAAAAAATTAGTAATCGTGTTTTCAAAATTGAAATTTAAATACTTAATGATAAATCGAGAAATATTCAAAGTACTCATTTAAACAGTGCAATATACGTGATTTTGTGCTTAAATAAAGAATAAAAGTCTGAAGATGGTACGTGCTGGAAATACACTTATCCTAATTAAAGGAATTAGCAATAGAGAAAGAACGTGTTAAAGTCGCCAAGCTCATATAAAGGCAGTTAAAGCGTTAACAGCATTTTTTTTATCAAAGGCAAGATGCGTATCATCCTCAGAATTTTCAAGGGATATGGCAGCACTATTTTAAAACTAACTTAATATTTGCTAAAAGTGATAAAAATATGTGTTTAAGGCAAATAAATACCTTTATGCAGTTATGGGATTCAACCGGTTCGGTAGAGCCGATTGTTAATTTAAGTTGAGTTCGACGAACCGATTTTTAAAATGATACTTCAAATGCGAAAATCGCATTTACATTAATTTACTTTCTTTGAATATTTATCGGCACAACATTGTTTTCTAAACGTAACTCTGTCAGGAGTCCTGATTTATTTAATTTAGTAAAATGATGTTTCATTTGCAAAAATAATATATTTTTTCTTAATTAAGAAGAGGAAATTCAACTTAGAAAAATTAAATTTTGAAGAATTTTAGGAACTAAATTGGCAGCCTAGGATAACCGTAATTATATAGCATGCTTATTCAAAATTACAATAACTAGTTATATTCGAATAAAAGGTATTTTGCTTTGGCACGGAATTTTCCCCGTTATCACTAATCTATAGCTAATACTAAAATCGTTAGGTCTAGAGGTATACCTAACAGCATTTTTTTATATATATATTTCGCTATTCTTATCTTAGAAGTCATTTAAATCAAAGCAGTTATTTTCGTAAGTGTAATACATTCAAAATTTTTATAAGATCCCTGAGTCCTATATGTTATATTTAGACAAATATTTTCCAATCTCTAACAAATGAAAAGACATTGTATGACCTAAACATGACGAGTCATGATGCTTTGTACTTTACAAATTTCTAGCGTTGTCTGGCCCCCCCCTTTTTTTTTGTACTAAGAAATGGCAAAAATCCCTAAAATTTCTAAATGTCATAACTCCAGAGTTGTGGTCGCATAAAAATATGTCTCACTTGCTATAGCATAGATATTGTTTTCTAAATATGTTATATGCAACTGTAAATCATGAACATGGATTAATTCTTAAGCCGTTTCTGTTATTTTTGTATTATACTGTTTTTATGATTTTTCTGATAGAAATTTTGATCAAGGTTTCATGATTGTAGAGTATTTATTAAATAAATTACGTCCTTTTATAGGGAAGCATATTTTAAGATTTTTTTCACTATACCAAAAGATCAAAAATTTTTTAACAATGTTCTTATAATATTAGAAAGTGTTTCATAATCTATGTGCGATGCTTCAATTTCCTTTCATGTTTGTACATCAAAAATCCTTTGGGCAGTGAATAATTTAACAACCTGTTAAATTATTTGAATCAAACCACTGCCTTTATGCATTTAGATCACTGTTGCCAGATTGGGGTGTTTTAAATTGAGATTATTTGACTGTCACCACTTTTTTAAAATAGTATAATTTGCCTTATTTTTCATAATTTTTAATCTATTTTTAAATAGGCCGAATATTTTTATTTTAAAAAAAGGTGACAATCAACAATCTGGGGACAAAGAAAAAAGTCCCCATGACAGTCAGATTGACATGTTTCATCGCTCTGATGGCAACATTCTCAAGATTTATGCTCTATAAATCTTGAAAAATTCACCGCAAGAACGAGGCAACATGTCGATCTGAATAAATAAAGGTATTTATTTGCCTTGTAAATATATTTTTATCAATTTTGTAAATATTAAGTTAGTTTTGATGTTAGAAGTTATTTTTATATGTAGTTTTAGAACTATTTTATTTTTTAAATGTTTGCTTTTTTTTCAGACTAAAGCTCTTTGTAAGATTAATCGAAGAATTTGTAATATATTTTTTTTTCGATTAAAGAGGAAAAATATTCTGTTCTTAACTTGAGGTAAAACTGTATCAGGGGCAGTGTTGCCAGATTGGGGACTTTTTTGTCCCTAGATAGTTTTAAATGTGACCGTTTTTCTTTTTTTTTTTTTTAATAGAAATATTCGGCCTATTAAAAATAGATTAAAAATTCAGAAAAATACGGCGAATTATACTATTTTTTAAAAGTGATTACAGTCAAATAATCTGAATTAAAAAAAAAAAATCCCCAATATGGCTACACTGATCAGGGGTCGTATTACACAGAGAAAATTTTATTGTTCCTACCACTATTGTGAAAATATATTCATGGTACCTTTCTGTATAACATCTTAAATAAAATGATCATAAAGATTACCGATTAAGAGTTCTGGTAGGAACATTAAAATTTCCCCTGTTATTATCGACCCCCTGCTGTATGCTACAGATCTGCACGGGCCTGCCCGTGGCCCGAAGCCCGAGCCCGGAGTGGACCGCGGGCCGGGCTCGGACCTATTTTTATTCAAGGCACTCGGGCCGGGCCCGGACCTTACTTTTTTCTGAAGTCTCGGGCCGGGCCTAGTCACTGTTCTTTACGGGCCGGGCTCGGGCCTTACTTTTTTCCTGAAGATTCGGGCCGGGACTAACTTATTTTTTTTCTGCACACACCCGGGTACTAGTTTCATTCCTAATCTTCATGGCCCAAAATTTTCATTCCTAGTTTTCACCCACCCCGTATGAAAATCATTGTCTCGGAATGGCCTGCTCCATTCAAAGGTCAGTAAAATTAGGCTTGGCACAATTTTTTTGTTAAAAAATGCATACATTTTTCAATCGTCATTATTCTACAATTAAACATTCAAATTCATTCTTTTTAAAGAGTAGTTGATTTCTACACTTATTAAAATACAGTTAAATTAAAATATAGTAAAACGTGTGAAAAAGAACCTGCCTATGACGGAATCTTGTTTTAAACTGAAAAACGTGTTGATCCATGCTAAATTAATATACTACTTAATACTACGTAAGAAATTATAAAAATTAATAACAAACAAAATTAATATACTACGTAAGAAAATAATATATATAATACATTTACACTTGCTAAGAAAGGAACTTGTCTATAACGCAATTTTTTTTTTCTTTTCTATGCAATTCTGTCTTAGATTTTACTGTATAGCATTTATCAGATTTTTAACATTTCAATACATGGAATATGGATTAACAATATTAATGATAACTGAAATATTTACGTGCAAGAAATAGTGATTCATTAAAAAAATAAATATCGCACCCTGCGGCACTTCTATAAAAATGAAGATTATAAACATGAAAAGAAAAGATAAATATTTTTGGCTTGATCTCCTCGTACGAGAAAAACTTTTAACCAAATCGACATAAAAATCAATGTTTTATAGAAATTCACTCGGGGCGGTCCGGGTCCGGCTCGGGCCGAGATTTTAACTTTTTTCGGGCCGGTCCGGGCCAATGTTTTTTTTTGTACGGGCCTGCCGAACTTTTTTTTTCTCTGAGTCAGGCCGGCCCCGGGCCTGGAAATGTCGGCCCGTGCAGACCTCTACTGTATGGACACTGAAAAGGACATAGCTCAGACAAATGTTAAAACATTACACATAACAGGGCTGCACTGGCGACTATATTTATATTCAATTCACGCCACTATTTTTTTAAAATTCATTTTATAGTACATTTCTTTTACACATGTTGTGAATGTATATGTGAAATATTTCTATTTTGAGAAAGTAGTGCGAGATACGATTAAAAAATAGCCGGCAATAGCAGCCTCAAAAATTGGACCCTCTCCGTGAAGGGTCCTTATAAGGAAACCCAACCTGTATGTACAAAAGCTAAGCAAGGTTCGAAAAAAAACTTACGGAAAACTGAAAATTGTGAGATATAGACATTTTGGCGAGTGTGACAAGAGTTAGAACACAGCAACTAATATATACTAGCTTTGCAAGCAGTATTCGCCTACTGTTTTGGCGCCAGGGGCACATGCTCCCTCACCCCCACCCCCCGCCTTTGTTTCGGCTTTGTACCCTTCCGATTCAATGCATTGTTGATTCATGGAATTGCTATGAGCTATGAGCCAGTGATAAAATTAGAATGTAATTTTTTCACAGTTATTTCCACACAGTTATTTAAATTACATACACAGTTATTTAAATTAGAATATATTTTTTATTTTTTTGTCATGTAGATAATAAAAAAAGAAATTTTAAAGTATAATTGTTCCAAACCGGTTTCTATATAATCTCAAAGATCGCATGATTTCTCCACACACACACAAAAAAAAATCATTAAAGTGTCATGTAAAGTTTCTTTTTTTACTATTTTATTTCCATGACAACAATTATGTCCTTTCGATTCAATGCATTATTGATTCATGAGCTTGCTATGAGCTATGAGTCTGCGATAAAATTAGAATACGTTCTCATGCAAAGTTCAGACATGAAAATATTTTATTCACATTTTGGAAGAATGGTATGGATTTTTTAATGGAATAGATAAAAAAAAAACTTTTAAATAGACAGAGGACTTACTATTAGAATAATAGAAGTTGGAATATAAATATTTACACTGTGTTTCACGTTCTGTAGTAAAGAAATTAATAATTTGTTTGCAGCAACATAATGGAACATAGACAAGAACATAGCCAGCTTAACCCTCTAATGTCCATGGTAGAATGTTTTCCATAAATTGCGGGATTCAGAGAATAGGAATTCATACCAGAAAATCTAAATAGTAAAGTTCGGTTTATTTAACTCTTTCAAGGGCGATGGCCACGCGACGTGATTGCTCAATTTTAAATCCAAAACCGACAGCGGGCACCAATAATATTTTAATGAAATTTTGGTATTATAATAACATTGGAGAAGAGCAGGTTTTTATTATCTAAGAAATTCAATAAATGGAAGTTAAAATTCTAGTGTTATATTCACCTTGAGTTAAATAATTAAAATACATATACAAACACAAATTACTGTAAAAAAATTGCTTTCAGGTGTATACATATAATATAATAATATTTAAAATAGATTAGAAAAATCCAGAACGTTTTCAACTATTGCAAAACCGTCATCAGTAGGATTTAACTATTGTTATTATTTTCTTTGCGCTTATTCGAGAATCGTCCGGAAGAAAACACTGTAATTTAATGATTGTACGTCAGAAAAGAAGCCAAATGAAGTTATTATATTATCAACAAAACGATCTTTCATCTATTATGTAGCAAATGTCTCCATATTCCATGGATATCGTATGATAGTGCATCGTTACAAGCTGTATCTTTATTAGCAATTATTTCAATTGATTCTATTATAATGGCTTCCTGGTAAATATTTGTACGAAAGATAATTTTCGATTATTAAAAAATATTTTTATAGGTTGAGTTTGAGATAATCCTGAAAATGCAGCATGGGGCTACTTAATCTGAGATTTGCTTCATGTTTCTTAATTCTATTACGAAATTTTCTCATCGTCATACCAACATAAATAAAATATTTACTATATCTTTTTGGAAAGGTATAATGTATATTTCGGATCTACTGATTGCTTGGACAGGATCAATTTTAGTATTTAACAGATCTTTTAACTTTAGGGGAGGAGCTGCGATTAATTTTACACCATGTTTAAAACGGGTATGCCTTATATTTTCAAAAGAATTGGAATGTAGTTAACTTTACAAAACTTAAATCTTTTATCTAGAACTCAGCTTCGTTTTATATAATCTTCTACTTCAAACTTGATTATGATTTTTTCAATAAAACGGGATGGAATTGCATTTTCTATTGCTATTTTTCTAATTGCATCTAATTCTTCTTTTAGGAGATGGCTCGAACAAACTTCGAATGTTCAACTATAAGTTACAAATTAACAGCATTTAATTATTATATAAAAAGAACATTTGAGGTAATATCACACAATTCGGAGCCTATTCTCTCCCTTCCCTTAAAAAGCATCACCACTGCCCCTAAAGTTCCTGTTTATTGTTGGGATTATTAGCACAGATATACAGTCGTGGAAAAAAAAAAGTAAACACCCCCTACTAACCCCTCAACAAATTATCGTAGAAGAAAGTTACTGGTACCGAACGATTGGAAATAAAGTCTACTATTAACTGATGTATATAAAATTTGCTTTGGGGGCCATCTACATATTAAAACGAATCCAAACTTCATTTTTTTCAATGGCAATACCCAATTTTAACGAGATATTTCAAATCTTCGGTTCAAATTATGCCTAGACACCGAATTTCAAGTCATTTGAATGGTAAGTTTTTGAATTATAAACATTCAAAATTGAGTGCTTCTAATGTTAAATTACATTTTCATATTTTTATTTATATCTCCAGAAATTATGCTCCTAATGAGCTAATTTTTTGTGTAGCAATAATACTAATATACCCAAACATAAATATGCTGAATTTGCAATTTTGTAATTTTATGATATAAATTATGAATTATGAAATTAATATTCGAAAAAATTATGAATTGCAACCTACAATTTTTTGATGGATTTAGATTTATTAAGTCCTGCTTTATGAAAATCCCAAATTTCACATTTTTCTTCCAAGTAGTTTTCAAATTATGCTTAAAAAACGGTAAAATGATGGTTTAAGGGTCCGTCTATAATAGAAGTGACTAGATATTTTGAAATTTCTTCTGCTGTTCTGTAATCTAGCAGGCTTCATTGACTTCTTAAGGTGAATTGATCAAGATGGGGGCTCTCTCGGTCAACAATCGAGTTCCGAACTTCAATTTGGATACAGCCCTTAAAATATGCTCGTTTTAAAATAATTAATCTCTCAGAAACTTATCGTACGAATTCATAAAAATTTGTTTTCAGACTAATTGAAGGGTGTAGAGTTCATTTATGCTGTCAGGATTGTGTACTGCTATTGAAAAAAAAAGTAATGGTTCGTTTTAATATGTAGATGGCCCCCTAAGCAAATTTTATCTATATCATTAAAAAGTAGACTTTATTTCCAATCGTTCGGTACCAGTAACTTTCTTCTACGATGATTTGTTGAGGAGTTAGTAGGGGGTGTTTACTTTTTTTTTTTCCACGACTTTACCTTTAACTTCAAATTCGATCACCATCATCTTTTTCATTTCCACGTAATTGTTTGTTGCTGAATACAAACATACGCAACGTACAAGTTGCTTCAAAGGCGACTGATATCTCATTCCGTATGGGTACAGTGACAAGAAACATATAATGTTGATATCGCGTTTACCGTTATTGCCTTAGAATGTATCAAAAATATTACATTTTCTGAAGTGCCGCTGCCATTGAATTTATTAATTGAATTTTTTATTTATTTTTTTTTTTTTTAGAAATTCGAATTTGTACCATAAAGTTTGAATCATTATTTTTAGTATATAATATGACTGACATTCTACAAAGAGCGTAAAAATAATATACTATTCAAAATCATCTGGGGTGAATTCAGAATTTGTAAAAAAAAGAAAAAAACTGCTTTTAAGTAGGATGTTTCATACTTGCATACTTGACGACATAGTATGTGCCTGAATTTCGTTCATTCCTAATACAGGGTGTCCGATCTAAAAGTATCCAAACGTTATGGCTTGTTATTACAGAACTATCCATTAGAATACAATAGACTGTTCTTCTGCGGATTGGAAACCTCTCCGAGATTTTTTCGGACACCACCATACTATCACACAAATATTACTGCGTTTTTGAATATGACATTTCCTGGAAGTTGGATTGGAATACGAGGCCTAATTACTTGGCCTCCAAGGTCTCTCGTTTTGGCTTCATTAGACTTTTTTGCTTGCGTATTTATTAAATCCGTTGTGTATAAACGAAAAATTACTGTGGATGAGTTGAAAAAGTGTATCATTCAAGCAATTTGTCTAAATAACTCCTGATACCCTACGAAACACTTGGAGAGAACTGGATTACTGTTTAGACGTTTGTCTTTCTACAAACGGCGCACACGTCAAAATCTATTGATATAAAACCTTGGTGAGCCATTCTTTCTATTTAAATAATTTATTTACAACTTCTAGTGGGTAGTTCCGTAAAAATAAGCCAAAACGTTTCGATACTTTTTGCCCGGATACCCTGTATATCGTGTATTGCAATATAAATGTTTTTAATTCTGTTTCTCTCAAAACTTATTTTTCAAAAATAAGATTCCCGTAGTTTAAATTGCATCATAAATATCTAAAAACACACAAGATTTCTATTCATTCGTAGGGATGGAGTCAATCATAGCACCCTCTGGGGAAAATGTAATTTTTTTATACGTTTCCGCATGTTGATTTCCACACCATATTCTTCTAGACACTGTTGTATTGGGTTCACAAAAGTTTCTTCACTCCATTCTCTCTTATACCCTCTCAGGCTACACAGTAACTTTTAATAAATGATTTATCATACCTACTGTTATCTGTCAGATCAAATGTACAATTTACAAACAAATCCAATGGGATAAGATTGATCAAAAAACGAAATAAATGAAGAGAAAGTCTAATCATAACAATTCATATATAAAATTTTCTTCAAATTGTAACAAATCACACAGTTTAACACTATGATGTAATCATATGTTAGGCCTAATTTATTAATTTAAATGTATTAAAATGTAATTAATTCTCCTCACTATTAATGTTTATTCCTTCAATCTTTTTATTTTAAACGAAAAAACCCTCTTTTGCTTTGTCTAAATTCAATATTTTTAACTATATTTTATCCCAGTTAAAAAGATCATTATTTCAGGCAGATGTGTTAATTTAATTCATTTTGGAAAATCAATTTGATAGATTTATGAGTTTTGCAATCATAAAAGGGAAATTACTTTTTATATTATCTTCAGTTTCACTTATAATGTCTACGTAACGTATTGCGGCTATCATAACAACAAAAGGAATAAATAAAGTTATTATGGCATATCTGCGATATTTTCAACTGCTTTAATTTAGGGCTGTCTGTCACTGCCCAATATGTTGGATAAAGATGACGGCGCCAGTTCTGGTTGACCCTTGGCAGTTTTTGTTTTAAATTTTAGAATGCATTTCTTCGTAACGTAAATTTTAGTTTGCGCACCATGACTCGATTTCGAAAATGTTTGAAAATGTTTTTTGGCTATGTAAGCGTCACTGTTCCTCTAGTCTTCATTCTGAGAGGTTATACATAGCAATGCTGGCGGGGGGCCACCTCAGCTTACTCATCAAAATAAAGTTTTTCCATGGAACGGAATTCTAATTATTGAGTAATTGATTTTCAGCATTCTCACATTTTCAGGATTGGAGCCCTTTGCGGTACTTAACGCAAATATGAGACTATATCAGACATTTACGATTTTCACTGCTTGGTACAAAAACTCTCTCCATTTCAAATTTATAATCTACTACATTCTAAACACGGAATGTGTTTTTTTTTTTTTTTATAAATATTTTACATTCTGCTACATACTTGACTGCTTTTAGTAAATGTATTACCATCCCTATTGATTTTATAAATGAAACCACTCGTTCCGTAGCTGAAATAAAAACAATGGCCTTTAAGAATAAGCCAAACATAAAGTAGAATGTGAACAAAGCCTCCTGACAACAATCGATTTTTTTTTTTACTCCTTAACAAAACATACTCTTCAGCACGTATTTTTGTGTCTGCAATTTTATGCGTCAGTCTTTACTTTTTAAAATAAATGTTTTACTTTCTCTATTGTTTTTGAAAATGGTAATCGATCATTCCAATTACGAGGAAAATAAATAGGTTCTCTAGTAGACGCAAAGGTTAAATATGTGGAAACAATATTTAATCATCATAATTCATAAACTTATATTTATTTTTTAATAATGTCACATGTACTCTGCGCTCGGTTGTATGAATTAGGATCCCTAGTCGTTTCGACTGAAAACTATTTCTAATAAAGAAAAAATATCCCGAATCGATTTTTCTGAGATAGTAGCTTTCTATTTGTAGATAAAAAATGATATCTGTCAGAAGAATGACTATTTTAAATAAAGGAATCGCTTTCTTTTTGTGAAAGAGAGAATCAATCATTCTAAAACAATATAGATACGAAACAATAATTTTTAAGATGGAGTCACATACAAATAAATGTAAACAAAGTCCAAGAAAAGTAATCCAGATATATTGTGTTTGTTTTTGTCTGAAAATAAATAATAATTCAGCTCTGTTGTATGAGTTTTTAAGTAACCGTTTTCTGAGACAGCCTATCAATCATTAAAATAAAAATTCAGACACAAAAGAAATAAAAACCATTACCCGAAAGCAAATACATGTAAACAAAGTCGACATATACGTGCAAAATATAAATAAAATATACCCAAATATATGTATTTTAGTTGCTCTGCAGCTAAAAAAACATTTCAACTTAGTTAAATTATGTTTTTAAAAATATGTAGGCATTTCCGTATATTAACCGATGTATCTCTATGACAAATGCCATTTTCTGGGACAAGCTTTACGATTTAAAATAAATCTTTATTTTCTCTATAGTTTGTGAAAATGGTAATCAATCAATTCCATTAGCAAGAAAATCTATAGATTTTAAGATAAAGTCAAATGCCGAAGTATGTAAAAACGGTATTTAACCACAATCATTTATAAATTTACATTTTTTTAACACGTTTAATTTAACTGCATATGTAACATATGCAATTCTGATCTGCTGAATAAATTAAGCTACGAGCGAAAAAGAAATTTCGATTGAAAAACTTCAAGGGAAAAATATATTAAATGAACTTCTCTGAGCTAGTAGTTTTCTGTTTGTATGTAAAAGTATCGTTATCTAAGACAAGAATGATTGTCCTAAATAAAAGTATCGCCTATGTTTGTAAGAGAAGAAATCAATCATTTCAATAAAAGCATACAAGCGAAATAATCACTCTGAGTCACATTACAAAGTAAATATAAACAAAGTCTACAAAAAATAATCCACTAATATAGTTTTTACAGTTTCTAATACACTATTTCTAATTAAAAAATATTTCAAATCGATTTTTCTGAGACACTAGCTTTCTATTTGAAATTTAAAAATAAATAAATAAATAAAGCATTATCTGTGAAAGGAATGACTATTTTGAATAAAAGAATAGCTTTCTGTTTGTGAAAGAGAAAATCAATCATTCTAAAACAATATAAATGCGAAACAATGATTTTTAAGACAGAATCACATACAAAGTAAATGTAATCAAAGTCCAAGAAAAGTAATTCACAAATATTGTGTTTGTTTTTGTCTGAAACAAGAAAAATACATCAGCTCAGTTGTATAAATTTCTAAATAACCATTTTCTGAGACAGCTTATCAATCATTAAAATAAAAATACAGACACCGAAGAAATAAAAACCATTAGGACTGTACCGAATACAAATAAATGTAAGCAAAGTCTACCATTTTGCACAAAATATAAATAATATATATATAATCAAATATATACTTTTTATTTACTCTGCAACTAAATAATCTGTGCAAACATTTCAACGTGGTCAAATTATTTTTTTAAATATAAAGGCATTTCATTATATTATTCAATGTGTCTGTGCAAAGAATGCCATATTCTGGGAGAATCTTTACTATTTTAAATAAATACCTATTTTCTGAATTGTTTGTGAAAATGGTAATGAATCACTCCCATTAAATCCAAAATTTATAGATTTTAGGATAACGCCAAATGGCGAAATATGTAACAACAATATTTAAAACAATAATTTATAAACTTATATATTTTTAACATTTTTATTTAATTACATATGTAACATATGCACTTCTGCTCTGCTAAACAAATTAAGGTACAAACGAAAGATAAATTTCGACTCAAAAATTTCACAGATCGACAATATCTTAACCGCTTGAGGGGAGGTAAGATATATTTTATCCCACCTACAAATAATGAAGATTTACACCAGAAAAAATTTATGAATTTTTACTTTTCTAGCTTTGGTGGAAAAGAGTCGTAAAATTGCTTTTCCTTCTTTTGAAATATTATTTTTTTCTAATTTTCCGGTGGGAATTCAGCATTACACAGACGTAATTGCTTGCCCCTCAAGGGGTTAAACGATTTTTTCTGAGCTAGTAGCTTTGTGTTTATATATATTGTATAAATGTCGTTACATATGACAAGAATGATTATCTTAACCTTTTCTGTCCCAAAATATGACTGCATGAAAATTTCAACTTCCAAAGCATTTTCGTGAATTTTTGAAACAACACTAGACGATTTACACAGTCATTTAATCTTTGAGGGGCAAGACATTGCGCTACTGTAATGTCGAAATCACTCCGGAATCTTCCAAAAATTTTATTGGAAAATTTGCAAAAGGAAAAGCAATTTTATGACTTTTTTTTTTTTTTTTTTTTTTTTTTTTTAAACCAAAGTTAGAAAAGCAAAATTTGATAAAAATTTTCTGGTGCAAATCTTCATTAATCGTAGGTGGGATATAACATATCCCACTGCCCCTCAAGGGGTTAATAGATTTAGAAGGATTTTGCCAATTAAAATTAATTGATTAAATTTCAATTTATAGGGATTTTGTGCAATATTTATAACTCCGCTCAAATGTTTTATTTAAAATATTTTTTTAACGTTTTGTACAATTAGAAAATGTACCAATAATGTTCCTACAATAGAAATATTTCCAAACTGAAACTCCCCCCCCCCAATCTTTCAAAGTCTAGAAAGCTGAAATGAAGCAAAATAAATCATCCTTTTAAAAATATTTTGTTTTGTGCAACCAAAAATGCTTTTGGAACAAGATAAAGTAAAGTAACTGTAACTCATTCTAAACTGTGTTACTGCTAGTCGATGAATTAAATGAATTTTATAACAAGATATTTTAATGGTACTTTAAAGTATCGTTGAGTCATAAAGTGTTAAATAAAAGAATCGCCTCTGTTTGTAAGAGAAGAAATAGAGCATTCCAATAAAAGCATAAAAGTGAAATAATGACTCCTACAAAGAGAATGACAATGACATACAAAGTAAAAATAAATAAAGTCTACAAAAGATAATCCTCAAATATAGTTTTTGCTTTATTCTGTAACAAGAAAGACGCTTTATTTCAGTTGTATGAGTTTTTAATAATCGTTTTCTGAGACAGTCTATCAATCAGTAAAAGAAAAATATAGAAACAAAAGAAAAAACCACTTTAGAACTGATCCAAATACAATTAAATGTAACCAAAATCTACACATATGCAGAAATATAAGTAACACAAACAAATCTAAATATAACAAACACTTCAAATTTGTTAAATGTTATTTTTTTATTATTTTTTTTTTAATATAGAGGCATTTCCGAATATAAAATCAATGTGCCTATTTAAAGTAAACCATTTTCTGAGACAGGATTAATGTTTTTTTTTTAAATGCCTTGCTTTCTCTATTGTTTACGAAAATGGCGATAAATCCTTCCAATTAAAGACAACATCAACATGCATCACCATAGATATGAAATATGTGGAAAAAATGATTGTCCCCAATAATTCATAAACATATATTTTTAAGCCCTGTAACTCATACACTTCATCTCAGTTGTATGAATTAAACAACGAGCGCAGAAAAAGTTTCGACTGAAAAACTGTTTCTCAAAAACAAAAAATAAATTATTTTTCTGAGTTAGTAGTTTTCTGTTTGTATATAAAAAAGCCATTATCTGTGACAAGAATGACTATTTTAAATAAAAGAATCGCCTTCTATTTGTTAAAGAGGAAATCAATCATTCAAGCAGAAACATGGAAGCAGAACACTGTCTTTTAAGACAGTCACAACAAAGACACCCAAAAAAAATAATCCATAAATATTGTTTTTGTTGTAGTCTGTAACAAGAAACACATTTCATCTCAGTTGTATGAGTTTTTAAATAATCGTTTTCTGAGACAACATATCAATCACTCAAATAAAAATACATTCGCACAGAAGATAAAAAAAAATCCCTTGAGTCTGAGCCAAATAAATGTAAACAAAGTTGACCACGGTGATCTATCTATTTATCTATCTATCTATCTATCTATATATATATATATAACCATTAATTGAACATTACCGGCCACCCACAAAAATGTGATAGTATGAATGAATTGACAACAATTCAGTTTCCCCCAAAACACACTGAATTGATACCAAAAACATATATATAAGCTTCTATGTATAAAATTCCCTTGTACTATATAACAAGAATTAATATGGAAGAAAAAAGTATATGGATACAAAAAAAATAATTGAAAAGCTTATATATATATATATATATATATCGGTACATATGTGTTTTATTTAATCTGCAACCAGAAACAATCATTTCAACTTAGTTAAATGAATTTTTTTAATGTAGCAGGCACCTCCGTATATTAATCAATATGTAAAAGCCATGGAACAGATTCAATGTGGAAGATTTTATCTTCGATCACGCAAGGGCCCTAGAGATCATGTGACTTTTTTCCACGAAACTTTCATTTGCTGTTTTGTTTTTTGTTGCTAGATGCACGACTTGAATCGCTCCAAATGCGTTATCGATTTTCCTTCCAGCGTTATCTTTATTTTCAGAATATATGCATTCCTCAGAGCTTAAGCTAAATATTTCAGATTCGCATAATAGCAGAGTTTGATGTTTGTTATAAATATAGTATATTTTTTAATACAATATACGTTTTTTAATATAAAATATATATATATTTTTATAAATATAGTATATTTTACGCAATTATTACGGTGATCAATATGTTAAATTTATCTCATATCAATACAATCATATTAATACAATATTATTTAAATTTGTAAGGAATTCCTAGATAAGAATCTAACAAGTAAAAAAAAAAAAAAAATCTTTCCAGATTGTAAGAATGACTAATTTTTCGAATAATGCGTGTATCACAAAAGAGGTAGCGATAAAGTTTCTTATAAATCTGAAAAGAAACTATTTACAGATTATTTTCTGCTATTTTGAATTATTATAGTTTTAAAAGCTAATAATATTTCAAAATATGCCATTAAAATAAATACCTGATATGATTTGAAAAGGGTAAAATGAATATTGTTTTATACATATTTAACCCCTTGACATGTCACTAGCCACCAATGTTGCCAAATCTGTCAGATTTTTTTTTTTTTTTTGGGGGGGGATATTTTGATTTTACAACACAAAAATTTAATTTGTAATCTTTTTTTTTACTTTATTTACGGAAAATCAACCACCTTGACCTAAATGGGGCCTAAACCTAAATAAGACAGTGAATTCACCCTGCAAGTTACTTGTTTAACCCAATAACCCTCTCGCAGCGTAATTGTTTTATCAAAATAGCTTCAAAAATTGCGAATTTAAGAATTTTTATTCTTTTGTCACCGGTTTTTCAAAATAATTTTTTTTTGTAATGTAATCGGGAAAATGCTCCGAATAAATAAGGTAAAAATTACAATAAAAAAATAACTGGTGAGAGTAACAAGGATGGTTAATTAGACGGAAAAAAATGCATCCCCGAGAAAAGCTCGGGTTCCGCAGCGAGAGGGTTAAGCACGAGCCTCTTTTACATTTCTTGTAATTCATCGACACCGTTTTTTTTTTCCACAATGCAAGTTTGATTTATTTAATCACTCAAAAATCTGAGATTAGTTAATGTGAAAATTTCCCAAGTAAAATATTGGTATGCCAATTTTAAAGTTTTGTTCCCTTTACATGACAAGTTTTCTTGCCAACCGGCTTTAATGAGTTAAATCAGGCATATTGCTTTAATATTTCATTTACAGAGACAAACAAAGGTTTTTTATGACTTTCATTGGAAGATTAGTGTAAAATTACACCTTACGCTGGATTTCTAAAACATGATACAACATTTTTTTAATACGCCTGCCTAACATTCGTTCAGTTACATTTAGTATGCCTAATTTAAAACTTCGCAAATGAAACTCAAACATTTTCTCGCCCAAACGCGAACTGAGAGAGACTAAGGACACTGTGTTTAACCCTTTCGTGGGCAAGTAATTGCGTTTCTGTAATATCAAATTCACACCGGAATCTTCCAAAAATTTTATCGCAAAATGAGGAATTGGCATTCTACAACTTTTCCCACCAAAGTTAGAAAAATAAAATTTCACAAACTTTTCCTGGTGCGAATCTTCTTTAAAATAAATAATCTTAAAATAAATAAATTAAAAAAACCTTAAAATAAATAAATAAATCTAGTCTTTCGACTGAGCTGGAAAGGATTCGTTTTATTTTTTTCATGAAAAGAAATATATTATAAAATATAGTTCAAACTATAATTGTTGAACGTCACATTCACCTTGAAAAATATATAAAAAATACGATGTTACAATTCTGATAAAATTTTACTTAAAAAGGTGCTAAAAAATACATAAAAGGTTTCTACAACATGAAAACCGTCAAAGATGTTAAAATCCCAAGCGCTTTCAACTGCATTATAACAGTCGTCTTCAGGGGAAAACCAGAGGAGTGAAATTTCATGGAAAATTGTTTACTTAAGTATCAGTGGACGAGTCTATTTCAAAGGAAGGGAGGAGGGGGGGGTGGGAGGTGGTAAAATGAAAACGATTATGTTTCAAAATAGCTAGAAATATCTAGTATACTATACCAGATCTTAGATATGCTGTAGGATAAAGTATCATTGCAAGTATTCTTTCTTTGAGTTAAAATTTCCAATGATTCTCTGATTATTGACGTGTAGTAATTTGAAGTACGGACTATGACTCTTGCTTTACTGAAATCAATGTGAATATCTTGTTTTTGGTTTAATCTGGATAAAGCAGTAGAGGGCTTGTTATACTTTATGTCTGTAATAAGTTCTTTTCGTCTGTCTTTAAATTTTCTAGTGGTCATTCTTTTGCGGTCTTTTGTGGTTTCTTCTAGTGGTCAGGTTTTTTTTTTTTTTTTTTTTTTTTTTTTTTTTTTTTTTTTTTATAAGAAATATATTACTAGAATTATGTAAAAAGTAATTACTAATTAAAATTAACTATATATAACATCTTAAAAACTGAAAGCGTAACCAAAATATTGAGATTAAGCTCAAGAGACATATATAAAGTTTCACAGAAAAAATATTACACAATGTTAATATTTTGAAGTATATCTGTTAAATGAAATAAAATAATATTTATCAAAACTTTGAATTTCACGCTATAACTAACTGATCATTAATTTTAACACTAGAACCGCCGTTAGGGGACATTTTGAACCCTACCAAAATTGATAATAGTCGATTCGAACCAGAAAATTTTTCTTAAGATATGTTATATGTATGAAACACAAATATAGGCTAATTAAATAAGTTAAATAGTTTTAAATACAAATTGTGGTGTGAAACACTCTTTTATAAAAACTGAGCAAAACAGCCGGCGGTTCTAGTGTTAAGGCTATTTCACTGCAAATGAAAATTTAGAACTCATTAATTAAAAATGCATGAAATACCCTGGATTATAATTTTTCAGTTGGTATTTGGAGAGTTAAAAGAAATTATATCATCTAATTTATTATTTCATTATTTTGCAGAATTAAATAATTTAAACAGAATCCGCTTTACTTATGCGCATTTCTTATGTATTGAATTAATATTTTATATAATTTTACACACTTTTTTAGTATAATAATGCTTAATTAAATGAAATTTAAAATACTCACATTATTATTTTTCTTAAGAAACGAAGAGAAGAGAAAAATAGATTATATATATATTTAATTACTTTATGGGATTACATAATTTGAAAAGAATCCATTTGAATTGCGTGTATTTTTAATTTACATAATTATTTTTTAAAAATAAAATAAGGCACGTTTCTTGATAATTTTTTTAAAATATATATTGGATATATATAAACAAGGCTTATGAATGAACATTTTTGAATACCACATATTTAAAATAGATTTTGCTTTTTAGATTTTTCTTGCAAATTTGTAAAACCTTCCCAAAATCTTATATATATTACAAATGTTGTAGAAAGCAAACACTAAAAAATTTCATTGGAAATGCTGCTATTCATTAAATGGAACATTTGATATAGGGTTACCAGTTTAAGCTCTCTTTTTATTCAGAAACTTCGAAATCATACCGTCTTTATTTAATCACGAAATACCTTTCATTAAAAAAATCAAACATCCCAATTCAAATTTTTACGAAAAAACAAGTTGGAAATTACACGCCAAACGTGGCAAATAATTTGTACTATAACTAGTTTTATAAATATTTTTCGGATCGCATATTGTACTGAATGCATATTTTAGTGTACTTCATAAGTGCATATCAGTTTCATTCTGTTCGTAAAGGTGCAACATCATTAAAATGCACTTGAAAGAATTTTTTCCCATTGGCCGTAATGTAACGGAAAACTTTTGACTGTCCCTGTTATTGAACTATACATCTGATTTTCATAAAATTTGAAATGAATCGACATAATTTTGCAACAATTATATATTTAAAATTTCAGACCATTCGGTTGGGTAGTGTTTGCTCTGTTATATGAGGGCGGACGGACAGGCGGACAGATGGACCGAACGACGACTATAGGTGATACGTATTTATATAATTACGAACGCACCTAAAAAGAGACGAAACTTGCCAACCTATTTGGGAGCGCTGTGTAAAATTGAAACTAAAAAATAAATAAATTCTAAATGTAATACAGTAGACGCTCGTTTTTACGAACCTCTTTTTCACGAACACCTGCGATTTTACGAACCATAGAGTGGTCCCGAATTCACTCCCATAGAAGCAATGTAGTTTTTCGCTCCCATTTACGAACTACAGATTATGAAAATCTCGTTTTTGCGAACTCATTTTTCCTATATTTGCAAATTATTTTAAATATCGGAATGCAGTGTCAATGTCAATTAAACTCTATACAGGTGCAATGAGAAATCAGGCGCATTCCAAGAATGCGTTGTTTTATCCCATCTTTTTCGGAGGGAGGGGCATAGCAACAATTTCAAGTAGTGGTTGTCAGGACTAAGGCACATTTTGAAGAGAACAATAGCTGCGAAAGGATTTCAAGCACAGATAAAATAGAAACATATTTTCCAAAATGTGATTTAAAAAAAAAATAAGGTAAGTGACAATTTCCATTCCAAATTTTTTATCTATGTATTTTCATCTAAATACTAATACAGTTTGTGTTTTCATGTGTAACGTTTTCAAAGCATGGCAGCGTACGTTTCTGTGTACTAAAATTATTTTTTGTGCATTAAATTTGCATTTATTTCTTGTATATTTAAAAATACATTTATAACTTTATTAAATAATAAATAATCTTGAAATACTATTTCATCTATGAAGAGGGGTCAGTTTGATAGAAATAGACAAATAATGTGCGTATTCATATCATTTTTGGTGTTTTTCTATTTTACGAACTTTCTATTTTACGAACCATTTGGGTGTTCCCTACGAGTTCGTAAAAACGAGCGTTGACTGTATTACTTTTTATTAAAATGTACTTTTTTTTTATAATTACTAAATTTTTTACATAATTTAAAAAAAATATATAAAAAAGGATAACCAGGTTTTCTGATTAATTGATTAAAATATCGTTAATTATCGTGTTATATTTAATTAATCCAAGTTATTAAGATAGTATAATGACGACCGCAAAGTATGAGTTCGGTATATGTTTTCACAAGTGTGATTCTTTCGAACAAATTGGTTCAAATATTGTTTTTCACCAGAGTTTCCTTATTGGCGTCCTTTTTTATCCAGAAATTCCGAAGGAAGATATTTAGTTTTATGTAATCACGAAATGTCAGTCATTCAATAAAGCAATAATTATTATTCAAATTTGTAGCAGATATTCGGAATTTCTAAATAAATAAGCACATCAAAATAGCAACCATGTTCTTCACTGTATTCCGAATTTTACTTTATTCTATCTTTACAAGAAGAAAGTATTGGATTCGAGAAAAATTTCGACTTCCGGTTTTCGATGGATTTATACGTTTTAGAAGGTCTTGAACACGATTTCATTGTTTTTAGAAAATGTCTGTTTGTCACTCTGTGAGTCTGTATGTGACAAACATTTTGTGGGCGTTCTATCTCCTGAACGAATGCACGGAAATTTCCAAAAACTTTAAATTCAGTTAGAATTTGATATAAACTGGTGTTGATTACTTTTTTGGTTTAAATCGTCGAACAGATGGCGCTGCTGTGTTTAATTTTTAACAATTCCGCAATAGCTATATCTCAAGAATAAGAACTAATACTCGAATTTTAATCAAACTTCAGATTCAGTTAGTCCCAAATATCACTTAGTACTGTTTAGTTTTTGGTGTAAATCGCCCAACAGGTTTCGCTGCTATGTTGCATTTTCACGATTTCCGCAATAACTGTATCCAAAAACTAATGCATGAATTTTCATCAATCTTCAAATTCGGTTAGTCTCTGGTATAAATTGGTCCTAATTAGTTTTTGGTGTGAATCGCTCAACAGGTGACGCTGCTATGTATATATTTTTACGATTTACGCAAATCTCTATCTCAAGAACTATTGCACAGATTTTCATCAAACTTCAGATTCAGTTAGAAGTTGACATAAGTTGTTGATGATTATATTTTGGTGTAAAACACCTAATTGATGGCACTGATATGCTGCATTTTAACGGAAGTATTAGCATGTATTAGAAGAAAGTTTGGGATTTCCACACCAGACTAATTAAAAATTGAAGCGAGAGTTTGAAATTTTTTCTTAAATATTAAATACGTGATTAATACATAATAAACATAGTAAAATAAATAAAATAGTAATAGTAATAAATAATAATAATAAATAAAATAATAAAAATAGAAAACAAGTTGAATAATAAATAATAAAATTTTGCATATTGTTAACTAAGCGTAACAGCAACAGAGGGAAAAATGTCCAAGCCGGGAATTAAACACGGATCGTTGGAATAACGCACCAATTGTCTACCTTTGGAGCGATGGGGACAATGCCCAGCCTGACATCTCTCGTTCATGTATGTCGGTAAGGCTGTAACCGCAGCACTGGATGGAAAATTCTTCATGAGCACACAACCAATGGAGTTATCAATAAAGAGAAGGAGACATTTAGTCTATTGCCTATAAGTCGCCAGTGAAGTAACTGACGAAGCTGTCACAAAATGGCGGCTGTTTTTTTTTTTTTTTAAACCGGATTCTTATTACCGCAAATGCATACTTCCACCAATAAAATAGAATGGGGGAAATTTCATCCTATCTAATGGCTTTATTCATGAAAAGTTTCTGTCACAAAAATGGTAAAAAATTCCATTTGTTTTCACTGGTGGCAGTTTAGCCAGGTATTATAATATTTCTCACTGACGCTCACAGGAGATTAGCTATGTTGTCACAATATGGCGAAAACGTAGTCCCTGACTACCACCTAAGAATACTCCCACTAGTAACAATGAATATCAAATTCTACAATTTTTTATGACTGGATTTTTTTCATTAATAAGGCGTTTAAATAATAAGAAAAATTCTATTTAAATTTACTGATGGCAGTTTGCAACAGTCGGTAATCAACACCTGCGGAAGCGGTTACAGTTGAAGCGTCACTATTTTAAACCTTTCAGGGGCAAGGTACTTTTCATTCGTGAAATTCTGAAATGAGTGATCAACACCAGAATTTAAAGACAAATTTATTTCAAAATAAGCAAAAGCTTTTGTTCATGTACTTAATAAAAGGAAAATTTTCGTTCTACTATTCTGATGTCAATGTAGCATTCAGGAATGAAATTTAGGTGGTCCAAAAATGAACCACCGACCTTGAAGGGGTTAAGTATATGTCAGTTCCACTTTATTAATAGTTCCATGACACAACCCAGAGACGAAACATGAGACGAAAAAAAAAGCCCAGCATAATGACATCTTTCTTTAGCCTTACCGACAAATGTGAATGAGAGAAGCCAAGTTGGGTATCGTCCTCGTAGCCCAAAAATAGAGCATTGGAGCGTAATCCCAAGGATCCGTGTTCGATTCCCGACTTGAATATTTTTACCGCTGTTGGTTTTACGCTTAGTAAGCAATGTGAACAATTCACGTATTTTATGTTCAATAATTTCGGACGTAATTTAACTGTTGAAAATTCATTGAAAAATTAATTAGAATTATGCATATATAAAAACTTTTTGAGAATTAAACCTACCTCTGAAAAAAAAAATTGTTTCCATATTGCATTACTATCTTTTTAACTAATATAAAACAAAACAATATTATTACAGAAATTTGTAAAAGAAAGAAAGAAAAATTGTGATCTTCTGCTCTTCTATACCACTGTTTTGAGATATTAACTTTATTTTTAATTAAAAAGTATCATTTGGTTTTGATTATACCATGTATCAAACTCAATCATAATTTAAAATTATAAAGTCACGATTTTAATGCCTTTAATTTTGATTGAAACGAATTTATATAAATTCATGAAAACACGAATGATTTGTAAATTATAAATGCAATAATCAAGAGATAATTTTAGCATAAAAATAAAAAATAAAATTACTTTCAAAACAGAAATTGCAATGCAGATTTTAAAAAAAATATTTAGCGATCTGTTTTTCTTTTGCATATGTGAAACATGCAGTATTTTTATGAAAAATCAATGATGGCAGATAGACAGATTTAGATACGAATATAAATAAAAATCTCTTTTTAGCTATGTGTTAGTAAATAAATTTAAAAAAAAAAAAACGGTTTTGAATTTTTCTGCCATTTCAAATATTAATGTCTTATTATTTTAATTTATTTACATTAAATTAATTATCAATGCAAAATGTTTTATATTTTAAAAAATTTACATCAACTTAAGAACTTATCTCTCATCATTTAAAAATCTTACTTATTATATGTTACATAAAAAAATATCTATAATTAAATTGAGAATTTGTTTAGATTGCAGTAATAAATTTTGTTAGTGTCATCTTTTAATTAAAGAATAATTTATAATTACAATCTTTAAGTAGCCATTTTCCATTAAATTTATTGCTTTAATAGTGTTAATATTGGTTTTATACTAATATTCTTGAAAGCAAAGATTTAATTACCTTTGTTGTTTCAAAATAAAACAAAAAAGTTTCGACATAATGTAATATTGTGGGCGCAGGCTTCAAAATTTAATAAATTTGAATTATTAGCAGCTTGAAATTAACTGTGGCATAATAAATAAATAACATACAATACTTAAAGAGAAAATTAGTGTAACCTCATTATTTTTCTAAACGTAAATTAGGTATTAACACGAAAATGCGAACCAGAATTACAAAATTAAACTTTAAGTATTTTTCCTAAATTTAATTTTAAGTAAAAATTAAAGGAAAACACACTAACGTTAATGCAATCTTTTGCGATGGCGAGCATTAACAAAATTAATTAGCGACCTTTTTTGATGCTTTCATAAAAAGATATGAGTTTAAGAAAATAAAGTAAAATATAATTACTAATTAAATTCAAACATGAATAATAAATTAAAAACTCAAAGCGTAACGAAAATATTGAAATTATGCTCAATATCCTTATTTAAAATTTTACCGGAGGATTATATTTATACGTAAAGAAACGTTTATATTTTTAAATAACGATGTTTAAGGAAGAAAATTAATTTTTCTGGATATTTAATTTCACGCTACAACTAACTGTTCATTAATTTGAAGTTTAAGCATTTCAATGTAAATCAAAATGCAGAACAGCTTAATTAAAATTATAATAAAATTGAGGATAACAATTTTTCTTCTGCAAGACAAAAAAAAAAAAAAAAAAAAAAAAAAAAAAAAAGCATCCCGTGCTATTTCATTATTTTGTGGATTAAAGGGGCTTCAAAGTTTTGAAAGGACAAAAATTGCCTGTAGTTTTTCATGGATTACGAAGTTAGTAAATAATTTAGACTGCTGCTTCTTTTTGCATTTATTTTTTTATCTTTAACCCTTTAGTGCGCAGCTTTGCATATATGCAAACAACAGTGTTTTGAATTTCATAGATTTTTTTATTCGTATATACCTAATTCACACCAGAAAATTAAAATACCAATATCTTCTATAATTAATAACAGACATGTTGTACTTCATTTATTTATTTATCTTTAACCCTTCAGTGCGCAGCTTTGCATATATGCAAACAACAGTGTTTTGAATTTAATAGATTTTTTTATTCGTATATACCTAATTCACACCAGAAAATTAAAATAACAATATCTTCTATAATTAATAACAGACATTCGTATGTAAATAAAGCGAAATTAACCCACTTAAACTTTCTGGTGTAAAGTCAGATTCTCTGGACTACTTAATTTCTAGAACGCATTCTATCATGGGAATTAAAGAGTTAAAGTTTAAGCTTTATAAAATAAATAATTATATAAAATAAGGTATTTGCAGACATACTTATTACGATATTTACTAATTTGCAATATATATATATATATATTTTAGCGTAAAACAGCCACACGACAGTAGTTTTTGTTTGTATTGCGGATGTACAACAGAAGAAAAGATTGACGTATTATATGAAAAATGTATCCCTGATTTTTTTTTTCTTTTTTTTTCCTGTGCAATAAAACTTTTAGAGAATCATATATAATATTTTCAAATCAAAATAAAAAAATCACGCATTGAAGGGTTAATGGAAATACAATTATTTTTTTTTTTTACTTTTATGCTCTGACGCTACTTTTAAGTGCCATTAAAGTCTCCGGTTCGCGTCTCCACATTTACGATTCGTATGACCCGAAAGGAATTTTACTATCACACAAAGTTATACTGAGACGAAATGGCCAAAATTAAAAAAAGAAAACAAAAATATGACTCAAAAAATCTAGATGAATGTATTCTATACGTTCCAATGTTTATGGGAAATCAGTAAACGGGATAAAAATACAACATTCACCTTAACCCCTTGAGGGGCGCTGGGATAAAATATATCCCACCTAATTTAATCAAGATTCTCACCAGAAAAATTTAAGTAAATTTTATATTTTTAACTTTGGGGGAAAAATCGAAGGAAAATTGCTTTTCCTTATTTAAAAATAAAAGTTTTCGATTATTCCGGTAAGAATTCAATATTTAGAGACAGTTTTGCTTGACCCTCAAGGGGTTAAATAAACCTTCAATCCTTTATAGAATTTTGGATTATTTTGAGAATTTTTTTTCCAAATTGCTTCGTTGAAGTTGATATTTCCCTTTCCATTTTTTTCTCTCATTGTACGACATCCAATCAAATATAATTCTGTTATAAAACGTGTTTTTTGTAGAGTTTTTTATCCTTTGTTTATAAAAATAGGTGTTTTTATAAGTAATTTTTACAAAGACAAAGAGATTTAAAAAGTTCCGAATTGTTCCGAAAAACAGATTTAGTACTGTTTTTCATTAGGTATTGGGTGAGTGAAATTCATATAAGTATAATTTTTTTAATTAAATTTTTTATTAATTTTCAGCAGTGGGCACCTTGTTGGTTTACGCTTAGTCGATAATGTGAAAAAAGCAAACGTATTTTAGTATAAAATATATAATCTGAACATTAAAAAGGTCTTCAATCTTACTTAACGCGTTCATTGCCGCATAAAGTAAGAATTTTCAAATTTGTTCTTGAAAGTCGTTTGGCACTACAAATTCTGAGAGGTAAATTTCGCTTTACTAATACAGCGAAATTTCTGCCAAGAAATAAGGCAATTTGTTTTATTTTAAAATAATGGTGAGAAAGTAATAAATTAATGCCACGAATATTAAAGCTACGAGTACACTCATAGAGTGGCAGTCAACGTGTTAAAAGGCGACTAATGTAATGAAAAAGATGTTACAAGTTTAAAATATACATTTTATATCAAACTTCTTAGTACTTTCAAGCCTTCCAGGCTCAGCATCAGAGAATATCTTAATAACTAAATGTTGTTTCCTGAATCTTGATGATGATCCTGGAAAGCTTGAAAGTACTAAGAAGTTTTAAATAAAATGTATATTTTAAACTTGTAACATCTCTTTCATTGCATTAGTCGCCTTTTAAGTAAGATTTGTGGACTTTTTTAATAGAAATAGAAATGAAGTTCACCCCGCTGTTTTGTGAAGAATGGAATGATAGAGGTCTGTTTTCGTTTTTCTTTTACTTTTCGACAAATTTTACTACTCAAATTTCTCAATATCATTTTTTCAGCAGGTGTGCTTTCATCTTCTTGCTCAAAGTAGTAATTAAGTAACGCCTCAGTGTGTACTAATGCTTGAACTTGACTTAATTTTGGATGACTAATAAGATTTTCTTCGTTACTTTCAGGACATTTTTCGTAATTCCTTGTTTCTTCTGAACCACAAGCGACACGAGACACAATATCATCGTCACTTAAAACTTTTTAACATTCCAATTTCGAATCTTCGTTAATTCATTGTTGCAAAGTTTCTTCTACCATATTTTTAGAAGAGTTTAACCCTTAAATGCCTGATTTTTAAAAATCATTTTAAAATTGTTTTTCGGTTTTCATTTTTTAAATAAATCATAGGGAAACATACTTTAAGAAAATCATATTTTGTTTTAAGTATTGTTTACGGCTAAAAAACAGATTGTTACTAATTGGCAATACTGGTCTTTTATTAAAAAAATAATTTTCACTGATAAAATTCTATAATATTAAACACACAAGAATTTTCAGAACTATCATAAGAAATAAATTTTACTTGCTCACGTCAAAACGAAATAGGGTATTTCGCAAGCTTCGAAACAAAACAAAAAGAACATACAACAACATTTGAAAAAAATAAATATATCTATTCTTAAACAGCACAAGTGTTGCCATCTACATGTTGAAAATCTATTTAATAATATTTTCAGAATGTATTTTATTGGCAACATTAGGCATTATAGCTTAAATATGATTCTAATAGTATTTTAGAAGCCTAAATTGGGTATGTTACCGAAAGGCAACACTCGGCATTTAAGGGTTAACTTCCTCAAATATTCTCGATTTTTCTCTGCAAATCAGCAGTGTCTTCGTCTTCTGTAGAAATTTCATTTTCTTCATCCGATAAAATTGCCCTTCATGATTTCTTAACCATGATGCTTTTTACTAATTTCCATGCAGCATCCTTATAATAAATTGCATACAAAATTGTGAGATTTTTACCATCTCGGTTAATCCGCAACCCGGGTAATGAGATCCCGGTTAATCGAGATACTGAATATTTACAAAAGTTCTACTGTGGATAGACAGACATAGATATACAGGGTGTTCCGTTAAAGGGGTCCAATATTAATAGGGGTAATAGAGGAGATCACACGGAGCATAAATCAGTATATAATGCCTGGCCGGATCTCAATAATTTTCAAGTTACAGCAAATATAATGAAAAATCGGAAATTTGTAAAAAAACCCTCATTGCTGAACTATCGATAATGCTACATAAAAACGAAGCACATATTTAGAAAGAGCAGAAAAAATCCTACGAAATGACATAAGTTGTTTTAGAATATTGAGAATTAATGGCGAGTTACAAGCTCTGAAACAGTGAAAAAATACAAAATCAAATATTTAGCAAAATAGTTAATCGTTAATTCCAAAAATGCAACTCTACCTACATCAAGGAAAATGTTATAAAATTTGGTCCATTCCGAAAGCTTTCGAAGAAGCTGACAATAAACCATATCAGTTTTATTGTATGGGAGAAATCAAGCAGTTCCCTAGTTACAACTCTGTACTGTTGCACGCTCGGAAAGGGCGAAACTCCGCCCATGACGATTGTAAACACCCCGTTTTAATATCTTTCAATTATACATTTCTGATCAACCTCTATCAATACCCTTTCATTATTCAGTCTGGTCAAGTGAATGACATATTGTGCAGCTCTCGCCTTGTCTTAAAGCAAACTCCGTGACTGCTGCGTTTCCTCCATGAACTTTCAGGATGATGAAGAAGAAGTACTTTTTATGCAAATTTTCTATGTGTATAGGACGAAAAGTGTAATAAAACAGCAGTCATCAGTGGGCGTTATGTTAAAGGGAGGCTGTTGTAAGTGGGATTGTAGTAAGTTGATGTATAATAATTATGCCGGAATACTCTAACGAAGAATATGCGGACATGCATCTGATGTACGGGCAAGCTCATGGAAATGCATGTCTAGCACAGCGCATGTACCGTGAGCAATTTCCAAGGAGACGTTGCCCAAGTTCGAAACTCTTCATAAAAATCGATAGACGATTACGGGAGACTGGATCGTTTAATACAGCAAGCATTGATGCAGGGAAACCTCGACATGTACGAACACCTGCAATGGAAGAAGATGTACTGAATATTTTTAAAGATAACCCCTCCACGAGTACACGAGCTGCTGCGTCTGAAGTCGGTGTTTCTCACCAAAGTGTGTGGCGTGTTCTGCGTGCAGAAAACATGCACCCCTTTCATGTGCAGCGGGTACAACTGTTATCAGTAACAGATTGTGCTCAGCGGACAGAATTCGTACGCTGGTTGCTTAATGTAACAGAAAATAATCCACAATTTCTGAAAAATATTTTATTTACTGATGAAGCAACATTTACGAGAGAGGGCGTGGTAAACACGCACAATATGCACACATGGTCATATACAAATCCGCACACTGTTTTCCCGTCGAACGCACAACAAATGTTCAGTGTGAACATATGGGCAGGTGTCCTCCGCGATTATCTCATAGGACCATATTTACTCCCAGATGTACTCAATGGCAGTACGTACTTGGTTTTCCTACGGGATATCTTACCGCAGTTATTGCAAAATGTGCCAGCAACATTGCGCCAGAATATGTGGTTTATGCACGATGGCGCACCGGCACATTTTTTCATAGGTGTTCGCAATCACCTCAATTCAACATATCCTGGGAAATGGATTGGACGCAGTGGACCTGTTGCTTGGCCTGCACGCTCTCCAGACCTCAATCCGTTAGACTTTTTTGTTTGGGGACACCTTAAATCGCTGGTGTATGAAACGCCTGTGGATACACCGGAGGATTTACTAGCGCGAATCGTTGTCGCTGCAGGAGACATTCCCAACTCCGTCGGAGTTTTTCGGCGTGTTCGCCAATCTTTACGACGTCGCTGTCGGCTGTGCGATTCTGTTAATGGGCGCAACTTCGAACACCTATTATAATAATGTCCGTTCGTCTGCCTTCCGACATTGAACTGTGCAGCGCAGGCCAGAAGACTATGCTTCACATATGTCATAAAGTACGTGGAATGTAATTCTTTATTTGTCATTTTTCTTTTATTTTCAACACTTTTTGGCACAGTATATTGTAAGTCACAGACTGTGGTGTATTCAAATTGTAAATGACAAAGTTTGTATGAATTAATTTAAAATTTAGTGTCTTTTTTAAATTTATAATTAATAAAATTATTATGCTATTTGTTATTATTATTTCCTATCATAAATTATGATGCACATATACATACAATAATTGTCCATGTAAAACATCTACTGAAACTTCTTGCATAGTTACAAATCGCAATATTTTTAATTATTTCCGAATTTTCATCACCAGTTTAATTTTAAAGAATTTAACTTAAGCTTTATATCAATAAAAGATCACTTTAAAATGTAGACTATTATTGTAAAGTTATTTTGGTTCATTCAACTCTTGAATAATTAAAAATGTTGCATCTCAGAAGAAGCATGATCGAAAATGTATAGTTGAGAGTAATTAAAAAGGAGGTGTTTCCAATCGTGATGGGCGGAGTTTAACCTTTGCTAGTGTCAAAGAAAGCGGAGTTGTAACTAAGAAACTGATTAATTTCTCTCACACAATTAAACCGATATGGTTCATTGTAAGCTTTTTCGAAAGTTTTCGGAATGGACCAAATTTTACTACATTTTCCTTGTTGTAGCTAGAGTTGTATTTTTGGAATTAACGATTAACTATTTTGATGTATATTGGATTTCGTACTTTTTTCACTGTTTCAGGGCTTGTAACTCGTCAATAAATATTGCTATTTTAATACAATTGATGTCATTTTGTAGGTTTTTTTCTGCTCTTTCTAAATATGTGCTTCGTTTTTATGTAGCATTATCGATAGTTTAGCAATGAGGGTTCTTTTACAATTTTCCGAATTTTCATTCTATTTGCTGTAACTTGAAAACTATTGAGATCCGACCAGGCTTTATATACTGATTTATGCTCCATGTGATCTCCTCTATTACCCCTATTAATATTGGACCCCTTTAACGGAACACCCTGTATACATCGAAATCACAAGTTCTGTTCAAATATGTTATTAAGAGTTTAAAAAATGTATGGATAAACATTAATGAATTATTGGTATTATTATGTAGTCACTTACATTTAATAAAATACTATTATTTATCAATATAAATTATTTTCTTTTAATATTTAACGACAAATTCATAAATATTTTTAATGAGTTAAAAAGCTTAGATACAATATGCTGTTCTGTTAATTATAGTATAATTAAACGGTGAACGGTTTAAAACTATATTCAGAATTTAATTAAATAAATATTAGAAGTACAAACTTTTATATAAAATCGTCTTTATTTTCCTTAAAATTACAAGTTTATGTTTTACCAATTTTACCAGCAATTTACCAGTTGATACACAGGTTTTGTGGAAATATACTACAAAGCCGAGACTTAATTACCTTTGCCGTTGAAGTAATACAAAGAAAAATCTAAAGAACGCAATTAAATAAATGCTAGCCGCATAAAGTTAATAATTTATAGTTATTAATTATTCAAAACTGCTCTCTGAAGCAATAAATAATTTAAGTAATACACGTAAACGGGGAAATTATGTAGACTTATTATTTTCCTAAGCCTAAATTTTGCATTACCATGAAAAATGAAACATAATTTTAAAAGGAAAAAAAATTAATTTTAAACGAAAATACTACTTCCGTTGCATACCTCTGAATGATAATAACAAAAATAATCGGGTTTTTCTTATTCTTCTCTTTTGTGAAGTGATGTTTTAGAACTGTGTAAAAAGTAATTGCTAATTTAATTTAATTTAATATAACTTAAAAATAACAAAGAGTAACAAAAAAAAAATATTGAAATTAAGCTCCAGGTTCTTTTTTTAAATTTTACTGGATAATTAATTGTATGAAACGTTTATATTTTACATTAAATGCATTTATAGAAGAAAAATATTTCCTATCAAGAAATTTATTTTCAGGTGACATCTGACTGTTCTTTAATTATGTAACAAAGCATTTGGATGCAAATATAAATTTAAAGTTTCACCATTAAAATAATATATAATGTATTATGATTATGATTAAAACTTTCTGATAATTGGAGAAAAGGTAAAATATAACTAAGCTATGTCTTCTGTGATTTTGCGTTATTAAAAATATGTGCACAAATTCCACAAAAAATTATATGTATTTTCAGTATATTTAATTATTATGTTGATATAGTAAGTTCTACATATTTCATTGTTTGGCGTACTGTTGTTAAATTAGCAAAAATATAAGATATCAAATATTATTGTTTCGCTTTACAAATAATCAACAACAACAAAAAATACAATATGCGTTGTCTATTTTTTATTTTCTTCTTATTAAGCATAATATAAAATGTTAATAATATTAATTTTCTTAAAATTTAAAAAGGGAAAAATGCCACGTTTCTTAATTTTAATATTATTAGATTGGAGAATTTTTATATATATTTCCTTATTGTGTGAAAATACATTTAATTAATATTTTTACACGAGATCCAACTTATATTTTATTCAGAATGAATAATTTGTAGCAAATTTATAATTAATATCTAAAAATAAAGATTACAACAAAAAATGGTGCGAAAGAATGTTTTACATTTTTTACGTATACAGAGTAATTCTAAATTCATGGTAAAATTTAAGGTTTGGTACAGGGCACTGTATCAATCCTTTACTGTATAGGAATGTATGGACGCAAGTGACGCGTTGAGGTACAAACATTAGGGAACCAATTTCGTCCTTTTTTTTTTCAAAATTTCTCATTCACACCAGATATTTCCTATATTATTATTTTCTTTATTTAAGACAGACATTTCATTATTACATAAAGAGAAAAATTCTACTTTGAAAATTTCCGGTGTGAAATCCAAATTTTGAATTAAAAAAGCCGCAAACCTGGCAAATCTGTCAAATACAGGTAATACATAAAAAGAAATAGAAATAGAGGCTTTTTTTTAACTCAAAATACTTTAACGCGAATCCAAAGATAAAGAAATTAATCCATATTTTAATAGAATTGTGAAAAAGAAGTCTACAATTAGATCTCGAGCATCATTTTTTTTCTTTTTCTTATAAAAATGAACAAATATACACCATTAATTTTCAAATAGAGAGTTTTTATATCAAATGAAAATCAAATTTCAAAAAATTAGTTGCTTAAAAGGCGCAAAGGCCAACAAAAAGAAAAAGATTTCATGCCAGAACTCGAACCCGGGCCATCAGTATAGCGCACTGACATTCTACCAACTAAACCACATGGAACGATACGCAGACTGGAACTTCTCACTATTGCATGTTGGAAAGTCTACAACCTTAGCACAAGATGGAATATTTTCTGTGAGCCAGCGACATGGGGCCAACACGAAACTTAATTAAGTCCAGCATCGATTGAAACTATGTTAATATTTGGAATTTTTTCCAGAGAGAAAATTTCGCCTTTGATTTTCATTTGAAATATTGTATGCATTTTTGAAATTTGATTTTCATTTGAAATATTGTATGCAAGGCGAAATTTTCTCTCTGGAAAAAATTCCAAATATTAATATAGGCAGTTTTTTTTTTTTTTTTTTTTTTTTAATTTAAAAATATTCAGGATTTTCATTTGAAAATCCGGTTTAACTCGATCCGGACCTTAAATAATCAAAACTCAAATCCCAAATTATTCGTGTTACTTATACCACTTTTTCATAATAAAATCTTTTATTTAGATTTTTCTTAAGCATGTTTTTTAAAAATCAATTCGAAGTTTATTGCTATTGCAAATATTGTTGAAACTTACTACGAGAATTTTCCTCAGATATTCTGGTATTAAATCCTTAATTCTCGCTCCCGTCATATTCACGGGCTGTGTCTTTCACTCAAATTGTTTGATTTCCACCAATTTTATAAAATAGTGAAATTGGAATTGGATATATTTTAGTATCGTTTCACTTGTCATTAAATAAGCGGAATATTTCTTTTTCATAATAGTGGTGCCAATAAGCAATTTGTATTTTTAAACCGTAATTTAATTCGAGCGTTAAGGGGTTAAAAAATGACTCGGAAATTGTACGTCAAACGTGGAAAATGAGGTGCGTTCGTACTATAACTATTTTTATAAATATTCAGATATTAGGGCAATTGCTGTTGCACACTTATGCAAAAATGCATAAATACAAAATTTATTACGATTTTATATATTAAATTTATTAATACGGAAATTATAGGACTCCATCTTAAATAGCACGTAATCACCATGGCAACATAGTATCATTACATGTTATGGGATGTTATTGAATTAATTACGTATGATAGGGTGTAATAGAATTTTCACCATGGCAACCTAGAACCATTATCTGTCATCGGATATTATTGAATTAATTTACCCATTAATGACGAGTTTATTTTACACAGTTTTAATACCTCGTTGACACCAGTTTTCCCATATTGTAAATTTTAACTAATTTAATCTCTCAAAGTTTGAGATTAAGTATTATGAAAATATTCGGCTTAGATGCCGTACCTTCCCCAGCCGTTGTTGTTTTGAATTGTTTGGCGATTTTTTGTTGGCGTGTTGGCGGTGTTTACGGATATGACAAACTCGATATGTAAACCCCGTGTGACGTGTATGTTGTGACGTGTCGTGTTCTGACAACCCCTGAAAGCTTAGAATTTTGTTGATGTATTTTGATATCGTGTTTAATCGTTGTCTTTTTATTTTTATATTAAATTTATTGGATGTATTTTATTGACTATAGTTTCTGTAGTCCGTTTAAACGCTCTTGCTGAAGTAATTAAGAAATATGAGGAAATTTTGACAAGAAAGGGAGGTTTGTTTACAGTGTGTCAATGCGTATTAAGCCTATTTTGGAAAATGACGGCGATGTTATGAGAGATATTTCGTGCTGGAGGTTTCAAGAAAGCAGATGTCTGTTAAGGTATGTTGATAAATTTATGTATGTTTTGCTGCTTTAAGAGTTTTTTACATTTTGAGATTGCTACAAAACGAGAACTGCTGAATTTTATGAATGCTACATCGCGAGAAATGCTGAATTCGGCGATTTGTTTTCGGTAAATGTGCGCGAAGCGCTCATAAACAATTACTGATTGCCAGTTTAGCAAATTTTGTTTATTATTTACATTTTATTTTCGTTAAGCTAAACATGCGTATAAACCGGTGTTTGGCGACATTTACTACTTGGCGGAAAAGGGGTTTTCACGCCAAGAAGAATTCTAAGATAGCGGCCGTGGGAACTTATGACATCTGTTCCAAATATTCTTACTGAGATACTGGTTTTCTTGTTTAAAATTTTAGTATTTCTTAAATGGCAGATTTTCGTACCAACCGACATTAATGGGTTATGTATGATAGGATCTAATAGAATGAAAAAAACTTTTATTAATATCGTTTTATGTTTTGATTCGATTTTCACAAAATTGGAAATGAATCCCCATAATTCTACAACGATTATATATATAAATTTCAAACCATTCCGTTAGGTAGTTTTTGCGCTACTCTATGTGAACAGACCGACAGTCAGACAGACGGACGGACCAGATAACGACTATAGGTGGTACGCAATTATATAATTACGAACGCATCTAAAAATGAGTGTCAATCAGAGACGACCGTTCCCCGTTTCATGTAAGGTGTGTTAAATCGTGTTATTTGACCGATACAGGGCTCTAAACGGCAGTCATTGTAGCCGTATTATGTATAACCCTTTATGTACTGAATTATGGATTCATAAAAATTTTATCTTTTAAAGCATTTTTCGTGAATTTCTGAAACTGCATTAGAAGATTTACATAATCATTTAAGGGTATTTTTCAAATCCAAAAAGGCAATTTTCTGACATAAGTTTTAATTTATTTTTGTTCGAAAATGCATAAAACTAGCTTGTGTTGTTGTTCATAAACTATGTAATTGAGCTGTTTTTTTCTATTTTTTTGCAAACGCAATAGATCTTTCAGAAAAGAGTGTCAAAGTGGGCGTTTTGAACGGAATTTCCCCTCGAAGGGAGAAAGAGCACCCAAGAGCGGGCGAAAAACGTGTTTTTCACGTGATCGAATTCGCTTATAACTCAATAGGTAATTGATTGATCAAAAAATGAAAAAAAAACATATCCATTCCAAATCGCTTCCATGGCCAGGTTTTTCAATTTTATATCTTTCCGTTAAAAAATGAATTTGTAAATATGTCAAAACATTTTGCGCTTGTTCATCAGAGCAGTTAAGAACAGCCTTATTAAATTTTGGAAGGATTTTAGAAGGATTGAAGGATTTAGAAGGATTAATTAAATTTGAATTTATAGGGATTTTGTGCAATCTTTTATAAACCCACTCAAACGTTTTATTTTAAATATTTTTCTTAGTACTTTGTAGAATTAGAACATGCACAAATATAATGTTCTTACAATGGAAATATAGAAATATTTCCGAATTAAAAGATCCCCCCACCCCCCAAAACCAATAAAGCTGAAAAGATGCAATGGCAAAAGAAATAATCCTTTCAAAAATATTTTCGTTTTGTGAAACCAATACTGCTGATGGAACAAGATAAAGTAAAGCATCAATAACTCATTCTAAACTATATTACTACTAATCAATGTATTAAATGAATTTTATAACGAGTTACTTTAATCAGTAGGTAAAGGGTTAAAAAGATTAAACATTTAACATTAACTATACCTTTATTCCATAGATAAAGCATATATTACTTTGTGGAAAGATATAAGTATTCATCAGATGTATTAAAACTAAAATAATGTTTAAAATAAGTTTGAAAAAAAATTAGACGTTCAATGCATTAAAACGTGATTAGCCACATTTTTTAACTTTATAGTACTTTTCAACGTAGAAAAATTTATACCTGTAATATGGTATCTCAATTCAGTAATATATATCTAACATATTTATAAACTTGCATTCAATTTGCTTCACATAAAATTAAATAATTAATTTAAAAATAGTTAAAAATTACAGTTTTAAATTATATAGTTTGTATTTCGAAAAGTATATAAAGAATTACAATTACAGCATTTGCTATTCAAATTTTTATAAACATATTTCTTTAATTATCATTATTTCCGCGGAAATATGGTACAATTAATTAAATTTGTCGTGCAAAAATTACAGAAATATATAACATTATTAACGCCAGCAGGAATGTCCGCATAAATTTAATAAATGAAATTTATTAGTAACTTTAAACTTCGCTGCAACGTAATAAAAATATGAACGATAACACATAGGGATGAAAATAATGTAATCTCATTATTTTTCTCGACGTAAATTGGTATTAACGCTACGATACGGAACAAAATTCGAAACTTAAAATATTTCCTCTAAATTTAATTTCGGGTAAACCTTAGAGGAAATCATAACTAATGTTAAAGCAGTATTTTTTTATGCTGAATGGCGATAACAAAATTAATTAGTACTCTCTTTTTGCCTTTTTTTTCGTGTAAGGAAATATTTTAACAGAATTGCGAAAAATTTACATACTAATTAAAATTAACTATAATTATTAAAAATGATAAGCATAATCAAAATATTTAAATTACTCTTAAAAAAACCTTAGTTATAATTTTATACCATAATTATTATACAAAGAAGAGACATTTAAATTTTTAAAGTAATTAAAGGGAAACATTTTCAAAAATAAAATAATTTTTTGCTACAACTATATGTTCATGTATTTATAAAACATAAGCATTTTAATGTAAATATAAATGTAAAACTGCTTTAGAAAAAATATTTAATATCTTGATATAATTAATTTTCTGAGTGTAAGAAATAATGTCTAAAAAAAAAAAAAAAAAAAACCCTCACACAAAAACAATCCATACAACTTATGCGATGTGTTATATTATTTCATTATTTTTTTAGATTAAATAATTTATACGAATACATTTAAATTATGTGCATATATAATACATCTTATTATTAATTTTATATGAAATTTCTGCTGTTTGTTTTTTGTGTAGCATAAGTATTTTTAATTAAACAAATAATTTAACAAAAACGTAAATTGCATAACAAATTAAAAAACAAAACAATTTATTTCATACATTTTTTTATCCCCAAGAAGGGGAATACAAGGATATTCCATTCAGTTAGTTCTACATTTAATGTTAAATTTTTGCAACAAATAAGTTAAACCAACTGAACATAAAAAAATAAATAAATAAAATTCAAACAATATGATACTTAAAACACTTTAAAAACTTAGAATCCGTACAAATGAAATCGAAATAAATCTAAGATCTTTTTTTTCCATTTTGAGACGCAATTATTTGTTTTTCAGATTTTGTACTATGTTTATGATAGATGAATTTAAAATGATAAGATACATGCAAAATGCAAAACTTTAAAAAAGCCTAAGATTTCTAGTTTTATAAATATTCAGATAACAGTTGTGCTAAACCCAACTACGGTTTTCAGACAGTTTTTGGCGAAAGAAATACGCTGTTATATATATATTACGTCGGCAAAGATTGAGTTTAAATTTCCTTACCTAATTTTAATTTGGAGTTTCTTTAAAACATAAGAAAATGTATTTCAATATTTTGATAATGCAGCATGTATTTTTTTATTATGTATTTTTTTATTATGTATTTTTTTAAACATAAAACTGACACGCCAGAAGCTTATTACGAAGATTTTTTTTTAAATAAAAATAAATTTCATTTAAATTTAGTTATCCGGTTTTCGGCTAGGGGGCAGTATAAACGCCAAAAAACAAAAACAAAAAACCCAGAAAGAATAGAAATGTTGATTCTATATTGGTAGTTTTAATTTGGAGTATGGTTCCATATGAGAAAACGTTAATAAAATCCATTTTAAACTTTTAGTTATACAATTTCCCTTCAGGGTCGCTACCAGTGTAATAGTAACCAATTAATCATGTAAAAATTGTTTATAAAACCATAAATTACACCATAGCAGAAGCTAATTCTGAAATTTATTCAAAAAACATAAAAATAAATATTATTTTAATTAAGTTAGCCAATATCTTGCCAGGAGACGCTAACCACAAAAGAAAACTACATTGAATCTGTGTCAACTACCTTTAATTGCAGTACAGTCATTCAGGGTAACTTTGATCCGCATTTTCTCTATTTTCATATGCCACACTCTTATTTTAAGAATATTGTTGCAACTTGGGGCATAAAAAGAGAAGAAATGATCCTAAATTATTATATGACTATAAACAATTAAGGAATAATAATGATAAAAGCAATAAAAAAGGAAATTTTATCCTGGTTCAAAGTTACCCCGCCATTTAGGGTAACTTTGCACCATATGATAAATATTACCTAAAATAATTAATTATAGAAAAAAGTATTATAGTTAGGACAACTGTGAACCCCCAAAAATGTTTTCAAATATGTATAGACTCCGATTTTACATTTTCCAACATCACAAGATTGATATAATTTATGATATTACAACAAATATTGTGCATAAGAAAAGTGGAAGAAGAGAGCCATGAATATTTAGAAATTAAATTAAAAACTGTTTATTGTTCCCATAAAACATAAAAATGCAGTGAAAAACTATTTTCAATGTTTTAACTCATTAATATATCCATAGTTACAGTAATACATACTTGTACTAGTATTATTCAAACAAAAATAAAAAATGCCGAATGTATGAAATGTCAAATTTGAGTAGCTCCGCCCCGAATAACGCCTTTAAATGAATTTTATGTATTTTACACATATTTGTGAAAATATTTACATGCTATATCTAATGCACACTTTCGGCATTTATATAAAATATATGTGCAAATATGGGAAATTTTTGACAGTAGCACCTATAATCAGTAAATTATAAACATCAGTATAACTTTGAGCCGGCTCAAAGTTACCCTGAAAATGTGTAAAATGTTAGTGCCTTCTTATTTTACATTATTTTAACTATTAATAAATAAATAATCACAAAATATTAACACAATTAGAAAATTTAGATAATAATATGTCTGATAAATGAGTATATTGTTACTTACTAAGTAAATTTAATTGGATTACAACAACTTCAAAACAGCATTCAAAATTAACTTGAAAACAGTACTTCACAAAAATAGATGATGCAATTAATTGCGCATAATGTTGCTAATTTATTTTCTAAAATAAAGAGTAGAAATCCCAGTTTAGAAGCTTGCCAATGGAGCACAGTTCTGGAGTTTACTTAGTCTTTTGGAGTCAAAAATATTGAAAATTAGGTGGTGGTGCAAAGTTACACCCCATGGTTCAAAGTTATCCTGAATGACTGTATAGCTGTGCTAGGGGGCTCTGCCTCCTGCAAGCTACGCTCGCCGACCCCCGTTCAGACACCGCAAAATCTAAAAACATGCTAATTTGATGGGTTTTAAAAATATTAGAGAAGATTGAATTATACTAAAAAAAGCTGTGCAGATCTCCTTGTAAACGGGTTTCCATTCAATTCCCTTTGATTGCAAAAATTTAAGGGCGAATCAGTTGCTGTTAAGACATCCCATGGTTTTTTTCGTTTTTGATTAAAGAGGATCAGTTAAACATTTGAAAAGAAGCTAAAATAAAATAAATTAAGTATACGTCTGTGTCTCCCGGTATTTTAAAACAATCTCTATAACAATCGCCTAAGTCATGTGACTATCATCAACAGTTCCAAGCGGACCACTTCGCTTTTTATACTCTAGGTGCCATTTTGGTACTTTAATGTTAGCCAGGCACAGGTGATAAGTCACCAAATATTATTTTATCGCCATCATTTCATCTATATTATAATAGTTCAAGTCACCAACTGCCATAAACAAATACGGTCTGATCCCTTCGACGTTCATATGAAAGTTTGGCAAAGATGTCACATACGTCCCATATTGGCGCGACTTTTTAACGATGCCAATTTGGGATAAGCATCAACAGCATAAACAGCAACATCCGGCTTACCATATCAAGCAAAATAACGATACTTTGGCGCCAGTTATGTGTCCGTTCCGTATATGGCATTGGCGTCAGAAAAAAATCGCCCCAGTATGGGGCCGTAAGTTTTCCATTTTGATTAAAAAATCAAAAAAAAAAAATATTTCGAATAAAACTACATTAAAAGTAAAACTATTATAAGTATTACTTTTTTTTTTTTCAACTCGCAAGTTAGCATTTTTTTTATCAAGTGGTAATATTTGGGCAGATACGCACCGCAGGTTTGCTGTGATTTTTATTTGTTTACGAAAATTTGGCGAAAACCTCGTTTTCAAATACCAGCTACATATGCATTTTCGGTAATCCTTAGATATCCCGTCGACCAAAAATCTATCGCCAAACTATAAGATTAAATGCCAATAATGGTTGATCGTATATTAATTTATTTCTTCTTTCGTTATTTAAAATAAAAATTATGCCAATTTGTATAATTTGGCGATTTATATAATTTGACGAAATTGGTCGACGGAATAACTGAGTAGTATTGTATTTCTTAACTTTTTTTCTATTATTTTCTAAAGAAAATATAAAAAAATAATTAATAATCATAGAAAAAAATAATTTATATAATTTGTAAAAAGAAATAAAAGTAAATAAATCTTTAATAAAAAAAAAAACAAAAAAAAAACAAATATAGCCGGGTTACCATATCAACCTTTTCTGAAATATAAAAATATATATATCTGTTTGATTAGAATTTGAGTTGCCATCATTAGAAAAATGTATATAAAATTAGAAAAAAAATAATATTTCAAAAACTAATTCGAATTTAAAAATTCTAATACCAGTTTTGAAATCTGCGGATCAATATTGATTTTTGGTGTTAATTTCATCGCAAAGTATTCCATATTTTAGGAGAAATCGCCGTGAAACATAATCAGTTGTTTAATCAGTCGTTTCAAAGAATTGTTTCATAAAGTCGTTTCATTGGGATTTTATATACAGGGTGATTCAGCTCGTCGGTGACAAACTTTAAGGATCGATAGAGCACACCTAGACGAACATTTTTGAATAGGGAATGTAGGGTCCCTGACGCGATGGTAAGGCGCTAGGCGCTTTCGAAAATTTGGGTGCCGAAATTCGAAACGTCATAAAAACTAGGGAAATGGTTAGATTTTCTTGCTTGTTGCGTCGAAATGATTCTGTTTGTTTAGACTTTCTTCAGTACCAATTTGATAAGCGTATCTCTTAAAACATGGATAGGGGGCGCTGCAGACTTTGGAGAGCTAGACAACAACTTTAAGCCCGTTATTTTGATAATTTAACACATGCTCGCCAAAGTTTATACTCTAACTTAAAGTTTGAACCCAAAAGTAGAGCCCTGCAAAAAGCGTAAGAGCCGGAATAAAATGTCAAAGTACAGGGTGGTCGAAACTCGAAGGCTCCTAGGAGATAAACAAACAGATTTCTTGACTTATGGCATGCATTTTCATGATTCTGTTTGCTGGGGCTCTCTGAAACTTAGTTGAACGGTACAAAAAGAAACATCGATAGGGGGCGCTTTGGGCAAAAAACATAATTCGTTGACATTTCGGACGCTAACTGGAAACGGGGCGCTACGATCAGTTAGAAACAAAACAAGAGAGTAATTTACTTATCATAAGAAGCTATTAAAACTGCAGTTTGTTTGTTTTTTTTTAACAAACATAGCTGGTTTCAATCATGCACAATGCGCGCAATAAAATTTACATAAGGTGCTTTTTGCTGATTTATGCAAAAGATATCGTACCATATCGATATGCAAAAGATACGTAATGCGTAGACGACAACGCGAGATGACGTAGTTGTATGCGCAGACACGTCTTTTGAACGTGCGGTACCTACTTAAGCTTCGGGTTACTTGTCTGCAGATCGGTAGTAGGATGGAACGGTACACAAACTCTGAATTGGCTGACATGCATTTGGCGTATGGCGCTGCTGGTTGTAATGGACGAGCCGCTCAGCGGTTGTACGCCGAGCGTTACCCCAACAGGCAAATCCCCTGCCATGCCTTCTTCGCTCGAGTACACCAGAGGTTGTCCACAACGGGATCTTTCGACGGAGGCAGGCCTGAACGGGAGCGATCAGTGAGCACCCCCGACAACGAAGAGGCTGTGCTTAACCTGGTTGAGGACAACCCAGGTCTTAGCACGAGAGATATCGCCAGACATGTTGGCATTTCGCAAGCAACTGCGTGGCGCATCTTACGTTCCCGGAATCTGCACCCCTACCACATCCAGCGGGTGCAGTTGCTCAGAGAGCAGGATTTTGGCCCTCGAGTGGAATTCTCAAGATGGTACTTGGCGATGAGATCCAGGGATCCCCGTTTTGTAAACAGCATTTTGTTTACGGACGAGTCCACCTTCAGCCGGGAGGGAATGTGGAACGCCCACAACAGTCATGTGTGGTGTGATGAAAATCCACATGAAACCAGAAGCCGAGCAGCCCAGGAGCGTTTCTCAGTAAATGTGTGGGCCGGCATTCTGGGGGATTGCCTCATTGGCCCTTATTTGTTACCTGAACGGCTGACAGGTGGAAATTACCTGATTTTCCTGGATCAAGTGCTGCCGCAGCTTCTGGATGAGGCGCACGTACCCGAAGGTTCGCGTCGCCAGATGTGGTTCCAGCACGATGGAGCTCCGGCCCATTACACGAACGACGTGCGTCTCCATCTAAACGCAAGGTATGGCCAGCGGTGGATCGGACGTGGGGCTCCAGTTCACTGGCCTGCCCGATCACCAGACCTCACCTGCTTGGATTTCTTCCTTTGGGGTTACCTGAAGGCCGAGGTATACCATACACCTGTCAGCAGTGCTGAAGAACTTGTGGCGCGCATTGTGGCAGCTGCAGGGCAGATCAGAGATACTCCTGGCATTGTTGGAAACACACACTCCTCAATGCGACGGAGGTGCGAAGCCTGCATCATGGCCCAAGGTCGAAATTTCGAGCATCTTCTGTAGTGTTATTTTTTGTAAATAAATTTCCAGTATCATTGATGTTTTTGGTCTAAATTTATTCAGAAGTGTTGAGCAGAGGTAGAAAATGTGTTTTCATTATTACTAACTGATCGTAGCGCCCCGTTTCCAGTTAGCGTCCGAAATGTCAACGAATTATGTTTTTTGCCCAAAGCGCCCCCTATCGATGTTTCTTTTTGTACCGTTCAACTGAGTTTCAGAGAGCCCCAGCAAACAGAATCATGAAAATGCATGCCATAAGTCAAGAAATCTGTTTGTTTATCTCTTAGGAGCCTTCGAGTTTCGACCACCCTGTACTTTGACATTTTATTCCGGCTCTTACGCTTTTTGCAGGGCTCTACTTTTGGGTTCAAACTTTAAGTTAGAGTATAAACTTTGGCTAGCATGTGTTAAATTATCAAAATAACGGGCTTAAAGTTGTTGTCTAGCTCTCCAAAGTCTGCAGCGCCCCCTATCCATGTTTTAAGAGATACGCTTATCAAATTGGTACTGAAGAAAGTCTAAACAAACAGAATCATTTCGACGCAACAAGCAAGAAAATCTAACCATTTCCCTAGTTTTTATGACGTTTCGAATTTCGGCACCCAAATTTTCGAAAGCGCCTAGCGCCTTACCATCGCGTCAGGGACCCTACATTCCCTATTCAAAAATGTTCGTCTAGGTGTGCTCTATCGATCCTTAAAGTTTGTCACCGACGAGCTGAATCACCCTGTATATAGGGTAGATATCACACAGTGAAAAAATATTTTAGTTGAATTTGATTACCCTATTTTATCACAATGGACGTTATAAGGAAAAAAATTAAAGGGTGTCGAATCAATACAACCTAATTTATAATAACCATCTAAGCTATAGACAACAAGATATCACTTTGCTACTCAGCGAATTCTCTTTTTTAATAATATGCAGGGACAAGAATTCTCCGACGCAAATGGTTGATTGTCATCACTAAATTATAACATCTTTAATAAATAACACAAATTCTGTCAATAATAAGGCGAGAAATACCATTAAAATTTAGTTGTAGCAAGTAGTTATTTTGGACGGAGAAATCTCATCCCTGAATATGTTCATTTTTCAAATGAATCATCTTTATGTAAACAATATATATTTAAGTATTGCGCGGCAGCGCAATATTTATTTATTTCCAGTGTCACTTCTCAATGTTAATTTAACATGGAAAAGACTATGGAGATCATAACTTTTTCATTTTTTCTTCCCACCTTTTTGTCCCTGATGCCACATATTTTTTATTCTTCACTAATTTTAATGATATTATAAATTTAAAGTGTAAAAACGATTGCCTGACGTCAGGGTCAGAACGAATGGTAAAATGTCTTTGCATATGGGTGAATTATAACCCAGAGAGAAGCATGGGCCGATTTATTTTTAGATTATTCAAATATTTTTTTTAATACTTCCAATTTTCGCTTTTTTCATTGAAAATTAACGGCCATTTTTCATAGAAAATGTAACATTTTTACTTCATTGTTGAAAAAATTTCAAAAGCCGTAATAATAATTTATTTTTTTTTAGTTGAAAGATTTTCGCGTGAAATATTAAATTGAGCTAGTTTTTTTTTTCTTCAAAAATTAAAAGGTGAATATGGCGTCATAGTGGAAATAAAAAGGATATTTTCAGAAAAAGTTTTTGCTTTGGTCAAGTTTATATTTTAGTAAAAAGTTTCTAATGGATAGCTATTTTTACGCAAGGTAGGGGAATTACATAACTTAAATTTTAAAATGTATTTTTTTTTCGAAATGAGAACTATTTATACCCCAAGTTAAACTTAGGTAATAATTTTCTGATGTGTTTACATCACCCTTTGGGAGAGAATAGGGTTTAAAAATTTAAGTAAAACTTTTTCTTTTATTTTTTACTGTATCACAGCTATAATATTGTTAAATATTAGCAGTAAGGATTCAACACAATTTACATTTACATTCATAGCGTTCCTGAGTGGGAAATAGGGTATCTAAATTTAAATTAAGTTAATTTTTTATGTTTTGATTATAGATTTTTTACGTTCAGATTGGAAGATTTTGTCCAAACTACCGCAACCTGCATTACTACAGTAATGAAACATTTTGAATTACACATTGGTAAACTGCATCCCAAATTGGGATGCAATACCGCATACATCAACGCCTGATGATGATACTCTCCATTAATTTTGAAAATGCGTTCGTCTGAGTGCAGTAGTTATTAAAAAACTTGACATATTAAACAAAAACATAATTTGAAGAACAAATTAAAAAAAAAAAAAAAAATATTTCCTACATTGTTTAAGCCCGAGAAGGGACATATATTAAGATATTTCATTCAATTAGTTTTACATTTAAAGTTAAATTTTTGTAACAAATTAGTTAAGCCAACTGAAGATTAAAAAATAAAAATAAAATTCATACAATATGATACTTAAAACACCCTAAAAAATTAGATTCCGTTCAAATGAAATCGAAATAAATCTTAGACTTTTTTAAAGTTTTGTATTTTGCATGCATCTTATCATTTTATGCACAATTGTCATAAACATAATGTAAAATCTGCAGTACAAATATTTTCAATTAAAAATGGAAGAAGTCTAAGATTTATTTCGATTTCATTTGAACGGAATCTAATTTTTTAGGGTGTTTTAAGTATCATATTGTATGAATTTTATTTTTATTTTTAATCTTCAATTGACTTAACTAATTTTTTACAAAAATTTAACATTAAATGTAAAACTAATTGAATGAAATATCTTAATATCTGTCCCTTCTCGGGCTTAAACAATGTAGGAAATATTTTTTTTTTTTTAAATATGTTCTTCAAATTATGTTTTTGTTTAATATATGCTTAACTATCAACATCAGTAAAACATATTATAATTGTTTGTTTTAAGTATGAATTCACCTGCTATCTGTATCAATGTGTTTTCTGTATCAATGCTCCTCGTTTCCTTAAAAAATGTTTGAAAATTTCCTTTTCATTATAAATACGTCGTCATGTTTACTGGCTTTCTGAAATTCATACTCCTTCTATTGGTACCAAATGTTTGCAAAATCTCCCTTTTATGTCCAGTATGACGTCATCACTATATTCCGCTTCATTCTTTAAAAGAAAAAAAAAAAAAAATCTATTTCATTTTTCATTTTGAAATCAAGTAGAAAAGGTAAACTTTTATGGGAAATATGTCCATCGATTCCCAATAAAAAGAACAAAATTTTGAATTATTAACAAAAACATTTGAATAGAGAAAGTAAAACATAGCCTGACTTTCTGGCTTGTACTAATGAAGTAATATATGCAAAGGCAGGGTCAGTACGCTTTGAGGACTTTCAAGCACCTGTTACCAGAATTTTCCTAAAATAATATTTGGCTTATTTAATAATAATAATAATAATAAATCATATCTTCACATATAGCGGCCAGTGCTCTACGAAATTTCTAGTACTGAAATACTTAAATTATCCTGGATTCCCTGATGAGTACGAAATCTGAAAGGCATTTAATACTCCTTTTTGACACTGACGCCACCCACAAGGTAGTCACAGACGACTATTTTTAAATACAGGGTTAGCGAAATTAAACTTCCGCTACTCAAAGGGCCCTAGAGGCCGTTCTACTAGTCCGATGAGAAAAATATTTGGACAATAGACACTTCGGTGGATGCGCTCGAGATTTCCGAAATAAAAAAAATTAGTTTAAAAAATCGCCACTAGATGGCGCTACGAGTTAGCGTGTGAAGAGAGGACAAACTGAGATCCCGAAACACTGAAGGACCAGTGGTCTTACACAAAAGGAACACAATAAGGACAATAAGTGGGCACAGAATTTCCATGGCCAGAAATCATCAACCGCCATTCTCGCGAGAAATTTGTAGCATGAATGTTTTGCGAGTGTCCAGATCTTGTCGTTCCAATTTCTGAACCGCTTGAATGTTATACGGGCAGAAGATCAGAATTCTAAGAATTGTATTACACTGTAATAGGGTATATGAAGGGTACGTGAAATCGTCGGTACATTGACATTTCCATGAGGCGAATGAGTGCTTGCTTCATCGACCGCTGTAGCAATATCCTCTACGACGGCGGTTGCACACTTTTACTTCCACTTCCCGGCAAATCGCCTAACTGTCCTGTTTGCTCGAATTTCATCATCATGTCATTAAGAGCACGCTCCGATATCGGTCCACGTCGTTGTTTCTTGAGACAGCGAACTCTCTCACAACTGCATCTGCATTCTCACCGTTGCGGTAATACAGTTTGACTAGCATTGGCAACGTCGGCATTTTGAAATGCTCATATGATTGGGGCACGAACTTCTTCCTTTTATCGTGCGTGGAATTTGCATGTGTTGCTGCAATGTGCTGCCCTGCTGCGCCCTCTGGTGGCGAGTTTTTAAACTATTTTTTTTATTTCGGAAATCTCGAGCGCATACTCCGAAGTGTCTGTTGTCAAAATATTTTTCTCTTCGGAGTAGTAGAACGGCCTACAGGGGCCTTTGAATAGCGGAAGTTTAATTTCGCTAACCCTGTACAAATTTTGTAGTACATGTCCCTTGCTCATGTTGGCAAAGTGCAGGCGAGACTTTTTTTTTTTTTTTTTTTTTTTTAAGTGGTGTGAGATAGAATTAAAAAAATAGTCGCCTGTGGAAACTCTGCCCAAACATTTTAGCACTTTCAAATTTGCAATTTTAGCAGAGTTAAGCGCCACGTCGATCACCGATGACTGACACGGAACTTTTAATTTAGAACGCGTCATTCAACAATGACTGAAGGTCTAAAATATGATATAAAACCAAACATATATATATTGTTTTATGTAATTACTGAAAATTTATTTAAAAATACTTACCTTTTATTTATTACAGGATTATACTTTCTTAAAAATTACTTAAAATATTGTAAATTTTTCAGCTTTAGTGTCAGTAACCGTGGCCCTCAACTTGTTAATAGAATTAAGGTAGAGTAAAAATTTTGTGACATCAGCGACAAAACGTGTGACGAACTCAAGAAAGTTATGAGATCCATAGGTTTTACTACGTTAAATTAACATTGAGTAGTCACATTGAAAATAAATAAGTTTTGGGCTGCCCCGCAATGCTTAAATTAATACAATCGGATTATTATTTTTTAAAGTAAAAACAAGAGGTTACAAATAAGTTATCTTATTAAAGGTATATATAAATATTATACAGATGTACTGTGGTCCGGGGTTCGATTCCTGGCTCTGGCTAATTTTTCACTCCAGTTGGGTTTATTGTATTTACTGTATGTATGTCTGTATAATATTTATATATACCTTTAACTGTTGAATGCAGGCGTTATTTATGTGTGTATGTGTGTTTTAATATATATTGTAGTATGAGTGTTTTATTATAAAGTTATCTTATTGTTTGATAAAATTAAATTATTTTCGGAAAGTGTGCCTAATTTATTTATATACAATTCAAGTTTGTATTTTTCGCAAAAAACAGAGAAAGGGGAAACTGTACTTGCTGAAAATTTTCCATTATCTTGTATTATAAGATTAGACAATTTAGAAAACTTATGTCTGTTCCTAATATTTATAATTGTTTTTTCATGAAGTCATGTACGCTTTGTTAATATTTTTTTTTTCTTCAGAATAATTTCTCTCAAGAAAATTTAAACATTAAGTAATAATTTTTCTAACGTAATTTAATTTCAATAAATTTTGATTAATAAAATTATAATTTATAAGGATTTCGGTATCATAATTAACCTGGAAAAAGAAAGAAATGTTTTCAGGCTGCAAATCCAATTTTTCATATTCTGTATTTTGTAGAATGAATAATTTCTTAAATATATGAAATTCAAAATTAAACTTAAAATAGCTTTATTAAATTTTACTTTTGTGTTTTACCTTAGATGTGAAACGCTACCCATGTTATTTGCATTTGTAATGATTGTATTTATAAATGAATTAACAATTTCCCCACTTTAATAATAACATCCCCACTTTGTTTTTAAATCATTTGTTATATGTATATTTCCTATTTGGCTGGTTCTATATTTCCATTTCTCAGTAATTGTTGTTCTATTTCTCTATATTTCAAAAGACATATTTTAAAGTAAATTTGAAACTAATAAATAATTGAATTGGAAACGTATCATTCAACCTATTTAAAATAAACTTCCTTTTAATATTATTAAAATTTGTCGATTTCTCAAGACGTAATTTTCTTTTTAAAAAACTCTTTCATATTTCATCTTTACTTAAACAAAATAAAATGTACTCATAGCATCATTTTTCTTTTAAAACGAAAAAAAGGGAAAATAATACTACCTACTCTAGCTTATTTTATATATTTTTTTAACGATCGCACAAATGAAATTACACTTTGCACAAAACTTGAATACTTTATGCGTATTTTAAATATATTTAATTTTTATTGTTTCTAAATTCAGCATAATTTCTTCATATTTCTTTCTTCAAATAATATATTTAGGAATAATTTGAATTTTAACAAATAATATTTTATTATCAGAGTATTAATTTTAATCGAAATATATTTAATAAATTCTTATTAACCCCTTGAGGGGCAAGCAATTGCGTTTGCATAATGCTGAATTCCCACCGGAAATATAGAATAATTTTTTTTTTTTTCAAAATAACGAAAAGCAATTTTCTGATTATTTTCCACCAAAGTTAGAAAAGTAAAATTTCATAAAATTTTTCTGGTGCAAATCCTCATTAATCGTAGGTGGGATAAAATATATCCTACCGCCCCTCAAGGGGTTACCGACAGTAATAAACTTCAAGATTGAGTTACACCTCTTTCCAGATTGTGTTAACAGTTTTTCCTGAAACATTTCAATCTGAAAAATATATATATTACATACCTGCTGGACTATTACTAAATCCTAGCCAGGCATTGGTGATGTTGCATAAATTTCGTACTACTTAGTGAAACATTGCTACTGGAGGTATCAATATGGTAGAGTATTGGCAGTAGGGAACAGGCTGACAAGGAAGGTCTTCTTACAGGGCATACTCAGAATATTTTGAAAAAAAAAACTAATTAAACTACTTATGTACGTAATAAAGGATTAGTCAAATTTACCGGCGGAATTACAGTAGGAAGTCTGTAAAAAAAATAAAATACTTTCGAGTATTTGGCACGAAAAGACGAAAGCATCACCCGATTTGGCGAGCAGCACTTTTCATCGCCAAAAGCAAACGATTTTTATGCATCTGACAATCGCTTGTTAATAGATTTTAGAAAGTGTGTAAATAGTATATAATGAATTTAAACTTAAACAATTAAAGAGTTTAATACATACATTTTTTGTTCTACATATTTATGTTTCTTGTTGCTGCAGTTGTTTAATTTTATCACTGTAAAAATAATTTCATAAAAAAAAAAAAAAAAAAAAAAAAAAAACATTTTCATATTGAAAACTATATTTCATATAGTTAAGTGTATTCCAAAATAAAGACCAGATGAAGAATGCTGCAGTTATACATTTCAATATCGGAGAAGTTTTGTTCAACAAAAATGATCGACAGTGCACAGTTGGGCTTAGTTTTGAGATTGAAAAAAATTTAATTAATTAAAATTTTGCTTTAATTCACAAAAGTTCATAGTTAACTTCATTATGTATACATACATATGACAAAACTATAGTTAAAACAAACTAAATCTGACAAAACTAAATTTATTTAATCAAGTTCAACATGAAACATTTTTTTCCTGAAAGATTATTTGACATAGAAAAGTATTTTTTGAAATTTTATTTCATTGCCAACCGATGATAAATCGCCAAATGACAAAATTTTCAATAGGTTTTTATGGACACTCTATCGAGCATCCGCCGAAATTTTTTTTATAAATATATCTATCCTCTTGAGAAGAACATTCTATAATTTTTTTTCAGATTTTTTTGGCGTATGCCCGTATGGACACCTTCGATGTGAGTACTTTTCAGCTGACCAATTTTATCAACTACATCGATTTGTTTGCAGTAGTGAGATTGGCTAAGCTCAATCGAAACACCAGCGATTCATGATTCAGTCAAATGCAGGTCAGGCCGTATGAGTGGTAAGTGACGGATTAAGAAATCCCATTAACCCTCTCGCTGCGTAATTGTTTTATTAAAATAGCTTCAGAATAATTAAAATACTACTTTCGCGACCGATTTTTCAAAACAAAACTTTTTGTCTAATTTTATCGGCAAAATGCTCCGATTAAATAAGGCAAAATTTACAAAATTAAATAACTGGTGGGAATAATCAAGAAGCATTAATTAGACGGAAAAATGCATGCCCGAGAAAAACTCGATTTGCGAAGCGAGAGGGTTAAATTACATCATAAACAAAAAAATATAGAATTTTTTGACTACAGGCTTTAACACATAGAGAAAGGACAATAGCTGTTTCTTTTTTCTTTCTTTGTTTCAGAAATAGAGAGGTAAATGGATTGCGAGCGTATTATCATTCACAATTCAGTTAGAAAAGAAACGAATTTTTAACAAGTTCAGTCAGAAACAATTTTTTAATTTTGTAAATAAATGCAATGTATTCTTTTCATATTTGTGATTAACATATTAACATCTGTTAAAATTTTTCAACAACGACAAACTTAACACTTGAAACGTCGGCTATTTTACTCAATTTTTACAAAAAAGTGTTTCACACCAGAAATTTTATTTAAAACTATTTCAGATATTTAATTAGCCTAATTTTGAGCTTCATGCATACAACGTATCTTATGAAAAAAATTCTGGTTCTAATCTAGTATGATCAATTTTGACATGTGTCAAAAATATATAGATTTTTTTCAACCATAAGCGAAAGCCCATAGAAAAAAGGGCAACTGTCTTTTCAAAATGAAAGAGATGAAGGGATTGCGGATGTATTCTCATTCATAATTCGGTAATTTTTCCAGAAACTAATTTTTTACTGTGTAAATAAATAAAATATATTCTTTTCACATTTATCATTTACATATTAACAGATGATTATATTTTTCAACAATCACAAAGTTAACTTCCATCATAAACAAATGTATATATATATAGATAGATAGATTTTTTTCGACTGTAGCCGTAATACCCTAGCAAAAAGGGCAGCTGTCTTTTCAGAATGAAAGAGATAAAGAGATTGCTGGCGTATTCTCATTCATAATTCAGTTTGTAAAAGAAATGGATTTTTAGCAAGTTTTTATTCAGCCAGAAACATTTTTTTAAAATAAATAATATGTATTCTTTTCACATATGTCATTTTTATATTAACAGCTCAGAACGTTTCTCAACAATCTGAATATTGAAATACACCATAAACAAAAAATATAGTTTTTTTTTTTTCGACCGTAAGCGTAAGCCCATAGAAAAAGGGCAACTGCCTTTTCAGAATGAAAGAGATAAAGGGATTTTGGACGCACTCTCATTCATAATTCATTATCCTACGCGGTGAAGCACCATCCGTGAAAATGCTGCGTCTGCTAACTTCCGCTGAATGAGGCAAATCGCTTCCGTTAAGTTGGCAGCTTAATGCCTGCATGCTCAAGGTTTCTTCTTTCAGATTCTCTGTATTTTATCTACCCTGTCCTACATTTTGTCATTTATGTAATATTCTACAGATATTTTATTTAAAATAAATAAATACATGATTTTAAAATACTATTGTTATGTATTCAGAGTCGTAAACCCAGTGTAGAAAAAAAAAAAAAAAAAAAAAAAAAAAAAAAAAAAACATATAAAGCCTCTCTGCAAAGCATCGGACAAAATTCCAATTCTAACCAAGATTGCAGACGATCTAGCGAGAGAAAAATAAAAGAAATAATAAATTAGTACTAGAAAACATGAATTCTGCTTTTTCAGAATTTACTGTCGCCCCCGATGAAAAAAAATGTATATGTATACAAATATAGATAGTACAAAACATATTTCAGTTTTAAGACTTATAACACGCACTTTCATTTTATTTAAAATTACGTCATTCGCATCCGGAGGGTGAATTTCACATATACTATCTAGTCTTAAACAACATCTACAGTAAAGTACGTATAGAACGTCACTATCGCTAAATAATACACAAATCCTAAAAAAGAGATATTATCATTCAAGAAACTCGACAAAAAAATCGACTATTTAATTATTCATATGTCTTCATTTGATTGTAATATTAATATAGATACTTAAAATTAAATATAGCTTATAACAGCTCCATGTTTTATCAGAAATCATTCATTTATATATTTTTCAAATAGTACATATGTTAATCACATTTTTTTCAGTTGTTATGGGAAAATGGCAACAAACAGATATAATTACTATTTTCCAACTTTTTATCCTTTATCTTTACAGAAATGGATATTTGCGTTGCAAAATTAAACAAATGGCACTAAAAACAACAAAAAAATTAATATTTCAAAAATAAATTGAGATGCAGTTTACGAACAAATTGCATTTAAAAGTACTTTTTTTTCCCAATACGACGGTATAAAAATTGAAAATATGCGATGCTTAAAAGTAAAAAAAAAAAAATTGCAGTAGAGTATTTAAATGTACAATGATACATCTTCTTTGTTTTATGACTGGCTTATACAACGGAATGTTATTTTTTATTGACGACACATTAATAGCTGGGAGAAGGAAATAGTATACCGGGGGCTAAAAAGTTACATGAATGCTTTATGAAAGCAAAATGATAGTCTATGTTTATTCTGTATGTACAGTTGCAGAAAATAAAGTAAACGCCCCCTACTAACATCAGTCATTTAGGTTTAAAGTTTTTTAATTATAAACGTTCAAACTTTAGAGCTTCTAATATTAAATTATATTTTCATATTTTTATTAATATCTATATAATAATTATATTTATTAATATTCCCAATCATTTAGTACAAGTAACTTTCTTCTATGTTAATTTGTCGCAGAGTTAATAGGGGCGTTTAATTGTTTTTCCACGACTGTACATATGAGGAAAACGGTGTCAGGGTTCGTACGGGTACCGTTCTTTTCAAGGCAAATATCAGTATTTTTTTTTTATAGAAAAATAAATCTAGTTTAAATGGACGAAATTTCGCCTCATTTTAGGAGAGATTTTCCATAAGAAAATACTGGTACCGAAGAATTTCTTAATCAGGAAATTCAAGTGCTCGTACGAACCCTGGGTATTTTTCGATAGGAGTTTGATGTCATTTTTCAGTTAACAATATATTTCTGAAATTAAACAACATACAACAAATGAGTTTCTGAAAAACAATTGTGATAGATTATTCGTGATAAAAACTGAAATAATATAGCGTTTAACCATGTTACATTACATGTACATTCATCGTGACTACAGTAATTTTACTTACAATTCTTTAATATACATATTCTCTAGGATTAAATGTGTAAATGTATTCATTCTGTAAAAATATACTGAGAAATAAGCTTCATAGGCACAGCTGCCAACTCTTACGCCTTTTTAAACTACAAAAATTATTATTTTGCTTTCATAAAGCATTAATATAACTTTTTAGTCACCGGTATGCTACTGCTTTCTCCCACCTATTTAAGGGTCGTCTCTAAAAAATAACGTTCCATTGTATAAGCCAGTCGTAAAACAAAGCATATGTATCATTGTACATTGAAATACTTTACTGCAATTTTTGAAACTTCTAAGCATCCCACCTTTTAAATTTTTATACCGTCATATTATGAAAAAAAGTACTTTTAATTGCAATTTGTTTGAAAACTGCATCCCAACTAATTTTTGAAATGTTAATTTTTTGTAGTTTTTAGCGCCATTTGTTTAATTTTGGCAACGCAAGTATACATTTCTGTACAAAATGAAGGAAAAATAATTGGAAAATAGTAATTATTTCTTTTTGTACCACAAAAATCTAACACTTTTTTTTTTTATTAATCTGCAGATTACGCTAATAAAAAAAAGAAAAATTTGCCATTAAATTTTTGTAGTACAAAAAAGCATACGAATTAGCAGCTATATATGTTAGTTTACTATATATGTTTGTAGAAGAACCTTGTATATGTTAGGTATAATTTGTATATATATTTGCATACAGAAGTTTTTAATATTACTTTTTTTTAAGTAAAGTGTTTAGCATTGTCAAAAATCGTTATTAAATAAACTACTTTATTTTATAACATTTTTTTCTTGTCTCAAATGGTACTAAATTTACGCGCAATTACTAATTATTTATTTTAAAAATACAATAAATATACTCGTTGTTATTGCTTTTAATTTGAGATATAACATGCATATATGTTTGTATGAAAAGAAATTAAGCATTTGGTAGCTTTAAAAATTTTACAAATAAACAGGCTTTTTACTCGGTCCTTTTTCTAAAAAATAGGTTTTTCCTAAGAAAATCTCCTTTTAGATTATTCTAACAAATTGTTAGACATCTACACGGAACGCAATTTTTGTTGAAAATATTGTGAAAATTTAGCTCGAAAAATTTTCTTTAAAAATACCGGAATAAAAAAAAATGAACCAGTGAATACAATTTATAAAGTTGTTGGAAGTAGTAGAATGTTCATGTATAACTTCTTAACTATTTATTTTACTTCAGTTCGGAAGTACAATAAACATTTCCAACGCTTTCATGCAAATGCAATTGATGCAAGTTCAATAAACATGTTCAATGCTCTTTTTTAATGTGCTCAATACAATTTCATGCTGTTATTTCGATTTGAGAACAGAAATAAATCTATCATTTGTATCTGTACTATTTTCTTTGTCTTGCAAATTTATGATAATAATAAATAAAACTTCACTGAATTTGAAAATGAATACTTGGCATTATAAAGCAGTCAAATACTTATTACTCCTCTTAAAATTTATTGAACAAATACAGAATGCACAAAATACATTATGACTTTAATTACTATATGGAAATTATTCGTTCTCTGCTAAAAGTTTTGTGTCTTCCAAACATCCTTTGTTTAATGCATTCTGAGAATTTTAAACTTGCTTTTCGAAATAGTTGACTTATTATTTTCAATAAAAGTTTCAATATGCTATTCTCAAAGGAACTAAAATGCTTTAAAGTGCAATATTTATTCAAATTTGGGTAAATATAATTGTAGTTTAAAAGGAAGTAAACATTTTAAATTCAGATACAAACTTTTAATTAAACTTCATTTATTTCAAGGGAGATAGAATATCATATGATTTTCAAAATGCCAGGCAATTTTTCAACCATAAAGAAAGAAAGCTTGTTGAAGTTTAACGTATCCATTCAAAGTTTTATATAATAGTTATCCAATTAATATTAGATAGTATGAAAATTACAAGATTAAAATACAAAAACAAATAGAAATTTTTACCATACTTGTGAGAGAAATTTTTCATGAATAAAGAGCTGAAATAAGACAAAAATTTGTATTCAAATTTATTGGTGCAAGTTCGACCCAGCGATAATCAGAAACTGTTGATCAGAAAAAAGCCGTATCTTGTAACAACTTCCTCAATTACTTCACTCGTAGCTGGTAGGCAATAAACGATATGTCTCCTCCTTTCTATTCAAAACTCCATTACCAGGGAAGTAATTTTAATTGTAAATGTTACGAAAACCTAACTCCAAAAATTGTCTTCAAAAATACAGGAATTTAAAAACTTAGTAAATGGAAATCCTAATTAAGCTACTTTGTTTATAATGTTGTTGAAAGTAGCAGAATATTCAGGTATAGTGATTATTTATTTTAATTCAGTTCGCAAATAAAATAATCCTGTTAAATTCTATTATTTAAATGTAATTAATACAAATTTCTGGTATTATTTAGATTGATGAATAGAAATAAATCTATCATCCTTATCTCTTCAATTTTCTTTGTCTTACAAATTTCGAAAATAGTAAAACTTCACTGAATTTTAAAATGAATGCTTGTCATTATCAAGGCAGATAAATACTTATTGTCCCTCTTAAAATTTATAGCACAAATACAGAATACACAAAATATAACATGACTTTAATTACTTTGCTAAAATTGTTCGTTCTCTGCTAAAAGTTTTGCTAACCAAACATCTTTTAATAAATGCATTCATGCAATTTTTCATGAATAAGGCGCTTAAATAAGACGAAAGTTTCTATTCAAATTTATTGGTACAAGATTTACCTGGCGGTAATCAGAAACTGTTGATCAGATTAAAAAAAAGCCGCATCTTGTAACAACTTCCTCAGTTAATGCACTCACAACTGGTAGACAATACACTATATATTTTTCCTCTCCTGTATTCAAAACTCCATTATCAAGACCGTCATTTTAATTATAAATATTATGAAAACCTAACTCAAAAAAATTTCTTCGAAAATACAGGAATTTAAAAAATGAGCAAGTGGAAACCCTAATTAAGCTACTTTGTTTATAATGTTGTTGAAAGTAGCAGAATATTCATCTGTAACTTCTTAATTATTTATTTTAATTCAGTTCGCAAATACAATAAACTTGTTCAATGCTTTTATGTAAATTCAATTAATGCAAATTCAATAAACATGTTCAATGCTTTTATGTAAATGTAATTAATACACTTCCATGCTGTTATTTAGATTTGAGAACAGAAATAAATCAATCAATTTTATCTCTTCAATTTTCTTTGTTTTACAAATTTTGAAAAAAAAAAAAAAAAAAAAAAAAAAAAAAAAAAAAAACTTTCCTGAATTTGAAAATGAATGCTTGGCATTATCAAAGCAGAAAAATAATTATTATTCCTGTCAAAATTTATAGCACAAATACAGAATGCACAAAATACATTATGACTTTATGACTTTAATTACTATATGGAAATTGTTCGTTCTCTGCTAAAAGTTTTGAGTTTTCCAAACATCTTTTGTTTAATGCATTCTGAGAATTTTAAACGTGCTTTTCGAAATAGTTGACTTATAATTTTGAATAAAGATTTTAATCTGCTATTGTCAAAGGAACTAAAATGTCTTAAGGTGCAATATCTATTCAAATGTGGGTAAATATAATTGCAGTTTGGATGGAAGAAAATATTTTAAGATACAATCTTTTAATTAGACTACATTTACAAGGGAGATAGAATATCATATGATTTTCAAAACGCCAGATAATTTTTCAATCATAAATGAAGAAAGTTTGTTGAAGCTTAACGTATCTATACAAAGTTTTATATAATTGTTATCAAATTAATATTAGATAGTTTTAAATTACATGAATAAAATATAAAACAAATAGAAATTTTTACCATATTTCTGCGAGAAATTTTTCATGAATAAGATGCTTAAATAAGACAAAAATTTCTATTCAAATTTATTCGTGCAAGTTTGACCCGGCGGTAATCAGAAACTGTTGATAAGAAAAACAAGTTGGAAATTGCTCGTCAAACCTGGCAAATGAGGTGCGTTCGTACTATAACTAGTTTTATAATTATTTTTTGTACCCCATATTGTACTGAATGTATATATTTTTTATCTTCATAAGTGCATAGTCTGTAACATCATTCAAATGCACTTGCAATAATTATTTCCCATTCCCCGTAATGTAACGGAAAACTTTTGACTGTCTCTGTAATTAAACTATGCATCCGATTTTCATAAAATTTGAAATGGCTCAACAAAATTTTGCAACAATTATATATTTAAAATTTCAGACCATTCAGAAGGCTGTAACATCATTAAAATGCCCTTGCAATATTTTTTCCCCTTGGCCGTAATGTAACGGAAAACTTTTGACTGTCCCTATCATTAAACTATACATCCTATTTTCATAAAATTTCAAATGGCTTGACAAAATTTTGCAACTATTTTATATTTAAAATTTCAGATCATTCGAAAGGCTATACATTATTAAAATGCACTTGCAATAATTTTTCCCATTGGCCGTAATGTAAAGAAAAAATTTGACTGTCCCTGTAATTAAACTATACTTCCGATTTTCATAAAATTTTAAATGGCTCGACAAAAATTTGCAACAATCATATATTCAAAATTTCAGACCATTCGGTTGGGTAGCTTTTTCTGTGTTATATGCGGGCGGACAGACTGAACGACGACTATTTATATAATTACGAACGCACCTAAAAAATGAAGCCACATCTTGTGACAACATCCTCATTTACTTCACTCGCAGCTGGTAGACAATAAACTGTATATCTCCTCCACAGTATTTAAAACTCCATTACAAGGAACGTAATTTTTATTGTAAATGTTATGAAAACCTAACTCCAAAACTTTTCTTCAAAAATACTGGAATTTAAAAAATGATTAAGTAGAAATCCTAATTAAGCTACTTTGTTTATAATTTTGTTTTAAGTAGTAGAATATTCAGTTATAACTTCTTAACTATTTATTTTAATTGAGTTTGCAAATACAATAAACATATTCAATGCTTTTATGCATATTCAATGCTTTTATGCAAATTCAATAAACATGTTCAGTGCTTTTATTTAAATGTAATTAATACAATTTCATGCTATTATTTAGATTTGAGAATAGAATTAAATCGATCATCTTTATCTCTTCAATTTTCTTTGACTTAAAAAAAAATAAAACTTCACTGAATTTGAAAATGAATCCTTGGCATTATGGAAGCAGAAAAATACTTATTATCCCTGTTCAAATACATAGAACAAATACATAATGCTCAAAATACATTACGACTTTAATTAGGATACTAAAATCGTTCATTCCCTGCAAAAAGTTTTGTGTTTTCCAAACATCTTTTGTTTAATGCATTCTGTGAATTTTAAACGTGCCTTTCGAAATAGTTGACTTATAATTTTGAATAAAAGTTTGAATCTACTTTTGTCAAAGGAACTAAAATGTCTTAAGGTGCAATATTTATTCAAGTTTGGGTAAATATAATTGTAGTGTGTTAAGTAAGTAAACATTTGAAATTCCGCTGCAAACTTTTAATTAAACTTCATTCAATTTAAAGGGAATTGAATATCATGTGACTTTTAAATTGTTAGATAACTTTTCAAATAGAAATAAATACTGATTGTTGCAGCTGAACGATTATACAGGAAATTTCATGTACTATCAATTTTTCAATGATACGGAAATGGAATTTATTTCAATGAAATTAATTTCAAAGTACGGAAATTTTTTGAATAAAATATCACGCATTCGAATTACTTTTTTCTTAATATTATAACATGCTAAGTAGTATGCTTTCGAAGTATTATGATAATAAAATATTCGAAAAAATTTCCGATTATGTGCCAAAATTTCTTTTTTATATTATTTTGTCACTTAAAACCACTCTTGCGAAATCAAACATCTCTTTTAATTTAATTTGATTTAATTTTCTCACCAAAAAGTATAAGTAGTTACATTATGTTATTTTAATATATTATTTACCGATACTTTTATTTTATATTTTATTTATGTTTCTTAACCCCTTAATTCTCGCTCCCGTGAATATCTCGGGCTGTGTCTTTTATTCAGATTGTTTGCTTCCCACCAGTTTTATAAAATAATGTAATTGACTTTATTATGGTATCATGTTACCTGTCATTAAATAAGGTGAATATTTCTTTTGCAAAAAAGTGGTGCCAATAAACAATTTGAAACAAGCTTCAAAACTTTCGAAACTTTAATTCTTCAGATGTTAAACTCTTTTTTTTTTATATCTTGATATAATTTTTTCCTTGAAATCAAGGAAGCGGTTAATATTTACAAAACGTTTTATATTGTCTGTACACATTTATAATTTTACTTGTCACTAAATAAGATGAATATTTCTTTTTCAAAGAAGTGGTGTCAATAAGCAATCTGAATTTTAAAATCTTAATTTAATGTGACCGTCAAGGGGTTAAAACAATTTTCTTATGGTGTTGTTAAAAAATACCGGGAACCAGAGACTTTGTTTACTTAGTTCATTTTATATTAGTAGTTTCTTTTTAAATGCTTAACTGATCTTATTTAATCAAACACGAAAACAACCATTAGATGTTTTAACATCAGCTGATTCGGTCTTAAAATTTCCAAACAAAGGGAAAGGAATGATAACAGTTGCTGGTTTTTCACTTATATTTTAATCTTCCTTAGTGTTTTTAAAGCTAATCAGATTAGTCTGTTTTTATTGTCTGAACGGGGTTTGGTGAGAGTAACTCGTACGGGGCAGAGTAACATAAAATTAATAAAATAAAAAAATAAAAAATCTGAAAATTTGAATTCATAATTCAAAACTTAATTTTCGTTACACTTTACTAGCATGTTATAGACATGCTGTTCCCAAACTATTGTACCTCGTGTACCTTATGCGTGTACCTTATATACACGTGCCTGGTGTACCACCTTTTTTTTTATTTGTGTGAGACAGGAATAGAAATAAAAAATGTATTTTTTTTAACACGCCTTCTTATATCAGGGTTGTTACAGGTCAGGGAATTTCCAGTACAAGAAATTGTTCAGTACCAATATTTTCTTATAAAAAACTTCTCTCTAAATAAGGCGAAATTTCGTGCTTTTAACATAGATTTATTTTTTTTTATAAAAAACTACTGGTGTTCGACATGGAAAATTCCCTGAAGCGTGGCAACCCTGTTATATTACCCTTTTACCCTTTATCTACTGACGGTACTTATAAGTACCACTCACTTTAAACTTTCATCCCATAGTGAACATTACTAATATTCTAATGGTACCTAGCAAAAACACTATTTTAACGCAACTTTATCCGGATACATGGCAGCAGTAGTTCTAGGTTTGTTGTTTTAGCAAGGAAGGAGGCTATCCTTGACACCGACCATGGGTTTTGTGCCGACGTATTGTACAGATTGTCACGCTCGTCTTTTTATTGCTACAAACACAGTAAAGGATCTAAGATAAGTGTTGGATTTTTTTTTTTTTATGTGTTCATTATGATCTTAGAATACTGTTTGTGCAGCTATTTTAGGCGAACGGTGTTGTATTTGATTTAACAGTTGAATTACTCGGTGGTACTTATAAGTACCGCCAGTACACTGGGTGTTGGAGAAAAAACTTCTTGTTTACTTTTCGTCTGTGTAGTTATCCATCGTTTTCATCTGCTTTCTAATTGTGTAATCTAAAACTGTAATTACTAAAATGTAGTGTAGTAATGATTTCCCTGATATTCCTTTTCTGTTTCATTGTTATTTTTTATAGGAAATTGAAAAGTTTTGGCACCGGCTCGTTTTTGCTATGCTAGAAATGGCATATGTAAATTCATATATTGCATATGTGGAGATGCGAGAGAACATGTTGTTCCTGGAAATGTAGACGTCCCTTAACTAAAGAACTGCCACCAAGATTGAAACGTGAAAAAAAAAGTTTTTTTTTTTTTTTTTAAACCTATCAGGGGTCAATTTTAACCCTTTAATTATCGCTCCCGTCAATATCTCGGGCTGAGGTGTCGTTCGTTATTTCTCGTGCCCGTCATATTCTCGGGCTGGAGATTTAATTGCTGGAAAAAACTTCTGAAACCAGAAAAATTGAACTGGAATTTCCATTTGAAGTCTTTGAATATTAGCACTCTGGTTTGATTTGTACGATCTATAAATTGCCATAGATTTGTCATAGATTTGTAATATTTTTGTCATTTTGATATGGATTCTGATGAATCAAGCCTTTGTCATGATAACTGGAATATTAGCCCCTTCACGGTCGCTTAATATTTGAAAAAAACATCAAAAGTGTACCTATTTTTTTATTACAGAAATTGAATAATTATAAGGTTTCTAAATAAAATATGCAATTAGTTTATTTTTAAGGCGAAAAAACAATATTTTATAGCCATATTCATATTTGTATAAAAGCCATCATGCGAGAATTATGTGTCTTAACCTCTTAAGCTCCGCCCCCGATAAATGTAGGCTACTATCTTTTAATTCAGATTGTTTGACTCCCACCAGTTTTTTTTTAAATAGTGTAAATGGCTTTATTTTCGCATCATTTTATCTGCCGTAAACTACGGTGGTTGGAATCAAACAATCTGAATAATAAAAAAAAGTAACCTACCTTTACCGGAGGCTGAGTTTAAGAGGTTAAGACACATAATTCTCGCATGATGGCTTTTATGCAAATATGAATATGGCTATAAAATATTGTTATTTCGGCTTAAAAATAAACTAATTGCATATTTTATTTAGAAACCTTATAATTATTCAATTTCTGTAATAATAAAAAAAATAGGTACACTTTTGATGGATTTTTCAAATATTAAGCGACCATGAATGGGTTAAAGTGTTGAAATGAGTGATTGGCACCGGAATTTGCCGAAAGATTCATTTGTACATTAGAAAAAGCCTAAATTTCACATACTTATTAAATCGAAAATATTTTCTGGTGTAATTTGAAATACCTTGTGGGTTTTCTATTACGACATTTTAGTCGTAGTGTACTTTAAAGTACCACTTTAATTAATTACCTCTAAATAATTAAATTTCTCACGGGTGAGTATTTTTTTATGTTATTCTTTAATTTTTATTGTAGTAACTAAAAAAAAAATTAAATGAAAAAAATTGCAGTAGATCATAATGCACTAGATAAAGGATTAAATTCTGACCCATAGGTCTTGAAAAAAAAAAAAAACCTTAAATTCGCGGAGTTTAAATTAAAGTGTGAGCTTGATTATGGAAGATTAATAATTTAAATATGAATTTCACCAAATTAGACAGCTGTCACCAAGTCGTGGTTACCCTTGCTTTTCAGAAAATGTTCATTGTTGAAGCTAATACTGATTTCTCAATTGAAAATAAACTTTAACCACCGTTGCACTCCTTAGTGATAGAATTTAAAAAAATCAATGTCTAATTCATGTATTGCCCTCAACAATACATATATATTCCAAATTTTAAAGTTCTATGTCAACAGGAAGTAGATGAAAATTGAGTCAAAAGATTTCAATGCCGCGTACTAACAAACAAAAACAGTGCTGCCAGTGGGCTACATTTTTTTAATTCCAATTTCTTGATTGGCACCATTTTTTTGAAACGGCAAAATTCCCTTTGTTTTCGCCTTAATTAATATGTCATTAAATAAGTCGCATTTTACCATTTCAAAAAAGTGGTGCCAATCAAGAATCTGAATTTTAAAAAAGTAGCCATCTGGCAACACTGAACAGAAATGTAAGTTAAAAGGAACATATAAGAAAAAGAAAAATATATATAGCGCCAAATGCATAGCTGCCAACTTTTACGTTTTTTCAATACCGTTAAAATTTCAAAGCAATTTTATACTTATTGAATGGCAGAGTTCGCCGATTAAATATGCAAAATTTTGCTATTAAATTTCAATGGTAAGAAAAAAGCGTAAACGTTGGCAGCTATGCAAATGGATACAGTTAAAAATATTTCTTTTTACATTCAATGTAGATTTATATGTCCTTTAACCCCTTAATTCTCGCTCCCATGATATTCACGGGTTGTGTCTTTTAGTCAGATAGTTTGATTCCCATCAGTTTTATAAAACACTGTAACTGGATTCATTATGGTATCATTTTACCAATCATTAAATAAGATGAATATTTCTTTTTCAAAGAAGTGGTGTCAATAAGCAATTTCAATTTTTAACCACTTAAAGGTCGCATAAAATTACTGTTTAAAAATTCCAATTGCTTATTGGCACCACTTTTTTGAAAAAGAAATGTTCACCTTATTTAACCCCTTGGGGACGAGCGACACGTATGCGTGCCGCATGAAACGCTCAGAATCCTTGTTTTTTCTCACCAGTAAAATTTTACTGTAAAATTTGCCTTATTTAATCAGCGCATTTTCTCGATTCAAGAAGACACAAATTTCTGTTGTTAAAAAACGGTGACAAAAGATTAAAAATTTCGTAAAAGGCTCCCGTCCCGAAGGGGTTAATGACAGGTAAAATGATACCATAATAAAGCCAATTGCACTATTCTATAAAACTGGTGGGAAGCAAACATATCTGAATAATCTGAATAAAAGTCACAGCCCGTGAATATCACGGGAGCGAGAAATAAGGGGTTAAACCGTAATTTAATGCGACCGTTAAGGGGTTAAAATATACAGGCTGATTTGCTATAGTTTGACTTTCTCCTTTTGGTGAAATTAAAACACATTTTCTATTTAATTTTTGATGTTAATATTATTTTTTAATGCAATATGCATATTTATAGTTATTATTTAAATTTGAAATTCGACCAGACACTTTTATCATTACACTTTTAGCATCTTTTGTCTAGCAAGTTATGAAAAAAAAAACATACTCAATTTCGAAATGCTTGACATCGACAACAGAGATAGCTATCTATTACAAAAGTCTTAAAACGCACAATGCAAGTATAAAATACCCTAAATGAAATATTATTATAATCATTTGACTGAAATTTTTCGAACAAAGTTTTCTGTTTACCAACCTAAACATTTTTCGTTTAATACATTTTGAGATATTATTTTAAACGCCCTTTTAGAGATACTTACAATTTAGAATAAAAGTTTGAAAACGGTATTGTCAAAGGGGCGGAAAAGCCTTATGGTGGAATATTTATTCACATTTGGGAAAATATAATGGCAGTTTGTTAATTAAGTAAACTTATTTTAAATTCACGTTGAAACTTTTAATTATACTTCTTTTGAGAGGATGGAACGGAATATCGTGCGATTTTTAAACGTCAGATTTTAAATATCGCAATTTTCAAGAAGATATAAATAAAGATTATTAGACCTTAAGTATTCTACATGAAGTTTAGCTTAAAGAATTTAACAGCAATGCATTAATAGATGATATGGTAAATTTCGATTAAAATTTCACGTATTCAAATAAGTTTTCTCCAAATTTTGTAATATATTAACTAGTTATTACAATATAGTAATTTTAACTACTAAAAGGTGTAAATTAATATTTTCAAAAACAATAAAAATAGGTTTATTCCGCTGTTTACCTATTTCGACTCCACCAGAGTCATTTTCAAAACAAATAAATAAACATTTTCTAAAATTGCGCCGTCAATGAAACACTATCATCCAATTTTTATGTACTCTTTCATATTAGAGTATTATTTTTACTATTATTTATTTCTTATTTACTTCCCTATTTCAGGGTTCGTACGCATCTAGGGTTTCAGGTAATTTTATGCGTTTTAGTACCAGAAATTTCGGAAAGTACAGGTCGCTTTATATGAAGACAGAACTTTTTTTTTTTTTTTTTTTTTTTTTTTTAATAAATAAGGTAAATATTTCTTAATGAAAATTCTGGTAAAATGTGCTTGAAAGTCCTTGAAGCGTACGAACCCTGCCTTTATTATTATTATTTTTTTTTTACTTGTATGGTTATTTTTATTTTTTTAACCATTAACTCGAGCCATAATTTTGGTAAGTTAGGGGTCCTGGTAAGCTCTATCTCGGCCATGTTAAAATACCCCAATTTTTTGTATCTTTTTCTCAGAAATGGTGAAAGTTAGTGGTCTAGATTTTTTAGAGTAGTTTGAGTAACTTGCTTTACATATTTTAACAGACTATTTTCTTTCTAAGTGAAACTGAAAATTAATTTTTAATTATTTATTGAAAGACATTTTTAAATTAGCATTTTTGATAAGATTTCACTGCCTAAAATAAATAATTCTCAACAAATCATTAAATACCTGTGTTAAAGTATGCACTATAACATAATATAGGGGAGAGGGGGGTACCTTTGAACTGGGGCACCTTTGAACACTCTAAATATTTTTCTTTAAATAAATTATATTTTTTAAATATACACGGCAGAACAGTACTATTCCTTCAATGTAACAAGAACACAACACTTTACTATTTTGCATGCACACTACTATCTAAACAAGATATGTATATTTTGCTTTCTTGAATCAATACTTAACAAAATAAAGTTGTAAGCTTTCTATTGATAATCTTGTATCCCTAAAATTATAATTTACTATTTAATACCTGAATAAAGATGTTAGCTTTAACTTATAAGGTTTGTTTTATACGAATTCTCAAACCTAATTAAATAAATAGTTGTAATGCTAAACTCCATGTGATGGGTCACCATTGAATGAAAAAGTTGGGGCACCATTGAACAATGAAAACTATGAAGTAAAGAGTTATAGGTGTATCTAAATATAATTATTGTTGAATATTTTTTTAAATATGAAAATTAAGAGATTGTTTTTATACTTAATATGAAATTTGTACTGATGAAGGGCTTCAACTACAGGCAAATTCAGGACACACAACAATAATTCATGATTTAGCAGATTTGTGTAACAAACCCTATAGTGTTTCATTTACAATGGTAAACATCATTTCTGAATTTCATAAAACAGTGTTTTATCCTTTTTCTATAGCAATTTGAATGAAAATGATTTCCTTTTAGTTCAGTTTCATGCAAAAAGAACTCTTCATTACATTGGTCAGATTAAATTGCTTAATGTCAGGTTTCTTCGTAAAAAAGAAGATACGATATATTTTCCAGATGCATCATATATACATTTGGTGGATTTTAAGGATATTATATACAAAAATTGCCACAATTAAACATAATTGGAGGAATCCTCCGTTGTGTCTCAACAATGTGCTTTGATGGATACAAATTTGGTTAAATAATAAAAAATTAGTAATTTCCGCTAAATGTAATTGTGTAATTTTATTCTTATTATTTTATATTTTGGAAAGATATGCAGTTTTTAATAAAAACTGTCAATATTTTCATATTTTGTTTATTTGTTCAAAGGTGCCCCTAGCTTGTTCAAAGGTACCCCTACATGGGGCAGGTTGAACAGAAAACTTTCAGCTTTTTAAAGCCTCACAGCATTAATTTATATTTAAAACTGTAACTTTTTATTTCATACGATGCAGAATTACATTCTTTCTCTCACGAAATATTTAAAATTCACTAAATATAATCCAAGTAAGAAATATGTGGATTTTTTAAAAAAACTGTTCAAAGGTTCCTCTCCCCTAAGTATTTTGAAAAATCTGAGTTCTTAAGTTGAATAGATAATGAAAAAAAGGAACACAAACCTAAAAAATCGAAGTTTTGAGAAAAAGTCAATTAATGCTGTGAAGCAGTGTTGCCAGTGGACTAGTTTTTTAAATTCTGATTTCTTGATTGGCACCACTTTTTTGAAATAGTAAAATTCGCCTTATTTAATAACATATTAATTAAGGCGAAAACAATGGGAATTTTACCACTACAGAAAAGTGCTGCCAATCAAGAAATTTGAATTTTAAAAAAGTAGCCCACTGCTGTGAAGTGCTCTTAGAAATAATGAAAAAATCCAACACTTTTATATATACATAAACATGTGTAATACTTTTTTTTTTTTTTTTTAAGATAAAAGTTTAAACTATTTACTGATATAAAAAAGTAAAAATCGATTTTTTGGTTGAATTTTGCTAACCCGGTCCCCTTAAATGTTGCTGCATGGTTACATGTTGAATTTTTGTGTGTTACAATCGCTATGATTTCTCTTATAATGGATGTTTTTTATAGACTGGAGGAAAAAATTATCTTACGTTGATTGAAATTTATTTGAATACATTTTTTTTTTCTTGTCCGTGCAATTTTAGAATATTTTTATTTATTTTTTTGAAAATGATTCGGGTAGAGACGAAATATTTAAACAGTCAAATAAACCTAATTTTACCGTTTTTAGAGGCTAAATTTATACCTTTTTGCAGTTAAAATTAGTATATTATTACAAGGTGTTAATTTGTTATATATTTAGTTATTACAATGTTTATTTTTCTGTTTTCCTTGAAAAATTATCCTTAATATCCTGAGCTATAATATGATTGACACGACACAAAATGTTCGACCAGTACAGTAGTGGAAAATTGGCGCAGAGGAGGAGCCTATTGACACCGCTAATATTTTATAGTATTCGTCACTTTAATAAAAACTCAGAAATTCTGTCATTAGATAAGTCTTAAAATACTACTAATATTTAGTGGTGTTAATAGGCTCCTCCTCTGCGCCAATTTTCCACCACTGCCAGTATTTTTATGCAAATAAATAAAGAATTTCCATTCATACTCGTATCTAAGTCGACCTCACTTCCCAAGAAATCGAAAGGGAGAAGTGCTGAATACAGATAATTCCTAGTGGGTTTCTTCGTCATACTTAATCGAAGAATTTTTAACAGGTTCTATAGATTAAATAAGGGGAAGTTCAAACATTATTATATATTGATAGTATGTCTGTTTTAGTTTTCGATTTTAGGGGTCGGCTTAGATTCAAGCATAAATATTACACTGTTAAAAATTTCATGCTACTTTGAGCCAAAATTTGGTGCTCAGCAGCTATCACCAGCTGCCACCATAGGATGGTTCAAACGAAGTTCCAAATCTTGGAACGAGATTTCACCATCTCATGGTGACAGCTACTAAGCACCAAATTTCGGTTCAAAGTAGCACAAAATTTTTAACAGCGTACTTCGAAATTCGAATTCGCTTTTTCAGTATTATTAATGCTCATAACCAGTAACTAATCATTCTGTGCAAGTTTTAAAAAAGTATTAAAATTTACAACGTTAAAATGCACAAATTACACAAGCATTACATGAAACTACTTACGACCGTTACAAGGATATCCCAGATCACATCCATCAGTGTGAAAATAAATATAAACATAAAAATTAAAATTAAAACAAAAAATTAAACATAAAACCTTTTACCAAGCCTTTACCAAGCCTACATTTTACCTTTAATACTACACCTTTTTAAAGCTTTTTATTTTTATTTTTTTTTTTTTTTTTGCTTTTATATTTTTTCTCGTTTGTTTTCGCCCTGATGAAGGGGATCGGGGTATTCTTGAAATGGCCGTATGTGGTTTAATGCAATCTTGGAGTATTTTGCGTATTTTAAAGCAGTAAATTTTAACTTATGTTATTAATACTCATATTATCACTTCTTTCAACGCCGTTTCTCCAGTAACACATTATGGACCGAAACTTATAATGTATAGGAATAACAGCTTATTTATTTTATCATCTAGATTATAACTATGAATAAAATAAAAACTCTTGTCTAAAATACAAATTCTGTCCGTGAATTCATGGAACTTAACTAGAAATAACTATTTTTCACTAATTTTTTCTGCTCCCAATCTAACTCGTAATAAGTATGTAACTAGTTAAACTGATGAAATAAACACTGCTTCATGCCTAAAATTCGTATTTTGACTACTTTGTTTTTTAAGTGCTATAAAAGAATTTGTAAAGGTATTCTTTGTTGGAACAAACATATTTTAAATAGAATGGAGTTAGAAATACAATTAAAAAAAATCATAGACAGCATTTATAAAGAATACAAACGAGTGATCAAGATAAATCACAACAATTTAACACACACAAATTGTGCTGATAATTTGAATGCCTTGAGTGGAGGACTCTTAACACTAGAACGGCGGGAAATTTTTATAAAAAGATATCTTACATCAGAATTTTTATTTAGAACTATTTAACTTATTTATTTAAGTTATTTTTGTGCAGCATATATTAATCTTATATTATAAAAAAAAAATTCTGGTTCGAATCGAAATGTTTTCATTCGGCAAGGGTCAAAATGACCCCTCGCCGCCGTTCTAGTGTTAACCCCTTGAGGGGCAAGCAAAAAGTCTCTAAATATTGAATTCTCACTAGAAAAACGAAAAACTTTATATTTAATTAAGTATAAGCAATTTTTCAACGAAATTCCTCCAAAAATTGAAAAATATAAAATTTAGTTAAAATTTTCTGGTGAGAATCTTGTTTAAATTATTGATATATTATATCCCACCGCCACTCAAGGGGTTAATGCGTGAAAGAAACTTCGACAATTGAATGTTCTTTGTTTTAGCTAAATTACCAAATTAATACTAATTAGTAATTCCTACAAATCACCGAAATCACTGCAGTGAGCTTATTGGAAAGATTAAATTTATACTATAAATGGATTTTAACAAAAATTAATCCATTCTTCAGAAGGGTTTTAATTTTTTTCATTATTAGAATGAATGTCTCAACATTCATCCAATTTATAGACCTTATGTTTCAATATAAAATTATGATATATTGATTAATGGTGAGTGATATAATGCCTTAGAATTTTCTATTATTCCTAAAATTAAACACGAATTTTAAGCCTTATAAAAAAGGTAAAAAATCATGTGTTTTAAAAAAGACATATCCCATTTTTATTTTCAGTGAATTCCTCGACCGCCTAGTTTTGCTGAACTGTTAAAAAGTGAAATATGTGAAAAAAAATACACGAATAAAGGAATTGAGCATATTACATTTTAATACTAAGAGGAAACAATGTGAATCTAACCATCTATGTTTTAGGACCAATGAGCATTTCCATGGACAGGTTTATTTAACAACACAACATATTTCATAGTAATTTTGTGAAAAGTTTAATTTTAATATTAATGGTTATTTTAAGTTTTCATTAATAGAATTAATTTAACATGCAGGAATCGAATACTTTATTCAAAATGTATTCAATCAAATGTCTATGGAAGTATATGTTAAAGGTATAAAGAATTTTCAGAGCTAACAGATATAAATTATAAAATAATTGAAGGATTAATATATTTATAAAAACAGTGATCGAACATTGAATCGAACGTTAAAAAGTGAAATATGTGAAGAAAAAATACAAGAATAAAGGAATAGCTCATATTACATTTTAATACTAAGAGGAAACAATACTTTAACAACAGTTAAAAGAGAAATATCAGATGAAAAAGACAAGAATAAAGGAATAGCTCATATTACATTTTAATACTATGATGAAACAATGTGAATCTAACCATCTATATTTTAGGACCAATGAATATTTCCACGGGCAAGTTTATTAACACGTTGACTGCCACGCTACGAGTATACTCATAGCTTTAATATTCGTGACTTTAATTTATTACTTTCTCTTCATTATTTAAAAAAAAAATTGCCTTATTTATTGGCAGAAATTTTGAAGTATTAGTAAAGCGAAATTTACCTTTCAGAATTTGAGGTGGCAAACGACTCTCAAGAAGAAATTTGAAAATTCTTACTTTTTGCGGCAGTGAACGTGTTAAACTATATTTAAAAATCTTAATACCAACTTGTTATCTTAAGACGATAATAATAACTAAACAACACGATAAATTCATAAATCAACTTTTAACTGAAAATACATGAAATGGTCGCTTTAACCCCTTAATTCTCGCTCCAGTGATATTCACGGGATGTGTCTTTTATTCGGATTGTTCGATTCCCACTACTTTTATGAAATAGTGTAATCGGCTTTACTATTGCAACATTTTACCTGTCATTAAATAAGGTGAATATTTCTTTTTCAAAAAACTGGTGCCAATAAGCAATTTGAATTTTTAAACCGTAATTTAATGCGACCGTTAAGGGGTTATGTGGCTGTTCATCAAGTCAATCAAAACAAATAAAAAAAAAAAGGAGTGAACCTAATATGCTAACTACAACGTGTTAAACAACTGAAACTTTTTCATAAGTGATTTTGTGAAAAGTTTAATTTTAATATTAATGCTTATTTTATTTTACGTTTTCATTAATTGAATTATCTTAACATGCAAGATTCGAACATTATTTCATTTTGTGAAAAATATCATTACATAATGTTTCTTCAAAATGTCTTCAATAAAATGTCTATGGAAGTAAAAGTTAAAGGTATAAAGAGTTTTCAGCGCTAACACATACAAAATATAAAATAATTCAAGGATTAATATATTTATAAAAACAATGATCGAACATTGAATTGTACCTTCAAAAATGGAAATATGTGAAGAAAAATACAAGATTAAGGGAATATCTCATATTACATTTTAATGCTAATAGGAAACAATATTTTAACAACAGTTAAAATGTGAAATATTTGAAGAACGAGGAAAAGAATAAGAAATAGCTTATATTACATATTAAAACTAAGAGCAAACAACGTTTTAACAACAGTTAAAACGCGAAATATGTTAAGAGAAAATACAAGAATAAGGGAATAGCTCAAGTGAATATTAAATTTTAATACTAAGAGACTTTTCATTTTAATTTTTAAAAGGTTAATTAAACCTAAGATTACTTTCATTCCAAAAACTAAACACGGATTTCGAGCATTGTAGCAAATGTAAAAAATCATGTATTTAAGAAAAGTCATGCCACATTCTTAATTTTTAGTGAATTAATACTCAATTTACGTTAATACAAAACTTTCAATTTTCTGCTACTAACTGCATAGTTTTAAAATTATTTTTAAATTTTTAAAAGGTTAATTAAACATAAGGTATCTTTCATTCCAAAAATTAAACACGAAATTCGATCATTGTAACAAAAGTAAAAAATCATGTTTTAATCCATTCGGGACCAGCACCTTTTACATGAATTTTATTCAGTTGACACGACTAGTCAAATAATTAAATTTACTTTATCAATCAAGAAAATATCTTAATTAAATAAGGAAAATTTTACTTTTATTTTTATAGTGGTCTCAAAAACAAGTGCTGTAAGCATCTTTTAAACATGCATAAATGCACCCATGGTCATGAAGGGGTTAAGAAAAGTCGGATCACATTCTTAATTTTTAGTGAATTTCTCAACCGTGTAATTTAACTAGTCCGTTAAAAAGTGAAAAACGTGAAAAGAAAACATATAAATGCGGGAATAGATCCTATTACATTTTATTAAGAAAAGAAAAAGCACGGGTCCAACCAACTATGTTTCGGGATCGATAGACGTCTCCAGGGAAAAGTTTAATAAACAAACTCATTCGTGACAGAAATGATTTTGCGACATGAATCTTTTAACAAATAAATTTTTGAATAATGTAGCGATAATGTGAAAGATTATTTTTAATAGAAGTCCCCACTAACTGAATTAACTTAGCACAAAATTCTCGGAAATTATTTAATTTAACATTGTTAAATATTTTCATTTTCCTGAATTGCTTTCAGAAAGGTACTTTTTAACTACCGTAATTTCCGGTGTACAATCAGCGGATCAAACAATTCTGCTTGGACCCAGAACTTTTATTTAGTTATTAAAGGCAAAAAAAATTACCGCAATTTAAAAAGTTACATATTGTTTAAAAAAATTTCTGGGTCGAAAAATGATTGATGCGCGGGTTATAAGCCGGAAATTACGGTAGTAAGAAAAAAAATTGAGAAATCTAAAGCCTTTTTGAATTACAATAAATGATAAATTAACACTAGAACGACCAACATCGGTCATTTTGATCGCTACTATGTAAAACTATTTCGATTCAAACCAGAAATTGCTTCATAAAATAAGTTAAATTTGATCCACAGAGAAGTAAGTTAAATAAATAAGTTAAATAATTTTTAATAAAAATAGTATTGCAAAATCTTATTGTAACATTTGAGTAAAATTTCCGGTCGTTCTATTGTTAGTTGAATGGAGCTATGAATACAGAGGTGGAGATATATATTGTATTGTCTGCCATTTGCAAGTGAAGTAACTGAACAGTGTGTCACAAGATGGCGGCTGTTTTTTTTTTTTTTTTTTTAATTGGATCAACAGTTTCTGATGACCGCCGGACAAACTTCCCACCAGTAAAATTGAATTGAAAATTTCGTCTTATTTAAGCGCCTTATTCATGGAAATTTTTTCTCACAAATATTCTAAAAATTTCTATTTGTTTTAATGGTGTCAGTTTGCCCAGGTATTATAATATTTTCACTGACACTGGCAGAAGGTTATATAGGATGTCACAATATGGCCCAAAACGCAGGACCTGACTACTGCCTAAATAAACTTTCACCAGTAAATATGAATATATATATTATGATTATTTATGAGTGAAATTTTGCATTAATAAGGCATTTAAATAAAGGGAAAATGTCTATTTAAATTTAATGGTGGAAGTTTAACCCATGCGTAATCAACCCCTGCGAAAGCGGTTACGGTTGAAACTTCACTATTTTAAGGCTATGCCATTTCCTTTTTATTAATAGTTTCAGCGTTAATTGACGTTCTGTTGGGTTGTAAGCAGTGTTGCCAAATTGGGGTATTTTTTGTCCCCAGATTATTTATTGTCACAGCTTTTTTTGAAATAGAAATATTCGGCCTATTTAAACATAGATTAAAAATTCTGACAAATAAGGCGAATTGTACTATTTTAAAAAAGTGGTGAGAGTCAAACAATCTGAATTTAAAATGTCTCCAGTCTGGCAATACTAGTTGTACGGAAAGTTCGCGCCGATTTTGAAGGAAAATTGAAAAGCAGAAGATTTAAATTTCAGTATACCTTCTTCGGACAGGAAGCTGAAATAATGTTACAAACAGTCATTGATTGGTTTTTCACAAAGAAAAAGGCATCATAGATGGCAGAGAAAGAAATTATCTGAAATTGGTCCTTTAAGGGACGTGTAATTTATGTTCACATATATGGACCTAAAAACACAAGCTACCTTAATTTATCAATTTGATTATAACTTACCTAAATTCACATAATCCCCCATTTGAAGGCCTTTAAACAAGTGAATGATATACTGATCCTTAAAAATTTTTATTGTAAAGGATTTTAGTTACATATGTATGAAAATTTTTCACTTTCTTGGCCATACTGTCTTGGAGACATTTTTAAATTCAGATGAAAATAACATTACTTTTATGAGGAAATCTGAATAGATATTGCAGTTTATTTGTTTACTTTAAAAGAAAAATACGTTCAGCTATTAAGAAGTGAAGTCATAATGTAAAAAAATCAGTTTAGTTTTCCTGATGAAAAGAATACAGGCCCACGTACCGAAGAGAATACATTTATTAAAATTTTCTGCTGTAAATCCCCTCAAGGGATAAAAAGAGCTTCTTTATTGGTTTACTTTAAAAGTAAAAAACATCCAGCTGTTCAGAAGTAAAACATATTGTAAAAAAATCAGTTTAGTTTTCATGATGAAAAGAATACAGACAGACCGACGTACCGAAGAGAATACATTTAAACAATTTCTGCTCTAAAAACCCCCAAAGGATTAAAAAGAGCTGGATTATTGGTTTACTTTAAAAGCAAAAAAAAAAAAAAAAAAAAAAAAAAAAAAAAAAAAAAAAAAAACATTCAGCTATTAAGAAGTGAAGTCATAATGTAAAAAAAATCAGTTTAGTTTTCATGATGAAAAGAATACAGACCCACGTACCGAAGAAGATACATTTAGTAAAATTTTCTGCTGAAAATCCCCTCAAAAGATTAAAAAGAGCTGGTTTATTGGTTTACTTTAAAAGCAAAAAATATTCAACTATTAAGAAGTGAAGTCATAATGTAAAAAAATCAGTTTAGTTTTCATGATGAAAAGAATACAGACCCACGTAACGAAGAGGATACACTTATTAAAATATTCTCCAGTAAATCTCCTGAAGGGATTGAAAAGAGCTGGTGCTATTGAACTGACGCATTAAATCCTCTAACCAAATAGAATTTCACATTCTCAAAACTACTAGTAGAAACCTGAATTTAAAATTCTGCTTTACAAACATGCATGGTATTATTTTAATACGTTCATACCAATAAAATATATAGAGAAACGGTATATCGAATAAGTTAAATTCTATATCCATACGCTTTGCCTGAAAATAGATTCATAGAATCAAAAAATGGTGAACCCTCCGCAAGGATGTCACCTAGTTATTAAAAATATGGTTTTACGATTGATGTTTTAACGACTGTTTTCCGGGAAGCTCGTGCCGACTTAGAAGAAGAAGTGAAACGCGGAAGATTTAAATTTCAGTATGCTCCCTTCGGACAGGAAGCTGAACTAATGTTGCAAATACTCAAACAAAAAGTCATCGTAAATGACCGAGAAGAGAAATGATCTGAAATTGGTTCTTTAGGGGACTACACAGCAGCCAACTTGTACGGGTTTTTCTCACCGCTAAAATTTAGTAGAAAATTATCAGAAACAATCGCCGAAATCTGACCTTTTTCTATTATGTTATACTAGTACTTATGTATTTTGTCATTTTTTTTAATTCTTTCCTTTTTTCTTAAAAGTAAATTTAATTTTGTGGCTACCAGCCACGTCTAAACATTATTATTTTTTTAAGGCTCCCTAATGCGCTTGCAACACAATCACCTATGCACTGGATGTAAAATTGCAACGCAACTAGGTAATCCATATAGCTGCTAACATTGTTCCATTGTTCCTTTTTCTAACGATTAAATAATACAAAAAATTCTGTTAAATTTTAGTGGTAGCCAAAATCCGTACAAGTTGGCAGCTATTGGACTAGTAATTTAGGTTCACAAATATGGACCTAAAAACACAAACCACCTTAATTTATCAATTTAATTATAATTAATCTAAATTCACACAATTGAAGGCCTTTAAACAAATGAATGATGCACTGATCTTAAAATTTTTTTATTGTAAAGGATTTTTAGTTACATATTTATGAAAATTTCTCACTTTCTTGACCATACTGTCTTAGAGGTATTTTGTAAATTCAGAGGAAAATAGCATTACTTTTATGAGGAAATCAGAATAGAAGTTGCCGTTAATTGGTTTCCTTTAAAAGCTAAAAGCATTCAACTATTAAGATGTGAAGTCATAATTTTAAAAAAATCAGTTTAGTTTTCATGATAAAAGGATTACAGGCCCGCGTACCGAAGAGGATACATTTATTAAAATTTCCTGCTGCAAATCTCTTCGAGGGATTAAAAAGTGTTGGTTTATTGGTTTACTTTAACCCTTTCCAGCACAGTATGCCTTGTCGGGATACCTAATTTTAATTCCAATCTTACGAACGGTGCCAATAATATTTTAGTGAAATTTTGCTTTTACAGTGAATAGTTAACCCTTTCCGGCACAGTGTGCCCGGGTCGGGATACCTAATTTTAATTCCAAACTTATGAATATTCAAAACGGCGATTATTCCAAACGGCACCAAGAATATTTTAGTAAAATTTTGCTTGTACAATGAACATTTAAATGAGCATGTTTTTAATTTCTAAAAAAGTCGTTTTAAAATTCTGGTGTCAGTCAATCATTTCATCATTTTACAACAAAACTTGCCCGTGCCGGAAAGGGTTATAAGCAAAAATCATTCAGCTATTAACCCTTTTTAGGGGCAAGACTTTTCTGCTACGAAAATGTTCAAATAATTAATTCACACCGCAATTTACGAACAAATTTATTTGAAAATAATTAAAAGCTTTTTTTCACGCTTATTATGAGATCGAGACAGTACTAAAAAATTACTGGTGCCGTTTGGCATTTTGGGCATTAACCCCTTGGGAACGCGCGACATGTATACGTGCCGCATGAAGCGCTCAGAATCATTGTTTTTCCTCACCAGTAAAATTTTACTGTAAAATTTGCCTTATTTAATCAGCGCATTTTTTCGATTCAATAGGACACAAATTTCTGTTTTTTAAAAACGGTGACAAAAGATTAAAAATTTCGTAAAAGGATCCCGTCGCGAAGGGGTTAAAACTAACCGTTTGCAGACTTCAAACGGCGCCCCTCAAGGGGTTAAGAAATGAAGTCACAATGTAAAAAAATCAGTTTAGTTTTCAGGGTGAAAAGAATACAGACCCACGTACCGAAGAGCATACATTTGTTAAAATTTTCTGCTGCAAATCTCCTCAAAGGGTTAAAAAGGGCTGGTGCTATTAAACCGACGAATTAAATCCTTGAACCAAATAGAATTTCACATTCTCAAAGCTATCAGTAGAAACCCTAATTTTAAATTCTGTTTTGCAAACATGCTTAATATTATTTTAATATATTCAAACCAATAAAATTGATAGAGAAACTGTAATCGGATGAATGAAATTCATCCTGCATGCGCATTGTTTAAAAATTGGCCGTGTAATCAAGAAATGGTGACTCTACCAAGGATGTCACCGAGGTGTTAAAAAGATAATTTTACGATTGAAGTTGTGATGACTGTTTGCCGGGTTGTCCGGATAGTTCGTGCCGGTTTTGAAGGAAAATTGAAATGAAGAAGTTTTAAATTTTAGTGTACGTTTACATAGCTGCCAACTTGTACGGATTTTTCTCACCACTAAAATTTAATAGAAAATTTTGACTTGTTTAAACGTTAAATTTGTTTGAATTTCGGTGATTCAATTAGCTAAAGTTCACTATAAAATTTTAGTGGTATGAAAAATCCGTACAAGTTGGGAGCTATGCGTTTATTAAATTATATAGGTGTCATTCTGTACTATAATATTCTTCCATCTGTCGAGAAGTCTCATAACGCCTTCTTTCCAAAAAATTTATGATTTGGTGGCAAAATACTTACAGAGATGCTTTTTCATGTCATTCAAAGTGTCAAATTATTTTGGCGAAGAGAATTATTGAGAAAAAGTAACAAATAGTAATCGGACGGAACACTTTCCGGAGAATAGAAATGGGGAAACAGAATATCTCAAACGAATGCAAGAAGCTTGTTTTTGACATTCAAAGTCTGTTCCAAAACTTTGTTTCTCAACTCACGTGATATTTTTAAATTCCTCTTGCACCACTTTTTGAAAATAAAAATCTTTCAGGTGTACTTTTGCAACATCTACAAAAAAAAAACATACTGTAAAACATATTTTTTAAAATACTGGTACGAATAGAATATAAAAATAGATACCAGTTGGCACAAATCGGCACGAAATTTCCGTACAACCCAATATAAATAGTAACCCAGATAGCTTTTTTAATTTGCAAAAAATTTGCAGCAGTCTTGCTTTGAAAATCTGCAAAGTTGCAGCAAGCTCAGCATGACGATACTGAAAGTTCATAACAAGACTGCAGCAAGATAAATTAAACGCCGAAGCCAACACACTTTGAACTTGCAGCTAACTTGTCGTGCAAGTTAAATTCATTCTATATCAAATTTATTGCAAATTAACGGTAAAAAAGTAATCAAAAATACTACATAGTAGTAATCTTTCCACACCCCACTATCCGTTTACAACTGTTGCCCTATATGTTTTACCCCTTCGGAGGGTTCCACAGATCTGATCAGGTCTATTGATGCGAACACACCATCAGAAGGTGCATGCATCGTTTACATCACCATAGACAAGTTTAGGTAATATTTATACTTTTCAATATGAACCTTTTTTTTTTTTTTGGTATTTGATAAGTATAGCATTTAGAAAAAGCAGTGTCAACCGAATAAAATTTCTGCAATTTCAGCGTATGTACTGATTGTCTATTCTCTCAACAGAAGGAATTTTTGCTTTCGTCACTTTCGTGAATTTAAGACAATCTTGCCATCAGTTTCACAACAAACTACACATGCAAGTGGGGAACGGTATACCTTGCAGGAAATTTGCTGCGAATTTCTCAATTTAAATATTTTACGGCAAAATAATGTCAGAAAAAAATCAAACTTGCTGCTAATGTTCATGCTATCGGGGAAAAGGGATAATAAATTATGCAATAACATCTTTATAAAAACATCCCACAAAATACTGAACGTTACTTTGAGCAAATGGAAAATTTTCAGCATTGCGGTACATAATTTAAATCGAGGTATTTTTTATGTTTAAAAAATGAAGTAAAATACGATGCTTAATTATTATCTAAACTAGAGAAACAACTGTAAAGTATGAAAACGATAACAGAATTAGCCGAAAACAGACAGTGTTTTTTAACAATGATTAGATTAGGTGATAAGGGTAAACTAGGGTAAACAAAACTTCTGGAAAGAACAATGACCAGTGTTCTCGATGCCTCTCACCATTGCGCCAAATCGCGTCAAAATGCTCCATTTGGCAAATAAAAGAGCAATCAGACTCACCAAATTGCGAGTCTTCAATTTTTGCTCTTTTTTTGTGTGTGGTGTGCCAATACAGCAGAGATTCTTATCCGCGTTACTGAACGATTGATGTCGCTTTAACATGTTCAATCGCACCATATCATTTACATTGCTCTATTTATAGATATACTGACTCAACACCAATTCAGTTTAGCAACAGCCAACTACACAGAAATTATTATGCGATAAGTATTTCTCTATTGTCAGTTAATCACTATCTATGCATCGGAGTCGTGCTTGTAAAAACACAAACAAAATTACTCGCATCAAGCGCTATATAGAGAAAAGTTTTGCTATATTGCGATGTTGAAATTAGCGATTCACCAGTTTATCAGTTGTTTGCAAAGTATCTGGCCGATCAAATTTTTTCTATTGGTTAAGAGTCGAAATCACATAGCAATTTTTAGTGTATATTTTCCAATAGCAAATGAAAGGTGGATGTTTTGAATTTTTTTTTTTCCAGCCTGCTAAAAGAAGGTTTGAAACATTTTCATACTTGAATGTACTTATTTTTTTTATAGTTTCTGTAGTGGATAGTAAAAATTTTATTTTATAAGCAATTACAAAAAATTAGGTTATTTTAGAATATTTTGAAAAAAAAAAGATACAATAAGGGGTTAAAGATAAAGATAGATCTTTCAGTGTTTCACGCAGAATCTATTCTGCTAGCATTTCTTTTCAATTGGCTGTTGTTTTTTGTTTCTTATTCGCCAAATCGCTAATGTTGGTCAAAGCCAGCGAGAACACTGACAATGACTATAATCAGATTCTGAGAATCAGCGGGCAAACTTTCTATAGTAAATTTAAATCGATATATTTTCTTCTTATTTAAACGCCATATTTGCGTTTAATTTCTATCAAAAGCAATGCACAAATTTCTCGTTTTTACTCGTGGAAGGTTATCAGGCCCTAAATCTTTTCCATTATTAAGGTCATTTTGATTCTTGTTAAGCTAATAAAGTTTATGTCTAAATGGATATTTTCCAAATTTACAAAACCGAGATACCTAGAGAAAGAGTTTAGAAAAATAAGACATATATATATCTTAAGACTTGCTTAATTCTAAAAATAACAATTGCTTTTTTAAACTAAGGGAGGAACTATTTTGGAGTTTAGTAACTTTCAGTGAATCATTTATTCGTGCAATTCCAATAATCCGTTAAAATATGAAATTATAAAAAAAGAATAGAAAATTGGGTGTAGCTCATATTATATGTTATTATTTAACCTACCAACGCACATTGTCTCCCCATTCGTCTTTTAACCCTTTCAAGGGCGGTGGCTAGAAGGTCTAGCTACCTAATTTTAATTCCAAAACTGATTACTGGCACAAAGAATATTTTAATAAAATGTTTTTTTTTTTTTTTTTTTTTTTTTTTTTTTTTTTTGTAATTAAAGTGCAAAATAGCGTTTTGTTATTTAGTAAGAAATTCGTTTGAATATTCTTTTGTCAGTCAATTATTTCATCAATTTAGAAACAGAATTCCTCTGCCCCTGAAAGGGTTAAACTATTCCTAGGCTTAGATATTAAGTGAATATGTACCGCGTGTCTTTATTAGGATCCGGAAGAGTTTAACTTATCAGAGAAAAAAGTGCTATACCTCCTGGATTTTCTGATATGTTCTGTATGTCCAAAGTTTTGTACCTCCTCAGAACAAGCAAGGAATTGAAATGGTTTACTTTTAAGGAGATAAAAATGTCAAACGCATTATGTCTCATATTTATTTGCCTTAAATGTGTTACTGTGATGCGATCTTGAATTTATGTATGACTTATTTAATAATAAGTACTTCTTGATAAAATTTGTTTTTCGTTACTCTTTTTCAGTGAAAAATATACAATACAACATAAGCATTTAAAAATTATTTACCTAAGTTTACTTATGGAGTGGAGTGTAAATGAATGTGTTCCCAATAAATTATACTTTCGGAGCACGACAATATCCAAAGGAAACATTAATTACCAAATTCATACCTGGAACAGGTCAAATTCTATAAACAGTAAAGGGGGAAGTAATTACGAAACAATATATTTATATATTACATAAAAAAGTATTAGGAATATCTATATATACCCGTGATGATACTGCCACAACAAGATGCATGCGTTGGCACTGCTATTTAAGATTAGATAATTTCTATTACTTGCAAATCTTCATATCAGGGTCCTCAACGTCAATTTTGCAAAATGATTAAATTTCATCTCACTTTACACAATGTTCAATATCCTGAATCGTTTAGAACCTAATACAGAAAATTTATAAATTCACAGACTTAAAAAAATTCACATCACTTTCTTAAAATTCTGTGAATCGCTCATCCATGCGATTTCACTGAACCATTAAAAGGTGAAAAACGCTATAAAAAAAGAAATAATACGGGAATGGATCGTAGATCGTATAACATATTGCTAATAAAGGAAAAGAATTGGGGCTTTTCAACTAAGTTTCCGGATCAATAAACTTCTTCAGGGAAAACTTTTATAATAAAATTTTTCAAGAAAAATATATTTGCGGAATATAATAATAAACAACTATGTAATAAACAATTTTATCAATAGTTTAGCTTTATATGGAATAGTAATTGGTATATTGGTTTTGTAAACCAATTTTCTGTAAATGACCTCAATTAATAACGATAATATATCTAAGCATAAAATGCTTTTTATATTTCTGAGCATATAAGATTTCCAAAAATTCAGAAAATATAAGTTTTAAATACATTGAATTACACTGATTTTATTTAATTTTGTGCATGTGATATACATGAAATTCAGTAGAAACTCAACCGTGAAAAGAGGGGGGGGGGAGACATACGTATTATTCAAAATTAAAAAAAATAACGAAGAAACTTGTTTTACATTTTTTTAATATATGCAAAAAGTTCGAAAAAAAACTGTACAGGGACGAATGGCCGAGTAAATTACTGAAAAAATTTCAAGCCGTTTTGACTAATTTAAGACATCTCACAGTAAAAATTTAGCACCTACAATATAACATTTAAATCCACTATTCAAATGTGCCATTTTCATTTTAGTTAAGGCTAAAATAGGAAAATTGTCTGAATTAACCATAAAGAAGCACTATGAGGTGACAGGAAAAGTTCCATGTACTTCAAACGAATTAAACAAATTTAATCAAAAACTGTGCAGCTAATTCCGGGTATCTCGCCATCTTACCTATCTAATTACAAGGTAATTGGATAAATTTTGTGGTTGTTATTGCGAGACATACAGACAAACAAAGATACATTAAAAATTTGTCGGTCTTTACAGAAAGCCTCGATTGCTGTTTCACAAAATATTTAACCCCAGAACTACTGGATATTTTACTCAAATTTTATTAAAAATATTTTACACCAGAATTTTTATTTAAAATTATTTAACTTATTTGTTTTATTTATTATTGTCTAGTTTGTATATTCAATTTATTTTAAAGAAATATCTGGTTTCAATAAATATTTCGAATTTACATGTCAAATCCATTGGCGTAAACTTCGTCATAAATAATGGATAATCATAATTTAAGAGTAGACGTAACTACGAATGATTATTTAATAAAATGTTTTTGCCAATTGTATTATCTTAACACGCAGTTTTTGTCACAGGTTTGATTTAGTTTTTAATGTTTGCTTTTTAGAAAAATAAATTGCAGAAATTTTGTTTTAAAGGAAACAATGAAAGCGAGAAATTAGAAATATTTTTCAGATATACGCAAAAGGTAAACTCATTTACATTCTGTAAATAACGAAGCGACAGATTTTTTTAGCATAAAAAAAGGGTTTTATGATAAAAATTTTAATTTTTCAATATTGTCGGGATAAATATTAACCCTTAAATGCCTGATTTTTCAAAAATCATTGTTATAATGTTTTTCGGCTTTCATTTTTTAAATAAATCATGGGAAAAATACTTTAAAAAATCCTATTTTGTTTCAAGAATGGTTTACGGCTATAAAACTGTTTGTTACTAATCGTTAATACTGCTTTTAATTGAAAAAATAATTTTCCTTGATAGAATTCTATAATATTAAACACACAAGAATTTTAGGAACTATAATAAGAAATAAATTTTACTTGCTCACTGCAGAACAAAATAGGGTATTTCACAGCTTCCAAACAAAACAAAAAGAACAAGTGGCAACCATTGAAAAAATAAATCTATCTTTATTCTCAAACAGCACAAGTGTTGCCATCTAAACGTTGGAAATCAATTTAATAATATCTTCAGAATGTATTTTATTGGCAACATTAGGCATTATAGCTTCAATATTATTCTAATAGTATTTTAGATCCTAAATTGGGTATGTTGCCAAAAAGCAACACCCGGCATTTAAGGGCTAAAATTATAAAATGCTTTTAAGTTCTAATACTCACAAAATATAAAATAATTCAAATTATACTTCTAAGATAAGAGAAAATACGCAACATATTAAGCCATTGATTACAGATAGGAACATGCATGCCCCAGAGATATTTTTTTTTAATTTAATTTATGTAACATTTTTACTTTATTTTTCCTGCCACCGTTTGAAAACCAATTTTTGGCATATACTTATACAGTAATACCTCGATTTACGTCAGCAATTCAATCTAAGACTAGCGACGTATGTCGAAAACGATGTAACTCGAGGTACATTTAGAAAGCAAAAAAGAATAAGTATTAAAAATTCACTAAAATCTAATGAAGATATTGTATTATATTTAGGGATAATGTTACATACATTTAAAATTTACAATACAAGAATTTGGAATAAACCAATAAGTTGTTAACTTGTTAATTGGCCCGTTCGAGAATTTGAGGATGTGAAAAAATCTTGCAATGAAATTTTAACAGACATTTTTTTTCTTTTTTCTCTTAGAAGCACTTTTTAACTACAGAGAGTTCTCTAAGCTTTTTCCAGTGATTTTTTTTATTTTTTGTCACTATCATTTCACTGTCGCAGGAAAGTTTTCCTCCATAGTACTAAAAGTCTTCAAAAAAATTCAAAGTGCGTCTTTAATTAAAGAAATTTCTTTTTCTGGCCAGACGACGTAAATGCGGGGTGACGTAAGTCGGGGTACTACTGTACTATGATATTTTACAGAGAAATAATCTATGCTGATATGAAAAATTCAATTTCTTAACTAATGATTATTTTGAAATTAAACTAATCTTAAAAATAAAGTAATACTTAAACCCAAGGCTTACTTTAATCAAAAACAGAAAAATTACGTTTAGAACCTAATACAGAAACCTTATAAATTCACAGACTTAAAAAAAAATTCACATCACTTTCTTAAAATTCTGTGAATCGCTCTTCCATGCGATTTCACTGAACCATTAAAAGGTGAAAAACGCTATAAAAAAAGAAATAATACGGGAATGGATCGTAGATTGTATAACACATTGCTAATAAAGGAAAAGAATTGGGGCTTTTCAACTAAGTTTCCGGATCAATAAACATCTTCAGGGAAAACTTTTATAATAAAATTCTTGAAGAAAAATATATTTTCGGAATATAATAATAAACAACTTTGTAATAAACAATTTTATCAATAGTTTAGCTTTATATTGAATGGTAATTTGTATATTGGTTTTGTAAACCAATTTTCTGTAAATGACATAATTTAGATTTTTAATGTTAATTTCGTTCTTAACATATTTGTTTGGAGGTAAAAATTGCTAAACTTTTTTTATTAGAAGAAGAAATAACAGTAAGCAAGATGAATTATTTTTCAGTTGTAATATTCTAAAGATAAATTAATTTATGCCTTAAATATAGAAAAGAAGAAAGAATACTGCGCAGAATTTCTATTACGTGTAAATATATTTAAATATATCAAATTGTGTTTCTCCAACATATAAATGCATTCGTAAAAACGATAATTGTACTATATATTTTTTCGCTAAGGTTTTTCAATATTTCGCATCCTATGTGAATGATAATTTTGCAAAAAAGTTATAGAATATAAATTATATAAAGTATATGAATATAGTATATTAAAATATAATGTATAAATATATTTAAATATATTAAATCGTGTTTCCTTAATATAAAAATGCACTCGAAAAAACTATGACTACAGTATACATTTTTTCATAAATAGTTTTTTGAATATTTCGCATCCAATGTGAATGATTATTTAGTCAAAAATATTATAAAATATAAAGTATATGATTAAAGTAGAATAAAAAATAAGGTATAAATGTATTTCCATATATTAAATTGTTTACTTAATATAAAAATGCACTCTTAAAACAATGATTGCAGTATACATTTTTTCATAAATAGGTTTTGAAATATTTCGCATCCAACTTATACACACACACATATATATATATATATATATATATATATACAGTAAACCCTCGATTTAACGGACTAATTGGGACCAAGATATGTCCGTTAAATCGCAAAGTACTATTTATAATATTATTTTGTTATAATTATAGTACATATATATATTATTACGTACTTGTAATTACATATATTCTTACAGTGCAAATTACATATATATATAATATATATATACAATATATACAGTGTATATACATGTATTGTATATGTACAATATATGTATATAATACATAAATATATATTGTATATACATATATACTACTGTATATATATATATATATAAACACAATACATTACTTTTAATAATACAATATTGGTAATGAAATACAAACGAATTAACACATATGCAACTTTTATGGGAATGAAACTCTTTTTACACAGAAATAATAATTAATAAACAAGCAATAAACAAATGGAAAAAAATTACAATGCCCCCAAAACAAGAGGCATCATTTTATGTTATTTACATCACATTAAGGTTGCTCCATACTGCTGGATTGAAAAAATGCGTCTAGTTTTAGTTGTTTCACACTTGAATGCTGTTTTTTTTATTATAAGAGCTCGAAATTGTCTAAAGTGTTCATAATACGCAAACACTTTGGGATCTGAAGATGCCCCTATGTAAGTAATGACGTCATCCATATGCTCTCGTACTGTAGATAATTTCGGTCGAAATTCGCTTAATTCTTCTTTCTTGTCGTCCTCGACCTCATCTTCATTATCATCATGCAGATAACTTTCTGCGATCTTCTCCTCATTTAGAATCTGGTAGCCTCGATCTGCTTCGTCATTCTCGAGCCACTGTTCTATATCTTTCTCAGGGATATCATCACCAGCCTCCATTAGTGTACTCCTAAAATCCGAAATTTCAAACCCTGTAAAATCGTATTCAGGATCTGCGTCGTTGAGTAGTTTTGACCAGCCGTTAGCCAGTGTGGATACCTTCATCTCCCTCCACGCAGCAGCAAAGTTAAAGATAGCTGATTTTAAATTATAGGTGCGCAAATTTTGCAGCGTTCTGGTTCCTCTCAAATCTTCTACTGCATCATTTTCATTTTCCAACACTACCATTACTTCTTCAAGGAATTTCTTCTTATAAATCCTCTTGCAGGCAACAATGACTCCTTGGTCCATCGGTTGAATTAATGAAGTTGTGTTTGGAGGAAGGAAATCACATTTTATTCGTCTATCCCTACTAACTTTTCCGCGTTAGGGTGGCAGGGAGAATTATCAAGGAGTAATAGAGCTTTTACTTCGTGGGAAGGTATTTTCATAACTTCTTCTTGATAGTGACGCACGGCAAGAACAAACTGGTTAAAAAACCAATCAGAAAAAATATCGCCTGTGAACCAAGCATTCTTTGAACTAGAATAGATGACTGGCAGTTGTTGCATACTAATATTTTTTAGAGCACGCGGTTTCCTGGCCTGTCCAACTACCATTGGTTTAAGACGTTGACTACCATCAGCATTAGCACAAAGGAGTGCTGAAATACGCTCCTTGTTTAGCTTGCGGCCAGGCGTCTGGGCATCATGTTTGTACGCCAAGGTATTTTCCGTCACAGACCGAAAATAGAGTCCTGTCTCGTCGGCATTGCATAACTGACACAAAAGTAGGCCCTCGGATTCTATCAGTTTCTTTATCTTTTTTTGAAAAGGTTCCACCTGTTCGATGTCGGCGCTTAAAGATTCACCGCATGTTTTCCTGTTAGTGAAACCATGGCATTTACGAAAGCGCCAAAGCCAACCATCACTTGCGCGAAATGTCACTAAACCCATATGTTTCGCCAATTTTTCTGCGTCTGCCCGCAACTCAACACAACGGACGACGACGTCACTTGAACGCTGTTGTGCAAACCATTTGTATACTGCCTCCTCCAGGTTTTTATTTTGAGTCACTTTTACATGTTTCCTGTCCGCCACTAAGAAACCGCTTTTTGAATCACCCACGCTGTATTTAAGGGAAAAATGGACTAGTTTTTCCTTATTCTTGCGAATGTCTGAAACGGTTTGTTTTTTAACTCCGTATAGTTCGCAAACACGTGCGACCGACACACCACTCTCCAACTTCTCTATCAACTCAAGTTTCTGTTTCGTAGATAAATTAACGCGTTTCCGTTTAATATTACAAGCCATTTCAAAAAAGCACTAGTAGCAAAATACACTTGTGAACTGAAGCAGAAATGGATCGTGGGTACGCTAGCGCATGCATAGAACGAAAAGCATATCACATGGCCGCATAGGCCGCCAGCATCATTGAGCATGCTTAGAACGAAAACCACGCTGCAGTGAGAAACAAAGCACGCGCTTTCGGCGTTTCGTGTTCTTTCCCTCTTTTTAAGGTTTCGTTCATTTGATCACGAGACATTCTGTCGCCACAGATATAATAAATATTTTTTTATTTTACCGAGAAATCGCTTTTTAAAATTAGTAAAAAGAAATGCTTTGTCGTTGTTCATTGCTTGATTTTTTACATATAAAAGCTTAAAAGAGGGTTGCGTGTTGATTCTTAAGTAGGGGAGGGGGAGGGGGGCAGTAATACTTTTTTTTTTTCGAAGCGTGTCTCATCGTTTTAGAAGCTGTTTTATCATGGAGGCTTCCAGTAAATAATAGTGATAAATAAATATTTGACATTTGTCAAATATAAAAATTTGAAATACCGGCGTTGAATTTCAGGTTAGGGAGAGGGGAATAATTTTAAATTAACGGTTTTGATTTGTTAATTTAAGGATAAAGTGTTTTAAAAGGGGATATTAAACGAAAAACTCTGTGCGATCTGCAATCACACTTACCCACTTGTTTTACTTTAATTTTTGTTTAATTTTTAATTTTTTTTAATTAGTCCGTTGAACCGAGGTCCGTTAAATCGAGGGTTTACTGTATATATATATTATATATATATATATATATATATATATACTCCTAATAAAAATTATGATTGCAGTAAACATTTTTTTCAGAAATAAGTTTTTGAATATTGCATATCATTGTGAATGACTATTTTTCAAAAAAACTTATAAAATATAAAGTATTTAAAGTATATGAATAGAGTATATTGAAATATAAAGTGTAAATATGTTTATATTAAATTGTATTTCCTTCCTGTAGAAACGCATTCATAAAAATTATGAATGCAGTATAATTTTTTTCATAAATAAGATTAAGATTTTTAATATTTTACATCCAATGTGAATGATTATTTAGTAAAAAAATATATATTCATTTGAAAAACGTATAACACATTTCAAAATCCAATTTCAGAAATTGCCATCAATAGTCGAGAAAAAATCCCAATTTTTTCTTGCAGATCTGTATAGGAAAAATAGATTCCTATCCGTATATGGGGCATTCTCACAACCTTTTGACTTTTGGGGGAAAAAAAAACCTGGCGAAATTAAACTTGCTACAATAACATTTTAATCTGATAGACGAATGCCTTAATGATTCAAAATAAAGAAAAAATTGTCAGCAGCGATTTTTTTCTTTTATTTAACTGAGGTTTAAGTTAAACTTGCGAGTTTAATTTTCCTTACCGTTTTAGCCCTATAACGTTTTATTTTTTTCTAAATTTTTACTTATAATGAATTTGCATAGTACCCACAGGACATTCAAATAAGAAATAATAACAATGTAGTACTTTTAATACAGAATTTTTGTATAACATTGCCTTAAAGGGGTGTTAAAGACGGGACGGTAAGGTAAAAAAGGGGGATGGTATTGGAAGAAAGGGACGAAATGGTAAAAAAAAAGGGACGGTAAGGATGGAATGGTAAGGAAAATTACTACCTATTTTTAGGAAAATCATGTTAAGATTAAGTGATAGCCACAATGTTCATTGATTTTTAGAAACTGATGTTAACATTGGATTAAATTATTTATTTTTTTTTTATTTACCTCGAAAAGTGCAGGAATAAATCTTGGCGACGGTCAGACTACCAATAAAGCCACGATGCTTGAAATTGATATTTAAATACTGATTTAAATTCTACATTAAATTTCCTGCCAAAGAATTTTAGACATTATTTCTTCAGCATACTCCTGCACGAGAAAAAACTCGAAAAAAATTCTGTGACTGCATCTGAAATGATTTTCTGTATAATTTTAGAAGAGGAATGGTAAGGAATCTAAAACCCAGTGACAAAGTTTTAAAAATAATAACAACCCAAAAAATGTGTGCAGGTTAATTTTTAGCGACATATTGATATAAAATAATAGTTCCAGTTTCAGAAAAAAATTTACATCGAATTACTTTTTTTGAAACAATTTTATACAGACAGCTCCAAACGTAAAAATCAGCATCAGGGACACTGGACGGTAGATGAGTTTTCCTGGTATTTAGACCCCCAACATCGTCCAAAACTTATTTATCTCGTTAATATTGTTATGCAATCATGCAATGGGATGTTCCCCTGCATATGAAATTAAAAAAAAAAAAAAACACACAAAAAAGTGTATTAAATAAAAAATTATTATTCAGGGGTATGAAAGTCAAAAGATTGTGAGAATGCCCCATATACTAAATAGTATGCTAAAATTTAGTTCAGTTAAAAAACCCACAGCGCATTTGAAAACTCCATCTTATCAATTTCGCCAATAAATGTAATTGTACGCTGAATTTTTTGTGCAGCACTGTATAATATCTATACAATTTATACACACCAATTAATATGCAAAAATTAGTTACATTTAAAAAGCTCACCACAACTGAAACGCACTTGAAGCAATTATCTTTCATAGACCGTACTGTAACCGAACCCTTTTGTGTGACCATGTAAATAAACGATGACTGCTATGCACACCCAATTTAAATAACAACCATCTTGTAATGCACCTTTGTGATAAATATAAAATTTAATATGTTTGAAATAGTGTAAATTCATTAAAATTTATAACAAGCATTTTTTTTCCCATAGGCAATATAATGTAACAGAATTTACTTGTGTGTCCCTGGAAATGAACTATAAATTCGACACACTTCATTTTCAATATCGAATATGCTATAGCAAACCTTCAATAACATATAAAATTTCGTGGCAATCCGAGGATATTTACCCTAGTTAGAGCACGGACAGTCGATGGCTGTCTTTTCAACTATGTTGGAAGGTGTAAAAAATTACGCAAAATTTAAAATATTAGGTCTACCGGAAAGTTCTGTCCCATAATGTTATTTTACGTCTACTTTTTTTAAAATTCAGATTTCTTTATTGCAATGCATTTTTTGAAATGGTAAAGTTCCTATTGTTGTCACCTTCATGTGAAATGTGAAAACAATGGGAATTTTACAATTTCAAAAAAGTAGCGCAATGAAGAAATCTGAATTTTAACACATCGTATGCGGGAAATTTTTCGAAAATGAGCACTAAATTTACGTTCAAAAATGCCACTGTAAATTAAAACCTACTCACAACTAACAAGGGAACCACTTTTGGTGTTGCTCGCACCTAGCATCGAGACCTGGTGCGTTTTGAAGCCCTATACATAAAAGTTAGATAACCGAAAAAAATTCTCGGTTAAAATAATATTTTATGTACTTTTTTATACTTTTAATTTTTAATTATTACATGTTTATTTGTTTATTTCACGCCAAAAGTGAGGTAAGTCGCCAAATATGGCGTACAATTTTTCCGCCCGCTTTATCCAAAGAGAAAATGTACAGAATACAGAACATATTATTAGAATTATATCAGATTGCGATTTTTTTTTTAATAATTGATAGCATAAGAAACAAATATTAAGTTTTTACTTTTTTTTTCCCTATGCAGACGATAAATATATAAGTAATAAATATAATTCTATAAAAGCTTCGAAGATCAATGAAAACTATTTTTTAGTGACATACAAAATAAGTAAACTATTTTCTTTAGAAATCGAATGTTTAAAATGAAATGTTGCTGTATTAAATGGTACTTCGGTAAAAGTAATCATAAAGTAAATTAATATTTTTACACAATTTAGAAAAATTACTGTGGCGAAATAGGTCGGACATTGCAATTTCTAGCTATTACAAATTCAGCTATGACATTTGGCTAGGGTTGCCGGAAAGCTCTACTTTTGAATATAAACGCCAACTGTTTCACCGCCAAAAATATGAATATAAAGTTGCAATTTTCAAAATCAAATTCGTGGGTTTTTGAAGTAATTTTCAAACTTTTTTAAATATTTTATACTTATTATTAACTAATTTTTATTTTTAAATGCTTTTCTTTAAAAAAAATTCAATGTTAATAGTCCGATAAGTGGTCTCGAAAATTGCATTTCCAGAAAGTTATGCTGCTGTATAATCAAGAAATATTATTTTAACAAAAAAATTTTATCGAATCTCAAACTTCATAATATAGGGCTTTAAAATGCACCAGGTCTCAATGTTAGGTGCGAGCAACACCAAAAGTGGTTCCCTTGTAAGAAGCATGCACGCTTGGATTACAGCTTTTTTTTTCGCCCTTACAAAATTTCTGGTACCAGTAATAATGTCTATTCCCAACCCACAAAAACGTACGAGTACGTGTCCCGCATACAATGTGTTAAAAAAGTAGGCGAGAAATAAAATTATAGGACAGAATTTTCCGGCAGACCTAATAACTCATATATTTCCTTTAACCCTTTCACGGGCAAAACATTTCTATTAGTAAAATAGTGAAATTAAATACTGACACCGGAATTTACAAACAAATTTATTTGAAAATAAGGAAAAACTTTTCTTTACGTACTTAATAAAACGAGAATTTCCAAACCAAAATTCTAGTGTCAATGTCCCATTTAGGTATTAAAATTAGGTGGTCCAAAAATGAACCACCGTCTTTGAAAAGGTTGAGGCACTCCTTTTCCGAATTCCTCTCACTAATGCAAAAAATATATTAGCGTAGAATGCATTCGTAAATTTAAAATAATTACTCAGGAAATTAATATTTATTATTCCTTTGTTCTTTGCACTCTTTTTAAAAGATGTTTATTTATTTATTTATTTTTTTGCTCAGTTCTTAAAATATTCCTAAAATCTATATTGAATTTAATATATTTTTTGTGTTAAAAGCTGAAAAATTGCGAGTAAGATTTTAGCACTACATATAAAATTAAGTATACATTTTAGAAATATTTTGAGAAATAATTAAAAAAAAGAGATATCGTTTAAGTTGTCAAGCCTCAAAGTTGTCAAGTCTCCGGTATTTTGCACACCACTATTATTTTAGAGAAAATGTTGTTCCTTTAAATCGCCCAATTGTTCTATTTAAATAAAACAACATTTTCTGTATTAAAATACAGGTATCCAAAAGGACAGAGACTTGCAAGCTCTGAGACAGTCGAGTGTGACCCTCCGCGCCGGCGTGAACTTGTTAAGAAGAGTACACATGATAAGAAGTTAAAATATTAATTTCCTGAAAACTATTTTAAATATGCGAACGCATCAGACGCCTATAGACTTAACATTAGTTAGCGAAATTCGGAACTGAGCAGCTTCCGAATTCCCCTCACTAATATCAAGACTACACGCGTTTAGGAAAGTCCGATATCTAATGTCTAATAATTACCGGGCAGAATTTTCCGGTAACAATTGATTTTCCCAAACGGACACGCCTTTTTGAACGACTCAATGTTAAAGTCCTTAGAAAAAATGCAATGAAATACGAAATAATTATTTAAGCTAATAACAAATATCCAGTTTCATAAAATCTGATTCTAAATAAATAAATAAATAAATAAATAACCTCGATATTTTTTTATCCTTTCATTATAAGGCTAATTTTGACCCTTACAGCAAAATTTAATAGTTCACAAATTAAAAAAAAATATATACACAGATGAATTTCTTAATTTTCTGTGAATTCTTCAACTGTATATAATTTCTCCGATCACATAAACGATGAAATATATATATATATATATATTTAAATACAACAATATAATGGCAAGTCGAATTACACTTTATTATTAAAATAAAAGTATGTACCCATAAGCAACTATATTTTCGAGTTAATGGGCGTTTTCAGGAAAATGTTTAATAAAGAAACTCGTTCAAGAAAACTATGTTTGTGGCATGAACTTTTTCGTAAAAAAAATTCGCGAATAGTTTAGCTTTAATGTGAATCGTTATTTTGTTAAAAGTTTTCACTAATTAAATTATCCTGGCTTGCAGTTTTTGAAAAAAAGATTTAGTTTAGCGTTAGGCAATGTCCTGAACTATTTGTCTGAAGGTTAAATTACAAAACTTTCTGTGTTACACAAAGTAATGAAATATAGAAATCTGAAACATTCTTCAGTTTTGACATACCAAAGATAAATTAATTTATACTCTATGAATAGAAAAATCCACATTACTATCTGCAACTATAATACTGGAAATTCAACAACAAAAAAATATTGAATATTACTTTGAATTGTTTGGAATTTTCAACAACTGATGTCCAAAACATAATATTATTTTTTGAATGTTTATAAGATTGAAAGGAATATAAAGGTTAGCATAAATCAAAGACGGTATTTTAAAAAATTATATTTTCAAAACTATTACACAAATTACAACAAGTGCTATATGAAAATAAATAAGATCATTCCAGGGTTTTATTTCAGATACAAATGTTTGCTGCGCAACCGTTTCTTAACACGACAAACACTAAATCTGCAATCAAGTGCGTTCCACCCATTTGGCAGTTTAGTCACCGATTCTTAATGCAGCACTGACGCATTAAAACCCTAAACAAAGCAGCACCGATGCATGTGTACATTTTACGGTGCATCAATAAGCATTATTTAGTGTCACGAAATGGCTGAAATGTAGCAGTTTGAAATTCTAGGTCAGGGATGGCCAACTGTGGCACGCCCGACTCCACTAAAATTTCATATAAATCACTGCCTTATCTAATCATCGAATCTCTGCGATTCAAGAAATCGGCTATTTCTTTAAAAAATTAGTGGTATCCGGCGTGCCATAGTTGGCCAGCCCTATTCTATGGTTTCTGACAAATTCAAACAATCTGAATTTTGTCACATACATTTTACAGGAATAACCAAGTTCTTGACCAAGTTCGTTGGTTATAGCATCTGACAAATTTAGAGAAACTATCATTCAAATTAAGTATTGACAAAAACTGTGATTGAATATTTTGTAATCGTCTTTCACTCATTTTTGCTTCGTGTGTTTGAGTAAAATTAGCTGAATTTTTCAAAACAAGGAAAATGAAAGCTACATTTTCGTCCCGGTTGAAGACGGAAAGACTTTTTGTCATTATAAACACCTAGATCTAAACTATAAAGCAATTTTAACCCCTTACCAGTCGCATTAAATTACGGGCTAAAAATTCAAATTGCTTATTGGCACCACTTTTTTGAAAAAGAAATATTCACCTTATTTAATGGCTATTAAAACGATACTATAAAAAGCCGATTGCACTATTTTATAAAACTGGTCGGAATCAAGCAATCTGCATAAAAGACGCAGCCCGTGAATATCATGGGAGCGAGAATTAAGCGGTTAATCCAACGCTTGATAAACATCACATCCTTCACCGTTGCATTCCGATGTTGTTATAATGCAATGGTACTCCCAGCGCTTTTGCTCGTTCTGAATGTGGTTGGTTGGTTGGTTGTATTTATGACGGCCAATTATCTGCACGAGGGATATAGGCCCAAGGGGAGTGCCCTTCGTGGGGGTCTTTCTAAGACAACCTAACCCGTATTAACGCTTGGAAATCCAAGGTTCGAAGAAAACCACGAAAACTCCGAACGATTAGGCCGACGGGCGCGATTGGGTTCGAACCCAGCACCTCCCGTCTACCAGATTCGAGAGCAGAACCTCTCAGCCACTGGTGGGGCTCCGTTCTAAATGTGAAATATGCCATTCCTTATCATTCAATTCTATCAGTTGTATCCAAAGACTTTTAAGATACATAGACCGGCAATTCCCATTCAAAAGCATGCGAAATCATGGCAGCCATCTGAAGTAAATTGAAACACCTGAACTGCGAGGTTTGTACGTCAGCTGTGGTTATTTACCATTAAGTGCTATGGCTAGAATGAGCTTGAAAATTAATTTTTACCAATATATATGAAGTTTATGACATTTTTTTTTTTTTTTACATGAAGCTATTTTTTATATTTAAATATGCGTTATAAATATTGAATTTTCAGAAATAAAGTTTAAAAAGGCGATTTATTAATACTTTTATGTTTACAAAAGAGTATCTAGTTTTAACATGCCTTATAAACCTAAATAAAGGCGAAATTTATATGGAACCATATTGTTAAAGATTATAATTCCACCCTTTTTTAAGTTTGACTTACAAAAGTAACTGGAAAGGAAGTTTAAATTAAAGGTAGCAACTGTAACATAATATAGTAATTTACAAAATTTTAAATTACTTGTAAAGAAATTTACGTTTTTTAAACTAATTTTTATGCAAAAATGTAATTTAAAAAATGCATATTAACGAAAGTAACACTATATTTTTATCCTTGGAGTATGTTTTTTGAAATACTTACTTGCTATACGAAAAGCACAAAAAAAATGATGAATAATAAGGTATTTTTTTTAAATAAAGGTCTAAATGAAGTAGGGTAGACTAATACTTAATGAACCGCAATGAAAAAATACGCTAATAAAAGCATTTTCTTAGGTAAATTAAAATATAAAACATATAAACTGCCGTACAACAGCTGTGATCAAAAATCCTCAGTTAAACTAACAGTTTCCCGGTCTATGTATCTTAAAAGTCTTTGGTTGTATCAGATACTTCATCGGAATCTTGGGTGAATAGAGAAACAATTTCTTGATCTGAGAGTTGTTGCTACTGTTGCTAGGTTTCCGCGTAAATCGGGACTCCAAAGGCTCTAGACATGAATATTTTAAAGTAATTTTCTTTGCCTTCTCTAATGGTAGGAATATCTGCGATTAAAAATGGCGAAATAACTTGTATGAAATTAATGGTATCAAGAGCATTTGGAGCTTTCATTTACGCGGGACACCAGGCAAAATTAGTTGTTGGTCACTTTCACAGCCAGCTGACAGTAGTCTATATCCACTTCATTTGTTTCTACACAGCCTGAAATTTCTTTTATAAGATCGAAAACTTCACATCTCTTATCCACGTAATCTGGGCTTTTGGTGACAAAAAGTTTAGGCTATCATAATTTCCGAGACTTTTGAAACATTCGATATGTGGCATTATGCCACGTCTGAGCAGTCAAGTAGATCACTTCCTTGATTGTCACTTTTTTGTTATCAGTTAAAGTAGAGAGAATAATGGTTTTCATTTCGAATTAAATTTCGTAGAAACATTTTTTTTTTGGCACATTTCATAGTTAGCGGCACCTCCTGATCCACTGACAACAACGTAGGAGTTACATATGAAGGTAAATATATAGCTTTTGTTTCCACAAACAAGTTCGTCATCTGAAGGTTTCGAAGTCAAGTAGCATTTTGACTGTTTAAAGTACTGTGTTTATTACGTAGTTAATTATTCCTTATTATATAGTTTTAAAATAACAATTTTTAGTATACATTACTAGAATTATTTAATATTCTGATAAACGGAAAAATTAGCGAATCCGAACACGTTTTAATCCCAATAAGTTCGGATTGGCGAGGTTTTAGTCCTTTACTGGCGGTAGCTTTAACCATTTGCACACCACTGACACCCAGAGCCTGATTACCAACGGGGCACATTCTCATCAGAAAAAAGAAACAGAAAATTTTGTCTCATTTAAGGCAGACATTTTACGTGAATACGGCGTTTAAATAAGGCGAACATTTCTTTTAAAATTTAATGGTGTAAGTGTGCCCCGTTGGTAATCAGGCCTTGCTGACACCTGTATGGTGTCATACTAAGTAAGTTTAACGACAAATACACTGCCACAGTATAGGCGTCAGTGAGGTGCAAAATGTTAAATACAGGGTGGTTTTAATTAAAGTTACCCTGCTTATAACTACTTAGAGCAGGGGTGGCCAACAGTGGCACGCCTGATACCACTAAAATTTTACAGAAAAATTCGACTTCTTGAATCGCAGAGATTCGATGATTAGATAAGGCAATGATTACTGTAAAATTTTAGTGGTGTGGCGCGTGCCACAGTTGGCCACCCCTGACTTAGAGCCAGTTCTGGTTGACACATATCGATGAAACTCTGAAAATACGTTACTTGGACCATGGTGAAAAGAAATCTGCAATAAAAAAGAGTAGTTTAAATTTCGCCTGATAGATGGCAGTTTTCATCTACGAGAACTGGCGTTATGCAAATTTGGAGTGGTTTAAAAAGCCATTAGTCGCTGCCGTAAAGTCTTTCTGCATCGTAACATTAGAGAAGAAAGAACGAGTGTTATGGGTAAAGTTATTTTATGAGAAAGGCAGTAATTTGCCATGCAAGGTGGTGCACCACCACACATAGCCCGAGCAGTGACGGAACTGCTTCGTGCCCACTTTGTGGATGATCGGGTAATTTCGAGATGTTTTCCGACAATCTGGCCTCCTCGTTCTCCGGACTTAAATCCCTGTGACATCTGGTTGTGGATATTCCTGAAAAATCGTGTCTATGAAGGAATCATACGGAGTCTGCCTGAGTTGAACGCAAGCATAACTGCTCATGTTGATGCAATTTATCGAGGAACACTTCGCGCTATTGTTGAACACAATGTAACATTGCTTTGAACATGTGCTTGACACAGATGGAATGCACATTGAGCATATGCTGCGAATTAATAAAGTTTCGTGTTTAACTTTGCTACTGTAACATTTATCTATATCTTATATATATCACTCCGCCCTCTGTTGCGAGTATTGGCGGGGTCAGCCTCGGCTGAAATTTGTAATTTTTTTTTAAGATCTCAATAAAGGGGACCGGGAGGGACATCTATGCTCTACAGACTCACTTCCTAGTCTGAGCAGTCTCTCTCGGACAGTAAAAGCAGTAAAAAAAGTTTTGTGTTTTCTGTTTGATTTTGTTAGTCTTTATGAGCTCCCAAATCACCTGGTAGTCTAAATTTAAGCTACTATTTTTTATTGCAGTTTTCTTTTGCCCATGGCCAATAAAACGTATTCTCCAAGTTTAATTGATATCTGTCTATCAGAACGGACTGTACGTAGGTCCAAACAGTGTAACTTTAACCCCTTAACCCTCCCGCTGCGTAATTGTTTTATCAAAATAGCTTCCAAAATTGCGCATTTATTTCCTTCGCGACGAGCGTCTTTTAAGAATTTTTATTCTGTTGTCATCGGTTTTTCAAAACAAAAAATAATTTCGTCTGATTTAATCGGTAAAATGCTCCGATTCGATAACGCAAAATTTACAACAAAAAATAACTGGTGGAATGATCAAGGACGGTTAATTAGACGGAAAAAATCCATCCCCGATGAAATCTTGGATTGCGCAAATTTTGCTACTTTTACGTTGCCCGAAAAACTCTCGGGTTGCGCAGCGAGAGGGTTAACCCTTTCGAGGGTGGTGCCCTTAAAAAAAGGACACCTAATTTTAATTCCAAAACTGGCAGACGGCACCAAGAATATTTTATAAAAATTAGTAGGTGAAAATAAGCAAGTTCGTATTTTCTAATAAATTAGTTTATAAATTCCGGCGTCAGTCAATTATTTCATCTATTTAGAGACAGAATTGCTCCGCGCCGGAATTTGCCGACAGAATTGCTCCGGTCGTATTAAATTACGGTTTAAAAATTAAAAATTGCTTATTGTCACCACTTTTTAAAAAAAGAAATATTCACCTTATTTAAAGACAGGTAAAATGATACCATAATAAAGCCAATTACACTATTTTATAAAACTGGTGGCAATCAAACAATTTGAATAACAGACGTAGCCCGTGAATATCACGGGAGCGAAAATTAAGGGGTTAATTATAACCACCCTGATCTTGATTCCATTTTTATATTCTATTGACACCACTATGTTCTAAAAGTAAATATTTTAGTTAATTTCCCTTGCACATGTTGTCAAAGTACAAGCAAAAGTGTCTTTTAAAAATAAGTGATGCCAAGCGAATAAACTTCTTTAGGGGTGCCAGTGCTGTTTATAAGGCAGCATTGTTCCGTTAAGGGTTAATTTATCTTGAAATTCTGTATTATTTTTCAAATTTAATAAAATAGAAAACATCAAAATATATACACGTACGTATAAAAAATTAAAATTTATGTAATTGTGTATTTTTTACTAGAAAGTTGAAACAGAAAAACATATAAATGAACAGAAAAGAAATTAGAACCTTCAAAAAATTGTTCAGTTTTAAAAGGTCATATTACTTTCTTAATTTTCAATTAATTTCTCATCCGTTTATGTTTACTGATCCGTTAAAATCTAAAATAAGTGAAAAAAAAACACAAGAATACAGGAATAGTTTGTATTATATATTGTTATAAATGGAAAAATAAAAAGACTTGGGGTAAAATATTTTCTGGTCATGAACATTTCTAAGAGATTTATCAAAAGATTAATAAACAAACTCATTCGTGAAAAATATGTTTTGGGCATAAGCTTTTTCATAAATAATTTTGTGAATAGTTTAGTTTTAACGTAAATGGTTATTGTGTTAGTTTCACTAATTGAATAATCTTAGAACACAGTTTTGAAAAAGATTTAGCATAGTGTTAGATACTTTTCTAAAATATTTGCCAGGATATTTTAGAGGATACCACCAGGATAATTTTCTGATCTTTTTGTATTTTGCACGAAGAAATGGGATAGGTATCAAAAACATTTTTTAGTTACAATATGCTAAATATAAATTAATTTGCCTTCTGTAAATGGAAAAAGAGACAATAATTTATATTTATGCATTAGCATTTATAGTAAAGGGACAATAATATATTTAAAGTTATTTTCAGGTAATAGATTATTTTCAGCGTTGCTTAAAATAACATATTTCTTAACCCCTTAATTCTCGCTCCCGTCATATTCACGGGCTGTGTCTTTTACTCAAATTGTTTGATTCCCACCAGTTTTATAAAATAGTGAAATTCGCTATATTTTAGTATCGTTTTACCTGTCATTAAATAAGGTGAATATTTCTTTTCAAAGAAGTGGTGCCAATAAGCAATTTGAATTTTTCAACAGTAATTTAATTCGAGCGTTAAGGGTTTAATCTTTTTCTAATGTTACTAAAGTAGGAAAGAAAAAATATGCATATACACGTAGGATATATATATATACACAATAAAAATAACTCTAAATTTTATAAGAATTTTACAAATTCATAGATTTTTACCCTTTTGAACTTGGGGCAGAATTTTTCATTTATGTTTAAAGATTAAAAAAATAATAGCTATGAGAAGCATTAAGATGGTAAGAGGGTTTGTATATAATTACCTAAAGTATTTATTTGTACGATGCACTAGAGAAAAGTAACATTAACCCTTTAGTGCGCAGCTTTGCATATATGCAAACAACACTGTTTTGAATTTAATAGATTTTTTTGTTTATTCGCATACGCCTAGTTCATACCAGAAAATTAAAATAGAAATACAGTAAACTCTGTCTAAGGCGAATACTATCGGCACCGAGAAATTTTTCCGTCGCAGACAATACCCTGCCTTAGACAAATTTAACTCAATGTCTATGGATTCGCAGGGACTTGAAAATCTTTCCGAGTTAGAGAGATTTCCGTCTTACACAGAGTCAAGCCTTACAGAGATTTTACTGTGTTTGCTTTAATTAAATAACAGGCACTTCGTATTTAAATAAAGCGAAATTAACCATTGAAACTTTCTGGTGTAAAGCCAGATTCTCTAAACTACGTAATTTCTTGAACGTATTCTATCATGGGAATTAAAGGGTTAAAGGTTAAGTTTTATAAAATAAAAAATTATATAAAATAAGGTGTTTGGAGGCATACTTATTAAAATATTGACAAATTTGCAATATTTTAGCGTAAAACAGCCACACGACAGTAATTTTTACTTGTATTGCAGATGTGCAACAGAAGAAAAGATTGACGTATTATATGAAAAATGTATCTCTGATTTTTTTCATTATTTTTCCTGTGTAATAAAACTTTCAGAGAATCATATATAATTTTTTCAAAACAAAATAAAGAATCGCACATTTAAGGGTTAATATTCAATTTGGTTAAATCAAACTTTGAATTTTAAAAAAAAGAACAACAACAAAAAAAAAGCATGCGTCATGCTTAGTTTATGGAATTCTTTCCAATACGTTCAAAATAATGTAACAAAACTACACCATTTACAAAGCTGCCAACTTGTACGGATCTTTGCTACCACTAAAATTTAATAGAAAAATTTCCCTAATTCAATCGCCAAATTGCAGCAAATTTTGATAATTAAATAAGACAGAAATTTCTGTTAAATTTTTGTGGTAGAAAAAAAATCCGTACAAGTTGGAAGCTATGCATTTAATTAGTTGAAATAAGATGCCTAATCGAACCATTTGAAAACGCAAAACAAATTTTAAAATATAATTTCACCAATTCCCATCTACAATAGGAAAATTATCCAAATTCTTTGAGCAGTCCTGCATATGATATATAGATTTGTATCTATAAAGTACATGCACGCAAAACTTTAGTTCAGTTAGGAAATACATACTGCAGTTGAAAATTCCACCTTAGCAATTTCCGCCAATAAAGAGAATGGTGCGTGAATTCTTTTGCGCACATCTGCACATGAGGGATATAATTTAACGGCTCATATGATACCAATATATACAGGGTGTTCCGTTAAAGGGGTCCAATATTAATAGGGGTAATAGAGGAGATCACATGGAGCATAAATCAGTATATAAAGCCTGGTCGGATCTCAATAGTTTTCAAGTTACAGCAAATAGAATGAAAATTCGGAAAATTGTAAAAGAACCCTCATTGCTAAACTATCGATAACGCTACATAAAAACGAAGCACATATTTAGAAAGAGCAGAAAAAAACCTACAAAATGACATCAATTGTATTAAAATAGCAATATTTATTGACGAGTTACAAGCCCTGAAACAGTGAAAAAAGTACGAAATCCAATATACATCAAAATAGTTAATCGTTAATTCCAAAAAGACAACTCTAGCTACAACAAGGAAAATGTAGTAAAATTTGGTCCATTCCGAAAACTTTCGAAAAAGCTTACAATGAACCATTTCGGTTTAATTGTGTGAGAGAAATTAATCAGTTTCTTAGTTACAACTCCGCACCAATTGTATTAAAATAGCAATATTTATTGACGAGTTACAAGCCCTGAAACAGTGAAAAAAGTACGAAATCCAATATACATCAAAATAGTTAATCGTTAATTCCAAAAAGACAACTCTAGCTACAACAAGGAAAATGTAGTAAAATTTGGTCCATTCCGAAAACTTTCGAAAAAGCTTACAATGAACCATATCGGTTTAATTGTGTGAGAGAAATTAATCAGTTTCTTAGTTACAACTCCGCTTTCTTTGACACTAGCAAAGGTTAAACTCCGCCCATCACGATTGGAAACACCGCCTTTTTAATTACTCTCAACTATACATTTTCGATCATGCTTCTTCTGAGATGCAACATTTTTAATTATTCAAGAGTTGAATGGACCAAAATAACTTTACAATAATAGTCTACATTTTAAAGTGGTCTTTTATTGATATAAAGCTTAAGTTAAATTCTTACCGTTGTTAAGAATAAAACACTAAGTTACTCAATGACACCATTTTTAAGGAACTCTTCGCAGTGAACTGTATATTTCTTTATTTTAAAACAATAATTGTTAAGAGTGAAACAGTCTCTCTGGCCGTTTCCAAATCAAACATTCCATTATCTCAATAACAACAACAACAAAAATTCAGTGTTTCCACTCACTAGTAACTAAATTACAATCTATCGTCAACACGCAGACGATTGGAATAATAAATAAAATTACGGCGCTGACACAGCGCCCTCGTACGGGAGATTTTAATTACGATCAGTAACATACTCCCGACCGTTGAAACCTGCAGGTTTCAAAACTGCTCTAATATATAATATAAAATTACATAATACTACATATAACAATGCAAAGATACAATTAATAACAAAGGAAAAATGGCTAAATTACTTTACATTTGAATACAATAAAACATACTATAGAAATTAAACAACAAAATATATTCAAATTATACCAAATATATACATTAAGGAAATTAGTTTCCATTAATTGGAAGGGGACAAATACTTCTCACATCTCTCTTTATTATTCTACCGTTAGGTAGACGAATGTTCACTACTCGAACTTTTTTGTCCTTACCGAGAAATATCTCGGAAATCCTACCTGTTGCCCATTTTGTGCTGAGCATATTTTCATCTTTGATCAATACGAGAGAACCAACATTTATATTGTTTTTATTTATTTGCCATTTATTACGTTGCTGCAAGGTGTTCAGATAGTCTCGCTTCCATAATTTCCATATTTGCTGGCTATATTTTGTTATTTTTTGCCAGTTGCTAAGTTTGTTTTCCGAAATTTCAGTGAGCTGGGGTTCAATAATAGACGTTAAGGGCCTACCTATAAGAAAATGACCCGGTGACAGAGTCTCGAAACCGTCGAAATCTGATGACAATGGGGACAGAGGTCTTGAGTTCAAAACACTTTCAATTTCTAGAATTACTGTCAGAAATTCCTCTAAAGTGAGGTGCGCGTTACCAATTACACGTTTTAGATGGAATTTGAATGATTTAACCCCTGCCTCCCAAAGACCACCGAAGTTCGGCGCTTTCGGAGGAATAAAATTCCATTCGATATTTTCCCTTGCAAAATAATCAGCTAATGCTTCATCTGGGTGTCTAACCAAATTGTGAAGCCTTTTCAATTCTAAGTTTGCCCCTACAAAGTTTTTTGCATTGTCAGAAAATATTTTTGAACACTTTCCCCTTCTGCTAACAAAGCACTTAAAACAAGCAATGAAGGCTGCAGAAGTGAGATCTGAAACGAAATCTAGATGAATAGCTTTGGTGCAGAGACAAACGAATATACATACATACACTTTATTATATGTACCTTTCCTTTGATTTTTGAATTTAATGTAAAAAGGGCCACAATAATCAGTTCCAATAATGGAAAATGGAAATGAAGGTGTAACACGCTCTTTGGGCAAGTCACCCATAACTTGACTCGCTAATACAGGCTTGTTTTTAAAACAAGTGACACATTCATATGTTATTTTGCGACAGATGTTTCTACCATTAGTTATCCAAAATTTACGACGAATATGGTACAACAATGTTTGTGGTCCTACATGTAAATACTTTAAATGAAAATATCTTACAATAATTAAAGTAAGGGGATGCTTACTTGGCAGAACCATAGGATGTTTTTCATTTGTTGTCAAATATGAGTTACCCAATCTACCCCCAACTCTTAAAATATTACTTTCATCTAAGAAACAATTTAAAGAATTTAGTTTACTTTTATTTGGTACCGAATTACCTTTCTGAAGACATTTTATTTCTTCCTGATACTCACTTTGTTGAACCATCTTTATCAGTGATAATTCTGCAGCATTCAATTCTTTAGAAGTAAGATGATCTTTCACTCTATTAACATTTCGAAGGTTATGAATAAATCTAAGCACATAACATAAAATACGAATGATAGTTATATAATTATTACTAACACTAATAATATAATCTAATAAATAATTTTGATCATAAATAGCTAGAGTAACTAAAGAGTTATCATTTTCACATTTAACTGTTTTCTTTAGTTCATCAGAATAGTCATCTGGCGAATTTTGGATGTTGCAGTCATTAGTTGGGAGAACAGTTTCTCTCAAAAAGGGGGGACCTTTAAACCACAAATCCTTTTCTAAGAGCATATCAACACTGACGCCTCTGGTAAGGAGGTCGGCTGGATTAGACTTTCCCGGGCAATGAAACCACGAATTGGAGTCAGTCAAAGATTGAATCTCGTTGACACGATTCGCTATGAATGATTTCCATCTTTTACTAGAACCTCTAATCCAGTACAAAGTGATTTTCGAGTCTGTCCAGAAGAACACATTTGATGGCTTCTTATGATCTACTATTTTCTTGACTGCATTACCTAGTCGGGCAGCAAGTAAAGCTCCCAATAGCTCTAATCTTGGTAAAGTGATTTTTTTAAGAGGTGTAACTCTACTTTTTGAAGTCACAAGGTTAACTTCAATAGCATTTTCTTTTACAATTCTGAGGTATATGACAGTGCCGAAGGCTTTCTTACTAGCATCGCAAAAACAGTGAATCTCTACCACATCTGAATTTTCTTCTTTCGTTGAATTTAGCACAATTCTTGGAATTTTTAGGTCGGAGAGGCGTGGGATCTCAGAACACCATTGAAGCCACTTTTCTTTAACATCTATTGGTAGATCTTCATCCCAAGCAATTTTCCTCAACCACAGATCTTGAAATAGGCATTTCATGCGAATAGTATAAGGAGTGAGCAAGCCAAGAGGGTCGAATATTTTTCCAATAGCACGCAGGATGAAGCGCTTGGTGTTTTCATTTTTTGATAACATTTCTAATAAGCCTTTTACATCTACGATAAAGCAATCTTCACTCGTATGCCAAGACATTCCTAGAACCTTTGTTGAGTCAAATCCTAATTCAATTGGGTTGTGTAGAGGCTGAGTATCAAACCCTTCTTGTTTCCATTGCTCCATCAAATCGTTATCATTAGTTGACCATTTTCTGAGTTTCATACTTGCCTCGCTCATAATATAAACAGCATTTCGAGAGATTTCTAACGCATCTTGCAAGTTGTCAGCACCAGCGATGAAATCATCAACGTAGAGGCACCTATCTAATAACTTTGTTGTTGTAGGATATCTAACTTGAAATTTCTTGATATGTTTTCTTAGAGTAGCAGCAAGAAGAAACGGGGAAGCATTCATACCAAAAAGAACTCGGTTGAAGCGATATATTTCTATACCTCTATCTCCAATCCATAAAAACCTCACTGCATTTCTGTCTTTCTCCGCTAGGGATATCTGCAGAAAGGCTTTTTCTATATCACCTATCAATGCTATTTTGTTTAATCTAAAATTGATAAGTAGATCGAATATGTTTGGATTTAGATTTGGACCTGGCCAAAGACAATCATTTAACGATAATTCGCCAACATCGTGTGAGCTGGCATCGAAGACTACTCTCATTTTTGTTGTCAGGCTTTGTCTAAAGACAGGTTGATGTGGAAGATAAAAAAGTGGTTTCTCCACTGGCTTGTGCGTTTCCGTTATTTTTTCTATGATTCCTTTATTTTCATAATCTTTCAAAGTCTCACAATATTGAGCACGAAGCTCTAATTTTCGCTTCATTTTCACTTTAAGACAGTTTAGTCTATTATTGGCTATTTTGAGATTGTCGTTCATTTCTCGCCAATCTTTTTTAAATGGTAAGGTAACTTCGTAACGTTTATTTTTATAAGATACAGATTTTTCGAATATTTCTAATGCTCTATCTTCGTCAGTACATGTGGGATCGTCTTTTATCCCTAATGTTTCTAACTGAAAGAATTTTTGAACTTCTTTTGTCAAATCTTCATAGTTACAAACAAGCCCACAATGAGTATTTTGCGTGATTTGATTGTCAGGATTTAATACGCTTCCACAGGCAATGAATCCAAATACCGAGTTTTGGAATTTTAAATTAGAATTGGGGACTTCAATTCGACCGACTTCTAAAAGATCATAAAATATTTGAGCTCCCAAAAGAACATGAATTTTTCCAGGTTTGTAAAATTCTGGATCCGCTAATTTAATGTTATTAAGGTATTGTTCTGTTGGAACGTTAATCCGATTTACTGGAATAGTATCCGATATTTTTGGTACACAAAGAAGTTCTATTTCCGCCTTAAAATTTGAATTGTTCGAAATTAATGCTTTTACCTTGGAGTTAATATTCACGGAGATGCCATTTAATCCTGAAACCGCAACTTTTATTTTTTCTTTCTTAATTCCTAAATAATCAGCACACTGAATCGTAATGAAATTACTCATTGATCCAGCATCAATCAAACCTCTTAACGGCTTAAATTCACCAAATTTATTTTTAATATAAACAATGACAGTTGATAAGATGCCAGAACTTAAATAATTCATCTCACAAACAGATGTACCTGAAAATGCTCTTTCGTTAGAAATGTGAAATGTTGCAGCATTCGGGTCTAGATTTGAATGCGCTACGATTTGATTCTGGTTTTGGGTATTGCAATCACTGACCTCGAGTTTTGAAATAAATTCATTTTTTCTATCGCTGTTTTGAATTTGCTTTTCATTTTCATTCTCGAAATGCAGTAAACTCGAATGTTTTTTCATACATTTCTGACAAGAATAAGTAGATTTACAATTTCTAACCGAGTGGAATTTTAAACAGTTAAAACAAATATTATTTTTCTTTACGAATTCATATCTAGAAGCCACTGAAAGATTTAAGAATTCTGGACATTTGTGCAAACCGTGGAATTCATTACTCTGACACTTAACACATTTAAATGTTTTTGAGTTTTTACCATTAGATGTAGATACCATACTAGTGATTCGTTGTTGAGCATTGCGTTTAGGAGTTACATTGTTTATAAGAGGTTTGGAAACTTGCAGTGTTCTCGCTTGTCTTTTTAAAAACTCGATTAATTCTTTTAATTTTGGTAGCTCGTCTTTTTTTTGTTCACGTTCAAACCATAATTTTGTGGACCCATCTAATTTCTGCCACAATATATAAGTTATTATTGTATCCGCAAACCCTTCAATTTTTTGATCGAGAATTTCTAGAGATCTGATACATTCACTGGCGGTATCTGCTAAATTAAGAATAGCACTAGGTGTTTCACTTTGTATTGAATTAATGGACATTAATTTTTTAATGTGAGCAAACACTTGTTGTCTTTTATTGGAATATCTTTCCTCTAATAAGGACCACGCTGTTTGATAATTATCATCTGAAATCGTTATACTTTGTACAACTTTTGCAGCTTCAGAATGAAGCGAAGATTTCAAATATGATAACTTTTGAGCACCCGAAAGTGCGCTATTATTGTGAACGCTAGATTTAAAAAGATCACTAAAATATATCCAATCCTGTACGTTTCCACTAAAAGAAGGTAGATTAATCGTGGGAAGTCGAACTTCCGTTACACTATTCTCTTGTTTCGGCTTTGATTCATTAAGAACATTTATTTGTTTTTGTTTCGCTCTTTTAATTTTTAACCAAGTTTCATCTAACTCTTTTTCAATCGATGATTGTTCATCGATATATCTATCAATTTCCTCTTCATCGCACAATGAATAAATTTTATCAAACATTTCTTTCAATTCTGTATTGAATTGATCACATTTCGTATTTACAAGTTCTAAAGAACATTCATCAGAGTCACTTAATTTAATTTCACTCACAAATTTAGTAATTTTACATTTTAAAACTCTTTTTTTTGTCAAAATATTTTTTAATTCAGTAGCCATGTTAAAGAAAAAGTCCTACCTTATTCGAAGAAACCAAGTCTCGTCGCTGATTCTTGACTCTAAAAGCAAACGATAAATCCGTTTACTTTGGCCTCGAAGGACCAATTTTTTGTTAAGAATAAAACACTAAGTTACTCAATGACACCATTTTTAAGGAACTCTTCGCAGTGAACTGTATATTTCTTTATTTTAAAACAATAATTGTTAAGAGTGAAACAGTCTCTCTGGCCGTTTCCAAATCAAACATTCCATTATCTCAATAACAACAACAACAAAAATTCAGTGTTTCCACTCACTAGTAACTAAATTACAATCTATCGTCAACACGCAGACGATTGGAATAATAAATAAAATTACGGCGCTGACACAGCGCCCTCGTACGGGAGATTTTAATTACGATCAGTAACATACTCCCGACCGTTGAAACCTGCAGGTTTCAAAACTGCTCTAATATATAATATAAAATTACATAATACTACATATAACAATGCAAAGATACAATTAATAACAAAGGAAAAATGGCTAAATTACTTTACATTTGAATACAATAAAACATACTATAGAAATTAAACAACAAAATATATTCAAACGATCAGTAACAGTAAAATTTGGTCCATTCCGAAAACTTTCGAAAAAGCTTACAATGAACCATTTCGGTTTAATTGTGTGAGAGAAATTAATCAGTTTCTTAGTTACAACTCCGCTTTCTTTGACACTAGCAAAGGTTAAACTCCGCCCATCACGATTGGAAACACCGCCTTTTTAATTACTCTCAACTATACATTTTCGATCATGCTTCTTCTGAGATGCAACATTTTTAATTATTCAAGAGTTGAATGGACCAAAATAACTTTACAATAATAGTCTACATTTTAAAGTGGTCTTTTATTGATATAAAGCTTAAGTTAAATTCTTTAAAATTAAACTGGTGGTGAAAATTCGGAAATAATTAAAAATATTGCGATTTGTAACTATGCAAGAAGTTTCAGTACATGTTTTACATGGAAAATTATTGTATGTATATGTGCATCATAATTTATGATAGGAAATAATAATAACAAATAGCATAATAATTTTATTAATTATAAATTTAAAAAAGACACTAAATTTTAAATTAATTCATACAAACTTTGTAATTTACAATTTGAGTACACCACAGTCTGTGACTTACAAAATACTGTGCCAAAAAGTGTTGAAAATAAAAGAAAAATGACAAATAAAGAATTACATTCCACGTACTTTATGACATATGTGAAGCATAGTCTTCTGGCCTGCGCTGCACAGTTCAATGTCGGAAGGCAGACGAACGGACATTATTATAATAGGTGTTCGAAGTTGCGCCCATTAACAGAATCGCACAGCCGACAGCGACGTCGTAAAGATTGGCGAACACGCCGAAAAACTCCGACGGAGTTGGGAATGTCTCCTGCAGCGACAACGATTCGCGCTAGTAAATCCTCCGGTGTATCCACATGCGTTTCATACACCAGCGATTTAAGGTGTCCCCAAACAAAAAAGTCTAACGGATTGAGGTCTGGAGAGCGTGCAGGCCAAGCAACAGGTCCACTGCGTCCAATCCATTTCCCAGGATATGTTGAATTGAGGTGATTGCGAACACCCATGAAAAAATGTGCCGGTGCGCCATCGTGCATAAACCACATATTGTGGCGCAATGTTGCTGGCACATTTTGCAGTAACTGCGGTAGGATATCCCGTAGGAAAACCAAGTACGTACTGCCATTGAGTACATCTGGGAGTAAATATGGTCCTATGAGATAATCGCCGAGGACACCTGCCCATATGTTCACACTGAACTTTTGTTGTGCGTTCGACGGGAAAACAGTGTGCGGATTTGTATATGACCATGTGTGCATATTGTGCGTGTTTACCACGCCCTCTCTCGTAAATGTTGCTTCATCAGTAAATAAAATATTTTCCAGAAATTGTGGATTATTTTCTGTTACATTAAGCAACCAGCGTACGAATTCTGTCCGCTGAGCACAATCTGTTACTGATAACAGTTGTACCCGCTGCACATGAAAGGGGTGCATGTTTTCTGCACGCAGAACACGCCACACACTTTGGTGAGAAACACCGACTTCAGACGCAGCAGCTCGTGTACTCGTGGAGGGGTTATCTTTAAAAATATTCAGTACATCTTCTTCCATTGCAGGTGTTCGTACATGTCGAGGTTTCCCTGCATCAATGCTTGCTGTATTAAACGATCCTGTCTCCCGTAATCGTCTATCGATTTTTATGAAGAGTTTCGAACTTGGGCAACGTCTCCTTGGAAATTGCTCACGGTACATGCGCTGTGCTAGACATGCATTTCCATGAGCTTGCCCGTACATCAGATGCATGTCCGCGTATTCTTCGTTAGAGTATTCGGCATAATTATTATACATCACCTTACTACAATCCCACTTACAACAGCCTCCCTTTAACATAACGCCCACTGATGACTGCTGTTTTATTACACTTTTCTTCCTATACACTTAGAAAATTTGCATAAAAAGTACTTCTTCTTCATCATCCTGAAAGTTCATGGAGGAAACGCAGCAGTCACGGAGTTTGCTTTAAGACAAGGCGAGAGCTGCACAATATGTCATTCACTTGACCAGACTGAATAATGAAAGGGTATTGATAGAGGTTGATCAGAAATGTATAATTGAAAGATATTAAAACGGGGTGTTTACAATCGTCATGGGCGGAGTTTCGCCCTTTCCGAGCGTGCAACAGTACAGAGTTGTAACTAGGGAACTGCTTGATTTCTCCCATACAATTAAACTGATATGGTTTATTGTCAGCTTCTTCGAAAGCTTTCGGAATGGACCAAATTTTATAACATTTTCCTTGATGTAGGTAGAGTTGCATTTTTGGAATTAACGATTAACTATTTTGCTAAATATTTGATTTTGTATTTTTTCACAGTTTCAGAGCTTGTAACTCGCCATTAATTCTCAATATTCTAAAACAACTTATGTCATTTCGTAGGATTTTTTCTGCTCTTTCAAAATATGTGCTTCGTTTTTATGTAGCATTATCGATAGTTTAGCAATGAGCGTTTTTTTACAAATTTCCGATTTTTCATTCTATTTGCTGTAACTTGAAAATTATTGAGATCCGGCCAGGCATTATATACTGATTTATGCTCCGTGTGATCTCCTCTATTACCCCTATTAATATTGGACCCCTTTAACGGAACACCTTGTATATATATCTACCCTATGTATGTAAAATCCTAATGAAACGAATTTATGAAACGGATATTATGAAACGGCTAAAATGAAACGAATTTATGAAACGATTCTTTGAAACGACTGATTAAACAACTGATTATGTTTCACGACGATTTCTCCTAAAATATGGAATACTTTGCAATGAAATTAACATCAAAAATCCGTATTGATCCGCAGATGTCAAAACTGGTATTAGAATTTTTAAATTCGAATTAGTTTTCGAAATATTAATTTTTTTCTATTTTTAAATAATTTTCTCTAATGATGGAAACTCAAATTTTAATCATAACAGATTCTTTTTTTCATATTTTAGAAAAGATTATTTTAAACTAATTTTGCGACCAGTTTGGCCTCCCTTAAATGTATGCTAAGAAAAATGCTTTTTTTAAAATTTCATTATCATTTTAATTAATACAAAACTTTCATTTAAAACTGAAACATTTAAAATTAATGCTTTCATTTCTTTCTTTTTTTTTAACGCAACGAAAAGAAAAATATTTGGCGCTGATGTCATATACGCACCGGGGTACCTAATTGGCACCAAAATGGCGTTATTTTGCCTGATATGGTAACCCGGCTATCGTTGCTTATTTATTAATAAATGTTTATTTACTTTTATTTAAAAAAATGTTATAATTTTTTTATTTTATAGTTATTAATTATTATTTTATTATTTATAGTTATTTCATTTTAAAAATAATAGAAAATAACTTAAAAAATACATATGTAACTAGTATTCGAAACGAGGTTTTCGCCAAATTGTCGTAAAAAGAAAGACTCCAAACCCGGTGCGTATATGACATCTGTGTTAACTATTAAATAATGCAACAATTCATGACATTTAATTTCAAATTCAAAGCAAATGACCATTATCGCCAAATTATATAAATCGCCAAACAACTCGCCAAATTATACAAGTTGACGTAATTTTTATTTTAAATAACGAAAGAACAAATAAATTAGTATCAAAATGCAAATACAAATAAAGCGTCGAAATAAAAATCACTTGATGTCGTAAACACGTGTAACTTCCTTACAGTCAAGTGAATGTGACATTTAAGATCAACTATTATTGGCATTTAATCTTATAGTCTGGCGAAAGATTTTTCGTGGATGGGATAACGAAGTAGTACCGTTTTAATTTACCACTCGAAAAAAAAAAAAAAAAAAAGAAAAAAAAAAGTTAACTGGCGAGTTAAAAAAAAAAAGCTATTGGCGAGATTTGAACCCGGCTAACATATAAGTATCAAGAATTCTTTGCGATCATGGCAACTTTTATGTATTTTTATTCGAAAATATAACTTTGACTCTTTAATCAAAATGGAAACATTTCTTATGAAAAGCGAAGGAACTGTTGATGATAGTCACATCACTTAGGCTATTATTGTACAGATTCTTTGCAGTTCTTAACACAGCGCAAAGAATAATAGTTTCTAACGATTAAAAATTTATTCACACATGACTATTAAAAACAGAAAAAAAAAACTTTAAAATTACTATTAAATGAGTACGTGTTAAAAGCAGGAAAATATTCAAAATTATGTCTTGAAAATAGTATTTACACATGAATATTAAAAGAGAAAAGAAACTTTAAAATAATATCAGTGCTGGAAAATTGGCGCAGAGGTGGAGCCTATGGACAACACAAAATTTTTATGGTATTATTCAGTTTAATAAAAAAGTCAGAAATTTTATCATTAGATAAGAGGCAAAATACTACTATAATTTAGTGGTATCAATAGGCTCCACCTCTGCGCCAATTTTCCAGCACTAATAATATACATTAATATGCGTTCAACCCTTTCAGGGGCAAGGTACTTCTATTCGTAAAATGTTGAAATCAGCGAATGGCACTAGCATTTAAAAACAAATTTCGAAATACGAAAATGCTTTTGTTCACTTTCTTAATAAAAGGAAAATTTTCATTCCAATATTCTGGTGCCAATGTGGCATTTAAGAATTAAAATTAAGTTGTCCAAAAATGAACCAACGCCCTTGAAGGGGTTAAAGCAGTAAATTGTAGTAATTGTAGTAAATTGTATTATGTCAATCGTTTTATAACGCTGTTAAAAAATATCGGTCTGATATTCTTTAATCAAACACGAAAACAACCATAGGATGCCTTATCAGCAACCGATTCGGCCTTAAATTTTCTCAATCAAAGGAAACTGAATGGAAACCCGTTTGCAGGGAGATCGCTCTATAGGTTTTTTCTTTATAATTCAATGTTCTCTAATCTTTTAAAAACCGACCAAATTAGCTTGATTTTAGATACTGCGGTGTCTGAACGGGGGTTGGCAAGCGTAGCTTGAAGGGGGCAGATCCCCTAGTATAATATAATTTAATCATATATTGGAACAGAATTCAATTTAGATAAATTGAGGAGTTCTAATCTTCAACCGGCAGAACATCCCAGATGTCAGAAAAATGCGGTATTTTATATAGTAGACCAGAAAATAAACAATATACATAATGCATATACATATTAAATGATTGGTTGTCAGATTTAAATCTTCGCGGTTGAGTTTCGCCAAATAGCCCCCCAAGCTTTATATATATAATTCTACTTTTATATTCCATTCGCCCCACTATATTTTAAGAGTAGTTTTTTTTAGTAAAATTCTCATGAGTTTTTCTTTTTTTTTTTTTTTTTTTGAACTCTACTAGTAAAATAGTTTTAAAAATAAAAAGTGGTGCTAACCCAATAAATGCGGTTAAAAGATGTCTGTTCCTGGAAGGAGTACTTCGACCGTTTCACAGATTTTCAGAAATCTGTAAGGTTGTGGCACAATTTTTGTGACGCAACGATAACAGTGCTGCTATGAGGGGGAAAGACAGTGGTAAACCTAAGAACATTTTCTCTAAAATAACAGTGGTGTGCAAAAAGCCGGAGACTTGACAACGCTGGGAAAGCAATGCACTTCTACTGGGACGGCACTACTTCCTGTGCCATAGCCTTTCTGGAAATAGCCGTGAACATTAAACCCAGGGCTCGCAGCGTTCCTAAAATTTTCGCACTTTCGCATAGCAAAGTGCGAAAATTTTAGGAACGCTGCGATCCCTGATTAAACCCTTTGGTACATTTGACGACTGAGGCTCGTCGCGCATTTGGCTACATGCGCCTATTTTTATATTCTATGCATACCACTATTTAAAGAAAAAAAATTGTAACATATCTCTCATGCCCATATTGTCCAAGTGAATATGAAAGATTTTTGTTTTCAGAAAGTGGAGCGATATGAAAAAAAAAAAAAAAAAAGTTTCACCCTTTAAACATATATGTACCCAAGTGGTTACGGTTTTTAACCCTTTCCGGCACGGGCAATTTTTGTTGTAAAATGATGAAATGATTGACTGACACCGGAATTTTAAAACGGTATTTTTAGAAATTTCAAACATGTTATTTTAACTATTCATTGTAAAAGCAAAATTTTACTAAAATATTATTGGTGCCGTCGTAAGTTTGGAATTACAATTAGGTGCTCCCGACCCGGGCACACCGTGCCGGAAAGGGTTAAAACGAATGCGTATGGCTTTTTATATAGTATTTTTATGTAATAAATTTACAAATTTTCAAAATTGGAACGCATGGAGTATTTTTTGGTCTTTGAACTTATTAAAAGCGTTTTAAAGTTTTTAATTTTTAGCAGATTTATTTTTTTTTAGATATTTTTTAAACTTAAGGTGAAAATCAACTATTTAGAATAACATAAAGGATGAAAAATAATTATTAAAATCCATATGACCCTTAATATAAAGACAAAAGAAAATAATATATAATTTCCTTTACGTATTAAGATAAATTACACCGACTCTCGTGAATTTCATTTACAACTAGATATCCGATCTGAAATATAACGTTACTTTTATAAAAGTGATTGAGTATGTGTACCTATGGGTAATTTGTCTTTGTAAATGCTGTCATTAAGCTGGAAAATCCGCTGGGAAACAATGATGAATTACAACGTGAAACTTAACCCGCAACGGGTTATCTCCATACTCAATGTATTCCCAGAGAACGTGCAATTTTCTCTAATTCCTTTGAAATTATAGATGCATTAAGTTTATTTCTTTGGAGACGTAATTCGAGGCGTTATTTCATGTTCTTTTATATTGATTGTTCTAGTTTTAAATTAAAAGTATATTAATAGTATGGTAGTTTATTTTATATACAGGGTATCCTGCGCACCTGCCATTAACCCATTAACAGCTTAAACTGTAAATTAGGGGTCTTCAACTTTTTTACGTTTGCCACCACAAATACTGAAAGCTAATATTCGCTTTCCTTAATGCTTAATCTTTCTGTAATTAATCAAGGCAATTTTTGAATTCAAAAATAGTGGTATCTTGATAGTTAATTAAAATTTATTTTTATCGTTGCGAAAATCCGGCACTAACAGGTAACGGGTTAACCCTTTCCGGCAAAGTGGTCACACATTGGTACCACCTAATTTTAATTCCAAACTTACAAACGGCACCAAGAATATTTTAATAAAATTTTGCTTTTACAACGAAAGTTTAAAGTAAGGAGTTTTTGACTTCTAAAAAAGTCGTTTCAAAATTCCGGTGTGCCACACAATCATTTCATTATTTTACGAACACAATTTGTCTGTGCTGGAAGGGGTTAACACGGTTGTCAAAAAGTAGTTTTCACTATTCAATAACATGAACTTTCTGAATCATTTTTAAACATAAAAGCATAATCATTTGAAGGTAGCATTATTGAAGTATCTTGTAACTGATTTTTTTTTTCCGTTGAAATAACTACATCTTGAGTAATAAGTGATTGTTCGCTCACGGTGGTAGTTTTTTCCCCCCTTCCATGCGATGTTGCGTATGGTCTCAAAAACTTGGTACAAAACAGCAACCGTGACATCATATACGAAAATATTGTCCGATTTTACCGAAAAAGGAGAAACGTGTTCTATTATACTGTTTATTAATAAGAACATCTACGAACTTGATAAGTTTGGAAAAAAAAAGTCTCAGAATGTAGTTAGTTTTTATCTGAGAACAGCCTTAACTGAGAGCTACAGTCATAAGCGTGGTGTCTATGTACGGTAAAGTGGCAATGAGCTACGCGGTGATCCCACTTACAGCGTCACCTTGACACAAACTCTAGAATTAGGATTTCTATCTCGAAAAAGGTACGAGATTCGGGGAAAAATCAATTATAAAATTCTAGAGCTTACTCGATTTAGTAAGGAATGACGCCATACAAGTGACAATAACTTAATTTCTTATGAAGGCGTAAAATGTATTTTTAAAATATCCAATCTACAGCTTAACTAGTTGGATGTGCCAATCCCAAAACTTTCTTCTATCTTATACATCTTAATATTTCAAAAACTAGTTACACATGTTAATACTTCAATATTATTAGTTCATTACTATACCAACTTTGATTTTCATCTTAAATTTCTGCTTCAGTCAATTAAATGAACTAAAAACGAGTTAATCTATATCATGATATTTGTTAAAATTAATGGTTTTTCCTTATTCTGTTGTTATCAGATGTCTGTGAATAGCCGGCTTAGCAGGAAGTGAGTTCCCGCCTTTGCACGAGCCGCCGATGGACAATAGAACTACGAAAAATCAAGAAAAGTATACAAAAATCGCCATCACAGAGCCCCATTACCGCGCGATATTTCCAAATTCAAGGAGGACCTGTTGGCCAAAGCCAAAAACATGTACAAAAAATTTGGTTCAATTGTATGCATATTTTATACAATTTTCGATTGTACAATAAAGAAAATGGTACAGACATCGTAATTATAGCGCACCCTTCCAGCGGAATTTTTCCAAATTCAGGGAGAACCTTCATGCCATGAACAAAAAGAAACACAAAAAATTTGGCTCAATTCTCTGCATAACTTCATACACTTTTCGATAGTATAATATTCAAAATTGCACGAAAATCGCTATTACAGCGCCCCCTACTCGCAATTTTTTTCCAAATTAAGGAAGGACCTGCTTGCCATAGCCAAGAACTTAAAATAAAAATTTGATTCAATTCTATGCATAACTTCATACACTTTTCGATGGTACAATATGCAAAATCGCTATTACAGCGCCCCCTAGTGGCAAATTTTTTCCAAATTCAGGGAGGTGCTGCTTGTCATAGCCATAAACTTAAAATAAAAATTTGGTTCAATTCTATGCATAACTTCATACACTTTTGGATGGTACAATATTCAAAATCTCTGTTACAGCGCCCCCTACCGGCGAACGTTTTCCAAATTCAGGGAGTATCTGCCTGCAAAGGCCAAAAACTTAAAATAAAAATTTGGTTCAATTCTATGCATAACTTCATACACTTTTGGAGAGTACAATATTCAAAATCGCACAAAAATCGCTGTGATAGCGCCCCCTACCGGCGACTTTTTTACAAATTCAGGGAGGACCTACCTGCCATATCCAAAAGCTTAAAATAAAAATTTGGTTCAATTCTATGCATAACTTCATATACTTTTGGATGGTACAATATTCAAAATCGCACAAAAATCGCTGTTACAGCGCCCCCTACCGGCGAATTTTTTCCAAATTCAGGGAGGACCTACCTGCCATATCTAAAAACTTAAAATAAAAATTTGGTTCAATTCTATGTATAACTTCATATACTTTTGGATGGTACAATATTCAAAATCGCACAAAAATCGCTATATCAGCGCCCCCTACCGGCGAATTTTTTTCCAAATTCAGGGAGGATCTGCTTGCCATAGCCAAAAACTTAACATAAAAATTTGGTTTAATTCCATGCATAACTTCATACACTTTTTGATGGTACAAAGGCGACAGACACACGGACACACGGACAGACAGACATTTTCTATAAACATGTTTTTTGGGATCTCTGACCCCTAAAACATGTAAATCCGTCGAAAACCGGAAGTCGAAAAAAATTTCGATTACAATACTTTCTTCTATTGAAGATAGAAGAAAGTAAAAATGCCCCCAATTCAGTGCCAGGGGTACATTTACTGATAAAACTAACACATGTGAGCAAGGTACAGATTGTTTGAATTTTAAATTAAATACATTTATGGATAGAAGCCTTGCCAACCCCATATTAACTTCGGAATAACGACAACTGTACCATAAACTTGATTGCTAGGTACGTTAAAGTGGCTATGCCCTAGGCAAAGAGACCACATACAGTGCCACCTAGAGTCAAATTGCGGAATTATCTTTCCTAACTCAAACACGGTACGAGAAACGGTGTAAAGTCAGATACAAAATTGTAGAGATTCGTCGATTTAGTCAATTCACCCTGACTATAAAGCCTGACCACCTGAGCGGTGACACAAAAATGGCGGCTGTCCTAGGTGGTTTTTTTAGCGGTTGTAAGGTCTCTTGAATTTGAGTACAATATTTTTTTTAAAGTTTTTTACGCGTTTTTGTTTCTATGATAAAGTAAGTCAAATAAAACTTTTGGAAAATACTGGTGTCTAAATTCAGGGGACCTTCCAAACGCTTAAAATAGTCCAACTACTACAGTTGCCATTCTTTTTTCAACGCTTAGGCCTAGTATTCAGAGAGCGGTGATTTAGTAAAAAATGACGTCGTACATGTAAAAATACCTTTGTTCAAGGCCATGAAATGTAGTTATTTATATTTAATTCCCAGCTTAAATGCACCGTTAATGTCGTGCAAAAACGACGTATTTTAAGACAGACCCACATTTATTAGTAAAACCAACCCAAGTAAGTCAGGTTCAGTTTATAGGAGTGTCAAGTTAAGTATATGGTAAGTATTTTTTTCATCGAAACACATGCAGGATGATTACATATTCTTCATTGCTATAAGCGTTGTAGTTATTGATATTGACCTTACTTAACCCCTTAATTCTCGCTTCCGTAATATTCACGGGCTGCACCTTTTATTCGGATTGTTTAATTCCCACCAGTTTTATAAAATAGTGTAATTGGCTTTAGTGAGTATCATTTTACCTGTCATTAAATAAGGTGGATAATTCTTTTTAAAAAGAGTGGTGCCAATGAGCAATCCGAATTTTTAAACCATAATTTAATGCGACCGTTGAGGGGTTAAGTTGATTTTCTTATCAGAATGCCCTGTGTTTTGCTTATTATACATATGGTGTTAATTTTATTACCATACCTTCCTCTTTTTTATAATTCTTCACTTCTGCATGTCATTAGTGGCATATTTAAGCCAGTGTATAGATATAAAAAAGTTACATTTCAGTTCTTCTAATAAAATTATTTTTACATGCAAGATATCATTTCACATTAAATATAGGACGTTCTACAACTTTTTAAATAACTTTTTGTATAAAATGGGAAATTCCGCTGTTATATACCACAAAGCATTTTATTTCGTATTAAGATATTTCATTATGCAAAGGAAGAAAACCATTCAAACATATCTAGTATGAGCTATGTTCTCCAACGTTCCCATTGAGGCATCGCAAAATGTAAAAACAAGCTGATTTGATCGGCTTTAAAACGATTGCGGAAGACTGAGCTATATTTAAAAAACCAATGGCGATCTACCTGTAAAAGGGTTTCCGTTCATGTCCCTTTTATTGGGGAATTTTAAGGTCGAAAAAGCAGCTATTAAGACATCTAGTGGCTGTTTTGGTGTTTGGTTTAATAATATCAGTTAAACATTTGAAAATAATCTAATATAAAATGAACTAAGTAAACAGAGTCTTTGCCTTCCGGTATTTTGTAAGAACGTTTAAAAAGCTTTTTTTTTTTTTTTTTTTTTTTTTTTTTTTTTTTTTTTTTAAATAAGATATTTTAAATGTATCATTTTACATGTGAAGTAATTCTCAGAAAAGTTTTCTTTCTCTTTTTAATATTCGCATGAAAATATATTTGTTGTTAGAAAGGAAATAATATTATCTGCTCTGTCTTATAATTCGTAACAATAGTTAAAAAGATCATATCGAAATATGAAATAAATGTCTCGTGTAAATATATTTTTTAATTTAAACCGTTTGGTAATACTATTATTTGACCATTTTAAATAGGACTCATTTATTGCTATTAATGCATATTGATGAATTTATTATTTAAAATTTTTCTTTCTCTTTTAATCATCGCGTGGAAATACAATTTTTATGTCATAAATTTAAATATTTTCTTTGCGCCGTTTTTAAGATTGGCGACGATTTAACCCTTTGGGGGGGGGGGGGCGGTGGGATAAACTATATCCCACCTAATTTAAACAAGATTCGCACCTGAAACTTTGAACTAAACTTCATATGTTTAACTTTGGGGGCGAAATGTTGAAAAATTGCTGTTATTATTTTAAAATAAAATATTCCTATTATTCCGATTCGTAGTGGTTTTCTTGATATTAGGGAAGAAGACCTCCGCTCACAAAAAATTCATTTACAGCCGCGGTGACATCGTCAGTTACTTTTTTTTTAGACTAAAGGACAAAAAAAAAAGCAATAAATTTGTTATTGTATACAAAAAAATAAAAATAAAAATAAAAATAAAATAAAAAATAAATAGTTTCTATTTAAATCTCTCATTACGGAAAAGAAAAAAAACTTTTCATGAACTACACTGCTTTCCAAAAATTAAGGAAAAACAACAAAAGTTGCGATTACTCAAAATCTTACAAGTAGATTTTAATACAACTCAGACACAATTTACAACACATAATAAGGTATACAATAAGAGTAAAAGAAATTACCAGACGATTGTGGTGCTTCAGAAATTAATACAATTATAAAATAAACAAAATAAATGTCTCGGTTTGGTATAGGAAAAGTACCTTTCATATCGAGTATGATCACCCCTATAAGCAATACGGAACATACAGTGAAGTGTGATACTGACAATTATGTGATCGATAAGTTTGCTGGGAAGTGCGAGCCATTTCTCTTGTAAAGCAGTTGTAAGCGTGGCAAGGGTCTGAGGAGGGAGATTGAGAGTAGAGACACATCTTCCTGAAGCATCCCAAAGATGCCCAATGTGATTCAAGTTCAGTGACCGTGCTGGCGCTGAATTGTTTGGTGCTGAAGATAATCTTCTACGATGTGAACCTTGTGCGGTCTAGCGTTATCGTCCTGTACAAGGAAATCTTTACCTATTGCACCGGCATAAGGGTGCCCATAAACATAAAGAATGTCATCTCTATAGACGTGAGCATTCACAATTCCATGTGGAAAGACATGGGAATCTGTACGTCCGCCAACAGAGATACCATCCCAAACAAAGATATTGTCTCCTCCATACGAATATCTTTTACGAATGTTTGATGGATGATAGCGTGTTTCCTGTTCTCTCCAAATCAAACAATGCCTACTATCGCTTTAGATGCTAAACTGGAACTCATTTGTAACGAGAACACGACTCCATTGATCAGCCTTCCAGTGGACATGTTCACGTGTCCAACTTAAACGTTCCCTCCGGAGACACGAGGTGAGCGGCACACAAATATCCGGTTGCATCGCGTACAGACCACCTTCATGAAGTTTTTATGCACAGCAGACGTTGATACCAACCTTCCAGTGACTATAGCAAGGTCGGATTTAAGATGAGAGGGGTTGCTGTTCTATTCCTTCGTACACTTAACCGGAAATATCGGCCATCGGTGCTTGTCGTAGCTCTTGCTCGTCCTTCGCTGAACCTTCTGGAGCCGAACCAGCGGTTTGAAAGTGTTGCCAAAGCCTATGAGCAACAGAAAGACTCACATTTAGCCATCTGGCCACCTCTGTCTGACTTTGGCCTACATCCAATCTTCCTATAGCTCTATATCGCAGTTATGCGGACAAATGATACCTTGAGGTCATACTAATGAATTGGCTATGTCAGTTTTCTTATCTCAAAATCACAGCGACACCAGCAGCTGTACTCTCTAGCATGCATTTTTATGCTCCGCACAGACGACGTAATCCGATTGCAGCGTCACCAATTTGCATTTTGTAATTTTAATCAGCATCTTTTAGTTAACAACATATCCAAATTTCATACGGATAGGTCAATTTTTGAACGAGTTGTCGCTCTTTTTGTGATTTTTCCTTAATTTTTGGAAACCAGTGTATATTAAACTTTCAACTCCGGCGTCTCTTAGACAAATTTTATTCGGTCGGCACCACTTTTTTTTTTAAAGAAGTTTCCTTCAAGTACACAAATTCAAAAATGCTCTGATTAAATAAGAATTTTTTTCTTTCCTTTATTTTTGTTGCCAAAAACAAATTTCGCAAAGAAAGATGATGTCGCGTCATAGGCGAGAAAGTTGTGCGAAAGGGTAATTTGCAAATGATACCTTAATTTAATTTATTTTAAGTCAGTAATTTTGGTAACAAGGCAAAATTTTAATGCTATTTTCTCTGTATTTTTTTAAATGCTAAAAAAAGTGTTTTTTTTTTCTAATATGATATTTCTTCTAACTTTTTTTTTATTACGCATAGGCATATAATCCTTGAGAGTATTAATCATAACTTTTTTTTTTTTTTTTTTTTTTTTTTTTTTTTTTTTAACTGGATTATATCTGTAGAATTATAATTAATTTCAATAATGCTTCTATTGCAGTGAAACCTACATCTTAGTGAACGGATATATCATTTTGCGGCGGTAAGAAGTTAAAAAACCTTCTTAAAAGCGTTCTAAAGATATATTTGAAGATAGCCAACAGCTTTACATCCATAATCGATTCAGGCACTCCATAATACGCTTACGTGAATCATTTGAAGTTTAGAATTTACCTAAGTCTGTTTCGCTTTTAGATAAATGAAAGAGATATTAAAGACTTTTGTTCTAAAGATAGATACAGAATGTTCTAAGAATCGATAAAAATATTCGTCTAATACTTAGTAGATATTTTTCTCCTACACCATGATTTATTTATAAAATTATTTGGTTACTGATATAAAAATTTAAATGATAAGTAAATGTTGACAATTGTAGAGGTTATTGTCGCACGAAAGTAATAGACAATTACCGTCTCAATACTCAAGGCCTCCGGACTGATTACGTGAAGTACCAAATGAAGATCAATCCCTTGAAGGGCAAGCAATTGCGTTTGTGTAACGCTTAATTTCCACCGGAAATTTAGAAAAAAATTATTTCAAAATAAGTAAAAGCAATTTTACGACTTTTTTCCATTAAAGTCAAAAAACTAAAATTTCCTAAAATTTGTCAGGTGCAAATCCTGATTAATCGCAGGTGGGATAACATATATCCCACCGCCCCTCAAGGGGTTAAGTGGCGGCGGTATATATTATATACCACCTACGATTAATTAGGTTTTGCACCAGAAAAAATTTAGGAAATTTTAGTTTTCTGACTTTAGTGGAGAAAAGTCGTAAAATTGCTTTTCCTTATTTTGAAAAATAATTCTTCTAAATTTCCGGTGGAAATTAAGCATTACACAAACGCAATTGCTTGCCCTTCAAGGGGTTTATCTTCATTTGGTACGTCACGAAATCAGTCCGGAGGCCTTGAGTATTGAGACGGTAATGAATAGACCGAGAGCCGGCAGCACAGGCACATAGTTCGTACTGATGCCGTTATATCTCCAGGAAAACTACCAGTATATTTTTATAGAAAGAAATATCCATGCTGAACGCACAAAATTTCTCCTTTTTTTAAGAAGAAATTTTCTATAAGATAATACTGGTGCCGAAAAATTTTCAGGTCTACAAAATTCAAGGAGGCGTACAAACCTTGAGACAACCACCTCATTGAGTTGGATTCTGAAATTCCAGAATTAGCTTCGAATGCAGAAAAACGCAATGTTAAACCTACGAGTTGACCGCTAAATTCGGGTTTTTAGGTGTTTTCCACCAAGATATAAATTGGCAGACCGAATGCATTTTAATATGGGAAACGAGTTTTAGCTAATTCTGGAATTTTAGCCTACAACTCGATGAGGTGGTTGTCTGTGATTCGACTCCCGGTCTATAATGTGTGAAATCAACAATTTCACTACTACGTTTCCCCCTTTTAGATCCAAATGTTTCCGATAGATAGCGATACACAGGGTCTAATTTCCGTACAGTCAAACTAGGGAGTAGCAGTGATGGGCAAAAGGAATCATTTTATTATCGAACGAATCATTTGGGCATGCGTAAAAGCATAGTTTCCAACCTTTGTATTTAATTTTAACCAATTTCCACCAGAAAGTTTATAAAAAGAAAAGTATAGTTGCCATCTTTCTTAATATTTTTGAGCCTCAACACTTAAAGCACTCCAAATATTCCATAATTATGGACATCCGCTAAGCTTTGAGTTCACCGCATCTAGATTGCTTTCTGTCTATTTCTCTTTTATTACTAAACTTTTTAATTAAAAAAATATAATAATAATAATAATAATAATAATAATATATACTATATATATATATATATATATATATATGTGTGACATTCCGGCGACACTCCCTTATAACGACATAAATGTAGTATAGTAATCAATGCCAAAAGCTTTGCCAACCCTCCTTATTCATGAGAACAACCGGAGTGTCACATATATATATGTGACATTCAGTTAATTCCAGAATTAACTAAAACTCGTTTGCCATATTAAAATGCAATCGGTCTGCCAAGTCATATCTTGGTGGGAAACACTTTAAAACTCAAATTTAGGTTTAACATTGCGTTTTGCTGCACCCAAAGCTATTTCTGGAATTTCAGAATCCAACTCGATGAGGTGGTTGTCTCATCGTTCGTACTAGTGTTATATAAAACAATATATAATAATAATAAAATATAATAATCTAATAATATATATATATTGTTATATTATATACGAAATTTTATTTTATAATATATATTACATATAAAAAAAATGTATTGCCCTGATTAGTGCCTTTTGCTGTTAAGTGTCTTTTGCCACCTCCTTTACAGCTTTTCCTGCCTTAGATTAGTGAGTGCCATTTCTGATTATAAGATATCTTATAATAGTACAGTTCCAGGTAACTATAAAAAAGCAGCCTGTAGATTTTACTTAAAGAGAGCATTCGAAGTATGTACTGATGCCTATATATACAGGAGGAATTAACTAAGTTCAAAACAATCGCTGCTGAAAACGGTTACCCGAGAAAATTTATCAATAAAACATAGCTGCCAACTTGTACGGATTTTTGCTAGCACTAAAATTTAATAGAAAATTTTGCCTAAATCAATCGCCGGATTGCCGCGAATTTTGATAATTAAAAAGGCAGAAATTTCTTTTAAATTTTAGTGGTAGGAAAAATCCGTACAAGTTGGAAGCTATGATAAAGTAATTAATGAGTTTGAAATCAGGAACTGAATAAAAAAGAGTACGCATTTTTCAAAATTGTGTAGTATTGATTACGTTCCTCAACTTTATGAGATAATTAGGTATGAATTAAAAAAAATGATATAGCAATAATAGCTAAACCTCCAGCTAAACTGCAAAATCTAGTTCACAGAAAAGTTGATCCAGTAAATTCATATGACAAAGCAGGAATTTATATGATCCCATTCAGATATAAAAATAATAATAGAACTTTTACATACATTGGAATGACAACCGGAAGGCTACAGGAAAGGTTGAAAGAACATATGGCTGATATAGGAAAGGGGAAACCATCTACAGCTTTAGCTCGGTTAAATTTAGAAGCTGATATTGACATCCTTTTTAGTAAAGCAAGGATTATCACACATACAAATCAACACATGCATTTTGAGAGAGTCTATAGAAATTTTAACCAGAGGTAGAAACACTTGTAATGATACATTGTCATGTCATATACCGAGCATTTGGTTTGGTCTACTTGGAGTCAATGGAATCTTTGGATTGGAATGATCAATGTAGCTGTATGGACTCATCCGTTTTCCCCCTCCCCCCCACCCCCTCTTTTTACAGTTTTTGGAATTGCACTGCGTTATTTATACATTCTGAAGGTCTTCTTCTCATTTTTCACCCCATTGATGATGACCAGGGCTTGGTCGAAAGCGCTCGCGAAGTTTTTTACCATATTATTAGTGGTTTTAATGTTTTAAAACCTGTTAATTGTATTTTTAGCACCCATTTTAGTAATAAAAACTGAGAATCATTTTAATGTATTCATGTTTTAACTTATATATGTATTGTTTTATAAACTCGGATGTAAAGTAACCTAACTAACAAAATTTATGTTACGATATTTCCGATATTCAAGTTTTCTAAAATAAGCAACCACTAAAGACTAATGCATAGTTGCCAACTTCCAACTAATCTTCCGTAATATATGGGTTAATTTGACCAAGGTTTAATTCTTTGCGGTCGAGTATCGGCAAACAGTCATCAAAGCTTTATATACATGATTTTATTTTTACATTCTACTCGCACCACTATATTTTAAAAGTACATTTTTTAGTAAATTTCTCTTGCACCTGTTGCCAAAGTGCAGGCAAAAATGTTTTTTAACCCCTTGAGAGGCAAATGATTGTGTTCCTGAAATGTTCAACTCAAACCGGAATCTTTGAAAAATTCTATTTCAAATTAAGTAAAAGAAATTTTACGGCTCTTTTTCAAAGTTAAAAAAGTAAAATTTAATTAAATTTTTCTGGTGTAAAGCTTCATTAATCGTAGGTGGTATATAATATATACAGGTGCCCCTCAAGGGGTTAAAAAAAGTGGTATCATCCGAATAAATTCAGATAAAAGATGCCTGTGCCTGGGAGGAGCACATCGACAGCAAAGGGTTAACGCTTTCAGGGGCAAAGTACTTCCATGCATAAAATGCTGAAATCATTGAATGACACCGGAATTTAAAAACAAATTTATTTGAAAATAAGTAAAAGCCTTTTTTTCCCTCGAGTACTTGATAATAGGAGGAATTTAGTCCCAAAATTCTGGTGCCAATGTGGCATTTAGGAATTAAAATTAAGTGGTCCACAAATGAACCACCGCCCTTGAAGAGGTTAATACCATTCGAATCAGATTTTTTTTTAAAGAAATGAATTTAAATAAGTTCCATGTAGAAACCTAAAATTAAATAAATAAAGATTCATAAAATAAAGTTTCTGGTTTGACAAGTGGGGGTTAAATTGATCCACATATTACCGAAGATTAGGTGGAGCTTGAAAGCTATGCTATTTTAACTGATTCCACGAAAACTGAAGACTTACTGAGACTGAATCTCAGTTAACTTATTCACAATACTTTTGTCCGATGGATTTTACATTATTGAACTTTAGTGCAAGGAATATTTGTTATTTAAATTCATATCTAAAATTTATCTGTGATTATTATAGCATATATTAAGTAAAAATATTGTAATTTTTTGTCAGGATGCAGTTTAACTATTTTGGATGAACAAAACATCAAACGTTTAAATTACCATCTTTTACACCCTTGAAATATAGGAAAAGAACAAAATCGCACTTTCACACTGTTACAATTTACTGCTTATGAGATATATTTTTTGGGAAAAAAAGATAAGCGCTTAATAACACTTTCATTAATATTATCCTTAAAATAATAATTTCATAATTTTCTAAAATTATAAAATGGGTGTTTAAACACATATATATACATATTAAATTGAGTGGGCGCTAGTGCGCTCGCAAACTTCTAGATTTTAACCTTTAACTAACGTCATATTTCCGTCTTGTAGAAAATATCAAGCTTCAATTGAATGGAAAAAACTTTTGCTAAAAGGAAGTAAATTGGATTTATTTTTTTTCCTTCTTTAGAAGGAGGAAATTTGAACATTGTTATTTAAAAAACTATTTCAAATTACAGTTGTTTAATTGTGATTTTTTTTTTCGTAAATTATGTCATTGTTCGTTATCTTTTTTAAATGAAATTTTTCTTTATGTTCTAGCTACCATCATTATTTTTCAGTTCTAATTGTTTTTATCCATTTTTTGAAACTGTTATAGCCTATCTAGCTCTTCATCAGAATGAAAAAAGAATAATCTATTTTTAAAGAACAGTACTAACGTATTTTGATAAGAGAGAAAGGTTGAAGTGTTAACATTTTTCTTTTTCGAACTCGTAAATTAAAGATGCTATTATATAATGATTGTTAATTTATATTTATTTCATCCTAAAATTTTGAATTAACAACCACTCTTATAAATCACTACTTAAAAATAAGTAAAATGCACTCATTTTTCAGTATTTTTTCTGTTTATGTTAGCTCCGAGTCATTAAAAGTCTCGATTTTGAAAAGCAGACGTATGCAGTTGCAAGTATATACTTAGATTTTAATATGCGTACGTGATTAATCACTGCGTAACATAAAATATAAATAAAACGAGACGCGTAGTCGCATGCAGATTCAATACACTTGAAGTTCGTTCACTCTAAAGTGGGGATATTTTACTCTTCAAATTATACAAAATTAAATAAATAAACGAATAATATTTCGAAATCTGGAAGCAAATACATTAATAAATGTTTCTTGAAATGTTTAACGAATTGTTACGAGGTCATACATACATTTATTAACACTGTTATCTTTAACACTAAAAAGACCGTGAGAGATCATTTTGTCCCCTACCATATGAATATATTTGGGTTTGAACCAGAAATTTCTTTGTAAAATAAGTTTTAAATGACACAAAGAAGAAAAAACATTAAATAAATGTGTTAAACAGATTTAAATGAAAATTCTAGCGTAAAATATTTTTTATAAAACTTGAGTAAAATTTCCGGTCGTTTAGTGTTAAAAAATGAATGTTGATTTATAGTGTTGCCAAATCTGACAGATTTCTTTATTAAGAATTCTCACCAGAAAATTTAAATAATTATTTTTCTTTTATTTAAGATAGAAATCTTGGTAAGTATATGATATTTTCTTTTTATAAAATTTAAAATTTTTGATTTTACATTAAATTTATTGTCTTTTATTTCTGAAGTAGTTTGAAACTATACTTTTTCTTTTCCCAATGACTAAGACATTCAAACAATAGACTGGATGTCAAGCTGATCACAGCTAGGTAACTCCTCAATGCTGCTCTACCGAGCACTGTTGTAACCATGTAACGCGACTATTTCTCTGTGATATAATTGTAATAAAGTAAAACAGAATTTTCCAGCACGCATGGTATACATTGCACATCAAAACTTCCATATTCTTCACCCGCAAACGCACGTGGATAGAGTGCGTTTGCTTTCTTGATCCGTAAACTATCCAGAGACATCTACCTCTATCAAAATACCTTATTATTATATAACTAAATATCTACAGATTTTTTCCGGGTGCTGTTGAATATTTTATGAAAATATTCTTTTGTATTAGATGATTGTGTCTGTGTAAATAAAGTTTGTGTAAAAGTATTGAAACAACTTTTAACCTTTGTAGTATGGGCCAGGACTGGCAACTTTTTTATATTCAGTCATACCACAATTTATAAAAGCGTTTCTTTGCGGTAGATTTCTCTTTAAAATATTCTAATATGAGTATATATCAGAGATTATTTTCTGAAACATACCAGGAATAAAATAACGAAAAGTCTATTTGGATGTATGATATATTAACTTGTAGTAAAAGGGTTAAATATAGATTATTCAGCATGAAACAAATAAAAGAAAATCAATAATTATTTTTAATTAACAAGGACAGGTTCAGAGGTCGGGGTCACATATTCAGGTGAACACATGTGAAAGCCACAAAGCGCCCAAGGAGGTCTCCAGAAAATAAGTCTCACAGTTTACGTTATAGTTTTATAATCAGATAAATTTCTTTATTTGGCAAACGGCTCAGTAGCATTGTTGGCAGCGTGCCGGATTCAGAAATTTGAGTAAATGAACGTTTTTGAGTTCGAATCCCAGTCAGGCTGATTTTCCGCAACGGAAAGTTTTATCAATTACAGTAGCCTGCAAATAGGTAACCCCTCAATGCTGTGCTACTGTTCAGCACTGTGAACTAAAAAAAAAAAAAAAAAAACGGTAATTTCCGGCGTATAATCCGAGGATCAAACAATCATTTTCGACCAAGTATTTTTTTTTTTTTTAAATAAAATGTAATTTATTAGATCCCGGTAAATATTTGACTTCAGTTACTAAATAAAAATTCCGAGTCCAAACAGAGCAGTTTGATCCGCGGATTATTACGCCGGAAATTTCGGCATTTTGCAGGGAACTGCAATTTTACATTTCCACCAAATTTTTAAAAGTAAAATTTATTCAAAGTTTCTAGTGCAAAATTTGATTAAAATTATGCGGGGTATAATATATTCCACCGCCCTTCAAAGGGTCAAATGAATCGATAATGATGTAAAAAATATTTATACTCAGGTTAGGAGGAACATCAAAATTTATCGAGAAAGTCTTTTTCTGTAAAACTAAGGAATTTTCTGATAATTTTTAAAAGTATGATAAACAACTTTAATTGTATATTTTAATGTGACACGGACATACGAATACATATATTTATTGCTTTAAAATCCACGATGAAAGAAATTACTGATTGTATTCCAATATCTCTGAGCATAATATGAAACAGGAAATTTTAATTAATAGATTACTTTCTTCATATTTTCGAGTTATAAATAAAAATTTTAATTCCACAGCTGATTAAGATAATACATGAAAAAGAACTGGAATGTCTCTTCTGAAGGTAAAACTACGAATAGCTACATGCATAGCTCTAAGAACTGCAAAAGGAATCACGTAATGCTGAGTAAAAATTCCTTCTTTATATATTACAATAAGTGATTGTTAAAATAAATCTATAGATATGTAGTGAATAGTAGAAGAAAATGGATTATCCTCTGCTAACTATGTCACAAATCATTGTATAAAAAATACGATTGATAACATTTGATTAATTGATTAGTAACATCTACTATTAAATATCGCATACTATTATAACACTTACTATTGAATACTAAAGTAACATTTTAATTAGAGGGTCGTCTACATATAGAATGTATTAAAATTTAATTTTTTTAATAATAACATTAAATTTTGATATCGAATTTGGATGCTGGTGTAAATTTCACTTTCATCAAACGAAAGTTATGTGGCCAAGTAGTTTCGGAATTATGGATGTTTTTAAATTAAAATTCCTGATGTAAAATACATTTTTAATCGTTGCAAGAATGATTGCCATGCGGGTAGGTTTTTTTTTCAATAACTCAAATATTACTTGGCAGAATGTGCTGTAATTGTTTATTATTCTATTTGAAACTTCTATAATTGGATTTCTGTTAAATTATTATCTATAAAATTATAGGTTAAAGTTTATACTTCTTTTTGAAAATTAATTTTGAAAATAAATGTTTCTTTCACTACTTACTATATATTAAGCTGGGAAATAATGGAAAATAGTCATTGATTTAGTTCACGTAGATTATCATATTCTTACTATTCCTTTGCTTCATAACATAGTGATATGCATAAATGAAATTTTTTACAGCGTACATTATAACAACAAACTTTTATTCACAAATTTTGGTATAAATGTGTCAGTTGCTATTAAACTTATATGTTAAAAATAATGTACTCCCGTTTTTCAAATGATTAACACAGACATGACCATTCGAGAATTGTTAAAGATTAATCAGTTATATCATGATTTTATTCAACGGGTTACGTCACTCAAGCGAAAACACCCTTTAGCTAATGTTAATTTTATGGAAAAAATGTTTTAAGATATCGAATTTGCCTTTCAATATTTTTATTATTTTTTTATTTATTTCTTTGGATTGAGTATTTTGGACTGATCTGTACAAAGGCAGTTTTTTTTTTTTTAATTTTACGATTTTCTTTGTAAGTATTTTTTTAATGAAAATACTTTCACTTTCGAATCCGGTCCCGAAAGAAAAGTATAGTAATAACAAAACCTCTAAACAAAATCGAGAAAGTAAAAAACGACCTTGTACAGATCTATCTCAGCTCACCAATACAAAAAAAAAATCATTTATAAATATTGAAATACAAATGCGATATCTTCCATAGGATTAACATTAGCGAAAAGTGTTTTCGCGTGAGTGAAGTAGCCTCTTAAGTGTTAATTAAAATTTTCTTCAATTTATCTTAATTCTTCCATAAAACATATCAATTATTGTTCTCAGATATGTACAGGCTTGAAGAATCATATTTTTTTCATAATTTTATCAATTTTTAATTATATAACATTCAATTGAACGTATTAACATTTTATTAAATGAAAAATAGAAGGAAAATGTTCATATGCAGACATACGAAAACAGATACAGACGTACGAATATACACATGCATGACTTTAAGAATCGATAAGGAATCACGTTATGATGAGTAAGACATTCCCCGCTATATCATAAGTAATTGATGAAAAGAATCAATAACTGGTCGCAAATATTTATATGTAGAATATATCAAATAATAATTTAACCATAGAACCGCGGGCTATTTTACTCAACTTTTATAAAAAGTGTTTCACACCAGAGTTTTTCTCTAGAATTATTTAACTTATTTAATTAGCTTAATAGTGTGCTGAATTCATTTAACATATCTTACAAAAACATTTCTGGTTCGAATCGACTATTATCAATTTGACAGGGGTCAAAATGACTCCTAATGGCGGTCCTAGTGTTAATTTAGCTTTTTTATTACATTTTTATATATATCGCATGTCTCTGATTTAAAAAAAAAGTTTTTAGAGAAACATTTATGCACGAAATCTATAATTAACACCACTTTTAATAATCAAAGGAATTTGAGCAAGGATATTTAGGAATTTGCATTTATACATAATTTTAGATAAAGATACTCATATGATTGTACATGAAATATACTGAGTAATTATACATAATGTAATTTAAGCAAGGACAGAAATTTATATGAAAATATGCTTAGAATCACCGTTATGGGTATTTAAAATTGATAAAATCGATCATGGTTATCTGTTAACCCCTTAAAGGGCACCGGTATATTATATATACCACTTAATTTTAATTCCCAAATGTCAGTGTGGCATTCGAATTTAGGAATTAAAATTTGCTTTACACAACGTAAGCGAAGAAAAGCTTTTACTTCATTTCATATAAATCTGTTTATAAATACCGGTGTCATTCAATCATTTTACTTTTTTGCTACAGAAGTACTCTGCCCCTGAAAGGGTTAACTCCTTAATTCGCACACCCGTGACTTTGACTGGCAGTGATGGTCACTTTTAGTTTATTCAGATTGCTTCATTCCAACCAGTTTTTTTAAATAGTGTAATTGGCTTTATTCTCGCATAATTTTATCTGCTACTAAAAAAACGGAATATTTCTACTTCAAAAAAGTGTTGGCAATCAAACACTCTAAATTAATAAAAGAGAAGTAACCTACACTTATGGGTCGCGAAGCTTAAGGGGTTAATGATGAATAAAACCTCTTTAACACTTAACCTCTTAACGGTCGCATTAAATTGCGGTTTAAAAATTCAAATTGTTTATTGGGACTAATTTTTTGAAAAGAAATAGTCACCTTATTTAATGACTGGTTACCTGATATCATAAAAAAACCAATTACACTATTTTATAAAACTGGAGAGAATCAAGCATTCTGAATAAAAGACACAGCCCATGAATATCACGGGAGCGAGAATTAAGGTGTTAAATGCATAGTGACGCATATCTGAATCCATTTTTATTTAACTTTATGCAATCACTATATTTATATAGAAATATTAAGCCTGTAAAACTCACGAAAATATGTTACTTAAAATATTTAAAAATATGTCTTAAATTTTCTGGTGTTTAATCCTTAATATAAGGAAAAAGAAAACACAATTCTAAAAGAACAGGTCATGTATTTAGGGGTTAACCCCTTGGGGACGAGCGACACGTATACGTGCCGGAAATAGGCCTAAGGATCCTCGTTTATCCTCACCAGTAAAATTTTACTGTAAAATTTGCCTTATTTAATCCGAGCATTTTCCCGATTTACATAGGCACAAACTTCTGTTTTTTTAAAACCGGTAGCAAAGTAATAAACATTTCGTAAAAGGCTCCCGTCGCGAAGGGGTTAAGCTTTACAAAATAAAATTCATATAAAATAAGTTACCTAGGTTCATATTTTTTAACTCATTATCCGCTGGTGTTGCGTTCACGCAACGGTCAAAATAAATCCACATATTTAAGTTAGTTACATGCTCACCACAATTATTGAATTCCAAAAATGGCCTTAATTAAAGACTTAAAATTTTAAGATCATATAAAGCGAAAATTATCTTTCAGAGTTTCTGGTGGCAAACAAAGTTCAGCTAAAAAGTTAAAATTTTCAACCTTATAGTTTTGGCGTTTAATGAGTTAAAATAATTACTAATTTTGCACTATTTTAGTTAAACAGTAGTTTTTGTTTGCGTTGCAGATGTGCAACATAAGAAAAAATAACGTATTATATGAAACATATATCTCTGATTTTTTTTTTCATTATTTTTCCTTTGTAATAAACGTTTCTTAGAATCATATATATTTTTATCGAAAAAAAAAATAATAAATCATGCATTTAACCCCTTCAGGACGAGCGTCTTTTACAGAATTTGTAATACTTTATCTCAGTTTTTTCAAAACAGAAATTTTTGTCTAACTGAATAGGGAAAATGCTCCGCTTAAATAAGGCAAAATTTACAATAAAAATTTTCTGATGAGACTAATCACGAAGTCTAAGCAACTTACGCGGCATGTATACCGGTCGCTCGTCGCCAAGGGGTTAAGGGTTAAAAGTATTATAAGTCACTGATGAAAGAAAGCTATAATAATAAATAATATTAAATATATGTAAGTATATGTATAAGAAAACTATGAAAGCACAGAATTTACAAGGAAAGTCACTGTCATATAGTAAAAGAATTTCCCTACATGTTTAGCATTTTTACTTTTATGCAAATTTAATGCATTCATAGGATTGCCTGCAAAAATATTATACCAATATATTCTTTAACCCCTTGAGGAGCGGTGGGATATATTTATCCCACCTACGATTAATGAAGATTTGCACCAGAAAAATGTTATGAAATTTTACTTTTCAAACTTTTGTGGAAAAAAGTTGTAAAATTGCTTTTCCTTATTTTGAAATAATTTTTTTCTAAATTTCCGGTGGGAATTCAGCATTGTACAAACGCAATTGCTTGCCCCTCAAGGGGTTAAAACATAGAATTTTGTATGAATGTATTTTATACAGAATAACAGTATGATTGGAAAAATTTCAAAAGTTAGACAGTGCTGAGTAATGCTTTCTTATCTCTATATTTAATCATTGATAAAACAAAATAAAGAATTAACAAACATTTTTATTTAGGATATACGAAACAAACAAACAAAAAAAAAATCACCATCAGGAAATAAGAAACCTTATAGCTATATGCTATCATTCTTTAAACGTATTTGATTAAGTAAAATCAAAGGTAAAGTAAACGTAATTTTTCTTATCAAAATAGATTCAAAAATTGCGCACATTACATTAAAATCAGGCTAAATCAGGGCTGTCACTGGAGACTATTTTTATGTTCTCGCACCACTATTAAAAAAAAATCAATTTTGGTGCATATTTCTCTTAAGGGGAGGGTGGACGTTTAAAATAATTTCTTTTAATTTTCATCATAAAGATTTGAAATTTTGTGCAAATATACTTCACCATAAGTATATAAAACACCTTAAAAGAAATTTTTGAAACTCATAATAATTTTAAGATTATTTAAAAAAAAAAACTTTAAACTTTAAAGCGAAATTTTAAAATGCCCCTTGCGAATTAATTCTTGAGATATTTCCTCGATTTTGGATTTTAATCACGTAAAACTCTATTACAAACAAATCTGCGCATCGATTTTTTAATCCCTTAAATAGTTAATGTTTTAGAGATACTTTTCTGAATTCCATATCGATTTTCCTCAAAATTCTGCCTTATAATAAATTGAAAATCAAATTTAATTGTCTTAATGAAGTCGAATTTTAAAATACATACACAATTTCTTTTCAATCAATATCAGGATTCTTCCTTATCAGTTTCATGAATTTTGATAAAAAATTAAGTAGCAAGGAGCATTTAAAAAATTAAAAAAAAATCTGAAACATTAGTATTGAGATAACAGGTTTAAAGTATATTAAAAGGCCAAAAAATTGTTTGTGAAGAAAATTAAAACACTTGTAACTTTGCGTAAAGCATTCGCATTAGTATGTTGTGTACCAAGAATAACGTAGTACAAATTAGAGTATAATGATACACACAAAAAGAAATGTCGATTTCGGGGTCGATTTTAGCTCAAATAAAGGTCCACGATCCCCTTAACAGCAGCGTAACAGTGTTGTTACTTTGAATGGCTTCCGAGTTGTCTTCAACTTTACGCACAGTCTATTGATAAATGTCTAAAATGAATGAGCTATTGGGATAGACAGTCTAACTGTAGTATATATACTACGTAATAATTTTATTAAAAATAAAAATATAAAAAAAAAATTACTTTTAAAGAAAAGTAGTATAACAAATGTAAAATAGTAAGAAACCTTACTGGTTTAGTGTTAAGAGAGAAGTTAATTAGATAAATAAAAGTAAATGAGTTAAGTTTAAGAATATATAAGCACAGTTAAGGGAGTTAAGAGTGACAAGCTGTCGGACAAAGCTGGTAAGGGTAGGTCGGCAAACAGTGGGACAGATGCCATGTGACAGTAAGACAAAACGAAGGCGCTTTTCAGAGCCCATACATATTTTTTTTCTTTGTTACAAAGTAACGGTAAAATGATCATAAGATCGTAAATGTTATAATAACAGTACTTTTTTAAGTAAAAAATTAATAAAGTGACAAAAAAGTTCAATACAACAAAAAATAGACAGTAGTGGGAAACTCAAGGTACATCGACGTCCATAAATATTCCCCTGGTAGATGTTGTTAAAGTCTATGCGGAATTTTCTGTACTTAAAAAGTGGTTCGAGTTCAATTAAAAAATAGTCGCAAATGGAAAAAAAAATGAATCTCCAAGGAAATTTCGGGTTGAGCAAATTTTGCTACTTTTACGTTGTCCGAGGCAATCTCGGCTAGCGCAGGGTAAGGATTAAAAGAGTGGCGTGAATAGCATATAGACACAGTCGCCTGTGGCAGTCCTGCTTAGACGAATTTATTAGGATTGCACCACTCTTTTTCAGAAAAATTTTTATTTGCACTTTAAGAATATGTGCAAGAGAAATTTACTAAAAAATTTACTTTTAAAATGTAATGTTACGAATAGAATATAAAAATGGAATCATGTATATAATGCTTGGCTGGCTATTCCCCGATACTCGACCGCAAAGGGCTAACCCATTTATATCACTAGCACATATAAACGTCCACTTCAGGAATTTCTTTTTTATTCCGAATTCATACCGGAAATTCTAAAGGAATAGTTTTTATTTTAGGACATCACGATATCCTCTGCCTTTTAAGATGTCCGCACATATTCGGATGTGATTTTTTGAAATTCCTGAAATTATCTCTTCTTATCCATTTTTTATAATGACAATTGTACACAACTTTGAAAAAATATAAAAATTTCAGCAATTACCCAGAAATAATTTTTTTAATAGAAAAATAGTCAAAATTATGTCGAAAATTATCATTTCCGCATAACGTGATAACTCAAAAATAAAACAATGTATTGCTATTTTGTAAATTGCATAATAAACAGAACAACTTTCTCTAGAACGTAGACTACACACATTATAATCGCATCTCTATCTCAGATGAAATGGCAGTTAAAGTACTAATGTAATGAAAAATTCGCAAAATCAAGTTTGTCATTTATACCAGTGTAAATATAAAACTATTTAATATATTATCGTGAGTGTAGTCTATTGCCTCAAAAGACGTTTGTAAAAGAAGTACAGAAAATTTCGTACCATTGCATGCATAATTTTTTGTTTTAAGATGTTTTGCGTTTAGTTAATATCTGAAAAACTTCATTTTGAGGAAAAGCTAAAAATAACTTTTAAACACAATTCAAAAGCTGTAATAGCTGTAACTTTAAACGGCTATCTAAAATAGACTGTCGTCTATTTTAGATACAGACAAAATGTAAGCAGATTTCGATAGATAAAAGATTCAATTTTAATATTATTGCAAAAAATGAAAAATCGATATGTTGATCGAAAATTACGTTTTACAGGTGAACTTTTAAATACAATTCAAAAGCTGCAATAGCTGCAATTTTAAACGGCTGTAACTCGAGTTCTATTTTACATGCAGACAAAATTTAAGCAGATTTCGATAGATAAAAGATTCAATTTTAATATTATTGTAAAAATGAAAATTCGATATTTTGATCGAAAATTACGTTTTACAGGTGTTCGGATACCTTAAATAAACCAAAAGTTGGTATTTTGAATTTCTGGTATAAATTAGGGATTTCTGAATAAAAAAGACGTATCTAAAATGCACATTTCGACTACAAATGGGTTATCATGGTTATATAAAGAAAAATATTCAGAAAAAGTATTCTAAGAACTAGATTTAGGTACGAGTATGGCGCATATGGCTCAAAAGATCGATAAACGGAATCACGCAACGCTAAGAAAAACTTTTTCCGCTATACCATAAATGACTAATAAAGGAATCAATAATTATGGATAAATATTTATACTCACGATGCAGGGATCAGCAAAATTTATTGAAAAAATCAATGCAGGGTTTGTGCGCATCAACGGATTCAGGGGATTTCAGGTGTTTTAGTACAAGAAATTTCGTAAAGTACTGGTCCGTATACCTGAAGATAGAAATTTATTTCATTAAATTACTGAAATATTCCTTTACGAAAATTCTGATAAAATATCCTTGAAGCGTA